>JAIUCV010000108.1:1200000-2400000 GCA_026724425.1 Erythrophleum ivorense | reverse complement strand
ACTACTAGTTATTATTATAATATTAATTGAGAAGTACATTGTAATGTTTGGATACAAGAATATGAGAGAAAAATTGTTTAATACAAGAATAAGAGTGAAAAACTGTTTGGATACACGAATAATAATTTAAAACAAACCGACAAATAGTTTAGTCAAACCAGAAATCGAATATATTAATTGATTGGGTCGGAAACTTAAAAAAACCGGCAAATGGTTCAATCAAATCAGAAATCGAATCTATTAATTGATCGGGTCGGGTACCAAAATAAAACTAAACTGAAAATATATAAACGTAACAATGCGCAGTCAAATCAGAAATCGAATGTTGTCAATAAAAAAAAAAATCAGAAATCAAATCTGTTAATTGATCGGGTAGGTAACAAAACTAAACTAAACTACTGAAAAGATAAAAAACATAACTTTGCGCGACTGCGCAGGTCGACTACTAGTGTATATATTAGCATGCAATCAACTTGTTACTATTAATTTGAGTTTGAAGCCCATAATTTAACAACAACAATGGTTTTGTTGGATTCTTCGTTTCGTTTAATCCAAATGCTTGTATATGTTGTGTTTGGATGCAAAATCAAATTGCATAGAAAAGCCTAAATGTTTTGGACTGTAAAAAGTGTTGAAAGTCACGTAAATTCGTAAGGGGTTTTTAACTTTGTATGTAGACCCAAATTGAATATTCAAATTCAAACTACAAGTAGTCAAAAAAACTAGTCTCACCGGCAGACAATTATTTGAGCAACTAAGCAAGAGGTGATATATCTTAAAGGCGATAGGGACACGTGTATAAGAATGATTGGAGAAGAAGAGGAAAACTGGATTCTGAGGGATGATTTGTTGACGTAGCGTAGCCATACACCATGAGGTTTAGGAAGAAGGATCACCACATATTGGACTGGGCCTATCCATGACATGTTCCTACTTTTCCTAACTTGCCTGGCTCCCACATCTTTCTAATCGTACATCCACTTTTTAATTCATTTTTTAGATTTCTTATCTGTCAATGATTCACATGCATTGCTTTTTTCAGCATTTTCTTCCTTTAATTCAGAATTTTTAGGCTTTCAACATGTGAAACCCTCGTTTTGCTATCACTTTCTCGTTAATCCACAACTAAAAGTAAGTTTTTTTAGAAATCTTTGACCGATTTACTCTACAAATTGCTGCCAACAACCAAATGGATCTTACTATATACATAAAAGCTGGTACTAATTAAATAACTTATATGACAGTTACATGTTATAACTTATATATGGATATGGATTAGTTAATATATAGAGCCATCAGTCAGTTTGTTGCCTGTCACACTTTGTCCTGACTTTCACGTTCAGCTGCCATGAGGTTGCTTACTCTCAGCAGCTTTCTGCTGACACTAATTCTCTGCCATTAGAGATCCGCATGTTTGTTGTGGTTTTCACCTTTTTTTACCATGCATATGATCACCCTAACATTAACTAAACAAAAATTAATTAATTATATATATATATATATTCAAATGTAGTTACATATCACTTGTTTACAACTATATAAGGCTTAGAGTAGAGTATACTTAAATATTAAAATGATACTGTTGCAAGTAATAGTAGTAAACATCTAAGAACAAATGCTTATATGACAATAAAATTTCATAATATGTTAATATATATCGAAAGACTAATTTCTATCTAACTGTTCATAAATTTACTACCACGAGATCTCTATTAGTCAGTCATTTATCAATAGGTTGGATCAACGTACGTACGAACATATGAAAGGTCTAAACAAACGTCAGTGCTGTGCAAGTATATGAATCCAAATATGGAAAAGTTACTAAGAAAAGTGGTGAAAAGGAAAGTAAACGACGTAAGACCAACACAAAGATTAGACTGGGTTAACTAAAAAAAAGAGAGAATAACAACATAACAAAACGACATATAAAACATTAGAAAAAGAAGATAGACATTGGAAGAAGCCAAAAGTATACATATTACATAGCAACTGGGTGGATTTTGGTGAGGGCCCACGTTAAATAATTTTCAATATATAGTCACTCTCCAATTATGCCTCCATCGTCTCCTTCACCTACAAATCAATAAAAATGGCCACAGAAGGAAAAATCCCCATCACCATGAACACAATGTCTTCCTCTCTTCAGAGAACCGGTCAATGGTACGAAACCGGTCAATTTTCACCTATTGATTCGCCGGAGACATTTCCCCGTCGGTTACCTTAAATTCTAACATGAATATGTATTAACGCAGGGTTTTCTCACAAGATATTCCGACAGATGTTGTAGTTGAAGTCGGAGAAGCCAATTTCTCTCTTCATAAGGTAACAACAATTCTTGGTTCTTGATTTCGAAACTCACAAACGTATATAAACGAGTTTGAACATGATGAACAAACCATTATGTTACATGTTCTAATCAAACAATGATTAATTAAATAATTTTTAATTACTTAGCTTATTAATTTCTTGATCTTATATAGTTCATGCTAGTGGCGAAGAGCAACTACATAAGGAAGCTAATAATGGAATCAAAAGACAGCGACGTGACGAGAATCGATCTCTCGGATGTTCCCGGAGGTCCTGAGATGTTCGAGAAAGCTGCCAAATTCTGTTACGGCGTTAACTTTGAGATAACCGTTCAGAACGTGGCGGCTCTTCACTGCGCCGCCGAGTTTCTTCAGATGACCGACAAGTACTGCGACAACAACCTCGCTGGTCGGACACAAGACTTCCTCTCTCAGGTCGCTCTCTCTAGCCTCTCTGGAGCCATCGTCGTCCTCAAGTCCTGCGAGATTCTCCTTCCTATTTCTCGCGATCTTGGTATTGTCCGCCGTTGTGTCGACGTCGTTGGTGCTAAGGTACTTAACTCTTAACTCTTAACTCATTCTCACTTACTTTCAGATTTTGGTTAGTTTTTAGGTTCTTTTTATTTTTTATTTTATTTTTTTATATGTACTCTGTTCCAGTTCCGTGAGTCTCAAGTAATAGTGTTGTCTCCATGAAATTTTTGTAGTGCTTTTTACATAAACTGATACAGTTTTTAAAAATTCAAATTTTATCTTTGAAAAGGCTTGCAACGAGGCAATGTTTCCGTGCCGATCACCACCGAACTGGTGGACAGAGGAGCTCTGTATCTTAGACGTTGACTTCTTCGCCGACGTCGTAGCTTCCATGAAGCAGAGAGGCCTCAAACCATCTTCCTTAGCCTCTGCAATCATCACCTACACGGAGAAATCTTTAAGAGATCTCGTCAGAGACCATTCCGGCAGAGGAATCAAGTTTTCCGATCCCGGAAACAACGACTCCGACGAAAGGTCTCAGCAGAGAGACCTCGTGGAATCGATCGTCTCTCTCTTGCCATCAGACAAAGGACTCTTCCCGGTCAATTTCCTCTGCTCTCTCCTCCGTTGCGCCATCTTCTTGGACACTTCGCTCAAATGCAAGAACGAGCTCGAGAAACGAATCTCCGTCGTCCTCGAGCACGTCTCCGTCGACGATCTTCTGATCCCGTCTTTCACCTACGACGGAGAACGGTTACTAGATCTCGACAGCGTCAGGCGAATCATCTCTGTGTTCGTCGAGAAAGAGAAAAACGTCGGAGTTTTCAACGGAGGAGATTTCAACAGAGGACTATGCTCTGTTTCGCTCCAAAGAGTCGCTAAAACCGTTGACTCTTACTTGGCGGAGATCGCCACTTACGGAGAGCTAACGATCTCGAAATTCAACGCGATCGCGAATCTCGTTCCCAAATCCGCTAGAAAGTCAGACGACGATCTATACAGAGCTATAGACATCTTCTTGAAAGCTCATCCGAATCTTGACGAGATCGAAAGAGAGAAAGTTTGTAGCTCAATGGACCCACTCAAGCTTTCTTACGACGCACGTCTCCACGCTTCGCAGAACAAGAGATTGCCAGTAAACATCGTTCTTCACGCGCTTTACTACGATCAGTTAAAGCTAAGAAGCGGAGTCGAAGAGAAAGAAGGAGCAGTAGTTATAGTCCCTGAGGCTTTGGCGACACGTGGACAGATTAAAGCTGATACTTCGTTGGCTAAAGAGAACGAAGCTTTGAGGAGTGAGCTTATGAAGATGAAGATGTATGTTTCGGATCTACAGAAGAATGGTGGAGGAGCTTCTTGTTCGAATTCTTCGTCGTTGGTGAGTGGTAGTAATAATAAGAAGAAGACATTTTTCTCATCTGTTTCGAAGAAACTTGGGAAGTTTAATCCTTTTAGACATGGATCTAAGGATACTTCGAATATTGATGAAGATCTTGCTGGTGTTGATATTACTAAGCCAAGAAGACGAAGATTCTCAATCTCTTGAAAAAAAAATGTTTGATCAAGTACTTTTGCGTTTTGATGTGTGTGTTTTGTCCATAACTCCTTAGTCTAATGTGTTTAATTTTTGTTTGTTTCCTCTTCTTGATGCGTGATTTTTTTTTTTTTTTTTGGCGTGTGTGTTTGATTGTTTAATAATGAGAAAATTTGCAAGTAAGAAAAAGAGAGAGAGAACTCGAAACCACTTGATTTAATTAATAAGCAGCTTAATTAGCAATGTGTCAATGATCAAGAGTGCTCAAAGAAAACTCTCATCTAGGCGTTTGGCCGCGTAAACCTCAACAAAGAAGTTTCAAATAAATTAAAAAAACAAACATAAATCAAGCACAGTTTATATATGAAATAGAGTTTCAGCATCAAAGCATAATAGAGAGAGCTTTTATTAAACAAAAACTCCCAGCAATCATGAATTGGCTCACCAATCCCGTTCACTGATTACTTGGTCGGTCCGATCGGGAAGCCTCATCATCTGATTAAAGATAGGAAGCATGTGAGCGCGTGGTGGGATGATATTAGCAGCCGTCCTGCGTGGAAGGAGGTTCTTGAGAAGTACTCATTCCCTGGTTAAAGATGATGTTCTTGTTCTTGTTCTTGTTCTTGTTTGTTTGTGCTTTTCGGGTTCTTGAGTGAGTCATGTGCTTTGTTTTCAAGCGAGGTTTAATAAAAGTGGAACAACTATAAGCCTCCTCTTAATCTTATCTATGTGTTTTGTCTCCTCTGTATTTCGAAACTCTTTGCGAGGCTTTCAATTAGAGGAACTTAAATATCTTATCATTTCCCCTGGTTTTACTCTTTATTTCACTTTCTAGCAAAAACAATTGTAGCACTTGGAATGGTCGAAGCGACTCTTTAAATAAGATAAAATTTGGCTATACGCACTAGGTGATCGATCATATGTTGATGTATTTGCAATTACAATGGATACCAAAATCGAAAAAAAATTGTTAAAACAAGTTGGATACTAATTCGTACTATTACACTGATACCATAAACTGCGGGCGTGTATGTGTTTTCTTTTTGCACATAAATATGTTCATATGGTCATTTAGCATGCACATTTAATTATTAGAATTTATAATCCACCAGTTTTAAATAATAAAAGAAATTGTATATTCACTCTGAATACTCCTTTTCCAGTGGAATTGATCAAGTTTTATCACTGCTTTAATATTCAAAGTTTTAAAATTTGTTTGATTGACCAAACGGAGAAGATATAATTAAGAGAGTTTGTGGTCGAATTGTTAAGGAGATTGTTGTGTCAATGGTGAAGCGTGCAATCATGAATGATGTATTTGTGGATTGTGCAAGATTTGTATGATGTGATCATCAGGACTTGACCTTATTGGGGAAGACAATTGAAGAGCGAGGACAAGTATAGCAATGGCTTGACGGTGGCTTTAACGAGAGAGAGAGAGAGAGAGAGGGAAGAGAAGCTTGGAGAAGTGCTCGACGTGTATGAAGCACAGCTTTCATTTCAAAGAAAGCATACTTAGCTGGAGATTTTGTGAGTCTATCAAATTCAAAGAGAACGTTTTTTGAGAAAGAAAAAACAAAAAACCAAAACTGCTGAATGAAAGAAACAAAAAGCTAGAAGTGAGCTCCAAATCGACCTAAAATTAATCTAAAGTATATTAAAAAATAAAAAATACTATTTCAAATGAAATAAGCTCTTGAAACACCAACACAAAATCAACCACAATATCAAGGTGTACAACACAAGCAAGACTTTCCTCTCAAACTTATCCTTGATTTGCGCTTCCACGTGGAGGGCTTTTTGTTTTGTTTCAGCAAGAGTGAGAGGGTTCAACAAGTTAAGAGTGTATCTCATCTCCTGGCTCTCCAAACCGCCGATGAAACGTGCCACGATTTGTTGGTCCGAATCCTGAAGATCAACACGCCTCAAAAGAGAAGAAAACTCGGTCGCGTACTCTTCTACTGATGATAGCAATCCTTGTTTCAAGTTGTGAAAGCGTCGGAACATCACTTGGTCGTAGTTGAATGGCAAGAAGCTCTTGCGCATCTTCTTCTTCAACTTATCCCACGACAAGATTCTAGGTTTTCCCAGACGTGCGCGAGACACCTTTTGTTGCGCCCACCAAGCTGCTGCTGAGCCACGGAATCGCACGGTGATCATGGGAACACATCGCTCCAAAGATACGCGTTTGTACTCAAGGGTCTCTTCCACCGTCGCGATCCAGTCGAGGATGTTGGATAAGCTTGAGATGACTTGAAGATCAAGTTTCGTTTATTTGGAAGTTTTCCTTATTTGTTGAGTTTTCCTATTTTGGTTGAGTTTTGGTTTTATGAGTTGATTATATAAGGAGATACCTAATTGTGGTATAACTTAAGAGAGTTGTGAGAATACAAGGTTTTGAGAGAGTTTCCTTGCAGTTTGAGATTGGCCGAGTTTGGTTGAGTTTAATAAGAAAAGGTTTTCCTATTATCGTTGTGTTCTTTGATTCAATAATTGGTATCAGAGCTTTGAAGATCAAAAACGAGACCTAACATGGCTAAAGCCGAAGAGGATTCATCAAGTGGCGAAGGGGCTGCTACAATGAAACTCGGCGGCAGCTCCTCATCGATTAAGTGTCCAATGCTCACAAAGGACAATTACACGGTTTGGGCCATACGTATGAAGATCGCCCTTAAGGTGAACGAAGTTTGGGAAGCTATCGAGGATGAAGAGGAGACCAGCAGGAAGAACAATATGGCTATTGCCTTGTTGTTTCAGTCGATACCCGAATCATTGATATTACAAGTTGGAGAGCTTAAGTCCGCAAAGGCCGTATGGGAAGCAATAAAAACGAGACATGTTGGTGCGGAACATGTTAAAGAGGCTAGACTTCAAACCCTAATGGCGGAATTTGATCGACTTAAGATGAAAGAAAGCGATACAATTGACTCTTTTGTTGGTAAACTTTCGGAAATCGCATCCAAAACTTCTTCTCTTGGAGAAACACTTGAAGAAACAAAGCTTGTCAAGAAATTTCTGAAAAGTTTGCCACATAATCGCTACATTCACATCGTTGCTTCTTTAGAACAAGTACTTGATCTAAAGACAACGAGTTTTGAAGACATTGTTGGAAGGCTAAAGGCCTATGAAGAGAGAATCGGAGCTGAGAAGGAAGAGCACGAAGAGCTGGACAAGTTGATGTATGCTCACTCGGATGGTACTTCGGGCAGTCGTGGACGAGGAAGAGGTGGACGATTTGGTGGAAGAGGAAGAGGGAGAGGACGGTTCAGTCCTGATCAATATCGTCAATGGAGTGATAAGGAGAAAGAAGCTAAAGTAACATGTTTTAGGTGTGAAAAACAAGGACATTATGCTAATAATTGTCCCGATCGTTTGCTTAGAGTCGAAGCGAGTATAACTTGTTTCAAGTGTGACAAGAAAGGTCACTATGCAGCAAATTGTCCGGATCGACTCTTGAACTTGCAAGAGACAGAGGAAAGAAGAAACGATGATACTCAAGAAGCCGATATCCTAATGATGCATGAAGTAGTATATTTGAACGAAAACAAGGTAAACCCAAGCTTATTTGAAGAGAACCAAGATGCAAAGAGACTTTGGTACCTTGATAATGGCGCGAGTAACCACATGTGTGGTAATCATGAGTTCTTTGTCTCAATTGATGAAAGTGTAACTGGCAAAGTGAAGTTTGGGGACGATTCACGGATTGATATTAAAGGTCGGGGATCGATTTGTTTCGTGTTTAAGAACAACGAGAAGAAGTTTCTACATAACGTTTACTATATCCCTCAGTTGAAGAGTAATATTATTAGTTTGGGTCAAGCTACAGAAGCTGGTTGTGAAATTCGTATGAAGGAGGATATGCTGGTTGTATATGATCGGATGGGTCGAGTATTGGTGACTACAACGAGGTCGAGGAATCGAGTTCGAGTAACGCTAGACGTGGAGCTTGTAGGGCAATTAAAACTGTCGAGTTCGAGTGAATCGGCAAGGTGGCATGCACGCTTGGGTCATGTAAATCCTGAAACCATGAAGTCGATGATTAATAAACGAATGGTGGACGGAATACCAAAGTTTGATGTTGAGAAAGAAGTTTGTGACTCATGTCTTCGTGGGAAACAAACAAGGAAGCCTTTTCCACAAGCAACAAGTTTTCGAGCTGCAAAACCTCTTGAGCTAGTACATGGAGACCTTTGTGGACCCATTACACCCAAAACGCCAGCTCAAAAGAGGTATGTGTTTGTTCTTATCGATGACTATACACGCTATATGTGGACTATCATGTTGAAAGAGAAGAGCGAAGCATTCGAAAAGTTTCAAATCTTCAAAAGGACGGTTGAGCAGGAGTCGAAAGAGTTGATTAAAACCTTGAGGACAGATAGAGGAGGAGAGTTTTTGTCTCTTGAGTTTCAAAACTTCTGCTTAAAACACGGAATTCAGAGACATTTAACCGCTCCTTACTCACCTCAGCAGAACGGAGTGGTCGAACGACGGAACCGAACGTTGTTAGAAATGACACGAAGCATCTTGAAACATATGGATCTGCCGCATGAACTGTGGGGAGAGGCAGTTAGACACGCTACCTATCTCATAAATAGAGTAGCTACAAGAACCTTAGTCGGGAAAACACCTTATGAGATGTATAAAGGAAGAAAACCGAATGTTGAGCATCTAAGGGTGTTTGGTTGTGTCGGCTATGCGAGAACTGATGCTGTAGGAAGAAAGAAACTTGATGATCGATCGAAAGCTCTTGTTCATTTGGGGGTTGAGCCCGGTTCCAAGGCGTATAGGCTGCTTAATCCTACTACTAGAAGGATTGTAGTAAGTAGAGATGTGGTGTTTGATGAAGAGAAACCATGGGTTTGGAACAAGTCAGAGAGGAAGTTGAGTGATGACTATGATACATTCGGTTTTGAAATAGGAAACGGAGGAGAAGAGACCACACGAGACGTTGAAACTATGCAAGAAGCAGGGAACGGTGATTCAAGTTCACCAACAAGTCAGAATGCCGTTGAGATCGTAAATATAGAAGAAGGGGATGAAGAAAAAATTCACGATGAGACCAATAGTAGCGAAGATGATGAGAATGGTCAGCTAAAATTGAGAAGATCATCAAGACCAAGAGTAGTGCCTCGACACTTGAATGACTATGTCCTTTACTTGGCGGAGCTTGAAGGGGAACGTCTCCTACTAACTTTGAATGATGAACCCTGGTATTTTGATGAAGCAAAGCAGCTAAGAGTTTGGGTAGAAGCATGTGAGGATGAAATCTCCTCCATAGAAAAGAATCGAACTTGGGATCTAGTCGAGCTGCCGATCGGTTGTAAACCAATTGGTTTGAAATGGGTGTTTAAGATCAAAAGGAATTCCGATGGAAGTATCAATAAACATAAAGCAAGATTGGTGGCAAAGGGATATGTGCAGAAGCAAGGTGTAGATTACGACGAGGTATTTGCACCTGTGGCTCGGATTGAGACGATACGACTTATTGTCGCATTAGCAGCATCTAAAGGTTGGGAGATTCATCACCTCGACGTTAAAACAGCTTTTCTTCATGGAGATTTGAAAGAAGAAGTCTATGTAATGCAACCGGAAGGTTTTAAAGACGTTGGGAATGAGAATAAGGTTTATAAACTGAGAAAGGCACTCTACGGCTTGAAACAAGCTCCTAGAGCGTGGAATGACAAGTTAAACAAGGTACTTCGAGATCTAAAGTTCTTTCGTTGCTCAAAAGAACCATCGCTTTATCGGAAAGAAGAGGGAGAACATCTCATTGTGGTAGCGGTTTATGTTGATGATCTATTGGTCACGGGTTCTTCATTGAAACTAGTACTTGAGTTCAAGAAAGAGATGGCGAGACAGTTTGAGATGAGCGATTTAGGAAAGCTAACTTACTACCTTGGGATAGAAGTGTCGCAATTTCAAGGAAGAATTGTATTAAGACAAGAAAGATATGCGCAGAAGATTTTGGCCGAGACTCGTATGGATAGTTGCAATCCGTGTCATGTTCCGATGGAGATGAATTTGAAGTTGACTAAGTCTGACAAGAAAAGAGCATTGATGCAACGGAGTATAGAAGAAGCATTGGCTGTCTTAGATATCTCCTACACACGCGACCGGACTTGTCATATAGTGTTGGTATGCTAAGTAGGTATATGCATGATCCTAAAGTGTCACATGGTGCAGCTTTGAAGCAAATCTTGAGATATTTGCGAGGAACGACTAAACTTGGGCTTGTGTATCGGCGTGAAGAGAAGGTGAAGTTGATTGGATATAGCGACAGTTCTCACAACGTTGATATGGATGATGGGAGAAGCACTACCGGTCATGTATTCTACCTAAACAATTGTCCTATAACTTGGTGTTCGCAGAAGCAAGAGACGGTTGCTTTATCTTCGTGTGAAGCCGAGTTCATGGCTGCGACAGAGGCTGCGAAACAACTCATTAGGTATCTCCTTATATAATCAACTCATTAGGTAGCTCCTTATACAAGGTTTTGAGAGAGTTTCCTTGCAGTTTGAGATTGGCCGAGTTTGGTTGAGTTTAATAAGAAAAGGTTTTCCTATTATCGTTGTGTTCTTTGATTCAATAGAGGACCTCCTCGGCCGATTTTCCGCCGTGAAATTCCGGAACAAGTTCAACGATAGCGTTTCCGGCATCTTCTTCCAACGAATTGTCTTGTTCGCTGTCGTATTTTTCTTGTTGCTGGAGATTGATGTATTCTTCCTGCATGAGGGCGATGGCTTGCACATTGGCCCTCAACTGCTGCATCTGTTCTTGGAGATGCGTGAGTCTCTCTGCAGCGTCTGTCGGAGCCATGGCGAAGGAACAACGTACAATAGGGTTTTGAGAATACTCTCTTTCAAAGCTGCTGAATAATGAAAGAGGAACAATAATAAATCTCAGGTCTAGACCTCGACCTCTATTTATAGAGTTGTCATTCTAAACAAGAATAGTAAATTGCTAATTCTTATTGTTACAATTTCCTTTCTTTTGTGCCTTTTTTCATGATTTCCTTTTTGCTCATCCTTTGTGGTTGCTTGATTTCCCTTTTGGTTGTTTTTCCCTTTTGCTTTTGTTTTCCTTTGTCTTGATTTCTCTTTTTCTCTTTCTGTTGATATTCCTTTGTACATACTTGAGCTTCATTTTTCTTGTAGAGAAAACGGATCTATTCCAACAAATTAGGGCTCTAATCTAAGTGTTTCAATCGACATAGAAGGATCCGACAAGACTTGGGAAACAAGGAAAAACATTATCTACAATAATTAGTATAGTATTATTAATATCTCAATAAAGATAAGGAAATCGTAAGAGCAAAAAAGTGAAGTAAAAATTGCATATATATGAAAACTGGAATTATATGAATCCAAAATAAAAATAGATCTCTTTCTCATTCATGTTTGTAATAAATTAGAAGAGAGAAAAAGAATCCTTCCCTAGTCAGACACACACCAGGTGTTTGCTGATGTACATAGACAAACTCTTGAGGCACAAGAAAAACAAAATGCAACTCTTTTTTTTTTTTTTTTTTGTTACGTTGTTAGAACAATCAACTCTTCAAAATGATCATAACATGATCACACCACTCAAGTACTTTACCCCAAATCTCCCCTCATTGTCTTCTTTCCAGCGAAATCTCAGCTGTTCTTCCTTCTAGTTTACGGAACAACAAAGCCAGTTTCCCAACGTAACTCTCAGTCCTTGAGCTGATCAGTGATCACTAAACCTCTCGTTTTAGCAAGAAATTCTTCTACACCTTTAACCACTCCCAACACCTCTGCTTTGGATCATACGTTCTAAAACACTTCTCATCACTCTACCGTAGTAGTACAATACGTCATCAACTACGCACGCATGCTCCCACTTCTTCTTAGAATTTCAGCACCGTGTGACATCTACAATCGATGCTTAAGGCTATCGGTGTCATAGTGTGATGCTTATAATTCCTACCAAACACGCCACAAATTTTCCACTTCTATATTAGAGGATGTATAAGATCCTTATTAAACATTTCCTAATAGGCTAATATTATATGTCCTAATAGGCTAATATTTTTTTTTTTTAACGATTCCTTTTTTTTTGTGTGTGACAAATTGAAAATCGTTTCAAAAAACTAACACACAATTAATATTTTATTTTTCTAAAATATTGTGACAATCTTACATAACTACAGATTTGCTGTTATTATTCGTATCACAATAATAGAAACAGAATGTGCATTGTGACTATTGCTTGAATAAAACAGCAGCTAGATGAAAAATCGGAAACTTTCTATTTTTAGGTCATTGAATTTGGTTGTTGTTTTTATTACAACAAGCCAACAATAGATTAACGAATCATATTTGTTTTGGGAAAGAGCCAGCCTTGATCTACCGTTTAAGAGATTTACGACCCTTGAAGTTATCTTCCAACAAGCCTTTCAGTGATTTGAGAGAGACACACAAATCCGATTTTAGATGAAATCCAAAACAGAGCTCCAATGTCGGAGCTGCTTCCTCCTCCTCCTCCCCCTCAAAGGAGGACTTCCGGATTCGGTGATCCCGCATTGGTCTTCCCTGAGTTTGCTGCAAAAAAATGCGTGCTCGAGAGAGTTACAGAGGAAGAAGGAGAAGGAGAAGATAGCAGCTATGGTAAAGGCTCTTTTGACCTGAGCTCCAGATTCTCAAGCCCTTCCGTCTCACGAAGCGATCACAGTTTTGAAACCCCTAAAAGGACTCCATATGGATTGAAGGAGTCTTCGTCGTCGTTGAGACTCTCAGGGTTTCAAGAAGAAGAAGAGGTTGATGATCACAGTAGAAACTCAGGTTCCTTTGTGGATCATATAGGTGAAGAGGAGAAGAGAAAATGCTATGGATGTTTCAAAAGATGCTGCGCATGCACGTGCATGCTTGTTTCCGTTGTTCTCATCATCCTCTTGTTGACTGGATTGTCTGTGAACTCTTCGATCACATCAAGACTTCCTCAGGTTTTTGTCACGAATCTTAAGTTCTCAAGATTGGATTTCACCAACTCTTCAACGGATTTTCTGTTGAATGCAAACATGAACACGGTTCTTCAGCTTTCTAACAAGGACGACAAGACGGTTCTGTATTACGGCCCCATGAAAGCTGATGTCTCTTCTGAGAACATAAACCTCGGACATAAGAAGGTTCTTGGATTTTCGCAAAGCCCTGGAAACGTTACTTCTTTGAAGATTGTTACTAGACTCAGAAAATCTAAGGTTTATGATGTTGATGCTACTTTGTTGAGAAGCAAAGAGAAGAAGCTTGAAGCTGTGGTTAATGTGTTCTTGAGTGGGAAATTGGGTTTTGATTGGTTGGGATTTAGGATTCGTATACCCATTGTTATTGCGTGTGAAGATGTGAAGCAGAGTGATGTGATAAATGATCTCAAACCTACGTGTGATGTTCGAATCTTTTCCCATTGAAAAAGGCAAAGAGAGCGATTTTTAATACACAAGAGTCATAAGACCCTCTTTGATCTTTTGTTTTTTTTTTTCCTAATATTTTCTTCTTGTTGTAGATGGAATAAACATAGAATCAGAGAACTGGTTTGAATTTTGTTTCTCCAAAATTAACATCAAGAATCCACAAAGTTATTAACTTTTTTTCTTCCCTCAACTTTGCATTAATCATAGTTTAAGTTATTTTCTAAATATTATGGATATTTTTTACTATGGACTTGGGATGCTATGTCTATGTATATGAAAAAATCTACCGATGTTAGTTTTTTTTTTTTTGTCAAACAATTTGTGTTATCGCCATTAGTACTATTTTTTCTTAGCAATATACGTTTTTTTACTATAGTAATAAATGTTGTGGTCCTTGTGGATATAAATAGGCTAGTTATGTATTAGATGTTTTTTCAAAGAAAAAAAATTGGGTGGATTGCACTCAACCCCAACTCAATAAGCTCTACATATTCTCCTAGACTATACACATCAACATATTCCCTCACAAACAAATTGTTTTCTGCATATTTCTCCAAATTGCAATCTGCGTAAAACGTGATTTTGTGAACTGATCTCGATTACAATTTTTACTTGAATTTGGGGAATAAGCATACAGGAATTGTTTAGGGGGAAATAGTAAATATAATTATGTGCTTAAGTTTGTTGAACCAAAAAAAAATTAGAAGAAATTCAATACACAAAAACCCTGGTGTTACTCCAGGAGCTGACACATCAGCATTTTTGTGCAGGGAAATTGTGACAACTCAGCAAAAACCATCAGCCAATGAAAACATTCTAAATAATACCAGTCAACAATTTTTTTAACACCTCAGCTTAAGAAAAAAAACGAAATCCTCAGCTTAAGAACAAAAACGAAATCAGATCTGCTCTCTCGATCAATCCTCCTCCTTCTCTCTGTGTCTCTTTGATTTTCGTTTTAAAATATATATCTCTCTCTCAATCTCCTTTCATTGTCGCGATGAGTCACGGAGGACATCTGGCAGAGGCATTATCACTAGAGGTCGGCAAGAAGCTGACTTACGGAGATCTGGAGAGGCTTGCCGAAGCTTAGAGATATCGCTCGCTCACGCCGGATAGGTGGGTTATGCCTAAGTCGGAGGAGGTTGCGGTGGAGAAGGCTGAGCCGCCAGAGGATGGCGGTTTCTCTGTGGTGTGTTTCTCAGCCCGGAAACCGTGATTCGATCGGATTGAAGGTTGACGACGCGTGGCGGTGGCGGAGTTGTGTGCGGTTGGTCAGAGGTGGCCATCAGAGGTGAGGCGCTACTGTGAGTCGGCTTCTTTGTAAGTCGGTTTTTGGCCGTGGGAGACTACAAACCGAACGTCATCTCTACCGGTGAGTTAGGTGCTTCAGATACTGTTGTGATCGGTCCGGTGGCCGGAATTGGACATCCCGTGTGCTTCGTAGGGCCTACCGGCGGTGAGGGCGTTCTCCGATCTCTTGTCCGACGGCGGAGGCAGCGGCTAGGTCAATTGTTTCTTTTTCCGACGCAGTTTTCGCTTAACCTCACCTTTCTAGCGTTTTGCGTTTTGGCGTTTTCACGTTTTGTAATTAGGGTTTAGATAGCTACGGGCCTGTCAATTATATCCCGGCCCATTGGCACAATTATAATCATTTTCTCTGCCGAGGCCCAATGTGTAATAAATCATCAAAACGTTTCCGTAAATTAATAATTTTGGACACGCAAAAACTGTCATGAAGGTTAGGATCCAATTTGGTTTATAGAAAATTATAGATAACGGGAAAATGGAAATAAAAAAAGAGAGAGCATATCTCTAGATCACAATTTAATATTTTACTCAAATTTGATAATATAAAAGCGTAAATAATTTTTAAAAATATAAATTTGAGTGCATCGTAAATGAAATAAAAAACAAGAAATAAAAACAAAAACCGCGCTTCAAAATCTAGTGTACTTAAGTTTGTTTGAACAAACAAAAAAAAATACTCAAGTTTGTTGAAGGTTTTTTTGTTTTGTTTGGAAGGTTGGTGAAGTTAGAAGAAATGGGTGAATCACGATGAAGCCACATGCAAAAACCTTGGGGGTTGCAGATCCGCCATTAATGCTCTCCCATATCATAACACAATTATTGAGTCTTTTTTTTTAAAAGAAGACATTCATGAAAATTATAAAAAAAAAAAAAGCAGGTGAGTCGTGAGTAGCTGAGGAGTTAAAGACGTGTAGAGAAAGCGTATTCACATTCAGAGCCGCGTGTCCAATTTTTTCAAGATTCATGTGAGATATCAAGAAACTAAAATCTTGAATCTTTGATTATTTTAATTTTGTTTTCAGAGAACGTGAAACAGATGACTATATTATGATTAAATTAATCATAAAATAGAGGATATAATGGCTTAAGTAGACCATTCTTTTGAGTTTATTCAATCACAAAAGCTCTTTGTTCTTTCTGCATCATCTGGGTAAAGTAAGCTTTTTTTCTCCCCTACACTTTTTGTCTCTTCTTCTTTTTACCAATTTCCGATTATATATATATATATATATATATATTATTAGTTAGTTTCGTTGATTTCTCTGCTAAATAAAATGCTGGTAAAAGCTGAAACTTTATCTTTGGATTTCTTGAGATTTGTGACAAATGCCAAATGGGGTTGTTGAAGCTTCACGTGTCTCCTTTGCCACAAGCGCAATCCTCTCATCTCATCTAATTTGTCCCAAATGTTTTCGATAAACTCAAGACAATCTTTAATCCGAGACAGTCAAGAGTCTTTGAATATCAATTAATTACCTGAATTTTATTTTCTAATGTGAAGCAAAGGGTTAGTGTATTTGACAATCTTGGTTTTTCTTGATAATTTCTTCTAGGGGTTTTGGAGTTTCTCTGCACCCTCTTCCTAAAGTCATGGCCTCGTCTGCGGTAAGAAACACTCATTAGATCTTTGTGTTTGGTCTCTTGGTCCTAACATTGACTCACTTTTGTCTGGTGTTCTCAGGCTCTTAGCAAGAAGCAGTTTAAGAGGTCTATGACCAAGAAATCACACTCATGGTGGTGGGATAGTCACAACTGTCCCAAGAACTCAAAATGGCTAGCAGAGAATCTAGAGAGTATGTTCCCTCACTTACCATTTAGATCTATAAATTACCACACAAAATAAATCTGAAGTTTTCTTTCTTGTTTCTTGTTCTTGTCAGAGATGGATGACCGTGTGAATCACATGTTAAAGCTAATCGAAGAAGACGCTGACTCTTTTGCCAAGAAAGCTCAGATGTATTACCAGAAACGTCCTGAGTTGATCCATCTTGTTGAGGAATTCTACCGCATGTATCGCGCTTTAGCTGAGCGTTATGATCAAGCTAGTGGTGAGCTTCAGAAAAACCATACCTCTGAGATCAAGTCACAGGGCTCTGTTGAGCAATCATCTCCTACTACCAAAGACAAGTTGAGTCGCGGTCATAAGGAAGAGGAAGATTCATCATCCTTGACTTCTGATTCTGATTCTGATTCTAATGATGAAGATGGTGACGAGGTGTTGATCCGCAGGATGGCTGATCTAGAGCTTGAGCTTCAAGAGACGAAACAGAAGCTCCTTCTCCAGCAGGAAAGTGTTAATGGTGACAACAATCTTGATCTTCTTCGCAAGATTACTGTTTATGAGGAAGAGCTTAGAGAAGCTAACGAAAAGATAGGAATGCGCGAGGAAGAGATCGCTAAGCTGAAGATTGAGCTTCAGAGCTGCATGTCCTCTGAAACAGAAGCTGAACAAAGGAGTCTTGGTTTGGTTAAAGAGGAAACATCAGCTACAAAAGTGAAGGCCTTGGAGGAAGAGCTGAGTATCGCGAAAGAGAAGCTTCAGCACTTTGAGAAAGAGGTTTCTTTTCTGAAAAGCGAGCTCGAGATCGGTAAAGCTGCAGAGGAGAAGCTGCAGAGCTTACAGAGTGAGCTCAAGTTGGCTCAGAAAGACACTGATACTCACATTAGCAAGCTCAACGCGGAGAAGAAAGAAGTCATTAAGTTGCAAGAGAGATTAGCGAAGGTGAAAACTAGTATACAGGACAGAGATAACGAGATAAGGTCGCTGAAAACTGCCGTCTCTGACGCTGAGGAGAAGATATTCCCAGAGAAAGCACAGATCAAGGGGGAGATGTCAAAGCTGGTTGAAGAAAGAAGGCAACTTGGAGAGCAACTTAGAGAGCTGGAATCACATATAAGGCTGATCATAGAAGAGAAAGCTGAAATGGAGGAGAAGCTTAGAGGAGAATCCGAGAAGATTAGGGTAATGAGAGATGAGAGCAATGTGCTAAGAGAAGAGATTGGGAAGAGAGAAGAGAAAGTAAAGGAAATGGAAAAGCATATGAAGGAGCTTCACATGGAGCAAGTGAGGCTTAGGAGAAGGTCTAGTGAGCTTGGAGAAGAAGTGGAGAAGACGAAAGTGGCTGCAACGGAAGTAGCTGAGCAGAAAAGAGAAGCGATAAGGCAGTTGTGTGTGTCACTTGACTATTACAGAGATGAGTACGAGAGGCTCTGGAGGGTTGTTTCAGGACATAAGAGGGGAGTGGTCTTAGCATCATGAAGTTTGGCTAATAGTAGTGTAAAGGGCTAAGGACAAATGACTTCGTAGTTGGTGTTTAATCCCATTACTGTGTGTTCTTATGGTCTCTAAGATGTTGTTTTTAAGGACTAAGAACAGTGACTATGTATGTGTTTAGTTGGTGTTCTCAAGAGGTTGAAGATGAATAATGTAATGTTGCTATTACTTTTTTAGTAATAAACGAACCAAACATGTTGTCTTCTTGTCTTGTTGATGTTACATTTTCATTAAATAATATATACACGTTTATCTAACTATCCAAATTAACATGGACACACATCATTAACATCTAATGAACGAGTTACAAAAAACATGCTACGTATGGCATTTTTGGTGATAATTCTGGTTATGGCTAATGGGCCCGAGTAAGAAGGCCCGTGTAAGATCGTGGTTGCAAAAGAGATGATGGTGTGGAATAATGTGGTCAACTCAAGTATATATGGCGACAGATTTGGGCAATGGTGGTGGATTTGGTGAGAGGTAGGTGACACCATTTCTCCATGTCGCTGTCTTTTGTGGTAGGTGTATTCCCATTTTTTTTTTCTATTATTATTTCTTTTGCCTATCCTAAATACGCCACAGATAATTTAAAAAAGAAAAAAATTACATGAGGAACGTATATGAGATGAGAATGAGATATAGTGGTTGTTGCCAAATTGACTCTTGACAATGAGAGACCTTCATGGACGTGTATGCGCCAAATGTTTATTTTAGTTACCACTATTTGTTTCTTTTTTGTTTGAAACAAACTAAAATAATATTAACAATTTATGTGCTCTTAACGGCGTCAACTCTAACGGCGTCTCAAGACGTTGGAACTTGGAAGTAAGACCTACGCTCTGTTTCACACCTTTTCTTCTCGCCGTGACGGATTTAGCTTCCTGTGTTCTATGAATTCCGACCAAGGTCAATTGTTTTACTCTTGTTCGATATCTGTATAATAAAAACGGAATGATAAAACATTATATTAGGCTTATGGTTCAACTTATGGTTCAACTTTAGTTTATGGTTCTTTTACGGAATGAATCTTTTACGGTAGATGTATTATATTAGGTTTATGGTTCAACTTTAGTTTCTTGATTTCTTCAAATCCAAAGGGACCCCTAGTTATTACAGTCTTTACATTCGCTTAATAGAAAACCTTTTATTAAAAAAAATAAAAACAAAACATCAACTCCAAACCAACTGGCTACATGTTTTAGAAAGTTCACCTGTTTTGAAATCCCTTTACACAACTTGTAACTAACCAAAACAATATGCAATCCTTTTTTTAAAAAAAAAAAACAATGTAACTTTATTGAACATAAGTTAATATTAAGTTTTTTGTTTAGAAGGAATCAGGGCATACAATAATCAGAAAATAAAAGAACCGGTACTTTACCTTGTTGTTATGTGATTTTAAAAAAAAAAAAAAAAAAAACGTTTTTGTGTGAGCCCAACTGTTTATATTATGGGATTTTTGTTACACATACGAATTTGATGTTTGTCCATGGGAGAAATGGAAACAAAACGCAGGTTAGGTAAGTTATCGAGCAACGAGAAGAATACAATAGTGATATGTTGTTGAATAGCTGGGGGCCTGGTGGTATCGATTACATAACATAGCATATAGGAATGATGTAAGTATTTCGTATATATCTACTTTAGGAACTTCGACTTCATATTCTTTTGTCCCCTGTGAAAGTATCATAGATATCATTATCGATAATAATGATAAGGTTAGTTTCAAAAATAGATCAAGAATTGAAGTTAATTGCAAAAATAATACTCATTGCAAAATTGGTTTTTTTTTCCTTCTTCACTCTTTCTATATTTACGTAATAACAAAAATTAAATTATTTTTTTCTTTGAAATCTATCCGTGAAGTTTGCTACGAAAATAAAATGTCCAAAGAAACTTCATCTTCTTCACTTATTCACGAAAATGCTATCACCATCAATTCATCCAACAACCATTCTCAACCGAAATCAAGCTTTAAATGCATGATTTCCTCTTCAAACATATCTACAAACTCATTCTATTATCTCATAAACTTATATTCTTCAATTTCTTCTCCATTTTCACCCTAAAAACTCACATTTTCATCTTTTGAAAGTTTATATTCTTAGATCTTGCCATTATCGGTGTGTGAGATCATGCTAACTGTTGGGGAAGTTTGCTGAAGCTTTAAATCAAAGTTTTGGGCCGTCAACGTAACTTAAGATCACGACCAGATAAAAATCCGGCCGATCTGAATGAATTTCACATATTTGTAGCGAAGTAGACTTTATAATGAAGTATACTCACGTAAATAGACTTCAATACGAAGTCTACTGGTTAACGAACATGTTAGTTTTGCAATTGACTTCACAGAATTTTGGAGAGTAGACTTCATTGTGAAGTCTGCGCCATATTTCTTTGAAAAAAAAAAAAAAATACGGCGTAGACTTCATTGTGAAGTATACTTTGTAAACTTCTCGCTGAAGTTTATTATGTTAGTTTTACAATTCACCAACCAAATACTTTATTTGTGAAATATATTCCTGAAGTCTACTGAAAAAAAAAGGTTAGTTTTGCAATTGACCAACACTTGACTTTTTGGGAAGTCTACACCAGAAGTCTATTTAGGCCGTTTAGACTTCACATTAAAGTCTACTTACGAGTAGACTTCACATTGAAGTCTACTTACGAGTAGACTTCATTGTGAAGTCTATTACCTGATAGACTTCCGGTTGAAGTCTACTAGTCAACGTTTATCGAAATAGACTTCGGGGTGAAGTATACTTTCCAAAGTCTAAATGAAACAACCAACACTTTTTTTTTATTTTTATTAAACAACACTCAGCGGAAGTCTTTAAATAAATAACTAAATTATCAATTCAATTTAACAATAAATATCTCAATAACAGTAACCAATTAACTAACCAATAATCCAATAAACCACTCCAGAAAATATGAATAAACTCTAGCAACCTAAACACCAGGTTAGCTACCAATTCAAATAATAAAACAATAACCAATAAACCAACAAAGCCAATAACCCTATCATCCCCCTCTCCAGCCTCGATCCCGCGGTCACACAATCCTGTTACTTGCATCACATTATGAAAGAGATGCATGAGTATTATTATAAATACTCAGTGAGACGGTCATTCCGACTACAGGCCAATTACGCCAACCACAAGACAATACAACAATATCAACAATAATAAACAACAACATCAACAATATCAGCGATAATAACCATCAACAGTAAACAACAACAATAAAACTCGCACAACAGCACTAGTGTCGATCGACACCCCACCGTGTCGCTCGGCACGCCCTGCTAGGTGTCGATCGACACACAGAGTGTGTCGCTCGACACTAGCATCCTCGGTGTCGACCGACACCAAAAGATGTCGCTCGACACCCTCCCGAAACTCAGAAACCATCAGCAACGAAACAATGTGAAACAAGTATAAAAACATCCAAATCAATGGGATTCAACCCCCATAATCGATCAATAACTCAAATAACTCAAGAACAACTCGAAATAGCAACAACACAACAAATCTCCAGTGATTCACGGACCTACGGTCACGCACTCACCTTGAAACGGATTAGAAACAAAGGGGAAAGATGAACAGCAACCACCAAGCCTCAGATCGATCCTCCAAACCCCAAAAACTCCTCAAAATCGCCTCCCAACTCTCTGGAAAGTCTCTGTCTCGAAAAGTGTGCCAAAAAGCGACTTCCTTCGCTTAAAAACGCGACCTAGGGCTTCCTTACCCAAAACCAGCCCAAACCGAAATCAACTCAAATCAAACCGGTCGAATTCCAAATAGCCGGTGTCGAGCGACACCCACTCGACCAACCCCACAAACCGAACACGATCGATTTAAACTGGAAATCGATTCCTAAACCGGTGTCGATCGACACCCTCCTGGTGTCGCTCGACACCAACCAATCAGAAGTTGATTTACACATTTTTCTACACAATGCTTGAACCTTTAGATCGACTGCACAACAATCAAACAAGAACATGCACAGCCAACCCGAGATTCACACCGTATAGAGCATATGCAACTACTCCCGATCACTTGGTGTCGTCCGACACCACCTCCAAAACAGCACTTCACGTTTACGGATGTTACACTAAAAATTCGATAAATTGCAAAACTAACCCATATGAAGTCTAATTCTTATCGTAGACTTCACCTATAACATCCGTAAACCTGAAGTGTTGTTTTGGAAGTGGTGTCGGGCGACACCAAGTGATCAAGAGTAGTTGCATATACTCTATACGGTGTGAATCTCGGGTTGGCTGTGCATGTTCTTGTTTGATTGTTGTGCAGTTGGTCTAAAAGTTCAAACATTGTGTAGGAAAATGTGTAAAATTACTTTTGGACAGTTGGTGTCGATCGACACCGGTTATCGAGGAATCGACCGGTTCAATTCAAGTTGGCTGGTTTGGTCGGTTTAAGGGAAGGAAACCCTATTTTGCGAAATAAAAAGAGTTCAGCCGCGTTTTTGAGCAGAGTTTTCGAGGTTTGAGTTCCAGAGAGAAAAAGAAGGCAATTTTGGGAGATTTGTTGAGTATCTGGGCTAGATTGAAGTGTTGTTAGTTGTTTTTCGCTGTTTTCATTTTCCTTCCTTGTTTCCAATCCGTTCTAAGGTGAGTGCGTGACCGTAGGTCCGTGATTCACTGAAGATTTGTTTTGTTGTTGATATTTTGAGTTGTCCTTGAGTTGTTCTTGAGTTATTTGAGTGATTGATCGATTATGGGGGTTGAATCCCATTGATTTGGTGTTTATATGCTTGTGTCGTACTGTTTATCGTTCTGGATTTTGAGTTGCCGGGCGTGTGTCAAGCGACACCCTCTGGGTGTGTCGATCGACACCTAGCTGGGCCGTGTCGAGCGACACAGTGGGAGTGTCGGTCGACACGAGTACTGTTGCTATTGTTCATTGTTGCTATTGATCATTGTTGCTGTTAATATCGTTTGTTGTATTGTCTAGTGGATGACGTGATTGGCCTGTAGGCGGTATGATCGACTCACTGAGTATTTATGATAATACTCATGCATCTCTATTCCAATGTGATGTTGGTAACAAGATTGTTCGACCGCGGAATGAGGGCGAGAGATGAAGAGGATGATAGTATGTTGATTTTGTTTATTCTTATGTGGCGAGCAAACCGTCGGTTTTAGGTTGTTAGTTTATTGGTTATTGGAATTATGTGGCTAGCAAACCTGGTGTTTAGGTTGCTAGAGTTATTTATTATTTCTGGAATTATTTGTTGAATTGATTTGATTTATTAATTATTGATTTCTTTCGAGAATTTTCGCATTGATAATTAAATATATAAAAAAGCTTGGTTGTTTCATCACCGGTAGACTTCATAACAGAGTTAGACTTCATTTTGAAGTCTAATCACGTTAATGAAGTTTATTCGAAACAGTCAAAGCGAAAGACACTTGCAAAAGTAACCTTTTTTTTCGAGTACACTTCAGGTATAGACTTCACAAAAAAATATATTTGGTTGGTGAATTGCAAAACTAATCTAATAGACTTCAGCGAGAAGTCAACTATTAAATGTTTTTTTTTAAACGCATTTTTGGAAAATGTATAATGAATTGTAACATCCCGGTTTGTGGAGAGGCTTAAGATAATTGATTTGGCTACCTATGTCAACAAAGTGCACTTACCTTTTCGGTCAAAGGTCCGTAAGTAACTCCAGAGTTAAGCGTGCTTGAGCTGGAGTAGTGGAAGGATGGGTGACCTTCTGGGAAGTGGTCTGCGGAACCGTGTGAATGAGGTCAAAACACGGAAAAGGGTCGTGTGTTGATTGCAGGGATAGTAAATAAGTCGGTAGAACCTCTCAAAAATAACAAACTGACCGTCAGACAGGGTGGGGCCCATGGGCCGAGAGAGGGCGTGGGTGACTCGCCGGGATGGGCGGTCAGGGCGTTATAATTTGGTATCAGAGCCGAACCCAGATGTGAGTGTGGAGTCAAGTTGAGTGGCCTTGACTCACACTGTCAGGGGGTGACGATCTAGGTGCAGAACGAGGACGTTGCGCTCAGTGAGTGGGGGTGAATTGTAACATCCCGGTTTGTGGAGAGGCTTAAGATAATTGATTTGGCTACCTATGTCAACAAAGTGCACTTACCTTTTCGGTCAAAGTCCCATAAGTGACTCCAGAGTTAAGCGTGCTTGAGCTGGAGTAGTGGAAGGATGGGTGACCTTCCGGGAAGTGGTCTGCGGAACCGTGTGAGTGAGGTCAAAACACGGGAAAGGGTCGGGTGTTGATTGCAGGGATAGTAAATAAGTCGGTAGAGCCTCTCAAAAATAACAAACTGACTGTCGGACAGGGTGGGGCCCACGGGCCGAGAGAGGGCGTGGGTGACTCACCAGGATGGGCGGTCAGGGCGTTATATGTTCAGTTGTCAATACCCATAAATTATATTCACAAAGTCTATTATGGAAGTCTCACAAACCAACTATTGAACAATTTATCAGAAATTTGTTTGGGAATATTCCGGTTCCCGCCAATTTGAGCCAAAATATTTCATTTCACACTCAATTTTTTTTCTTGAGTTTCAGACTTCATAACGAAGTCTAACTATGAAGTCTATTATTGAAGTCTAACTAACCCTAATATTCCGGTTCCCGCCAAAATATTTCATTTCCCGCTTGGTTTATTTTTTTTTGAGTTTCAGACTCCATAACGAAGTCTAACGATGAAGTCTACTAATGAAGTCTGACTAACCCTAAACTCTAAATCGAATTTTTAAGTAAAAACTTATAGTAAACGTTAATTATGCTTACATAATCATAATTAACATTATAAAATACGACTTCATGAGCTCTAAATCGTTAAACAAACCACAAACATTTTTTTATGTCAAAATTCTCTAAACCCTAACAATGACAATCATAAACCCTATACATTAAATCTGAAACACTAAGCTTGGTGATTGGTTTACTCATGAAACTTATAAATTGATTCATAATTTTCATGAAATTTTATTTTACATAGATAGGACTTGTGTTTATTTAAATTATCCATAAATTGTTTTTATCAAATTTATTTTTTATCGATTTTAAAATTTAAATTTAAGATTTTGTTATTTTGCAGACGTCTTGAGTAGACTTCACACAAAATTTTTTTGGTTTTAACATAATTTGTCTTACTTGATTTAAATTGATTAATTTCTTTGCAAATTTATTTTACATGGATTGTAATTGTCTGTGTTAAATTTGTGTGTAAATATTTTTATCAAAATATCTTTTATAAATTTTAAACATTAACTTTAAGGTTTTATTATTTAGTAGACTTATTGAGTAGACTTCACACGGTTTATAGGCTACAAACATAATTTATCTTAGTTGACTTATATGGATTCATTTTTCATAGATATTCACACAATTTTTTTTTGGTTTTAACATAATTTGTCTTACTTGATTTAAATTGATTAATTTCTTTGCAAATTTATTTTACATGGATTGTAATTGTCTGTGTTAAATTTGTGTGTAAATATTTTTTATCAAAATATTTTTTTATAAATTTTAAACATTAAATTTAAGGTTATTATTTAGTAGATTTCTTGAGTAGACTTCACACGGTTTATAGGTTACAAACATAATTTTTCTTAGTTGACTTATATGGATTCATTTTTATAAAATTTTAGTTTTCATAGATGTTAAATGTTTACTTCTTATTTATGTATAAATTTTTTTAATCAAAAAAATTTGTTATAATTTTCTAATTTAAATTTAAGTTATGATTAGGAAATAAACTTCATAATAAAATCTACTTTATAGTAAATTTCATAAGTAGACTTCATGAGTAGACTTTATCCGGGGTAAAACAGACAATATGGCTAACGTTTTTTCTTTGTTCAGAAGGGTAGGGTTTGTAGTTTCATTACCCCAAAAACTAGTTTTGATATAAATGCAATAGAGGTATAGTCTTACATTTCAAATCAAATTGTGGTATATATTTGGCAATTCCCCATAATGATATGATTCATAGGATTACAAGCCTCTTAAACATTTTAGAATTGGAAATGAAAAAAAATGTTTTGACTACTACTTTGTACATATAAACATTTTTTACCAATTTGGGTGCATGATTTTTATTAATTGAAATCCAACTATACCTTCTTTTAATTGTGATTTTATTTCCTTGTATGAATATTCATCTTTCTATGATTATTCATCATTTGTTTTTTTTCAAAAAAAAAAAAAGAATTTGTATAGATCAATTTTAGGGTAAGCATACAATTAATTCAACAAATTTTCCTACATAGAATAAATTTCACACAACCAGTAATCAAAGATACAAATTTAGGTAAATAAATCAAACTCAACAAATCCTCACAACATGAAAAAGAAGAAAAATTAACCAAAAGTATTAATATGAATATGATAACAAAAGAGAGTGTTAGCAAATATTTAGAACTACTAACCACAAACGTTTGTTAGAAGTCTAATTTTGTAGGCGTTAGCAGAGATGTGAAATGGCGAAAACACAGACAAATGAAGAAACGAAAAAAAGTTTTCGATATGTTTTTTTCTTATAATTCTGAATTTTGAGTTTAGTAGGAGGCACGTTCTCACATTGTAGAATATTTAGAGTACGTCGAATATGTATTCTACACAGACATATTACATTCAGAGTGTGCATGCATGATATGTATTCTACACTAAACGTTGAACATTTAGAGTTTGTAGAATATGTATTTTACATTATCGTAGAATATAGAGAAACCATATAATTATGTATTTAACGGTCCGTAGAACATATCAAAAAATATTTAATAGATATTTGTTCCTAGCATTTTTGGATTGAAATTGATTTTTTATTGTAACATCCGCGAACCAGAAAGTTGTGTTAAAGTTGGTATCAGACGACATTAGGGATTCGGGAGTCGATTACATACGCTCTTTGAGGTGCGAATCGAGGATTGGCTGTTCTTGTTTGATTGTTGTACAGTTGGTTTAAGGTTCATTTATCTCGAAGAAAGTGTGTGAAAAGCTTCTGAATGCTTAGTGTCGATCGACACCAAGGGGTGTGTCGATCGACACCGGTTATCAGGTTCGATTCCGGTTTAAGTCGATTGCGCGTTCGATTGTGGTTTGAGTTGGTTTGGTCGAGGGGTGTCGACCGACACCAAGGAAGGGTGTCGATCGACACCGGTTATTGAGAAATCGACCGGTTTGGTTCAAGTCGACTGGTTTTGTCTGGTTAAGGGTTTGGAAGCCCTAAGTCGCGATTAAAAGCCCTGTGGCTGCGCAGAAAGTGACTTTTTTGAGGCAGAGAGTTTTCAGAGAGGAAAATGTGATTTCTTGGGTGATTTTGGAGTTTGGAGGCTTGTTCTGTTGCTGTTATTCGTTGTTTCATCTCCTTTCCTTCCTTTCAATCCATTCTAAGGTGAGTGTGTGACTGTAGGTCCGTTAGCATTGGAGATTGTTTGATTTTGAGATTGTTATTGAGTTTTTCGAGTTGTTCTTGAGTATGGTTGAGTTATATTGTTGTTTGATCGATGTGGGGGTTGAATCCCACGAATCCTTTGTGTTTATGCGATTTTCGTAGCTTCTGGTGTCTGGGCGTCGAGCTGGTGTCGACCGACACTCGATGGGTGTCGATCGACACTCAGAAGGCTGGCGTCGATCGACACCATAGAGGTGTCGGTCGACACCGACCTGGTGTCAGGAAACGTGGGTGTTTCCTGACAGGGAGTTGTTATTGTTGAGCATTGTTCTTGTTGTTGATTATTGTGATGTATTGTCTAGTGTTTGACGTACTTGGCCTGTAGGCAGGACGATCCACTCACTAAGTATTTATGATAATACTTACGCATCTATATTCCAATGTGATGCAGGTAACAGTAATGTTCTTCCGCGGAAAGAGACCGAGAGAAGAGGATGATGAGATTATGAATTTGATATTGGCTATTTTGTTGTGGTTGACAAGGAATTCATCGTTTTAGGGTGTTAGTTTTTATTTCAATAATGTAGCAAACCTGGTGTTTAGGTTGCTTATTCTTTATTGGTTATTAGTTATTGGTTTATTTGTTGAACGATTTATTATGATTTAATATTATTGATTTTTTTCGAGAATTTCCGCATTGATAATTTATTATAATCGTTTATAAAAAAAAAAAGAGTTTGGTTGTTTCATTTATTTCCTTTAAATACATATAGTTTTCTTTCAAATATTTGAATGTGTATTAGATATTCCAAGATATAGAATGAGAGTAGTTTAATAATAAAAAAATGGTTTAAATGTACAAACTACAAAGTAGTAGTCAAATTCCTTTTTTTTCCTTCCAATCTTCCCTTTCATAATCAAGTAATTGACCAAGACATATATATACAACCTAATTTGTTTTTGTAAAGTTATATACAACCTAATGATTATGTTAATACCATTACTGGAGTTCAAACCAGTATCGTATAATGAATGCATCATGATGTAATTAACAAAACAAAATATATCATATAATTAATCTTACACAAAATGGTGTATATTAAAAAACTAAACCAAAACCACTAAACAATTACTAAAACAAGAACCATAGAAGATAGACAGATTCCTTCCTCTTATACATGTAATAGTAATACTAAGAATATGATAGAATTTAATTTATTCTAACCACTGATTCATATATAATTTCTTTAAAGAGAATAGCATAAATGTTATGACATTTGTTTCAACACTGGTTTTAATATTGTCAAATAAAGTTATTTATAATTATTTTTAGATCAAAATTTCATGAAAAAGTTTTTGTTATTAATTGTTTACCTAAATACATTCAAATATATATATGAAAACAATCACTTTCTCCTGCCTTCACCAAACCCTTTTCACTTTACGGTCTTTACCTACCCCCAAGATCATCAACACCCCCCCACTCAACACAGACAGAGCCGTCCCGTTAGATCTAACGCCGTTTTTCATTTTAGCGTTCACCAACTCCCCCCCGCACCTAACGCCGTTTCCCTTTTGCCGTTGGTCTCAATTCTCAAACAAACCAATCTCTCCCTCTTATAAATTCGTCTCTCTCACCACCATTTCTTCTTCAGCAGCTTCTTCTGCTTACATTCGCCGGACGATTAACTCACCGGAATCAACTACTGTGAGAAAAAATAGTTGAAACTGAGAGACAAGCTGTAATGGACCTGCTCTTATTGGAGAAGTCTCTAATCGCCGTCTTCGTGGCGGTGGTTATCGCCACCGTGATTTCCAAGCTCCGCGGGAAGAAATTGAAGCTTCCTCCTGGTCCTAGGGCGATTCCGGTGTTCGGAAACTGGCTCCAGGTCGGAGATGATCTCAACCACCGTAATCTGGTCGATTACGCTAAGAAATTCGGAGACCTCTTCCTCCTCCGGATGGGTCAGCGTAACCTAGTGGTCGTTTCTTCGCCGAATCTGACCAAGGAAGTGCTCCACACACAGGGCGTAGAGTTTGGATCTCGAACGAGCAACGTCGTCTTCGACATTTTCACCGGGAAAGGACAGGATATGGTGTTCACCGTGTACGGAGAGCACTGGAGGAAGATGCGACGGATCATGACGGTTCCGTTCTTCACCAACAAAGTCGTCCAGCAGAATCGGGAAGGATGGGAATCGGAAGCGGCGAGCGTCGTGGAGGATGTGAAGAAGAATCCAGATTCCGCGACGAAAGGGATCGTGTTGAGGAAGCGTTTGCAGTTGATGATGTACAACAACATGTTCCGTATCATGTTCGATAGAAGGTTCGATAGCGAGGACGATCCTCTTTTCCTCAGGCTTAAGGCCTTGAACGGAGAGAGAAGCCGATTGGCTCAGAGCTTCGAGTACAACTACGGCGATTTCATCCCTATCCTCAGGCCGTTCCTTAGAGGTTACTTGAAGATCTGCCAGGATGTGAAAGATCGGAGACTAGCGCTCTTCAAAAAGTACTTTGTTGACGAGAGGAAGTGAGTTCTTCGATCGTCTCTTCCGATTTTGGAATTTCGATTTTGGGATTTTTAAAATTGACATTTGAGAAATCTCATCATACAGGCAAATTGCGAGTGCCAAGCCTACAGATAGCGAAGGATTGAAATGCGCCATTGATCACATCCTCGAAGCTCAACAGAAAGGAGAGATCAACGAGGACAACGTTCTTTACATCGTCGAGAACATCAACGTCGCCGGTAATCAATCTCTTCCTTGTAGGATACGTAATCAATCCTCTAGACGTCTCTTGTTTACATACTAAATTGGACACTAGTCCTATAAATTGGGTCAGAAATTGCAAACATTTGATACAAAAGTTCCTCTAGATTCTCACCTTGTAATGGATATTCACTGATTTCTTGATTTCTTGATTTCAGCGATTGAGACAACATTGTGGTCGATCGAGTGGGGAGTCGCGGAGCTAGTGAACCATCCTGAAATCCAGAGCAAGCTAAGGAACGAAATCGACACGGTTCTTGGACCAGGAGTACAAGTCACAGAGCCCGAGCTTCACAAGCTTCCATACCTACAAGCCGTGATCAAGGAAACGCTTCGTCTAAGAATGGCTATTCCTCTCCTCGTGCCTCACATGAACCTCAACGACGCTAAGCTCGCTGGCTACGACATCCCGGCGGAAAGCAAGATCTTGGTCAATGCGTGGTGGCTAGCGAACAACCCTGAGAGCTGGAAGAAACCTCAAGAGTTTAGACCAGAGAGGTTCTTTGAAGAAGAAGCGCATGTTGAAGCCAACGGTAATGACTTCAGGTATGTGCCGTTTGGTGTGGGACGTAGAAGCTGTCCAGGGATTATATTGGCGTTGCCCATTTTGGGAATCACCATTGGTAGGTTGGTACAGAACTTCGAGCTTCTTCCTCCTCCAGGGCAGTCTAAAGTGGATACCTCTGAGAAAGGTGGACAATTCAGCTTGCACATCCTTAACCACTCGACAATCGTTATGAAACCAAGGGCGTTTTAAGTTTTTTTTTTCTGCAATAAAAAATAAAAAAAAGTAAATTTTCTGCAAAAATGACTTTTATTATGGGTATTATAATGATGTTTTGTGAAGTCTGTTGAATATTCCATGTTTTTGTATTTTGTGAGATGTTTTGTGTAAAATGTCGTTAACGGGTTCGTTTCCACGATAATAAATTAGTGGTCCCCATTGTTTTGAATGGTGGACATTAATGGACATTGATATATCATATCAGAACCTCGTATGATTGCTGAACCATAGTATGACTATTCGCTACTGCCCATGGTTATACTTTCAAACTTGTAAGTTGTAACTAACTTTCATAGAATCCTTTTCAAACCTACTAAAGCAAATTACAGAATTTGTGTTAAAAAAAATAAAAACTCAATTATGAATTCAATGGTTGGACCAGTCACAGTCTCCAGTTTAGAATTAATAATGGGCTTTGTAAGGCCCATAGCTGAACCTGCAGACAACAGCGTTACTTTGAACAGAGGAGACAACGACAGCATCAGCTCACAATTGGGTCTAAGAGACGTACTAATGATATAAACAATAGTGATCAACACCCAAGAGTACACACACCACTATTTGGATATTTTCAATTTGCTGAACTTGTTTACGTTCTTGTACGATACAAATTAGAGTTTAAAGATTAAAACACTAATTAACCAAATCAGGATAGATTCAAGCTGTGAACTGTCTAAATCCGATCTCTTCTTCGTTCAAATAATCTACAAAAATGTGTAGTTTTGAAATTTCCTCACTAAATTTTGTTTAAGATATTTTTATAACCAATTTTTTAGAGAAAAAACTGTTTTATGTAAAATATTTTTTATAATATTTTGCTAATTTATTTTTAATAACATTTTGTAAAGGGTCCCAAAACTTTTTGGAGAAATTTCAAAACTACCCAAAAAGGTGTCAATTTTCAAAACTACACTTTTAGAGTGTCAATTTTCAAAACTACATTTTTTTCATTGAATAAAAGAACTCTAAAAACCTAAAATATAAAAACTAAATCCAAAATTCTAAACCATAGTCCACAAAATCTAAACCCTAGTCAATGATTAATGAACCCAAACTTATATATTAAAATTTAGAAAAAGTGTAATTTTGAAAATTAACACACTAGAGGTATATTTTTAAAAATTGACATTCCAAAAATTGTATTTCTTAAAATTTATGAAATGTTTTTTTCCTAAGGGCCACTGAAAAGCTTTGAGACGACACTAATAGGCAGTGGCTGAAAATACTGTAGAATGCGTCTTGATTTCTACCTATTATTTGATTTTGAGGTTTTAAAAAAATAAATTACATTTTATTATGAATGTCAAAATTATATAACAAAAGGCGATGAAAAAATTATATTTTCTTTTAAATTATGAAATAATTTATTATATATATATATATATATATATATATATATATATATATATTTCTTTTAATATCTTTGTTTCATCTTATTTCAAAAATATTTTGATAATATTTGTATTGATATATTTAAAGAATTTCTAATATTTGTTAAAATACAGTTAAATATTTAAGAGAAATTTTAAGAAATACACCTCTTAGGGTGTAAATTTTCAAAAATATACTTTTAGTGAAACAATTTTCAAAACTACAATTTTTTCTAAATTTAATCTATAAATTTGGATTCACTAATCCTTAATTAGGGTTTAGATTTAAATTTAAAGGTTCAATATTAGATTTTAGAATTTGAGATTTATATTTTAAGATTTAGAGTTTTGAAAGAAAAAATGTACTAGTTTTTGAAAATTGACCTCAGTAGTTCTGAAAATTTGGCCCATGGGCCATAGTTTCAATTTGACTGGAGTAAGAATGAGTATACTCCAACTGCCAAACAGCAGCGTAAACTTGACTTCGTCTACTCCTTCTCCGACAGAATATAGTAAACTTTTCTAGTTTCTAATATCAGCTTCATGCTAATTGCTAAGTTATAGTGAGAAGTCAAATTTACGCTGCGTAAGTCAAGTTTTTGTATGGCCCATTGATTTCGTACTTAGTAAATGGTTCACTCGCAGCGGGAAACAAAACACCTAAACAAAAAATTTCGAAAGTTTTTAGAAGATCGTTCGCTCGCTGCATCGTCTTTGATTTTGTCTTGCTGCAAAATTCTCCATCAGTCGCACCACAAAGATCATCGGATTCATCGTTATTGGAATTCATCGTTGCTGTGTTATCAGTTTTCCTGAATCGTTTCGATGCTCCAAACTCCGTTTCCGGGACGCGATTCAGCTACTGTCGAAGCTTCTCGATTTTCCTAAGTATCTCTCTTCCTCCTCTCTCGATTCTATATAATTTCGTAGAAATTTCACCTAGATTCGTTGGATCTAATCGTAGATTTTGGATTGGGAATCATAATTTTCTGTCTTGGAGACTAGTATTAAGGAAATGAAACCTAGTTATGGAATCGATGCGTCAAATTCTTCGCCTAATTTCGAAATCCATGTGCAGTCGTACGTCTAAGAATCGGCACTGCTTAGAATGCTGCAATGGATGGGAGGATCGAGGCGGAAAGTGGCCGCTGTGAGTGACTTTTACTTCTTCCTTTTGATGATGCAAATTTTCTTTGGGATAACTCAGATTCAGAGATCCATTATAACTGGGTGAAGTTAAAACCTCTGGGTGTTGGGATGATAGATTAATTTTCTTAGACGCACAACAAGTTTATTTGGATAATAAAATGTGTGTTGATTCTGACTTGTTTATTGTTTTCTTGGCATCTTTTGGGGGCATTCAGTCACACACGTCAGTCAAAAAGAGGTGCGTAAGCCCTTAATTCTTCTCGCTGATGATGTCGTAGACATTTGGTGCTCACGCTTTTTCTTCTTTTCATCTTGTTGAAAACCTCAAGGCAAAAGCAATACTTTGAGCAGAGGAGACAGCAACAGCATCAGCTCACAGCTACTCCTGAGGGCTGTGATAATGATAGAAACAATAGTAATCAACACCCAAGAGAACACCAATCTTTGGATATCCTTAATTTGCTGAACTTGTCGACCGCAACTCCTGAATGCAAACCTTGTTATCCAAAAGATGGTAATATATATATATATATACTTGCTGAGACTTCCAGTTATCGTTCTGAGTGTGGGTTATAGTTTCCGTCATTATTTGAGTCGGTTTATGGACTCTTTATTTGCATTATCGCTCCGAATCACGACACTTTGCTTTCTTGTTGTTTGTGTCACTTGTTAACGAAAAAAGGAACGGAAGATGTAGATGCGGATTTCTACAGTCTGAAGGACAACATTTCCGGAGTAGGCAAGGTCTCCAAACTGATGATCTATGATGCAGGAAGTTCATCAAACCATGAAGCAGAACCTACTTCCTCAAAGAGGCAAGTCAGTTACTATTTGTTTTGCTTTCGCTTAATGTCACTGCCCAAGTTTTGTTTCTCAACATGTATATCCTCTTGTTTTTTTGCTAATGGAACTGCATATCTTATATAAATTTTGATGCTTCACTTTCTTATAGAACTCCGTTTTGTCTCCCTGACGACAAGACAAATGATTTCAAGAAAGCAACCACCACAGAAAACACCACAGCAGATCTGATGGATGGCACAGAGCGGAGTAAGTTATCACTATAACTTAGCAATTAGCATGAAGCTGATATTAGAAACTAGAAAAGTTTACTATATTCTGTTTTTTTCCATTCTTATACATAGAATTAGCATATGTGTCATCTTGATAGGTCTGTTTCATTCTGGTTTGACTGCCCAATCACTTTTCACAGTATGCTTTATCCGAACTCAAGCCATCTGCAAGTCTGTTTTTGTAGTTAATATGGACATTATATATTTTTTCAGAGTTATCTGTCTTTGATTTGGTTGGTGGTGATCAGACAACAACCAACCTGGGAGAATGTTCTCCATCTGAGGCTCACATGGCATTTTCAGTTGAAGGTAATAGATCTTAGAGATCAGAGAGTCGTGGGCAAAGTCAGATTATTATTCAGCTTTGACACGAGATTTCCTTTTGTGCCTATCTCGCATGCATGACTCTTACTTTCTCCATTCAGGATTAGGTAAAATAAACACGGAAACTCCGGTTAATTCGCCTCAACAATTAGACAGGTTAGTAGCATTCACAATTTTTGTTTTCATTATGTTTGTTTCCCCTTTGATTTATTTATACCGTTTCGTATTACATTAGCATTAGAATGTAATATAACTATTTAAGATATAAATCAGTGATTGTATTTAATTTGTGGTGTGAAAGAAACTTTGCATACCGGTGCTCCTCTCCGTGGAAGGATACTGGTCAGCCAGATACATCAAACGTCAGGGAAAGGGTCAATGACTTTGAGAAGGAAGTGGTAACAAAGTCTCGTCATTTTACCTTTTGGCTGTATTCCTTTCATTTCTAAGTGTTTTGCCAGAGCCAAAATTTTCATCTTTCTCTTGCAGGACACAATAATTGAAAGTAGCAAAATGTTCCAAGATGACAGCTGTTATAGGTCGCCCGTTGGCATACATGCTACAGATGGATGCAGAAAGCAAAAACTGCGTACTTTCAGTGATCGCCTGCCCAAACCATATAATAGCGACTCAAGAAGCTACTTCCGTGACGCTGCAGATTTCAGCAAAAGCCGGGTATCTGATGAAAACGAGTGGAAAGGTAGTTTCTCATGCAAAGAGTTTATTTTCTCTATATTTTCTCGCACAACTCACCATATATGAACCTCTTATTTTCTCACAAAATTATCTCTTAGTTGGTCACGACCCTGCACCTTATGTGATCTACACAAAACATGACTTGATCTAGTAGGATGTCACTTCTTAGCAGCATAGTTTAAAATGTAGTGAATACAACTTCGTGTGGTGTGACATGAAGTATGGGAGATCTTTTGTGGTCCAAGATCATATGTGTATCTGTTTCTATCTTTCCTCGTGAGATCAAAGAAGAAAATGTATGAAGTTGGTTTTGTTTTTCTTACCTCACCAGCTAAGTCGGCCTTTCTTGGTGATGGGGAAGGCAGTTTTTATTGGAGGGACCAACAGCCATGCGAAGAGGAGAGCTTTAACCTTAGTTTCATGAATTATGGAAAGGAGTACACAGAGAGTCGCTCTTCTGCAGAACACCATGGGACAAAGAAGAGGTGTTCTTCAAAATCTTTCATTTTGTCCGTTTATGGATAGTGGTTCTGTATCTTTTTACATTTACATTCCTGTGTCTTTAGGGATTACCTGGAAACGACTTGGAGGTCCAATATCGAAGGTGGGTTTAATTCAACTAAATTATGAATAATAGCTGCCTTCATATATACTGTTATCAAAGATCTTTCATTTGACCAAATAAGTTGTATTCATAGATTAACTAGTCTAAGCGTATGTGTTTATAAGTTTCATTGTTTTGGAAGTTTTAAATCCAACCTCTTTGACTGGCTGCACTATCTTTCAGTATCTCTTAGCTTACTCTGTTTTTGGTGTTTGAAGTTGGAAAAGTACATATCTACATATTTGCTGGATTGACCAGGTTTGGGCCTATTTATTCAGTATATCCTTCGTTCTTCCTTCTTTCAGATTCACTAGTTCGAAGACCACAGCGTCTAGAAAGGACCATCGATCATCGAAGTTTTGCTAATGAATTGTAAGTCAAGTCGTTAAAATGCATCAAACCATTTCTAAACTCATGCGGAGTGGACTTTTTGGATAAATAACATCCAGTTATTTCAGAAACTCCGACTTTGATTTCGACAAAGTATTTGAACCACCGGTTTGGTCATCTGTTGTACTCGAGGAAGATAAAGACAGCCATAGTTTGCGTAGGTTAGCATCTAGAATCTTTCATATGCTTTATATATACTGTATATACTGACACCTTCTCACTATTTTCTAACAGTGAAGAATCTTGCTCGTCTAGTGCAGGTATTGATTTTTCTGAAAAATTATTCTCTATCGCATGTTAGGATTTTTGCAAACATATGTTTCTTACTAGGTACTGATCCGTCACTGTCCCTGAATCTTCTCAGTTTGGGCCAATGAAACCAACACAAGACAGAGGAAGAGGGAAATTAATTCGTTTCGCAACCTTGAAGACAAGAACTATCTGAACAATGACCTTTTCCAAGGAACTTGGGAAGATTGGGATGTGGATGATCAACATTTGAAGAGAAAATCTGGGTCTGGAAAGCAGGCCAGATTGTCAAATCCAGGAAAGTTGAAATCTACCAGTCATAGAGACTCCTCCTCTTTCCGTGGTGGTTTAGAACCGCCTTACAGTTGGTTTGCAGAAGGGTTTACGTCTGCAGGCATAAGCTCAGGTTTGTCTCTTTTTTTCTTTCTGAGTGCAGAGATCTATATCTAGAAGACTGGAACCATAGACTATCCAGTATCCATTTGGTTAATCATTATGTTGACCATCTCTCACATGATTTTTACTGTTTGAATATCTGTCACAGGTATTACAAACGAGAGAGACAAGCCATATCCTTTCCTAAACCCTGAGCTTGGTAGCTCGCACCGGCTTCCATCTCTTGCCCCTGATTCTATTCCGGAAACATGGGCTCCCAAGTTTTCAGTAGGAGGCACTGGAGATAATGATGAGGATGATGAACAAGACTATGTAAACGGTTTATCCGCAAATCAGAAATCTAGACTAGCAGGAGACATCTGCGGTTTTGAGAGTGACGCGTTGTCAGAGAACGATAATGAGCAAAGCAAAGAAGTGAATCACCCAAAAAATCAGGGAGATGAGACCTCATCATCCGTTGCAAAGAGCCTCTCAGACGAAAATGAGTATGTACGGTGAACACTGTCACGCACTTCTCAGTGTTCTTCACTAATATCCATAATTAAATCCAATGACCCTGACACATGGAGAATTTTTAAATTCTTGTTTAGATGTAATCCCATCAAGGAGGTCATGAAAGCTCGGCATCAAGGAAACAAAGGTAAATGAAATGTTGTTTGATTGTTTCCTTAAAGATTACCAAAGACTATTAGTTGTTTAGCTAACACATAAATCTTGAGATGGAATCAGGAGAAAAGGCAAGTAGGGACTCGTTCCAACAAATGATATTGCTGGAGAGACGCACGCTTCAACTCGTTTGTTTAAACAAGACATTGCTCCTTGACTCTTTAAAAACTTAGGTATGTATAATGTATTCTTATATCCATATTATCTTGTATTCTTTTGTTCAAGTTATCTCCAAAATATGAAATCCAAAATGCGTATGTTTCTTGTGCAATTTAAGTTTAGCATATTTTCATGTACTAGATTCCACAGATAAAAAAATCAACCATATCTTGCTGTCCATATAGCGTTTAGCGTTCACACACACACACACACACACACACTTTTACATGCAGCCGTATTTGTCGCTACCCACGTTATGTCTTCTAATTGGGTGAGATGCTTTTGTGGGGTCTATAGTTCATAAGTGCAAATACAATCACAATAAACATGTTTTTGACCAAATTTTAGATAGACATGATTTTTTTTCCGTGTGCGTGTGTTGTGAAAGTTTAAAAACTTTTCAATTTTTACAAAGTTCCAAATCAATTCCTGTAGTAGTGAGAGCATGTCCATTGGGGGGATTTTAGAGGGTTGTTAAGAAGGATTTAAAAAAAAACGAATTAAAATAAAGATTTAATAAAGAGAAAGATAAAGTTAGAATCGAGTTTAACTAAAAAACTTCTCGTAGATTAAAAACCCAACAACACGAGTTCACGTTATTTCAGGGGTTGACAAAAAGAAAAAAAAAAGAAAAATTTGGCAGCCAATCTTAACTGGAGGTATACAAGCTCCATCTTCACACAAGGCATAGCATTCAACACTTTTGCTTTGATTATAGTTTCTTTTCTTCTTGTTAGTATTGCAATCTTTTTATTTTGATTCAACACATAGCATTCAAATTGCAATCTTTTCATTTCTTAAGCATAATAAAATAATTTTAAAAATATTAATTTTTATTTCTTAAAAACCCAATAGGGGTTTTACCAATAGAACAACTAAAATTTAAAGTCCAATATCAAGTTTCTTAACAATCTTTGATGGAAAATTTATAATAAAAAAATGGTTAAAACCCAAAATGGAGATGGTCTAAATATATTACGAGTTGCCTTGTTTATCTACACAGATGAGCCTATATGGCTTACATTTTATATTTTGTATTCACATATTGGATATTGCCATACTGGAGTAAAAAAAAAAAAAAAAAAACATAATGCGTACTTTTTCTTTAAAAATGTTTCTTACTTTGTTATTGTTTTTTTGTCAATGTTGCATACTTTAATTTAATGATTCCTTGATATTAGTATCATAATTATGTTTTTATTAATAAGAAACAAAAAAAATATGTCTATTGCAAGCTGGGAACGTGAGCCCCAATCACAGCTGTGTGTGTATCAGGCATTATTGCAGTTTCTATCAGTTTGATTCTGTTTCTTACATGCCGTCCTAAATGGTCCTTGAGTTTTATTTACTTCAATAAAATATCGTAATTAAATTGTTTCATTTCCAGACTTCCAGTATACATAAATAGTAGAAAAGAATAATAAATACATATTTAGGGCGAATCAAGAATATTGCGGCTGTTTGTTTCTCATGTGCAAACATGTCCGGTACGAGATTGATACTTGCTACGTTAGCACACAACTATGTTAAAAAGAGGTTTCACATGGCCAAAAACACCAAAGTTCACCTAATCATTTCAAACTTGAGAATTTAGTACTTTGATCATAATATCAAATCTGTTATTCAAATTAATCATTGGATTGGATGTATAATAAGTCTAGATCTAAATGTAAATTTGTTTTTTTAAACTGTTATAGTTCAGTTTTACATTAATTTTATGATGTCAATATAATCTTGTGGTCGTATCCAAGTCACTTTCATGAATTAATTGTGGAGGAAAACAATTTAATAGAAGGATAACAAGAAACTGGCCCTGGGTTGATTATCTCTTCTGCATGCATGGTATAACATAAAGAAAATTCTATATCTAGTTTTTTTTATCAAAAAAACATGATACAGTTTTATCATTATAAATATGGGAAAAATGGCAAAAAAGAGGAAATATATATTTGTTGTCAATAAGAAAATCTCCTATATAGATTAAAAAAAAAGAACATAATTTTTGGGCAATTCTCTAAAATATCACACGTGGTGTCACTAGCTTAATTTTTCAATAGTAACACTAATTCAGTATCAAAATGACAGAAAATATTTTTCTAATGGAAGAAATCTAAACACGTATCACTACAAGAAATATAGGCAATTTGCGACGGAAACTTACGTCGCAATTCCGTCGCAAATGTCCCTTTGCGACGGAATTGCGAGGATCGCATTTCCGTCGCAATTTGTTCGTCGCAATGAAGATTCCGTCGCAAATCCCTCGCAAAATTGCGACGGAGTAAGTTCCGTCGCAAGTTTGCGAGGGAATGTATTCCGTCGCAAATTTGCGACGGATTTGCGACAATCATTATTCCGTCGCAAATTTACGATGGAGTTGCGATGGAATTAATTCCGTCGCAACTTTGAGACGCATTTGCGCCGATCAATATTCCGTCGCAAATTTGCGAGGGAATATAATCCGTCGCAAGGTTGCGAGGGAAAATGCTCCGTCGCAAGGTTGCGAGGGAAAATTCTCCGTCGCAATTTTGCGACGACGGGAATTCCGTCGCAGGTTTGCGATGGAATTCAATTCCATCGCAAACCTGCGACGGAGCATTTTCCATCGCAACTAATAATATTTAAATTTTTTTTAAATTTTTCAGTTATTAAATTGTTTTTTTAAATTTTTTTTTAATAAAAAAAAATTATAATTAAAAAAACGAAAATCAGATTAAAAAATTTTTGTTCAAATATCAATAAAAAACATTAAAAATATTCATAAATAACATTAAAAAGAACTAAAATTCCGGAGATTGTCCGCTGGTTCTGGTCTGATCCGGTCCGCTTGGTTCGCCCCCGGGTTGTTGCTGGTTTGGACGCATCCGGGCCAAAATCTCCCTGAGCTTGGGATCCGAGGCGCCCAAGTAATCGAACACCTCCTCGAACGACTCAACATTCGACTTTGTTGCTTCCAATTCTGACTGTGTTGCAATCAATTTATCCTGCAACTGAGCAACCTCGAGGGAATCTTGGAGCCGACTTGAAGCGGAACCGCTGGCAGTATCGATTTGAGAGGTTAGAGAACCCCCCCAAATCTTCCCCTTTCTACGGGGAGCGGACTGAAAAACAAAAAAAAAACAATAGAATTAAAAAACCAACAAAATACATAAGAATGAAAATAATTTAAACAATATTATACAAATATACCTGAATAAAAATCTTGTTCTTCGTGGCCACAGAAGAAGCGGAAGCGATACTCGCCGGATCATCATTCTGAGTCAACTCTTGTAGTTTCGAGTTGACATCATTGTAGAGCTCAACATCGAGGAAAGTACCATCCGGTTTCCGCTTCACCTCCTCGAGAACTGCCAGCCAATCCATCTCGGAATCCCCTCGTTGCTCGGCCTATAAAATAAAAATAATTTTGATTTGATAAAAATAATTAAATATTAAAAAAACATAATTTTAAAAAATAATTTAAAAAAACTTACAAGGATTTCGCCGCGACGAAGGAATGAAGTTCGGCCGGATCGATGTGTAGATTTGCTGCTGCTCTTCGCCCGAGCGGATTTGTTGCTGTCACTCCGTCTCAGGTGATCAGGATCCTTCCAATATGCAACCAAGCCCTTCCACACGTCAGGGCTAAAGTGTAGTGGCTTGGCAGCATCTCCCTTGGCGAGCCACAACTTCTTCCACCGAGACACCATGTCGGGCAACCGATCATGGACTTTGGCCATAAACTCCTTGAAAACCGTAGCGGTGATGGCAGAATCCCAATGATACGTGTGCTTAAACAAAAAAAAAAACAATAATAAAATGTTAGAAATCAGCAATAAGAAAATATTTTTAAAAAGTAAATAGAAATTAACATTATACTTACAGCAAAAGTACAAAACCAGCGTTGGAGAGCGGATTCCTTCACATCCTTCCACCGGCCAAAAGCATCTTGGTAATCTTTTTCAAAGATTTCCGTAACTGCTGAGGCGACGGATGAATCATGAGTGAACCTGAAAAAGAAAACAATACACTTTAACGTTAGAAAATATACAATATAAAATAAAACAAAAACTAACAAAAATTAAAAAATATATACCAAAATGTTCTCGGTGGGCGGTGTGGATGAAGACGAGGGAGGAGCTCATGACCGGGCTCATCCAAAATTTCCCGAATAGCCGCATAAAATGGGGCTCTACCGGCCTCAATCGCGGCCTCAATTTGGGCTGCAGGACGAGGTGGGGACGGAGACCGAGACCGTGTCGGCTGGTGCTGCTCCTGTCCCGTAGAACCATGGGAACTACTAGTTCGGGCCCTGGAACCCCCGTAACCTCCCGTAGGCCGACTGCTGTGGGCCCGGAAACCAACACGGGGGGTTCCTCCCTGACCCCCGGATCCGCCCCTACCCCCGGATCCGCCGGAACCCTCGGATCCACTCCGATTCAGAAACTCTCTGTAACTGTTTTCTTGATCCATCTGCAACAAATTAAACGGATAAAATTAGAAGTAACAAAAATAATTTGAAACTCAATCAAAAACAAAAAATTCAAAAACCAAAATCTAGAAATCAAAAACCAAAAATTCAAAAACTAAAAATCATCTAACTAATTTAATCACATAACCATAATTTAATCATCTAATAACAATAATTTAATGATTTACAATAATTAAAAACATAAAATTAGAAGTAACTAAATTATAAACCAAAAATAATAATTTAAAAATAATAATTTGCATTTTTTATATTAGACCAAAAAACTAAAAACTTGAAAAAACACAAATCAAATTTTTCTGAAAACTAAAATCTACAACAAAATCACAAACCAAAAATTCAAAAACCAAAACCTAAAAATCAAAAACCAAAAATTCAAAAACAAAAAATCCTCTAACTAAAGGATTTTAACTAAAAATCCTCTAACTAAAAATCGCACACTTAATTTTAACTCCACAATATTTTAACTAAAAATCCTCTAACTAAAAATCCTCTAACCAAAATCTAAAAATCCTCTAACTAATAATCGCACACCTAATTTAATCACATAACTAAACTATTCATTTAAATAATTTAATCATAAAATAAAAATAATTTAAATATTTACAATAATTAGAAAAAATAATACCGGGGAAGAGGAGGCGTGGGGAAGAGGAGGCGCGGGGAAGAGGAGGGAGACGGCGGCGGCGCGGAGGCGCGGGGAAGAGAAGGCGCGGAGAAGAGGAGGCGCGGGGAAGAGGAGGCGCGGGGAAGAGGAGGGAGACGGCGGCAAGGCGCGGAGAAGAGGAGGCGCGGGGAAGAGGAGGGAGACGGCGGCGGCGCGGAGGCGCGGGGAAGAGAAGGCGCGGAGAAGAGGAGGCGCGGGGAAGAGGGGAGGCGCGGAGGCGCGGAGAAGAGGAGGCGCGGGGAAGAGGGAAGATGAGGGAGACGGCGGCGGCGCGGAGGCGAGGTGAAGAGGAGGGAGACGGCGGGGGCGCGGGGAAGAGAGGAGGCGCGGGGAAGAGGGGAGGCGCGGGGAAGAGGAGGGAGACGGCGGCGGCGGGAAACACAAAAGAAGACGGCGGCGGCGGGAAACACAAAAGAAAACGGCGGCGGCGACATCGGCGGCGATCGGGAGGGCTCTGCGATCGGGTCGGCGTTTTTTGTGGAGTGGGGAGTGGTTTGAGCGAAGCTCAAACCGGTGTGGGTAAATATATAGAAAATAAATTCCGTCGCAATTCCGTCGCAAATTTGCGAGGGCATTGCGACGGAAATGCCCCGTGCCGTCGCAATTCCGTCGGAAGATGGAAGCCCTAATTATTGCGATGGAATTGCGATGGCACGGGGCATTTCCGTCGCAATTTTGTCGCAAAGTTGCGAGGGAATTGCGACGGAAATGCCCCGTGCCATCGCAATTCTGTCGCACGATGGAAGCCCTAATTATTGCGACGGAATTGCGACGGCACGGGGCATTTCCGTCGCAATTCCCTCGCAACTTTGCGACGGAATTGCGACGGAATTTATTTTCTATACAAATCCGAACACGGTTAGGGTTTAGGACATTTTCGTCGCAAATCCATCGCACATTTGCGACGGATTTGCGACGGGGTTTGACAATTCCGTCGCAATTCCGTCGCAAAGTTGCGACGGAATTGCGAGGGAAAATTGTTTAGGGTTTACGGTTTAGGGATTTTACTACTTAGGGTTACGGGTTTGTAGATAATGAATATATATGCTTATTAGTAGATGAATTTGAATATTCCTATAGATATTGAACATTCATACATATATATATATATATGGTCGATGTTTCAACAAAACCGTTTGTAATGTTATATACGTCGTAAGCTTCAATGAGCTTGATATGTACGGAGTTGAAGCGAAACCTAAACCCCTGTTATATATTTTTTTTTTAGTAAAAAGCTTTTTGGATTCAATTATACAGTACAAAATAAGATTATATTACCCAAAGCCCCTGTTATACGAAAAAAATGAAACCCTAAACCCTAAATCTATAAAATGTTTCGGTTTCCATCGCAATTCCGTCGCAATTTTGCGACGGAATTGCGAATGAAACCAAAAAAAATTATACTCCATCGCAATTCCGTCGCAATTGTGCGACGGAATTGCGATGGAAACCGGAAAAAATTATACTCCATCGCAATTCCATTGCAATTTTGCGACGGAATTGCGATGGAAATAAAAAAAAATTATACTCCATCGCAATTCCATCGCAATTTTGCGACGGAATTGCGATGGAAATCAAAACATTTATACTCCATCGCAATTCCATCGCAATTCCGTCGCGAAATTATCATTGTCACTTGATGACGGCGCTTCTGTTCACCGTACACTCTTCCACCGACTTCCTAAGAAACCCCAATTCCTCTCCTTTTTCTTCGATTTTCCGCCGTCATCAGCTTTCATCACTAAATCACAAACCCGAGGTTCAGCTGCTTCAACCACTTGAAGAAAGGGCTAGAGTGGTTGAAGCAGCGGAAGCTCGGGTTTGTGATTTAGTGATGAAAGCTGATGACGGCGAAAAATCGAAGAAGAAGGAGAGGAATTGGGGTTTCTTAGGAAGTCGGTGGAAGAGTGTACGGTGAACAGAAACGCCGTCATCAAGTGACAATGATAATTTTGCGACGGAAATACAAATTCATCACAATTCACAATACAAACAACTTAAAATACAAAGAAAAACCTCAAAATTAATCAAAGTCATTTTCATCGTCATTTTCATCATCTTTTTCAGATACGTAAGAGTTTTCACTGTGCTCCCGTTCTTCTTCATCAGTCGCAGACTCTTCGAATTCATCGGCTTCTCCATCTTCACTTGAATCGTCAACGATGTCTTCAACTTCTCTGTTCTCGGGGTCAACATGTATGATATATTCAGTGGATTCGATCGGGTTTGAAACTTCTGCAACTCTGTCATGCTGCATGGCCACTTCATCGTCTAAACCAAATACATAACCTCTTGGATTGACCTTTATGACCGATAACCAAGTCTCCCGTCTTTGCCTGAGTCGAGGATAAGGAATGAAACACACTTGCTCTGCCTGCGATGCAAGGATGAAGGGTTCGAACTTGGAATATTTACGGTTTGCATTTACATCGGTGACACCTACCGTCTCATTTATGCGAACACCTCGACCTGGTGTCGGATCATACCAATCACATTTAAACATAATACATTTCAAGTTGATGATTCCTGGGTATGTGACCTCGATGATCTCTTGCAAAACTCCATAGAATTCTGTTTCGCCCGGGACATGAATACCATAATTTGCGGTCGACTTCCTCATGCCATGCTTGTACGTATGGAAAATGTACCCGCGGGTACAATACATTGGTGCTGTAGTGATCTTTCCTATTGGAGAGTTCACAATCTCATGCAGCCACAACGGTATTTGTCCCCGATGATAGCCGTTTCTCACCTATATAAAAACAAATGGTACACTCACACACATTAAATATATATAGTGTTAGGTTTTAGTTTATATATATATCACTAAATTGAATAGCACTTACATATAATTTTAACCATCCATCTAAGTCACGTTCTTTAAGAAACTCATACTCATGCTCTTGTAAATCAGGGTATTCCTGGCGCATCAGATTATCAAATATGCTGCACAAAAATCTCGAGTTATATATATATATATATGTATATCTATATATATACAAATATTATATATATACATGCATATGATCAAATTAGGTTACCTCTTAAATTGGTTCACTTCATCCAGATTACGTAATATGTATTTGTGAGCCGCACTCAAATCTTCATGGTCCCACGATTTTTCCTTCAACTTTCCAGCAAGTCTGCCTATTTCTTTGAAGATGTTGGGGATAACATGCCTATAAACAGGTGCAACGCCTCCATCATCGTATCGTCTCGTCGTTGTTCTTCTCGTTCTTACATTTGGACTAAAATAGTAAGACGCGAAGTTAGATGTTTCCTCTCTCAAACTTCCTTGTACGATGGATCCCTCAACTTTTGCAAGGTTTTTAGCATTTCCCTTCAAGTGTCCCATAAAACGCTCGAATGGATACATCCACCTGAATTGCACAGGCCCCCCGAGATCCGCCTCATATGGCAAATGTACCGTTAGGTGTTCCATCACGTCGAAGAATGAAGGAGGGAAGATCATTTCCATGTTACATAACAAGACAGCAATGTTTTTTGTTAACTTCTCTACCCCGTCTTCAGTCAGTGTTCGCGTGCAAAGATCTCGGAAAAACGCCCCAATACCTATAATATAATATATTAATATACAACAAATTAATAAAAACACATATATTTAATTATATATGTACATATATAAACTCAATTAAAAGAAATGTAAATACTTGTTTACCAGCAATTGCTTCGTGGACATGAGACGGCAATAGTTCTTGTAATGCAAACGGTAGTAGTCTCTGCATGAAAACATGGGAATCGTGGCTCTTCATACCAGAAATTTTTTGTCCTTGCTCTATACATCGTGAGAATTTGGAAACATATCCATCCGGAAATTTGACATCTGAGGCCACCCAATCAAATAGAGCTCTCTTCGCATCTGCAGACAATCGAAAACTCGGAATTGGCTGTTTGCCGTCTCTAGTAATCTCCAACTCGCTTCTTTTGCATATTTCTGCTAAGTCCAGCCTCGATTTCATATTGTCTTTACTTCTCCCTTGGACATTCAAAATGGTATGCATGATGTTATCAAAAAAATTCTTTTCGATATGCATAACGTCAAGATTATGTCGCAAAAGGTGATCCTTCCAATATGGGAGTTCCCAGAATATACTTTTTTTGTGCCAATTGTGTGCTTGTCCATATCCGTCAGGCATGTTTGCAGTACAATGCCAATTGCCCCCACGTATGCATGTCTCCTCACCACCGTAATGATCGATCTGATCAAGTAAATCCTGTCCCGTAAGATAATCCGGAGGGGGACCGCGGACAACTTTATTCTTCGTAAATAGAACCCTGTTCTTTCTGTACCTATGATTGATAGGAAGAAACCGACGGTGACAATCAAACCAACAGGGTTTTCTTCCACGCCTCAGCTGAAATGCTTCTGTCCTACCCAAACAGTGTGGACACGATAGTCTTCCGTGCGTAGTCCACCCTGACAACATTCCATACGCTGGAAAGTCGCTAATCGTCCACAATAATACTGCGCGCATGATGAAGTTTTGTTGCTGCGAGTAATCAAATGTGCAGACTCCAGAATACCACAGTTGTTTCAACTCGTCAATCAGAGGTTGCAGAAATATATCTAGGGATCGCTTCGGATGCTTAGGACCTGGCACTAAAATAGTTAAGAACAAAAATTCTCGCTGCATGCACATTGTCGGCGGAAGATTGTATGGCGTCAGTATGACGGGCCATAGCGAATATTGTCTCCCTGACATACCAAATGGACTAAATCCGTCTGTGCATAATCCTAGATAAACATTCCTCGTTTCATGAGCAAAGTTTGAATGTACCGTCTGAAAGTGTTTCCACGCCTTTGCATCTGAGGGATGTGTTATCTCTCCATCATGTGAGGAATGTTCTGCGTGCCATCTCATTGACGCTGACGTCATTTCCGATTGGTATAACCGTTTCAATCTTTCAGTGATTGGCAAGTACCACATACGTTGGCAAGGGACCCGCCTCCTTCCTGTAGTGGGTTTGTATCTCGGCTTCCCACAAAATCGACATTCCTGCAGCTTATCATCATCTTTCCAGAAAATCATGCAATTGTCAATGCATACATCAATCATTTCATAAGGCAACCCAAGACCCGCAACCAACTTCTGTATTTCATAGTAATTATCAGCAGAAAGATTATCTTCCGGTAAATACTCTTGAAATAGTGCAGCCCACTTATCCATGTTACTTTCGCTGCTGTTATCTTCACTTTTAATTGTCATCATCCTAGCTGCTAGTGACAATCTAGAAATTCCCTCTCTACACCCATCGTAAAGTGGTTGATTTGCAGCATCTAACATATCATAAAACTTTTGTGCTTCAATGTTGGGTTCTTCCAAAATTGCTTCCCCCGGATTATCAGCAGGAACAGGTGTAGTTTCATGAAATGCATCTGTAACCATATCATGAAACCTATTCCCTTACTGATACCCAATATCATTTCCCAATATATCAGGTTGACCATAATCATAGCTAGCGTTATAATTATGTTCTTCAACCCCTTGGCCCGAAACACTATTTCCAGCTTTATAGTGAGTTGTATTATAATGATTTTCCCCATGATAGTACCACACATAATAGTTTGGTAGAAATCCTCTATTAAATACATGTGTTTTCGCAGTATCAACAGCTATATATTTTTTGTTCTTACATTTCTCACAGGGACAAAATATTTTACCAGTTTGGAGCGCCTGTGGTTGGTTTCGTGCTTGGTTAAAGAATCCATGTAATCCTTCAACAAACTCTCTCGTCACTTCGCCGGTCCATGGATCCCTAGGATTGTACATCCAGCTCCGTAACTCATATATTCCGTAACTCATTTTTAGTGTTTAATTTTTTTTTTTCTTTCTTTGTGTTCTTTGTTCGTGAAAATGAATGAAATCAGGTTGGCTATTTATAGAAATCGAAAATCTTTTGCGATGGAATTGCGATGGATTTGCGATGGAAAAAAACGACGGGTTTGCGATGGATTTGCGACCCAGAATAATTTACGACGAAATTGCTACACATTTGCGACGGATTTGCGATGTTTTTGCGACGGAAATATTCCCTCGCAATAGGGTAGGTGAACTTATTTAACACGTTCTCACCTAACGGGTCACATGTCGGCCAACTACTAATCCGTCGCATTTTGCGATGGAATTGCGACGGAAATGCCCCATTCCATCGCAATTCCATCGCAATGTTGCGACGGAATTGCGACGGAATGGAGCATTTCCGTCGCAATTCCATCGCAATAGGTTAGGTGAACTTATTTAACACGTTCTCACCTACCGGTGCGCCTGTCGACCAACCATTTTCCATCGCAATTCCATCGCAATGTTGCGACGGAATTGCGACGGAAATGCCCCATTCCCTCGCAATTCCGTCGCAACATTGCGATGGAATTGCGATGGAATAGTTTATTGCGATGGAACTTTTCCGTCGCAAATCCATCGCAAACAAATTTCTGATTCTATAAATAGCCGACGAACTCACGTCACAATTCACACCAAAACAAAGAGAAGAGAAAAAGAAGAAAAGAAGAGAGAGGAAAAAAAAAAAACACCAAAAAAATAAGTTACGAAGCTAGCCGGGTGTACAATCATCTTTTTACACCACGGTGGATTTTCTTTTTTACCCTAAGAAAATCCACCTCCATCTTTTTTACCCCATGTTGAATCTCTGTGGACATGAGATAATTAAGAAGGATGACGGTACGTTGATCTCTTCCTAATTATCTAATTTCCACAGAGGATCAACAGGGGATAAAAGGGATGGGGGTGAATCGTCTTGGGGTAAATCTATTGGAGGATTGTGATAGATAATGCTGAGCAAACTGATATTCCCTCCAATATGCTACTAAAGGTAATAATGATTGGGATTCCAAAATGGATCGTCGCTATATGATGTTGTTGGATAGTTGTAGAGAATATGGGGATTTATATCCGAGAGTGAGAGATAACCCACTGAGGTGTATTAGGTATGAAGTTGATAACGGAGGATACGATATATAAGCGCTTATATTTCGTATCCTCCGTTATCAACGTCATACCTAATACACCTCAGTGGATTATCTCTCACTCTCGGATATAAATCCCCATCTTCTCTACTAATATCCAACAACATCATATTTTGCGACGGAATTGCGATGGAATGTTTAATTTTTAGGTTTCCATCGCAATTCCGTCGCAATTTTGCGATGGAAACTATTCCGTCGCAAATTTGCGACGGTCTTGCGATGGAAATGCGAAGGAAACTGAAGTCATCGCAATTCCATCGCAAAATTGCGACGGAATTGCGATGGCCTGTTTAATTTTTAGGTTTCCATCGCAAAATCGTCGCAAAGTTGCGATGGAATTGCGATGACTTCAGTTTCCATCGCATTTCCAACGCAAGACCGTCGCAAATTTGCGACGGAATAGTTTCCATCGCAAACTTGCGACGGATTTGCGATGGCTTAGTAGTCCGTCGCAAAACCGTCGCAAATCCGTCGCAAAGTCGTCGCGAGTTTGCGACGGAAAATTTCCATCGCAAATTTCCGTCGCAACATCGCTGTTTTCTTGTAGTGTATATTGGAAGAAAAAAAAATCAAACATAGTATTTTAATTTTGATTTCAATTTCATTAGAGTATAGGATTTGTGTTACTTTTGAAATTTTCAATATGGTGTACTAAATTTGTAATACAAAATAATTTTTGTGCTATTTTTTTTTAATGACATAGTGATATCTAGTTAAAATTATAAGTTAATGTTCAACAGTAGTCAATGTACTACTAGGTAAAAAGGAGTAAAAAAAATATCCAAAAATTCAATAAAAAAACATATTTTCTGGTGTCATTAGATATGGTATTGTATATTTAAGACTATTTATTTTATTTGAGATTATCCGACCTGACTCGTAAATCGCCGTCTCAATCTTAAACAAAAACCCAAAAAATTGGTGTCTCAACTCGTTGTAATACGAATAAATGGATACACATAATGCAGGTATATACATTTACATGTAAGATGTATGATACTAAAAAAGTATATTCAATACGTGCATTCGTGAAAAAGTTATAATATAGTATTTCTAGATAATGTTGTATATATATATTATAGGGGTGTTTTCACTTTTAGACCACAAATTGAAGTCAAATGCAAAACTAATATCTTCAATTTTTTATTTTGTTTTGTCCAATTATTTACGAGAATGTCATTACTATTTCGAGTGGTAGACTCAACTGAGGTCTACTAGGGCTGCTTAAAGACCAAATACCCTTCATCTTCTACACTTAATTTCCAAAATGCCATATCATTAATATTGCCAACCATCATTTTCGCTCTATTTGGAGCTGTTAATGCTCCGAAAACTCACTTTTGAGCTACCATCGCTCATTCTCTCATCTCATAAACTCTTATTCTTCCATTTTCTCCCCATTTTCATCCCAAAAACTCTATAAGCAAACTCAAATCTTGGATCTTGGCATTTCCGATTGTTTAGCTTACAGCAACGACCGGAGCTCGTTATTGAAGGCTTAAATCGAAGTTATCAGCCCTCTAATATCCTTTCTCTGATGGCCATGTTACTTTTCTTCCATAATTATAAGAATTTCAGTTTTGGTCTGCGAATGTAGACCTCAGTTGAGGTCTAATGGTCAACGCAGGGTAGACCGCGACATTTCCTTTGCAAACAAAAAAACTGAGGTCTACTCCACGTGGAGGTTAGTTTTACAATTGATCAAGAAAAATGTTTTTGTCCGGAGGTCTACTCCATGTGGAGGTTAGTTTTGCAATTGATCGAGAAAAATGTTTGTTGGAGGTCTACGGCTTAGGTCTACCTACAAAAAAAAGTTGGTTTCGCAGTTGACAAAAGTTTGACTTTCCTCAAAAAGGAGAGATTTTCGACATTGAGGTCTACCGTTGAGGTCTACGGGGTCTACCACGGGGTCTCTGGTAGACCTCAGGTGAGGTCTACTAAAATATCTTGTCAACGCAAAAAAATTGAGGTCTACTGCAAAGGTCTACTAGAAAAAAGTCAAACTTGGGTCAACTGAAAACTAACCATTTTGAGGTCTACTTTTTGCGGTAGACTTACAACGTAGACCTCGTTGTGCTCCGTAGACCAATTCAGAGGTTTACTAATCAAAACGAGGTATACCGCAACAAACATTTTTCTCGATCAATTGCAAACACTACAACAAAACAGGCCTTTTCCATCGGCATGAATCGTTGTAAAATCGACGGGAATCAGCCATTACATCGAATTTCCATCGATTTTCAAATCGACGGTAATCGATCGACGTAAAATCGAAATCGTCGTAAAATCGTCGTAAATTGTGACGAAACAATTTTCGTCGTTAACTCGTTGTTTTTAGTCGACGTAAATTCGATGTAACATTAACAACTGATTTACAACGAAATACTAATTTAGTCGTTAGATCGATGTAAACTTTACGATCGATTAACGACGTATTTGCCATTTCTCTTAACGACCAAACAAAGTCGTCGTAAAACACCGGTTAAATATACCAGGTCAATTACAAAATCGGAAAACCAAAATGAAGAAAAACCGTTGTCAAGTCGATGTAAATATTCGTCGTTAATCAGATGTTATTGAAATCGTCGTTAATTCGAGGCATAAAAACGTTGTTAAACCGATGTCATTCTACGACGCGTTTACAACGACAACGTTGTTAACCAGATGTTATGGTTGTCGTCGTTAAAGCGAGGCAAAACTACGTTGTAAAACCGATGCAAGTTTACGACGATTTAACAACGAAAACGTTGTTAAAGTGTCGCCACTTGCAACGATTTAACGACGAAACATCGAATTTTTTATTTATTAATATTCGAACGTCTACGTCGTATTTACGACGATTTAATATAAAAATAATAAAAAAAATATAAAAAGAAATAAAATAAAAATTATAAAACGAAATAAAATAAAATAAAATAAAATATATTTTACAAAATTTTAAAAAAAAATATTTAAACAAATTCAAATTCTGACGGGGACAGAACACCAGCCGTCCCGCTCGTCGTTGCCCGTTGCTCGTCGGCCTCCTCTTGCGCTCTTGTTGCAGCTAGCGCTTCTCGTTTACGCCTTTTTTCTTGCAAGATTGCGGCAATCTGCGGGTTCTCCCTAGCCATGAGCTCGAAAATGGCGTCGTTATCTGAACGTTCTGAACGCTCATCTTGGATTTCCCGCTCAAGACATGCAATCTTGGCCCGCAGTTGGGTCTGCTCTTCATCGTCGGATCGTCGGCGGGGCGGAGCAAGTGCCGAAGCAACAGGAACCTTGGCAATTGATCCCATCCCAATAGTTTTACCCCTATTCTGAGGGGCGACCTGCCATTTTAAACATTGAATTGATATTAAATAATAGAGTAATATAAAAAAATTTAATTAATTAACAATAAATTAATATTTACCTGTACGAAGATGCGATCAATCTCGGGGGTGCTCAACTGCACCTGAGTGGATCCCCCGGGAGATAGCTGCTGGGAGCGTTGCGTTTGTTCCTCAACGACCCTTGCGTTCACGTCGTTCCATATCTCCTCTGCTCTCGGAGATACAAAAGTTCCGTCTTTCTTCTTGTGGGTCTTCTCCCAAACATTCGTCAATGGAGGGAGCGCACCTCCTCTCTCCGCAGCCTAAAAATAAATTTAATAAATTTATACTTTTATTATCTTATAATTTATATTATTTGTATATATAAATAATTAAAAAGAAAATGAAAGTGCGATATTACTATCTCTAAACGTCTTCCGGCGAAAGACGTCTGACCGGAGCAGTGAGGGACGACCTTCGGTTGGCCGTCAGGACCAACCGATAAACGGGAAGCAGAGCACTTCATAGAGGTCTCTATGGAATCTGGCTTCATCCAGAATTGAACCAATCCGTCCCACACCGTTTGGCTGACGCCTATCGGCTTTGCGTCGTTGCCCTTTGCCCGCCATCTCTTTTTCCAGTCGGAGACGGTGTTGTTTGTACGTAACTTGGCTTTCTCCTTCCATTGTGCCTTCACCTCCTCATTATGAGCTTGATCCCAGGTGTACCGTTGCTGAAAAAAACGAATTCATAATTAAATATATTATTTATATCAAATATAAGTAATTAAGTAAATATAAAATATTAAAAATTAAAAAAAGTTCAAAAATTATCACCGCAAACATCAAAAACCAAGTATCTCTGATATCTTGACTGACTGCCGACCAATTTGGATGAGCCTCGGAAAAATAGGACTTGATGATGTCGCTGATGGTGCGCGAGACCGAATTTTCGACACCAAACCTATAAAAATGTTAATTGTTAATTAATATATTTAATAGATTATATAAATATTAAATTAATACATTAAATTTTAAAAAATTTAAACGTTTTAACGTACCACGATGCTCCATCTTCTTTCTCTGGATGGAGTCTAGTTAGATTTACCCGTCCGGGTAAAGCTAGCAACTCTTCAATGGTCATATGTGCATAGGGCCGAGGCAGTTGTACATGTTGCTGCGGGGGCGGCGGCGGCGGCGGTGGCGGTTGTTGGTGTTGTGGTGGGGGTTGATGGAATTGCGGTGGGGGTTGATCGTGGTGCGGTGGTGGCGGGGGGGGGGGGGATAAAATCCCTGAGACTGCGACGTCTGCGACTGAGTCGGCGGAACCCTCGTATCCCCCGAGGTAGAAGTAGAACCACCTGAAGCACCCGTGCCCGGCATGAACTGATGATACTGGTTTTGGCCGGATGGAGGAATCATCTGCAAATTAATAAAAACAAATATATATAACAAATCTAACAAATCTAAACCGTTTCTAATGAAAAATAACCATTTCGAAACCGTTTCTAAATACCCATTTCTAAACCGTTTCTAAATACCTATTTCTAAACCGTTTCTAATGAAAAATACAGTAAATTAAACAAATATAAATGAAAAATCAAATAAATAAAAAACTAACCGTTGTTTGGAATGATAACGGAAAGCCGAAAGGGTTTTTTTCGTGAGAAAATGTTTTTTTCTAGAGAGAGGAAGAAGTTGTGGCGATGCAATTCTGAGGCGAGGCTGATATATATAGAGTTTGTTGTCGTCGCTACATCGTCGCAATTTACGACGATTTACCAACGACATGGATAGTGTCGTTGGTAAATCGTCGCCAATTACGACGATTTTCCAACCAAAGGGAAATTTACATTTTCCATAACATTAATATTCCCGCACGGGAAACGGAGAAAGTGGGGTCGTTGCTAAATCGTCGCAACTTACCATCGATTTTACGTCGGTCCCACAAGAGTCGTCGTAAAATCGATGGTAAATATTTTCAATTTGTTTTATATTCCCGCACGCGGGAAGCGGAAATATTTGGTGGTGGAAAATAATTAGTGTCGTCGCTAAATCGTTGCAAATTTCCATCGATTTTACGTCGATCCCGCGTGATTCGTCGTAAACTCGACGGTACGAGTTTTCAATTTGTTTTATAAAAATTAATTCGAAAAAAATAAAACATACCATCGCATTTACGTCAGTCCCACGATAATCGTCGTAAATTCGATGGTAAACTAGAATCCAAGATTACGGCGCCTACTATCACTTTTCGATTTGGTACGATGAAATAATTTTTTAATTTCCGTTTAACAACGACTTGCCAACGAATCGTCGCAAAATCGTCGCTAAGTTTTACCCTAAACCCCAAACTCGCCCCAAACTCTTATTTGCTTGAATGGAAGTATGAAAAGCTTAAAAACTGTGAATAAGAAGTTATAAATTGAAATGAAAACAACTAAAAAAATTTCAAAACCTCATTTTGACAATACCTTGTCATAATACATGTAAGTAAACCTTATACTATGTAAAATGTTTATGAAAACATATTTTCAATGATTTTTCATCTACAAACTTAGTTTCAATGTCATATAGTCAATTTTTGTTGCTTGGTTAGCCTTCTAATCGATATGATGTGTCTTTGAAGGCATTTTAGGGTTTAGGGTTTCATTTTAGGGTTTAGTCGTCCTAATATCGTCGCAATTTACGACGATTTTCCATCGCACGTACAGTAGTCGATTGCAAATCGTCGGTATTTACGACGATTTTCCATCTAAAGTATATTATTCGTTGGAAAATCGTCGTTCAGTGTAAATTTTTTTCTATATAAGGACCAACACCCCCTGGTTCACAACCACACTCAACATTTGAAAAAAAAAGACTTTTTCTCTCATCTAGATCCGGAGATCGTCCTTCGGAAAATGGAAATCCTTGTCGGGAACATTTTCCGGAAGGGCGATCTCTGGCCTAGATGTTGGAAAATTTTTTATAACAAAATTACAAACGTTTTACCATCGAATTTGGTATGTATTTGTGATTAGTCGGGAAATCGTTGCAAGTTACGTCGAATTTACGACTAATTTTGTTGGGATAGTTGGAAAATCGTTGTAACTTACATCCAATTTAGGACGACCCGTCTCTTGATCGTCGTTATATGCAACAAGATTGCTACTTTCCAGGTATGTTGGAAAATGACCATATTTTCCTATAAAATGACCTTCACCCCCTCCATATTCTTTCACACACATCATAAATCTTCCTCATCTCTTGTTGAGGTCAGAGTATCCCATGCAAAATGTTTAGGCTTTCCTAAACATTGTTATATGGGATCATCTGATCTCGACAAGTGATGAAGAATTTTTTTTCCTTTTAAGTACCCCATAAATCGCTCAAACGGGTACATCCACCGATAATGAACTGGCCCACCAAGCTCTGCTTCGTAAGGAAGATGTACAGCTAGATGTTCCATAACATCAAAAAAGGCTGGTGGAAATATCTGCTCCAAATTACACAAATACATAGGAATATTTTGCTGGAGTTTACCAATAACATCTACGGTAAGAGTACGGGTACAAAGATCTCGGAAGAACGCTCCAATCGCTGTATATAACATAAGAGATTTTGTCAACTCCATATAGATTATTTAATAAATGCATGCATATATATAATATATTGTTTCTAAAATATACCTGCAATTGCCGCATGTACTTCTGGGTGTAGAAGTTCCGCAAATACAAACGGAAATAACCGTTCCATAAACACATGACAGTCGTGGCTTTTCATCCCAGAAAACTTTCGTCCTTCAACACATTTAGATAGATTAGAAACATACCCGTCGGGGAACTTCACGTCGGACGTTGCCCATTTGAACAAGGACAACTTTTCCGCAGCCCCTAACTGAAATATAGCAACTGGTACTTCCCCCTGGTTAGAAATATGCAATTCACTCTGTGAACAAATTTCAGGCAAGTCCAATCTTGACTTTACACTGTCTTTCGTTCTGCCTTTTACGTTCAACACCGTATGCATGATATTATCGAAGAAATTCTTTTCAATGTGCATAACATCGAGGTTGTGTCTGAGAAGATGAGAGCTCCAGTATGGAAGGTCCCAAAAAATACTCTTCTTATGCCAATTGTGCTGTTCCCCGTATCCGTCAGGCATATTCCCCGGGGTGTGCCAGTTCCCACCACGTTTAACTGTACTCTCTGCGCCATAATGATCAATTTTCGCTTCTATAGACTCTCCAGATAAAATCACCGGTGGAGGAGCACGAACAGCTTTGTTCTTCCTAAACAGTTTCTTGTTTCTCCGGTATCTATGATTCAACGGTAAGAATCGGCGGTGACAGTCAAACCAGCTTGTCTTTCTCCCGTGTTTAAGCTGAAATGCATCTGTTCGATCGAGGCAGTACGGACAAGATAACCGCCCATGCGTAGTCCACCCAGAAAGCATTCCGTATGCAGGAAAGTCGCTTATTGTCCACATAAGCACTGCCCGCATCGTAAAGTTCCTCTTGAACGAAATATCATACGTCCGAGCTCCGGTATACCACAACTCTTTCAATTCCTCTATCAAAGGCTGCAAAAAAACGTCAAGGGAACGCCGGGGATGCTTCGGTCCAGGGATCAAGATACTCATAAATAGAAATTCTCTCTGCATGCACATATCAGGAGGAAGATTGTACGGCGTTAGTATTATCGGCCATAGAGAGTATTGCCTACCGGACATGCCGAAAGGACTAAATCCGTCCGTGCAAAGACCCAAGTAGACATTTCTTTTCTCGCTAGCGAAATCTGGATGAACCGCCTGAAAGTGTTTCCACGCTTTAGCGTCAGATGGATGCCTAATCTCTCCTTCTGTTTGCAAATGATCGGCATGCCATCTCATCAATCCTGCCGTCCTCTCAGACTGATACAGTCTTTGCAATCTATCTTTTATTGGTAGGTACCACATCCGTTGGTACGGTACCTTGTTTCGACCACTACCTTGTGGCTTGTATCGTGGCTTCTGACAAAATCGACACTCCTGCAACTTATCATCATCTTTCCAGTATATCATGCAATTATCAACACAAACATCTATCATCTGAGAAGGCAACCCAAGGCTAAACACCAACTTTTGTATCTCGTAATACGAATCAGCAGCTACATTGTCATCTGGTAAGATATCCTTAATTAGATCAGCCCAACCATCCATGATAAACTGACTTATATTACCATCAGTTTTAAGAGTCATCATCCTTGCTGCAACTGACAATTTTGTGTGCCCTTTTGTACATCCATCGTACAAAGGCTGATCTGCTGCTGCTAAAATATCAAAAAACTTTCTTGCATCTGGATTGGGTTCCTCATACGCTACATTATGAGGATCTCCATATGTACTTGCGGTTTCCGGAAATGCATCTGTTACCATTTCATGCATTCTATGAACTTCACTTCTACCGTAATTAACAGGAGGATGTTCAAGTACGGGATCCACATTTTCTTCAAAACGCATTCCTTCATTAATATAATTACTACTGCTACTACTAGCTGCATTTCCCCCATGACATTCCCCATGACAATACCAAATATAATAATTCTGTATAAATCCTCTATTCAACAGATGCGACCACACTTTTGAGATAAGCACAAATTTTCTATTCTTGCATTTTGGACAAGGACAATACATGTACTTATTACCGCTTTCGATCGTAATTTGCAATGTCCTGGCCTGGTACATGAATCCCTCAAGCCCATCTCTGAACTCTTTCCTCAGCAACCCGTCGGAATCTTGACGATTGTACATCCATTCTCGTATCTGATAAATTGACATATTTTTTGAAGTAATTGTTTTTTTCTGTTTTTTTAGAGAGAGAGAAGTTTAAGTAGTTGAGAGTGAAATGATGGTTATTGGAGGTCACGGTATATATAGAAAATTTTTGGACATTAACAACGAATTTGCAACGACAATTCCAACCAATTTCCAACGACGGAATTTCTTTTACAACCACTTACCATCGACTTTAACTGATGTTAAAAAACCGGTAAGAATCGTTTTAAACCATGTGCTCACCTAATTCGGTTGATGTAAAAACGTTGCAAGTTTGCAACGATTTCCCTTCGGAAAAATATTTACACTTTAAATCGTTGTAAATTCGATGTTCATTACCTACATATTGTATTCGTTGTCAAATCGTCGTAACTTGACCACCATTTAACGTCGATTAAAGTCTTAGTGTTTAATTCGTCGTAAAGCCGTTGTAAATGGACGACGATTTTACAACGAGTTATTTTCGTCCCTAAATTACGACGATTATACGACGACAGTGGTCAATTCGTCGTAAACTCCTCGCATTTTACGACGATTTTACGACGACTGTTTTTGGTCGCAGTTTACGACGATTATAAGACGAAATTAATTTTCGTCGTAAATTAGTTGCAAATTAGAGGTTTTTAACGACTCATTTTTGGGTCGACGCAACATGTCGATGGAAATCGCCTGTTTTGTTGTAGTGAAAACTAACCTCCACGTGGAGTAGACCTCCACGGTAGACCTCCGGTCAAAAACATTTTTCTTGGTCAATTGCAAAACTAACCTCCACGTGGATAGACCTCAGTAGAGATCTACGTTGTAGGTCTACTGATTAGGTCTACTACGTAGATCTACGCTGTAGGTCTACTATTATGTGTTATTTTGTAAATCGTTTTTTGGGTCAATATATCTAGTATTTTGAAATTTTTCTTGAACAGTTGGTTGTTTCTACTTGTTTACTTGCTTATATATGAGTTTCAAATGTTCATTCCGTGTGATTAAGGCTCTATTCGGTTTTCTTTTAAATTAGTTAACTAGCTTAATTTATTGGTAGACCGATGTGGAGGTCTACACGTTAGGTCTACTACTTAGGTCTACTCTACTTATGTTGTTTTGTTTGTTTTTGTTGCAGAAAATGGTTTGTTTAGCTTCCGTCTATGGAAAATGGATGATGGTAGAAGACAGGTCATGGCATTTTGAGGTGGATAAAGGAAAAGGAGGGAGAGTGTTATACTTGCGGGATGGTTGTACCCATGAGGAGTTTGTGAGAATGGTACAGTCTGACTATATGTTGGATATGGAAGCAGAGCTGGTGGAGATATCTTATCCATTGCCAGATGTGATGCTCCATCAAATGTCCTCGGACTTTCCTCCTATGTACGTCACCAACGATGGGCAGGTTCATAGCTTGATAGAGTTAGGCAAAACGCATGTGCTGCGCCTTTGCATCTCTGTTCGAAACAAGGATAAAGTTGAGGAGCGAGATGAGGCTAGATATGTCGATGAGGATGAGGATGAAGAAGAGGAGGAACTTTCAGATATAAATTGGGATGCAAATTCAGATGAAGAAATTGAGGAAGAGGATGATGATGTAGGGGACGATGACTATGTGGATGAAGCTTTTGCAGGAAAGAAAGTTGATGACACGGACGCAGACTATAGCGAGTATGGGAAAGTTCAAGATGAGAGGATTGGGAGAAAAAATGTTTTGAGGAAAGGCTTCGCAGAGGTGATTTGAATGGTCTAGGTGGAGGAATCAATGGAAATGGGTCAGGCGCTATATATATGTGAATCAGATCTATGTAAGCAAGGATGCTCTCATATCTGCCTTGCGACTAAAGGCAGTGGTGTCCATATTCGCCTTCAAGGTTTCTAAGTCTACTACTAAGCTGTTTGTGGCCAAATGTTTCGTAGATGGATGCATGTGGATGTGCAGAGCTTCTATAAAGAATGAAGCAAAGAGGTTCTGGGTGACAAAGTATGTCAAGTTTCATACATGTTCTGTTGTGGACCGTGCCGGATTCCGTAAGGGATGATTCCAATCACATTTTTTGTAGATGATAATGTCTATCTTTTAATTATTCATACAATTTTTTTTGTCAATTTTTTTTTTTAATTTTTAATTTAAATTTAAGATTTAATGATTTGGTAGACCTGCGTGGTAGACTTACTCAGTAGACATCACACTTTTGTAGGTTTTAACCTAAATGTCTTTGCTTATCTATAAATGATTCATTTGTATGCAATCATATTTTTTGTAGATGATAATGTATATCTTTTAATTATTCATATAGGTTTTGTTGTCAAATTATTTTTTATTTAATTTTTAATTTAAATTTAAGGTTTAATGATTTGATAGACCTCCGTGGTAGACCTCCGTGGTAGATCTCCATGTTTGTCTACCACAGCGTCTGGAGGTTAAAATCGTAATCGTAGCATGCGTTTTTTTGTTTGTTCATAAGAGAGTGTGAGGTACTGTTACTGTAGAAAATGTTAGTTTTGCAATTGTTTCAAATTGTGGTCTAGTTGAATAGAAAAAATCAATTTGTGGTCTATTTTTGACAATTCTCCCTATATTATATGTAGATGTAATACTATTTTATTTTACACGTTACGATAGTTATATTTTTAATTTCACAAACTTAAAATCTGGGTATTAAAAAGGATCTATTATTATCCTATTTTGTCTAGAATTAAATTATGAAATAATTTCATCACTTTATTTTTGAATTACGAAGTCTTTTAGATAGTTAATTCGAGTATCCAAGTTTTTAATATTACATGCACTCAAAAATCAAAATATCCATATCAATATGAAATCGTTCTGATATAATTTCATATTTGGATATCTTGATTGACTCAAATATTTTGATTTTTGAATGCATGCAATATCCAAGTGTTATGCATACATTTTACATTTAAGAATATGTATAATACCGTTAAAAATCAAGATTTGTATCCAAACAATTTCATATTTTGATATCTTGATTAATTCGCATATTTTGATTTTTGATTGTATGCAATATCCAAGTGTCATGAATGCATTCCTTGTAACATTTTGTATAATATCGTTGAAAATCAGGATTTGTATCCGAACAATTTCATATTTTGATATTTTGATTAATTTGGATATTTTGATTTTTGAGTGCAAGCAATATCCAAGTGTCATGCATGCATTCTACATTTAAGTTTTTGTACAATACCATTAAAATCAAGATTTGTATCAGAACGGTTTCATATTTTGATATCTCGACTGATTCAAATAATTTAATTTTTGTTTGCATACAATATCCAAGTGTCATGCATGCATTCTACTTTAGATTTTGTATGTTACCCTTAAAAATTAAGATTTATATCTGAAAGCTTTTTTTTTGACAATTTGTATCCGAACGATTTCATATTTTGATATCTTGATTGGTTCAAATATTTTTATTTTTGAGTGCAAGCAAGATCCAAGTGTCATGCATGCATTCTACATTTAAGATTTTGAATAATACCGTTAAAAATAAGATTTGTATTCGAACGGTTTCATATTTTGACATCTCGACTGATTCGGCTATTTTGAATTTTTTTTGCATACAATATCCAAGTGTCATGCATACATTCTACTTTGAGATTTTGTATGTTATCCTTAAAAATTAAGAATTATTTTATCACGCTTCTTTTCACAACTTATATCCGAACGATTTCATATTTGGATATCTTGATTGAGTCTAATATTTTGATTTTTGATTGCATGCAATATCCAAGTGTCATGCATGCATTCTACATTCAAGATTTTGTATAATATCGTTAAAAATCAAGATATGTATCTGAACAATTTCATATTTTGATATCTTGATTAATTTGGATATTTTGATTTTTGAGTGCATGCAATATCCAAGTGTCATGCATAAATTATACATTTAAGATTTTGTACCATACCATTAAAATCAAGATTTGTATCCGAAAGGTTTCATATTTTGATATCTCGACTGATTCAGATATTTTGATTTTTGTTTGCATACAAGATCCAAGTGTCATGCATGCGTTATACTTTAGATTTTGTATGTTACCCTTAAAAATTAAGATTTGTATATGAAAGCTTTTTTTTTTACTACTTGTATCTGAACAATTTCATATTTTGATATCTTGATTGACTCAAATATTTTGATTTTTGAGTGCAAGCAATATCCAAGTGTCATGCATGCATTCTACATTTAAAATTTTTGTATAATACCGTTAAATCAAGATTTGTATCCGAACGGTTTCATATTTTGATATCTCGACTGATTCAGATATTTTGATTTTTGTTTGTATATAATATCCAAGTGTCATGCATGCATTATACTTTAAGACTAGGGTTGGACCCGCGCCCTGCACGGGGTGATGGTTTCTAAATTTATATTTTATTAAAAAGATGTATATTTATCTATTTCAAAATTTTATGCGACGGATTTTTACCTTAGTTTGGTTATTGTGTTCGTTTATAGTGTGGAAATTAAGTATCTTAAACCATTTTTTTAAAAAAGTAAACATATTAAAGATTTAACCGTAGCCATAGATTTAATATGATAGATTTAATCAAGATACATAAAACCCAAATGACTACAATATAATAAGATAAGAAGTTTTATGTTCGGATTAAAACTATTTTTTTTTCTTTGAAAACTTAAACACGTTTTATTATAATTCCAAAACAATATAACCAATAAGAAAATAATCTGCAAAATCCAAATTGTCAAAATAACAAAAATATAATTAATTTTATATTGAAAGTTGAAACAGATAAAGTAATATTCAAAATTTTGATTAAAATAAAATATTTATAAAAAAGTTTTATTCGATTTAATTATATAGTTTAATTAAAAATCATATAGATCGAATATAAAAAAAAATTATATTTGGATACCTACTAAATGAGGTTTCCTACTCATATGGTTGCATATCATCTATTTTTATAATATATTTCTACACCTCCACACAATAAGTCAATAACATATCCAATATGAGAATTTTAACAGTTTTAGTGATTATTATTGTTTTTAAAAATTAAAATCATAGCATATACATAAAAAGTTTAAGATTTTCTTCATTAGATTTTTTATATTGTGATTCAAATTATTTAAAAAAATAAAGTTAAACAAAGATGATAGGAGATATATAATGATTTTTTAAAAAATTATTATGATAGACATAAATTGAATCCCATATATTCCTTATTTACTTATTTTCGTAATTTCCAACTAAGGAAGGAGAATGATAATTTTTTATTAATAGTTATATATATGATTAGTTGAATAATACATATTTGATACTTTACATAATATGCAATGGCATTCCATGTAAATTCTCTAGTAACTTATGACTTAATTGCTAAACCCCTTGAGAGTGAATCTAATGATGACACCTAAGCAATGACATTCTTGTTAATAATACATGAGATAAATGTTGTTTTTATAGTGCATTCTGTTATAATATATTAGGGATTTTCTATGTTACCCTAAACAATTAAGATTTGTCTCCGAACGCTTTTTTTTCACAATTGTATTTGAACGATTTCATATTTTGATATCTTGATTGACCCAAATATTTTGATTTTTTAGTGCAAGCAATATCCAAGTGTCATGCATGCATTCTACGTTTAAGATTTTGTATAATACAGTTAAAAATCAAGATTTGTATCCCAACGGTTTCATATTTTGATATCTCGACGGATTCAAATATTTTGATTTTTGTTTGCGTACAATACCCAAGTGTCATACATGCATTATACTTTAAGATTTTGTATGCTACCCTTAAAAATTAAGATTTGTATCTGAACGCTTTTTTTGTGCAATTTGTATCTAAACGATTTCATATTTTGATATCTTGATTGACTCAAATATTTTGATTTTTGCATGTAATATTCAGTGTGTTGCATACATTACACAATTAAGATATTGTCAAAAAAAGTAAAACACATAAAGAAATAAAAAGATTTTTTAATATGGAAATGTTTATTTGAATATCCTAATATTACCTAAAATATTTAGAGCTGAATGCATACAGTCAAATATATAAAAATACGTCATCATTTTCATACCCTTAATTTGAGTAGTATGAAAACACAGATCAAAAATATATTACGATGAATCATAAAAACCCTAAATAATCCTGTCTATAAATATAAATTAAAATCTTAACCCGAACCCCAAATAAAAAGTCAAAGTCTTTCACTTTCTATCTCTCTCTCTCTCTTCTTCTAATCTCTGTGTGTTACTTTGGTTTAAGCGGCGTGTGTGTTCATGTGTTCAAGTGTCGTGCATGCATTTTATGCGTTTCTTTCTCTCCTCTCTTGCATGCTCTCTCTCTATCCTTCTCTCTCTATCTGACCCATAATTTTTTTTTTTTTTACATCGAAAAACAAAACTAGAAAAAAAGAACCTCCTTGCCTTCTTCTCCGCCGTTACAGTCCCTTCTTTCTTCAATTCGCCGTCAAATCGTTCTCTTCTTCATCTTCCCGCCTGTGATTTCAACCCTCTTCTGATCTCCAAACGCGACTTGATTTGACCACGTCGAATCGATGCATGGTTCATGACTAGTCCCTTCTCCAATTCACGTCGATTTCGCCTCCGATTCGCGTTTCCGGCTCGTTGTTAGGGTTTTAAGATTGTCGAATTCGGGATTCGAAAAATCGGGGTTTGGGGGGGGGGGGGGGAAGTTTGTGGCTTTCGCTGTTTCGGTGATGTTTGAAGTCAAAATGGGGTCAAAGATGTGCATGAACGCAACCTGTGGCTCGACCTCTACTGTCGAATGGAAGAAAGGTTGGCCTCTTCGATCCGGTGCTCTCGCTGATCTCTGTTATCGTTGCGGGTATCTCTCAATCTCCCTCAATTTTTCTCAAATTCGTTTGCTCATTTACGACTCGATCTCTCTGTGACTTGTTCTCAGCTTCTTCATTCTCTCTGTTTTTGTTTTACTACGTTGACGATATCTTATTTGCTTGATCGTTCCACCAATCCTGACTCTTTTGATCTATAAATAGCACAAAATTTGATGTTTGATTGTCTTTATAGATCCGCTTATGAGAGTTCTCTATTCTGCGAAACATTCCATATGGACCAATCTGGTTGGAGAGAATGCTATTTGTGCAGCAAGGTGAGTTTTTTTTTTAAATTTCAAAATGCTTTTCTATTTTTAGATTTTACCTCTCTGCAATGTTTTGCTGGTCTGATTGAAAATTCTCTGCAATGACAGAGACTCCATTGTGGATGCATTGCTTCTAAGCTCATGGTCGAGTTTATGGACTATGGTGGTATTGGTTGTACTACCTGTGTTAACTGCCATCAGCTCAATTTGGTGAGTTTCGTCTCCGATTCAATTCGGTTCTGTTGAATATATGTGCAAAGCTCTAATGATTCTCTCTGCTTCGTTTCTTCTTACTTTTGCAGAACAAGAGGGGTGAGAATCCAAACGTGTATAGCAGATTGCCAATGAAAACGTTAGGAGATAGGCCACACATGAATGGCGAAAGCGAAGGAGGAGGAAGAAGCAGCGAAGTGGATCTCTTTTCTCAGTCAATGAGATGCGACACTCAGCCACTGGTCCCTGGAGGAGGAGATAAAAGAGAAGACTTCATGCCTCACGGCCCTCACCGTGGGTTTGGTCACCTTCTGAAATCAGAAAACAGCACCACAGGGTATAGGCTGGATGCTGCGGATATGCATCATGAATCGTCATCGCCTTCTTCACAACAGCCATCTTTGAATATAGCTTTGGCGGTGCTTCCTTATAGCCCGTCTTTTGCAAACCCTGTCGACGGAAAGAAAGACATGACCGGTGCTTCTCAGTCCCACATTGTGCAATGCTCTGCCTCTAGCATACTGCAGAAACCTTCAAAACCTGTTCTTGGAACTCCTGTTCCCGGGAGTAGTAAATCTGCTCAGGCGCGGATCGGGAGGCCTCCCGTTGAAGGGAGAGGGAAAGGGCATTTGCTTCCCCGGTATTGGCCCAAGTATACTGATAAAGAGGTTCAGCAGATCTCCGGAAAGTATCCTTTTTTTTATTTACTCACTTCAATTTTCTCTCTGGTGGTTTTTGCTAAACGTTTTAGTTCTGTTGACTCCTCCATGTTTATCTTAACAATCTTAGTTTGAATTTGAACATTATACCTCTCTTTGAGAAAACTCTTAGTGCTAGTGATGCTGGTCGCATTGGTCGTCTTGTTCTTCCAAAAGCCTGTGCTGAGGTAAAATTTCCAAATTCTATTGTGTTTCTCTCTCTTGTGTTCTTGAAATATCTTTGGAGAGCTAATGCTGAAGTCGGCATGGTGTGTGTGTAGGCGTATTTTCCTCCGATTAGTCAGTCGGAAGGGATTCCTTTGAAAATCCAAGATGTGAGGGGTAAGGAGTGGACGTTCCAGTTCAGATTCTGGCCCAATAACAACAGTAGAATGTATGTCTTGGAAGGTGTTACTCCCTGCATACAGTCCATGATGCTACAGGCTGGTGATACAGGTAGTGTTCTAAAGCTTCATTCATGCCTTGGTGAACATTTTGTTGGTGTTCTGCATTCTCTTACTGTGTGGTGTTTCGTCTTCGCCTTTTTGTTGTATTGTTCAGTGACATTCAGTCGGGTTGATCCTGGTGGCAAACTTATCATGGGCTCCAGGAAGGCAGCTAATGCTGGAGACTTGCAGGTTCGGGTTTCTATGAACTGGTATTTGTAGGAATGTGCTTGGTTTATGCTGCCTAGTTCCATTCTTATCTGGATCCAATCTTAATAAACAGGGGTGTGGTGTGACCAACGGTACTTCAAACGAGGACACATCGTCATCTGGTGTTACAGAGACACCGTCCTCAGTAAATGCTTCCTCGGGTCCGTCACAAATACCTGAAGAATTGAAAGGTCTGCCTGAGCATTTGACCTCATCACCTCATGATGGTAGTGGCTTGAAGAAGAGTGAGACTAACGGAGCTATGATGGGTGATGATGCGCCACGGGTTAAAGAAAGGAAGAGGAGCCGAACCATTGGGACGAAAAACAAGAGACTGCTTTTGCATAGTGAAGAATCTATGGAGCTGAGAGTTACATGGGAAGAAACTCAGGAGTTGCTTCGTCCCTCTCCTAGTGCAAAGCCTACCATCGTCCTTGTTGAGGATCATGAATTTGAAGAGTTTGACGTAAGTGGTAGAACTTGTTGGAGTGAGTTTCATGCTGTTAACTTTCTACTTAACTGCCCTCTGCTAAGTCATGGTTCATGTTAATGTTATGTACAGGAACCTCCTGTCTTTGGAAAGAGGACGATAGTCACTTCAAGACCTTCAGGGTAAGTTCTTTCTTTCACTTCTCAAATCTAAAAAATGAATGGCAACATAAATTCTTCTGCTCTTGATGCCTTCACCTTGCAAGCAATTCACTAACAAATGTCGTTGTGATCCAGTGAACAAGAACGATGGGCTTCTTGCGACGAGTGCTCTAAGTGGAGAAGGTTACCTGTAGACGCTCTTCTGCCCTTAAAGTGGACATGCGTAGACAATGTTTGGGATGAAACCAGGTAAGGACTTCCAAAAGTTGTTTCTTCATGGACGCTTGAATCGAAGATCATTTTAAAATTTGTTTATGCGTCTTGAGGTCTTGTTGCTGTCATTTGATATATTGATAGGTGTTCGTGTTCTTCACCGGAGGAGAGTCTGAAGGAACTTGAGAATGCTCTTAGAGGTGGGAAAGGTATGAAATCTTTTATACCTTTTGTCTCTCTTGTTTCCATCTCATTAGCTTGTTGCATTGGTGTGAGAGACTGCTTCCAAGTAGTTGTACTGCGAGCATTTTGATGGATGGGATTCATATTACAGATTCAGAATATCTATCAATTAGTTTTGCTTCTTTCTTTATGTTGAAATTTCATCAAATTACTTATTGTGGCTCTCTGTATCATTCAAATATGAATCTAAACTCAGCTTACCTGGATATAATATTTCAAGATCATACATATACTCAGCTTATATAGAAACTTCAAGTGTTAAGACACTAACTGTCTTGTGTATTTTATATAGAGTACAAGAAGAGAAGAAGTGGGGGAAGCCAGACAGCAAAAACTGGGGAAGAACCTTCGGGTCTGGATGCGCTAGCAAGTGCGGCGAGTGCTGCAGTCTTAGGAGACACTTTAGGTGAGCCAGAGGTTGCGACCACGACCAGGCACCCAAGGCACAGGGTTGGATGCTCTTGCATTGTGTGCATTCAGCCACCAAGCGGGAAAGGTAGGCACAAGCCCACCTGCGGGTGCAACGTGTGCAGCACCGTGAAGCGAAGGTTCAAAACGCTGATGATGAGGAGGAAGAAGAAGCAGTTAGAGCGCGATGAAACAGCAGCAGCAGCTGCTGCAGCAGAGCAGGAGAACAAGGAAGGGAAACAGGCAGAGTCTGATAAGAGTAAGGGAGAGAAGGAAGGGAGCAAAGGGAGGATAGATCTGAACAGCGATCCTTACAACAGAGAAGACAATGAAGCTGTGGCGGTGGAGAAAGATGAGAGTAGAAGAAGAGAAATTGGGGAGACTTCCGGCGTGGCTCAAGGCGGTGGTGATGTTGTAGGAGTAACAGAGTTAGCAGGAGAGGCTGAGAAAACCAGTGAAGAGACTAGAGGTTCAAGCTGACAACATGGAAAAGAAGAATTGGGAAAGACAAAAAGCTAAACTCATAGCTACTTATCTTAATATCTTCTCCAAGAGGAGAATAAAAGAGAGAGATGGGTACAGTTTTGTGTTTGATTCTGTCAGAGTTGTAGCTTAAAAATAAGCTTCTGGGTCAAAAGAACATCTTTTGCTTTGTTTTTTTTTTTTTTTTTTTATGGTTTGTCGTTGAGTTTGGGCGGGTTTTAGTATGTCTCCATGAATCTTGGGGTTTTGTAGAAGGCAAAATGGAGATTGGTGTTTGGTGATGAAACTGTTGGATTTTTTTTTTTTTTTTTTTGTTGATTTTCAATTTCAGATAGAAAAGCATTAGGTTTTGAGATTAAGATCCATCTTCTTCTTAAGTCATTGTTTAATCTTCGATTTTCAGGTTTATGAAAAGAAAAATATACAGTATTATGTTTATCTTATGCATGAGTGTTAAGAACTTGCGCCCACGCTTCTATTGTCTAGTGGTACGAGAAGCTTTGGTGAAGGGTGAAACTCTCAAACCTAAATTCGATCCTATCCTAGTAATCAGAAATGCAGGCGGCCTGATTATAGCCCCAGCGTGGTACCAGATCAGCCGATAAGGTCTAAAAAAACAAAAAACAAAAAAAATTAAGATACATAAGATGTGGTAGACGTGAGGAGGTTTTCATGCATAAATGTTGTTGGTTGTTGAAGACTTTTTTTCACAGTTAAGATTCTATGAAACAAGCAAATTCAAAAAGAAAACGACAATGACAGTATGACATGTGAAAGACAAGAAGAAACATCCAATATATGGAAATCATGTATTTTCATATTTACACTTTTAACCCCATTGTTAATGTTAATTACAGGTAGGCCCCATAAACGTAAAACGCGATAAAATTACCTTCTTCCTTCTTCACTCGCTATTTCTTCTTCTTCTGTATGTGTATGGTGCTAGGTGCTAACGACCTTCAAATTACAAAAATAGGCTTCTCCTATTTCAAATTCACAGAAATTATTCTTCTCCTCCGTCAAACCTTTCTCTAATTCTCTTGAGTTCTCCTTTCTCTCTCTCTCTCTCTCTCTCTCTCTCTCTCTCTCTCTCTCTCTCTCTCTCTCTCTCTCTCTCTCTCTCTCTCTCTCTCTCTCTCTCTCTCTCTCTCTCTCTCTCTCTCTCTCTCCATTTTCCCTCCTTATCATCTCCTAATCATTCTTCTCTCCATGGCCATTTTCAGCAGCTGTCTAATGTCAGTGATATCATCATGTTCTTAACTTCTCTGTGACATCAGATGACAAAACTTGCAATCATCCCCTGTACTGTTGTTTTGGAGACCATCTTCTTCAGAAAGAAATTCAGGTTAGCACAAATATGATACTGGTAGTCTTGGAGATAGTTGCTGTATGATTTGGTTTAGAAATTGCTAAAGGCTTCACTTTTAACTAGTACCTCTGTCTTTCCATTAGTTTTTTTTTGTTTAGTGTGGAATGTTTGAGCAAATTTAGAGCCTTTCTTAATGGTCTCTTCACCAACCAGAACGTGTTTGCTTTCAACTACACCCTCTCAAGTCCTGGTGAGAACCAAACCAAAGCAATGTTTCTTGAATGATCTTCCTTTATTGCTTTGCTTGCTTCTACAAGGTTTACAAAGCGTACGTTGTTTTGAATGCACTTCTTCATCGTCCTGTCCTGCCTCATATCTGTTTCGGTAAACTTCAGCACGTTTCTCGTAATTGGAAAGACATCTCCTGTCACTTATCAGGTTCTGGGACATTTGAAAACATGCCTAGTGTTAGCATTTGGGTATCTTTTAAGACTGAACTCAAACAAAGACTTTCAAGCGTAGAAGCTGGAGCTGAATCTTCTGAAATCTGGCTTATCAGATGGTTCTTCTCAACTCTTTTTTTCGTATAAGATTTCACAAAATTCCACTTGTCAACTTTTAGAATCTCTCTTAGGGAGTGTGAGAAAGAAAAAAGAAAGAGTTTCAGTTTCAAAGGAAGAAGAAGAGGATGAGCTTTTTGTTGGTTGATCCATATTAGTACCGATTTTGGCTTTATAGATTTGTATATTCAAAGGCCCTTTTTTTTGTGGCCAAAATTAAAGAAGATACGAAAGCAAGTGAATTTTACTGGATCGTTTGTTGTATATTGTTTACAACTTCTATATCTCTACGAGAAATTTTAACATTTGATTAGTTTTTAATTCAAAGTTAAATGAAAGATACGGCCATGTCTGGACTTTGTAAAAATTTTGTTTTCATGAATTAGGTTACTAAATATATATAATTGGTAGTTAAGACATCAGCACCAGTGGTCTAGTGGTAGAATAGTACCCTGCCACGGTACAGACCCGGGTTCGATTCCCGGCTGGTGCATTAATTAGAGCGGTGATGATAATTGCTTCAGCGAAGGCTGGTTTCTTCGCATCCTTCTGATCACTCAGATGTTATAGCACAAAACTGAGCTCTAATTTTTTTTATTAATTAGAATTTAAAATTCATTTTTCCCCACAAATCGCAGGTGTTTCATCTCTTTTATTTATTATAGATCGGAAATTCAGTTTAGATTTTTTTTTTCCTTTTCCTTTCAGATTTCGACTTCCACTTGGGTAACTTCATTTTTCAGATTTGTATATCCTGTCTAAATTACAGCTGGTTATTAGCGCGTTATTATTTGGATAAAGCACAACAATACTTTTTTATTTGTTATTTCCTAGCGAGAAAAAAATGGAAATCTATTTCCTTTTGGTAAATTAAAAAAAGAAATAGTGTAAATCAGAAAAGGAAATCTATTTCCTTTTTGTAAATTGAAAAAGGAAATTGGGTCGGTAACTAGATGCACTAGTTGCCCCCTATAAATAATGTTGTTGCGAAATCTCAGATTTCACTTTCACTTTCACCTTCAGAGTTTCACTTTCACCTAGGGTTTTTGCTTAAGCTTGCTGCCGAAGAATCCCAAAACGATCGATCGTTTCTATTACAATGGCAGGGACAGATTTGCACTTCGAAAAGTTTCTGGGAAAAGGCTCCTTCGGTTCGGTGAGTCTCTTCAAGTTCAACGGAAGACGTGACGGCAAGACACGATACGCCGCCGTGAAAACCTCCGACGGAAAACACGCAGAAGCTCTCTACAGAGAGTTTCGAATCATGTCTGAATTCAAAGGATGTTCGGGAATTGTCCAATGCTATGGGAGCAGAGTGCAAAAGAGTCTCAACGAAGAAGGTCACAGAGAGTACAAGATCCCCATGGAGTACGCATCCGAAGGAAGTTTGAGGAATTTCGCCGACAAATTCAAAGACAGGAGATTGCCGGATCCGATGATCAGAAAGTTTACTTGTATGCTACTCGAAGGTTTAGCAACGATTCACGAACATGGATATGTTCACTGTGATCTTAAACCAGAAAACATTCTGGTCTTCCCGAAGAAGGACGCGTGGAATTGGTCTTACGAGTTAAAAATTTCGGATTTCGGATTGTCGGAGAGAGATGGAGAAAGTAACTGGTGGAGCCCTTCTCGTCCGTTTGCCGGAACACCAATCTACATGTCTCCCGAGTCAGTTTCTCACGGCGAGACAGGGAGAGGTCTTGACTTGTGGTCATTGGGTTGTGTTGTCTTAGAGATGTATACAGGGAAGAGGCCGTGGTGGCACAAGAACTACGACTTGGAAGATCTCAAGAACTGTTACGAGCCACTGATCCCGAGCGATCTTCCTTGTGATGCAAAGCTCTTTCTCATGACATGCTTTGCGCCGGAGACGAAAGAGAGAAAAGACGCGTTGACGTTGTTGAGAGATAGTTTCTTGAGCGGATATGTCAACAAGATCAGAGAGCCTCCGGTAATTGTGAAAAAGGAGAAACAGAGAGATTTTGCTCTGGAATTGAGATTGAAGAATATTGTACAGACGCTTAGGGAAATTGGGAATATGCGTGTACCCCAAGTTAGGCCTAGCAAGACTATCGAGACCTAACCTAATTTTTTGTTCTTGTTCAATTCTGATCTTTATCAAATCACGTTTTATTAATTAGTAGAGCTATGTAATAGTTACTAGTGTATCACTGAATCCGAAAGTAACCGGTTCATGTATTTTTTACTTTGTCTATGAAATACTGAAATCTATGGGAAAGACTGAGAATTTTATGTTACTAGATCTTTTCTTATTATTGATATAAATATTTTGTCTATAATTATTGAATTGAATGTGTAAGCCTGAACATGCTCGTTCTTCGGTTGTTGGTTGAAGTTTTTTCTTGATTTATCTGAAATTAACTTCTAGGTAATTCATGTATTTTCTTCTCTTTTCTGCTGTTCATTGCATACACTCAATTTACTTAAACTGTTTTTTTTTTTTTTTTTTTTTTCAATCTAAAACATTTTATTTTAGTCTGCAGTTAAATTGCGACTAGTACATTCATGATTCATGTTCTCACTCTGATGATAGAATCCGACAATTTTGTTTTAGCTCATTCTTTTTCATTAATTTACATTTTTTTTCACTCATGTATTCAACACAACTCTTTAAGCATTTTTCACTTTTTACCTTTCCTTAACAAATTCAACAAACTCATGTTATATAATACAAACTGGTCTCAAAATTAAGAAAACAATATTTATTTATCTATATATATATCTAATATATTAAAAGAGAATAATAAATATATCTAATATATCTAATATATTTACTACTATTAATTGAGAAGTACATCTTAATAATGTTTGGATACAAGGATAAAAGAGAAAAACTGTTTAGATACAAGAATAAGAGATAAAACTGTTTGGATACAAAAATAATAACTTAAAACAAACCGATGGTTCAGTTAAACCAAAAATCAAATCTGTTAATTGATCAGGTAAAAAAAATGAAAATATATTTGAAAGCCCAAAAAAATCCGAAAAACCTAAAATTTTTTGGTCAGAAAAAACAAATATATATATATATATATATAATATCAAAAATAATCCACAATACCTATTCGGGTAATTTGGGTATGGTTCGGTTCTGGTATTATATAATATCCACGGGTATAAAAACTTTTACCCATCGGGTGATTTGTTTTATACCCAAAATAAAAAAATCCAAAAAACCTAAAAAAGTTTTTTTTTTATAATATCAAAAATAATCCACAATATCCATTCGGGTAATTTGGGTACCAGATCGGATATCGGTTCGGTTCTGGTATTATCTGATATCATAACGTACCACCGCGCAAACGCGCGGGTGCTCCACTAGTTATAGGCTGTAACTGGTTTCTCTTAAAAGGGATATACTGAATAAAATGAATAAAAATAGGTGGGATAAAAAAAAATGGGATGATGAAAAAGTGGAATAATTTTTTTGGAATACTGAATTCCCTGCTTCCCATTCATTCATGAACGTTTGGGATGTGGAATAAAAAGGATAAATTTTAAGAAGGATTTTTTTTTTTATTCCATTCGAAAATGGGATATGTGGAATTGTTTTAGATTTTTATTCATAATAACTGGTAAAAAAATTAAGGGATTTAATGGAACGATGCATTCCAGATAAATTTATCCCACAAAAATGCATTCCAGTTGCAGCCATAATATTAATTGAGAAACATTGTAATATTTGTATACAAGAATAGCAGAGAAAAACTGTTTGGATACAAGAATAATAACTTACCGATGAATGGTTCAATCAAACCAGAAATTAAATCTATTAATTGATCGTATTGAAAACTTAAAACAAATCGGCAGATGGTTTAATCAAATCAGAAATTAAATCTGTTAATTGATCGGATCGGGTACCAAAATTAAACTAAACTGAAAAGATAAGAAAGCATTACTGGGCAGGTCGGCTGCTAGTTGGATTGCAAATTCAAACATTGACATAACAATTTTCCCACATTGGGTTTTTATTTTTCTTTTACAACAACAACACAGGTTTACAGGATTCTTTTACATAAATTAAGAAGAAGAGAACAAAAAAATTACTAACACACAACAATCACAGTAAAACTTTCTTTCCTTTGTATCTTCCATTCCTTTTTGAACAAACAACTTCTCCGCCATCCCGATCACCAGCGAGAACCCCAAGTCATACGATCCATAACGTATCCGCAGATATCATAAACGCTTTGTGAGTTTTTTCATTTCCATCCAAGGCTGTCCAAATTCTGGTTTTGCACAATCTTGTGCTTTAATCTTTAAGAAGCATCCAACTTTATTTTGTCAAGAAACAGCAACAGCTCCCTTTGGCACAGCTTGATCGTGGTATATGGTGTCTGATACTTTGCTCGGTGGCCAATAACGAAACACAGATCTTCCAACGATGTTCTCTATCGGAAGTGGACCCCTGCATTTACATTTTTACCATCATCATCAATAAGGACGCTCATTTCCATTAATCAGCACAAATGCCAACAATCAAAGACTGATTCTACATTTAAAAGAGTTTACCAGTTATGGGAGTCAAAGCTCTTGTTGCGGTTATCTCCGAGGACAAAGACATTACCTTTGGGGATAAACTGCAAAAATAAACATGAAAAAGCAAACTTTATAAATAGTCTGATACACTACTTTAACAAGGATGAACATTTGTGTTAAGTACAAGTTGCTCACCATTGGTTCCATTCCATAGGCCATTGGCTCCAAGACAAAATCTTCTTCTTGCACCTTGTCATTCACAAAGAGCTTCCCATCACGAACCTGCGTGATACAACAACCACCACAGGTTAGACTCAAGTTTTGGTACAAGAAACTGAAAAAGGGTTGAGTGTCCATTTCTGCGAAAAACTTGTTGTCCGAGAAAGCCTCTATAGAAGCAATACCGACCGATGTGAACAAAGACTTCAATGGGTGTGTATAGGGATCAATCAACAAGTGGATTGGATAAAAGGGCTTACTTCTACCCAGTCACCTTCACTTGCCACTATCCTCTTTATGAAAACATCGTTGCAACTGTAACCATGTTCCTGCAATTTTCATAGGAGACACATCAATATACTTCTTTACACACAGGTAGAAACATTCGAGAAGCAAGAATTTTGAAATTAAACAGTGACATACCAGCAAGATTGGAGGAGCCTTGAAGATTACTATTTCTAAAACCTCCGGCTTCCTGAAAAAGTATGAGACCTGACCAAAACCAAGGCACACACAAAGATCGTCCCAAAATGGTCAGTTTAAAGTTCTAAGAAGCTTAATAGTCGAGCTCAGTGCCATCAAGCTTAGTAGAACAGTTTGTACAAATTCAAGAACCATGAGAATACGATAAAGACCACAGCAGCAAGATTAACATCAGGTTGTATACAAAAGATCAAAGCAGAAACCTAACGATTTACATAAAGCAGGTTCAGAATTGGTACCTTCTCGGCCATAACGCGATCACCCACGTCCAGGGTAGGGTACATAGACGTGGAAGGTATCGACTTTGGCTCCGCAAGAGCCGATCGGAAAAGGAGAGAGACGGTTACCGCCGTGAAAGCAGCCTTGGCATCCTCCGAACAGATGTTCAGAAACTTATTAACCCATGATCCGCTTCCTCCACTCGACTCCTTATCACTCAACTCCAACTTACTCAGCTCCTTGTCGTCATCACACGCCGTTCCTCCCTTGTCGACGTCATCAAATTCCGGCGGATTCATCATCGACCCTTGAAGAAACGGAATAACAGAAGAGGCCTTGAACGGTGAGATCCCGAGGACGTTCATCGCCGACGGCTGAGGAGACGTCGTTGACTTCAAAATCGAGATCAACCCCATCACGAGCGGGCTTTGACTCCCTTCTCCGATGATTTCCCTCGCGATGCCGCTGTACATCGACGCAGGTCGGATCTTGGGTCTAGTCCAGGGATTGGATCCGGGAGATTTATCCGGATCGGGCTTCTGACTGTAGAATCTGGGACGAACCCATAATTCATAGCAGGAGCGGAGATCGCCGGAGCCCGCGCCAACACGGGCTCCGGCGGAGGAAGAGAGATTCCGAGCAACATAGCTGGAGTAGGTGAAAGTAATTCTAATCGCCATTAGTACGAATTTGAAGAAGAACTTGAAGAGGTAAGGGTAAATTGAGGTGTGGTAGAGCAACAAAGTCTCGGCCAAAGAGAGACCTAGAAAAAGAAGTAAGCCATTTCTAATCAATCGATCGGTTAATTGGAAACAGAATCGACGAATTTAGAAAGAAAGGTCGAACTATCGCCGACGAGATTGATCGGAAGATATTTCCGCCGGGGAGAAAGGAACTTACTTCAGGTGACAAACAAACGCGCGAAAGACGGAGAAAGAGAGGGAGAGAAGATCTGGAAATCCCTAAAGGGCAGATCTTGAGATTGGGGTGGGTTGCAATCAAGGAAACTTCTTGCCGAGTGGAGAGAAATGATGATATGATAACTGAACTTATTTTGTTTTTAATTAGTTTTATTATTTTACGTTGAAAAGTCAAATCTTAAAAGTCAATTTGTGAAAAAAAGAAGAAGCAGATGAGTCAAATCCGGCTGCGTGCTTTATGGGCCACACGATCCCGTCATTGGTAATGCTGTCATTAGTAGTGTCAAATCTGTTGGAACTCAATTGTTAAAATTGAAGTTTCGGAGAAATGTTTGTCCAAAATTTGTTGCTAATAAATACACAAAATGGATTAGTGCATATTGTGTGATAAAAAAGTGAATAATTTTCATAATTAAAAGAGAATTAAACTTAGTCAAAATGAATAATTCTCTTATTCAAAAGAGAATTAATTTGGTCAAGAATTCAACTCTCTCTTCAATTGTGTAACCTCCACATTTGTGAAATAATGGCTCAAGTTAATGTGATTAAAAGAGAACATTATTATCCTTGATAAAAATGAGAAGTTGTTCTCTTTTCTTTCATTCATTCTAAGAGACAACAACTCTCATATTCTCTTCATTTTCTTTTCTTCTTTATTTTTTCATCTTTTTTATTTGGTCTAAGAGTATACACATAACAAAACGTTAGTTAGACTTCTGATTTTGAGTGCTGCAAATCAGAAGAAGGTGTGGTTGTATCTTGAGATTCAAATTGCATCAAACCGTCACACTACATGCAATTAAAGAATTGAAGAAATAGTGTCTCGCCTCCACACAAACCATTTTTTGTTCATCATATTTTGGTATCAATTGTTGTTTCTTAAATCTGTTTTATATCAATATATTTTTCAATTATTAAGTTTTTCCATATTGTTGAAATGATGGTCTTACCGTCTTTAATCTTTAATTTTCGTTATTAGAATAACGAAAAAAATGATTAATTGTGAAGTTTTTGATAAGAACATGAAAGTGATTGTCTTATGCTTATTGCACTACAATCTTAATTATGTAAATTTTAGTTTATGCTTATTGCACTAACGAAAACTGATTTTTGTGAAGTGTTTTTGTTATGTAAAAAGGAACTGAAAATTCAGGATTAAATGGATTAATTATTTCTGATTTTTCTGCAATTTATTATATTTTTTTTTGCAGATTAGCAGAATTTTATGGGATTAATTAAGATTCATGAAAATATAATTTTATCCCGATGATTTTTGCAGGTTATCAATAGAGGAAAATATGATTAATTCTTCTGATTTTTTGCAGTTTATTTTAATTATTTTGCATTTTTTTTTTCAGAATTTATTTTGTGTTTATATCTGAAAAATTATTTTGCTATGCAATAATAATTCTAATATTTTTGAAGATAATATGTTCTGGAAATTGGATTAATTTTTGGGCTGTTTGCAAAAGTAACCAACAAATTGTGTTCAAATGCAAAAATATATTTTTTTTTCCTCAATTTTTTCCAACTTCATCGCTTATACTTCCAAATAATCACAAAAATGTCATTACTTTTACAATTGAGGTCTACGTTCTCTGCCAAAATATCAAATCAACCTCATCTTCTACACTTATTAACAAAAATACCACTCTCATCAATGAACTCAACCACCATTTTCAACCAATTTGAAGGTGTTAATGCTTCATATTTATAATTGTGAAACTCCAACCACAATCTCACATCCTCTAACCTTTTACTCTTCCATTTTCTCTCCATTTTTATCTCAAATATTCTCTAATTCAATTTTACCAAATTTCAAGTTATTGATTTTTTGACTATCGGTTGTCTGGCCTATCCTAACGATCGAGGAACGGTTTTGAAGGTCTAAATATACACTTTTAGGCGTTGGCGGCCCTAAAGACGACGGCCAGGTAGTGCTTTATTCTATTTTTGAAGTTTTCAAATCTGTGTCGAGGCCGTAGATCTCAATGGGAGGTCTACAGGTCAATTCACAATTTATTTTTGTAATTGACCACGAAAACTTTTTTAAGTTATTTTTGTAATTGACCACAAAAACTTATTTGATGTAGATGTCCTCTTCAGGTCTACATATATGCCTTTGGAAACAAAAAAAATAGGCGTTGGTTTAGTTATTAAGAATACATGAATTTATCTCATTTCGTTATCTTATTCAAAGAGTAGAGACTATCAGTTTTACTATAACCAAGCTATCAAAGTGTTCATAGAATTTAAGTTGTTTGGAACAGAAGCTAACGGTGCAATCTTATAGACAATCGATAACACTTCTATGTCAATACTCAAAATACATTACAAGTATCGATCCAAGTCTTAAACTAAAATTACAAGTGCCCCAAACAATAATCTTAGATTCCCCTGCCTTGAATGCTCGAAAATTTTCTTGGGTTACCATGTCCAGCTTCAACATGAAATACAAGGGCCAACGCCATCTGTTCTCCCATTGAGAGCATTACTTCTATGCTGGTCATGCTTAGTTTTGGTCGACACCTGAAATTAGACAGCAAAGATACTTATTTTAAACCAAAACATTGTACGTGGGCAATCCATCCAGAGACACTCAGCATCAAGAACTAATCCAACGAACGTAAACAAATACTAAGCTGCAACAATATGAATATCAGCAAGCATACAAATATGAGAACTTAGGAAACACAAGAGTCTTAGGAGAGATTGTTACCAAAGTATTGCTAAAACTCTCATAACCTCAAGCAGAAACTGCAATTTTCTGGAAACAGAAAACAGAGATTTTTCGTCATCTTTCAAACTGATTTTCTGATGGACTATACCTTGGATTTGAGAACGGAAAGAAGATCTAGAAATCTGGATTCGAGATCTTCAAAACCGTATGTAGATTGACAACTGGTTCCTTACTGATCGTTCGGAAATATCTTCACAAAACCCTTTAACTAGATACTGGAAAAACAAAATATTATATATTAAAGTTTTGATATATTTGACTTCTCAAAACCAAATGGACATATCTCGCAAAATATAAGAATATAAGAAGGATAAGCGAAGACATCCCAAAGTCTACCAAACACGGCTCCACATTAACATGTACATATGCAGCAATGGTTCAACAGAGCCAAGGAAGCAATTAAACAAAAAAAAAAATGAAAACTTGAAAGTCTGTCTCACCTTTCTCCTCGTGTCTCTTTCTTTTCTCGCGGGGAACAAATGTACCATCCGCCTTGGCTACAACATCTGATTTTGTTTTCGCAAATTGTATTCTCTGCCAATATTGTTATATAGTTAAAGAGATAACACGGCGTTGAGCGATTTCTTCAGCTCTGCAGGGTTCCAAAGAAGAATTAAAATCTTATTTTCCATGAAAAAATATCAATAAAGATTGAACATGAACAAGAAATCTGTATTATTCGGAAAAGAAAAGATAATTAACCTTAATGATCTGCAGTGCCAAGAATACAACCAAAACAGAGGTTGGTGAAAAATGTTGAACCAACAAAAACTCAACTAACCATTTGACTCTAAACGCTTAGCAGCTTCCTGTAGCACAAAACAGAAAACAAAAACTTTAATGGTTATTTCATTCAAATGATATAACAGAACCATGGACATTGAAGCAGACTAAAAGATTATACAACAAACAAAGAGTAGAAGCAAACCTGCATGGGTATGGAGACGGCGAGAAGGTGAGACGTGAAGACCAACGAGGCGGGGCGAAGACAAGCCTAAGCGACAGGGAGGAAACAACCTCAGAACACCAAGAGGTGAAACTGAAATTTTCCCTTAATTTTTTTATTATTTTGCAGGGGTTATGGAAATTTTCTTTAGATTATTTTCTGCAATTTATTTAGATTATTTTTGCAGATTTTTAAAGAATATTTCTAATCTGTTTTTTTGCATTATTTGCAAGGGATGATTTATGATGGTGAAGTTCGTTAAATTAATTAACAAAAATTTTAGAGCTGTTATTTGTGTTATGAAAACACAAATATTATATTGTGCTGCATGTGTATTGTCGTGCAATTGTGTTTTTTTAAGCATTATTGTCTCGTTAGTTTTCATTTTTGTTAAGTGAAAACTGTTTTGATTTGTTTAGCATTTATTGGGTCATGCTTGTCATTGCTAGTATTATTTAATACTACGTTTATGCAATATATGCTAATTGTATTAAATTGTTGTCATAGCATTGAATTAAATTGTTATTTCCTGAATTTATTTAGAATTTTAATTTAATTATTTACTGCAATTTTTTTAGATGATTAGATTGTTTAATATATATTGGATATATTTCTAATGAATTTTGGTATAATGGTTCATATTTGGGTGTGTAAGCAAATTGAATCAAAGAAGAAGAAAAAATATATTACCAAAAATTAGAACATTCATAAAAATGTTTTTAATAGTGACAAGTTGAATGAGTTGACACCACATGTTGGGAATGGTCTACCATTTATGACTTTGTCTAATATACATATTAGAATTCTGATATTTATCGTAATGTCTAGATCTTATCCACACTATTAGTGGTAGAGATGTTATTGGTAACAAGTTTAGTGAGTCGACACACTAAATTTAGTTTGGTAGCGGTCTTCCATATGTGATTGTACCAAGTTATGGTATTTATTAGATTGTCATGTTAGTACCTAGTTTTGTAAACCTAGGACTAAAGATACACAAGTTCTATGGGAACGAGTTTCAAATCGGTTACAAAAGACGTTGATCTTTATGACCATTCTTTGAACTTACAAAAAATGTGAAATTGCAAAATTACATAATTTTTTAATTATCTCAAAAAATCTGGGGGAAACCGTTACTTACCACATAAAGTCATTGGTAAAATGTTATATGAGCTTTGAAAGGTAAAGTACATTCGTACAAATACTGGAAAATGTGGGGGGTGCATAACAAAAGTCGTAATATCACCACCTAAAAACGTTAAATAATTGATCTCAAAGGGAGTAATCTTAATAGATTATATATACTTGAATGACAACCTAGAATCCAATTAAAGGTTTGTCACGAGATCAAATTGTAAAATCATCAAGAGAAATAGGTTGAAAGCCTATGACTTAAGAGGAGGTTTGAGGGTAACCCAACCAAACTGATTGGAGATCCCATGAAATAGGTTCAAGGGGAAAACTAAATCAAACTGAATCAGCTAGCACTGGGAGACTCATGTCTCTATCCAGTTCCTATGATGATGAACAGTGCTACTTGTATGGTGTAGAGGATAAGCTTTTGCTTTTAATGATTTGGGTCCATAACTTTGAAAATACATGGAGTAGTGCAGCTCCTTTAAACAAAGTTAATGGCGAATCATCTTGTGAGTGTGAAATGGAGCTGTTTCTAGAAAAATGAATAAAAGGTTATATTCTCTAAGTTTACTCATGATTAACCAAGCAAGTTTACGGTCAAAATGAACACAATAGAGAACCTAGTTCTGTGAGAAAATGAAATTGTGTTATAGCTATTGTCTCGGTTTACATCAAAATCCGAGAGGTTCAAGACATCATGTTCACTTCTTGGTCGAATAAACCCAATAGCTATTAACAATGACTGGTTCAATGCTGAAAAATGCTATCAAATCATATACAATGGATTTTTCGCTTGTACTCTCAAAAATCTTTTTTCGAGTTTTCATATGTTTAGAGTCATTTTTATTTATGTGGGGGATTGTTGGAACTCAATTGTTAAAAATGAAGTTTGTTTGAATGAGAAATGTTTGTCCAAAGTTTGTTGCTAAAAATGCACAAAATGGTTTACGCTTGATACTTGTCTAATATGAGACAAATTTATAACATTTCACGAAAATATAATCAATAGAGAAACTAAATTTTAATATATATATATATATATATATGCCTGTTTAATTGTAAATCTATAATACCTTAAAACAGCTTTTTGGGACTTCTGAGGATACCCACGTCAGCATCTCAAGCTTCTTTGTTAGAGTGACACGTGTCCTTACAAAAAAAATCCATATCCACTTGGTTCGCCTTCTCTCCTTCTCTTCCAAGATTTAATAGCACTACTATATCAAATTATCAATCTCATCTTCTCCACCTTTCCTGATTTCTCTCTCTCACAAATAAAGAGCCTCTTCTTCTTCTCAATCTTTCCTCTCTCACAGAGAAGAAAATTAAAGAAGAGAAATTTAATCTAGCCATGGATCCGGCAGATCCTACTTCCATAGTCGGGAAATGGGTTTATGGAGTTTTCGAGGAACCCTCTGTCTCCTTCTGTGAACACTCCTAGTTCACTCGGAAGTAAGATTTCGAGTCCGTTTCAAGCAAGTTCGTCGCTTTTCGCTTCAGACGGTGGTGGTGGTGGTGAAGCTACTAGAAGAAACGGCGATCTCCTCGATGAGCAGCAACTCGGCAACTACTTGTCGTTCCTTAACGAGTCGTCTTCGAAGAACAACGATCTTCCTATAAAAACTGACGATGACGATGCGCATTTGCACAAGAGGAGTTTCTCGGCACCCCCTCTCCATAACACATTAGCCTATAATTTTTTATTTTTTTTCTTTCTCTTCTTCATACGACTAATTAACTAATCATCGTTTTCTTTTTAAAATCGTTCCAACTTCGCCTTTAATCTGCATCTATGATTAAAAGTGATCAAATCGAACAATCATATATTGAGAATTTTATCCTTCCCAAAACAGCGACTTAAGACTCGATAAAAAACGATCTTCCAAGAAACAAATTCAGTGCGAGGTATCAGAGGAGAAAGAAATGGTGGATACTGTTGAAGACGACGAAGCTGTTTATGAAGAAGATGGACGAGCAATTGCGGTAAGTATCTTTTAACTTTGATTATAAGGACTAAAGGCAAAGAAGATAGAGAAAGAGATAAAGGTTTTTCTAGGTTTCAAGGCGGAGAAGAAGCTCTTGATGTCGGCCGCTGCTGTTGTTCCGCCGTGAATTGGCATATACTTGACGGCGTCCGAAGCCATAGCCAAGTACTTAACTAATGAAAATATTTTAAATTTACAGCTCATGTTTCTCTTTTCGTCGGAATCCGATTGCAGAAACACCTTTCAGCCTCGGGAAACGATACTTTTTGTCTCGGCGGAATCGATTACCAGTTCGGCGAAAGAAACGATTCCTCCGAAGAGCGTCGTGAGACGCTTCCTCTTCCTCGCGATGTACGGAAAATTGTAAACGTTGTAAGCAGACCTGAGGAGAAAAAGTGATGTTGATGACGAGATGTTCCAAGGTAGCTTCGATGGTGGACCCGACACGAAATCCAGGTTATTTACTGCAAATAATTAGTATATGTTCGCTTCTTACAAATCTGAATTGAATCAGGTTTCTTTTTTTCTTAATTGGATTGGAATTGAATCGATTTTTTGTTTAGATTTTCTTAAGTAAAGTGAAACTCAAGTCTTAATCAAGACAATTTTAACGATTTGCGGAGCATGATTCGCTTCTTACAAGCGTGTGAAGCTTTTATGACATATCATGATGAAAGCCGAAGAACTTACGATCTTCTTCATCTTGATGGTCTGTTTGCATATGAAAGCCGAAGGTAATGATTGAACAGAGATCTCAAAGCTTAGGTCATTGAAAACTCATTGATGTATGATCATGTGATAAGAATATGGTCTGGTTTTTGGGCAGGTGTGAGGTGAATAGTGAAATGCTGGAAATGGAAGCTGCTACGGAGAATTAATTGGGTTACAGAGAAGAAGAAGATCAGAGACAGAGAAAAGCTATTCATTCCTTTGATCAAGCTTTTGCTTCTCTTCAATGGCGTTAACCCCTAAGCTGACTCGACCACAACGGCGACCCAAGCGAGAATACAGTTGACATAGAGTTTAATCACCTTTGCAATCCAAAGGAGCATTACTATGGATAATGTTTTTTCATCTAGGCCGGTAGCGTCAATTTTGCATCAGATGCTTAAGGATCGAAATGGCTGCTTTCACAAATACAAGAAAGGAAGGTTTGTGCCATGTTATTTCACTAGGATTTTGTATTTGCCTTCAGTATTCAGATTGATTTAAGTATTCATACGGTATCAATCATCTCAAATACAGAAAATTAATGTCAAGAAAGTGGCCACTGGTTTTTTTACTATTGCGGAGAATGTTATTTTTCTAAGCCAGCATCGTTAGTTTTTGCATCAGTTGCTAAAGGATTGAAATGGCTGTTTTAACAAATACAAGAAGGAAAGGTTTGTGCAATGTTATTTCAGTAGGGATTTTTTTTATTTTGTTACTCTCTCTTCTAATTATTGATTTCAGATCTGCGGAGAAAGAAAATGATATCAGTTGGGTAAGTGCTTTTTGTTTTGGAGAAAGGAAAAAGTTGTAGTTTGGCGGAGACTACAAAAATGAATAAAAGGAAGAAGAGAGGTGAAGTTATGTGATGTCTTGCACTTTTGGGTTAAGTAAGAAGAACAATGGCTGCTTGAGGGTAGAGAAACAGCTCTATAAGACGAAAAAAAAGCGTATGACCAACGACGTGTATCAAGACGCTGGTAAAAAGTTGATCCAGGTACAAAACAGAAAACCCTTCTGAATGTATATGTTCCAATCTCTCTTGCTTTGAGTTTTAAGAAAAGCTATGTCCTTTTAACTTGTGATATTACTTTGATGAGCAGTTCTGGAAAGGGAACAACGATTTAGTGAAACAAGAGAAGATTAGAGTGAAGATAATGGGGCAGTTAGACCCGGAGCCGTTTTTGCCAGCAGAGATGAGGAAACATAAATGTTCAAAATCAAGAGCAGAGATGAAAGCTATGGAGTTGTGTTCATTCTGGGGAGGACAAATTGGAGATGTGCATATATGATGCTAATGTGTTGTTGTTAAGTAGGTGTTTGATGGACATGGAGGCGTTGATGCTGCATCGTTCACAAAGAAGAAGATTCTGAAACTACGGAACACAAACATTTCCCAAGCAGCACAAAGAAGACAACAAGGAGTGTCTTTGTGAAGACGGATCATGCTTTGGCTGATGCCTTTTCTCTCGATAGATCCTCAGGCACCACCTCACTCGATAAATCCCTACAAGGACCATAAACCCAACTGCACTTCCGAGCGGCTATAGTTGATAAAAGGTTCAAATGTTTTAAGGGTGTTGATTTAATCAGGAGTAAGCATTTTCAGATTGTTTTTTTTTCCTTGGAATATACGAATCATTACTCCTTAATATATTAATGGTTCAACAAATTATTTTCCCAATGGATTGTATTGAAAAGCAATAAGAAAAGGGACAGTACTCTTATTTGGTTTTGGGTATTTTTGGGAATTATACACCCACCTTTAGATCCACATCCAAACCAGAGTTACACGAATTATAAAACTAATTAACACAAAAAAATTTGGAGAATATTGGTGTGTCCTAGGAGAAGATTCAAAGTAGTTAAAAATGATAATAATTTACATATTTTCAATTATGAATTATGATTCAAGTTTACAAGATTCGAATTTTGGAATTTTGGTAAATTAGATTAGTTATTTTGGGTTGAAATTCTCAAAAATTTATTAATTTGAATTGGCTAATATATAAGCTAAGAAAAAACTAATTTTATCATTTTATGCATTAGAAGTATGAAAAAAACAACCTCATAACAATAATAACAATAAAAAATTGGTATATTTGATTTGGTGAATTCCGATAAGTTTTTGCATTTGGTATCTAAATTGAAAATTATTTTGACTATCAAAATAAAACAAAATAAACATAATTCAACTCACAAAAAAAAGTATATTATTTTAATTGTAGTTGGAAACAATAATTTTAAGATATACATATCTTAGCTTAGCTAATAGTTTATTACTTTAAAAAATTTATAAAATTGAGTCACCATTATTACAGTTTTCTTAATTTATAAAATAACATAAAAATATATATTATAACTTATAAGTAAAATTTTACATCTGAAGTATCAATTTTAATTTAACAAACATTTATAAAAAATAATCCACGCAGACTAACCTCTAGTCTATACTATAATAGTTGGATAACTCTCTCCCACATCTTGACACTTCAGCATTTTCATGCTCTATGGTGATGACATGTAGCGTCTAACAATTAAAAACTTTTCAAATGTTATTTGACTTTCCAGTTTCTCAATTTAAAAGTTAATTCATATTTTCACGTTTAAATAATAATTCTCAGTAAAAAAAATAAAAACTAGTGTTCGAAGATCGAAAAAAAAATAATAACTAAGTATTCATGAAATCTATTTAGCAATTTGTGTGTAAAATTTTGTTCAGTTTCTTATATATAAAATATGCAAAATATTACATGTAAATGATAGAATTATAACGGATAAGGATCGAGTAAAGATAATTCATATATCAAAAAATAGTATTCAAAGTATACTTATAAATTTAGGATCAGGTAATACTGTGGATAAGAGGCGATAATGAAAATCATTACTTTTTAAAGTTTCAAAATTAAAATAACTATACGAAAAAATATTGTAGATCATTAATATAATAATAGGATTACTAAAATTAAATAGATATACTTCTAGTTAAATTAAATTAATAAAATTAAAAATTTGATATAGTTTTAATCCCGCGCATTGCGCGGATCAAATTTCTACTTTACCTAAAATGATAATTTTTGTATTTGATACATGTGTCTGTCAAATTATTTTTTTGTTTGTTTCTTATATATCTAAATGAAACTAATCTTTAATTAATCTACCAAAAATGACAATATTTGAACTTGATACATTGTCAAATGATATCTACACCGTTTATTTTGCAAGGTAACCGCTAATAAATCGATTTTGACCACTCCTCACTCAGTCTGAATGCACATATATATATATATATCTCGTCAAAAAACTCTTTGACATCGAACCGATATTAAACCGCTAATAAACCGGCATGTAAAGGATTGAAGAAATAACCGGATTTCTCAGAACTGATGATAACCGGTTCTAAATGCAAGACTGACATTGAGAGCCGGTTCTAGAGCCGGATATTCATGCTTGTTTCAGCCTAATTTAGGTGACTCGCCGGAAAGTTGAAGCTTCCCCAAGATTACTTCCTTCGACTCTCTTTCTCTCCGAGTACCGGGAACAAATTCGGAAAAGAGATATCTACACTCTTTCTCTCCGATTACTTCCTTCGACGACGACGAGGCTACCAAATGTTAGTCCTTTTACACACTCTCTGTATCTACTCTTTTTAGATTTAGTTTTGTTTGGCTTCGGGATTTTTCTTGTTGATTTGGGTTTTCAGATAATCTGTTCGGTTCTTGTAGTTTCTGAACAAAATTTGTATATTTTTCCGGTGACCTGAGTTTGTTCTGAAACCTTTTCCTCACCAACCAACATAATGCTATAGCTTTGATGGTTTAAAGGTATAGCATTTACAGCCAAAGTTAACACTTTTAAATCCTTTTGTTGCAGAGTGTGTCTCTTCGTCCTTTCAACGATATTCTATTGGAAAATGAGGAGATTGTTTACCATAACAGCCAAGGGATTCAATCTCCGGCAAATTCTGGAGAAAGGTAATCCCGGAACTGCGACATCTTCCTCCTTTAATCTTTACGGTTTATGTTGCTGGACTCGAGCTTTCTCTGGTGCGAGTTATGATTACAGAGAGAAGATTAGAGGTGTGTTTCTACAGGATATTAAGTTAGATGATGCAATTGGTTTGTTCAGTGAAATGGTAAAGTCTCGTCCTTTGCCTTCCATTATCGATTTCAGTAAACTGTTGAGTGCTATCGCCAAGATGAAGAAGTATGGTGTTGTGATCTCTATGGGCGAGCAGATGCAAAAGTTGGGAATTTCACATAGTCTGTATACTTACAGTATTTTGATAAACTGTTTCTGCCGCTCCTCTCAACTCTCTCTTGCTTTAGCTCTTCTTGGGAAGATGATGAAACTTGGCTATGAGCCCAGCATTGTCACGTTTAACTCGCTTCTCAATGGGTTCTGTCACGGGAATAGGATCTCAGATGCGGTCTCTCTGCTTGATCAAATGGTTGAAATGGGATATAAACCTGACACTGTGACATTTACAACTCTGATCCATGGACTTTTTCTCCACAACAAAGCCTCTGAAGCGGTGACTTTAGTTGAAAGAATGGTTTTGAAAGGCTGTCAACCAGATATGCTTACTTATGGTGCATTAGTAAATGGAGTATGTAAGAGAGGTGATATTGATTTGGCTTTAACTTTGCTCAAGAAGATGGAAGCAGAGAAAATAGAGGCAAATATTGTGATCTACAACACAGTCATCGATGGTCTTTGCAAATACAAGCAACCAGATGATGCACTCGACCTTTTCAATGAAATGGAGAGCAAAGGAATTAGACCGGATGTTTTCACCTACAACTCCCTCATAAGCTGCCTTTGTAATTATGGAAGATGGGAAGATGCTGCTGGACTACTGAGTGAGATGATTGAGAAGAAAACCAAGCCCGATGTTGTTACTTTCAATGCACTGATAGATGCGTTTGTGAAAGAGGGGAAGCTTTTGGAGGCCGACAAATTGTACGAGGAGATGATCAAAAGGTCTATAGATCCTGATACTTTTACTTACAGTTCACTGATCCATGGGTTTTGCAGGCAGAGTCGCCTAGATGAGGCTAAGCAGATGTTTGATTTGATGGTTAGCAAGGATTGTCTTCCAAACGTAGTGACATATAATACTCTGATAAATGGATTTTGCAAGTCTAAGAGAGTAGAAGATGGCATGGAACTCTTCCGCGAGATGCATCAAAGAGGATTGGCTGGCAACACAGTCACTTACAACACTCTAATCCAAGGGTTTTTCCAAGCTGGAGATTGTGAGAGTGCCCAACAAGTTTTCAAACAGATGGTTTCTTGCGGTGTACCTCCTGATATTTGGACATACAACATTTTGTTGGATGGACTTTGTAAAAACGGGAAGCTAGAGAATGCATTGGTCATATTCCAGGATATGCAAAAGAGTGAATTGGAACTCAATATTTTCACATACACTATTATCATTGAAGGGATGTGCAAGGCTGGTAAGGTGGAAGAAGCGTGGAAGTTGTTTTGTAGCCTCAACCTCAAAGGTGTGAAGCCTAGTGTTGTAACATACACTACAATGATCTCAGGATTCTGTAGGAAAGGTTTAAAGGAAGAAGCATGTGCCTTGTTCAGGAAAATGAAAGAAAATGGGCCTCGTCCAGATAGCGGTACATATAATACACTAATCCGGGCACAACTTACAGATGGTGACAAAGCCGCATCAGCAAAACTTATCAACGAAATGAGAAGCTGCGGATTTGCTGGAGATGCTTCAACCTTTGGCTTGGTCACTCAAATGTTGTCTGATGGGAGATTGAACAAAAGCTTTCTAGGCATGCTTTCTTAAAGCATCGTTTGAGGTGAATTAGCTTTCTTATGTTGCTTTTCTTCTAATTACTTCTGAACACACTTCTTATGTTCCCATGTTGTATATGGGTTATGGACCGAGACTTTGATAAATCCAATTTGGCTTTTTCACCCTCGAGTCTGTTTTCTTTTTATCAATGGTTTGATGATTCTTTTCATGTGTTTGTTTTTTGTAGACATCTTCTTGCCTTTTCCAAGGGACATAATGTAGAGACTACTTGTCTTTGTATCTAGAAGTTGCTGATTGTCAAAATCGTGCCTAAGTATAGTAAATCTTACTTAAGGCAAATATAAGCAAATTATTTTCTATAAGAATATTATATGATACTTAAGGCAAATTATCTACTTCTTTTAGTGTCGATAACTTGTTTAGAGCTTTTGATTCGGTTGAGATTTTTTCAAGAATTGCCACCAGATTTTGCATAACAAAGGTTATTGGGAAATTGATGGGATCCAAAATATGGAGATTTTATATGTTATTATATTGGGACTTCGTTCGTTATTATACAGTCAAATCATCAAAGCAATGTCCAAATACAAAAGTCATAAAATCCTAAAAGAAAGAGATATTGCGAAGAGCGCTCGAAACAAACCTTATGAAGGCGGAAGTGTGAAGACCTTCGCTACCGCTGATAAAGTACCAAGAATTCACTTGAGCAGTGAATCTGTCACTGTAACTGTGAATGACGGTGTTGGAAGCGAGGAAGAAGCTGCTCGCCACGAAGAAGAAAACCGCATTTTCCATCTAACACTCAGATTATCACTGAGAAAAGCTACAAGAACTATCCGGGAACCATCCTGTTGGATATCAATCCAAATTTTACATCGGAAGATTAGACAAATGAGTGTCTAATATATAAGTAGTGTCAATCCTAAATAGTATGAGTCCTTTTGGGAGGAGCCCAAAGACAAATCCGTAAGGGTTAAGATACATGGGCCTAAAGCGAACTATATCTTACTAGTGGGAGGGGTTGGACACAGCCTTAAAAAGCCCTTGAATTGGTATCAGAGCCAAGGTTCAGAGAAGAGTGGACCTAGAAATGTGGGTGCTACATATTCGTTGTGGGCACTATATATCCTTTGTGGGAACAAAAAGCTCTCAAGATGACCACGAGATTATGTGGTCCTTGGCTTGAAGGGGAGAATGTTGGATATCAATCCAAATCCTATATCGGAACATTAGACAAATGAGTGTCTAATATATAAGTAGTGTCAACCCTAAATAGTATTGTGATAGTAACATTTCACATCTGTCGAGAAATCTCAATCATGCATCTCTGTACTCAATAAACAAATCTTACGATAGATGAACATTTATTATCAGTTTTATCCCACATAAAAGAAAAATCGTTATCTGTTTGAAACCAAGGTTTTTTGCTCAAACCGACAATACTTTTTTTTTTTTGTTCTGGGAGCCGGGAGGGAAATATTTTTCACAAGTACACGACCATGCATTTCCCGTTTGTCTCACAAGTCACAACAAAGAGAATTAAAAGGCACTATAATAGAATATGACTCTGTTCTCAAATTTTTATTTCTTATAAAAATGAAAATATTTCTAAAACAGTTACTAACTCTATTCCCAAGAAAAAATGGTGAGCAGATAAGATATTCTGAATCAAAGAACTAGCTAACTAGTGGTATATGCGTGGCCAACAATCACCATCCTTCTCCTACTATTGAGGCACCTTATCTGAATCAATGTCAATCAGAGTTTGCAGATACATGAAGAGTGAAAAGCGACTAAACAGACACTATAGACGATGCCCTCGAGTTAAGTAGAACCGTTTTCTAACATTTTTATAACTAGCTAAAATAGTTTTTAATTTTTATGATTGGGTACTTTTAAATAGTTTCAAAAACACCACACACAATATTTTCTGAAACAGACCTTCAACTGATCTCGGACCATTTCCAAAATTAAAAGAAACTTTCCAGAAACCTTTTTTTTATATAGAGTTCATGGATATGACTTTGGAAGTCATTATATAGAGTTCAAGGATGTAACGTGAGAAAGGTGTTCAAGCATACAATATAGCTGATCCTTTTAGGGGCAGTAAAAAGAAAAGAGATTAGGAGAGGATTTAGAGGCAAATTAGTTTACTAGTAGGGAGCTTTTGGCGATCATGGTTGCCTTGACCTCTACTTTTGTGGGTTTTTTTTTTTTTTTTTAACTTCTTAATTTAAAAGTTGAGCTATTTTTGAAATAAAACTAAAAAATGAGATCGAAAAGAATTCCCACTTACATGCATTTTTATTTATATTCCCGGTTATAAACAGAGTAGTTCCTATATTGACTTAAACATAACGAGGGCGGCTAAGCAAATCAAAACATTGATATATAGAGGAGAAATTGCCAAAAATAGACTACAAATTGATTTTTTCTATTCAACTAGACCACAATTTGAAACAATTGCAAAACTAACCTTTTCTACAGTAACAGTACCTCACACTCTCTTATGAACAAACAAAAAAACGTATGCCACGATTACGATTTTAACCTCCTGACGCTGTGGTAGACAAACATGGAGATCTACCATGTAGATCTACCATGTAGATCTACCAAATAATTAAACTTTAAATTTAAATTACAAATTAAATAAAAAATAATTTGACAACAAAACCTGTATCAATAATTAAAAGATAGACATTATCATCTACAAAAAATATGATTGAATACAAATGAATCATTTATAGATAAGCAAAGACATTTAGGTTAAAACATATAAATGTGTGAGGTCTACCATGTAGATCTACCAGGTAGATCTACCAAATAATTAAATCTTAAATTTAAATTAAAAATTAAAAAAAAATTTGACAAAAACACTTGTATGAATAATTAAAATATAGACATTATCATCTACAAAAAATATGATTGAATACAAATGAATCATTTATAGATAAGCAAAGACATTTAGGTTAAAACATATAAATGTGTGAGGTCTACCATGTAGATCTACCAGGTAGATCTACCTGGTAGATCTACCACATAATTAACCTAGCGGGAATCCCAAAATTTCAAATAGACGGTGGATTTGGGGGGGGGGATTTGAAACGTTTCGGTAATTTCGTGGTAGACCGTAGCGGTAGACCTCAGTTATAAAATAACCGGCTGAATTTGTTGTAATGAACCGTAAATTGAACACCTGAACCGAGATTAATTGTAATAACCAACCGTACATCTGAACCGTTGTATATAATTCGATTTTTACCTTGAACTGTAAATTTTTAGGGTTTGTTAGAAGTTGAATTCGGCGCTCTCGAGAGGTGATTTTCTTCGATTTCCGTGTCCGACGCCGTTTGCTTCGACGCCGTTTGTTCCGCCGCCGTTTGCTCCGCCTCCGTTTGCTCCGCCTCCGTTTGCTCCGCCTCCGTTTGCTCCGCCTCCGTTTGCTCCGCCTCCGTTTGTTCACGCCGGTAATATCGCGCTCCTGTCGATTCCCTTTCCCGGTAATAACTCAGTCACTCACTCTTCTTACCATTTCCACTTTGTATAACCACATATAATCTCACCGAACTCATGTGTCATTTTGTTTTTAGATCTCGTTTCAGACATAGTTTCCCGCTGATATACAGGGAATCCCAAAATTTCAAATAGACGGTGGATTTGGGGGGGGATTTGAAACGTTTCGGTAATTTCGTGGTAGACCGTAGCGGTAGACCTCAGTTATAAAATAACCGGCTGAATTTGTTGTAATGAACCGTAAATTGAACACCTGAACCGAGATTAATTGTAATAACCAACCGTACATCTGAACCGTTGTATATAATTCGATTTTTACCTTGAACTGTAAATTTTTAAGGTTTGTTAGAAGTTGAATTCGGCGCTCTCGAGAGGTGATTTTCTTCGATTTCCGTGTCCGACGCCGTTTGCTTCGACGTCGTTTGCTTCGACGCCGTTTGTTTCGCCGCCGTTTGCTCCGCCTCCGTTTGCTCCGCCTCCGTTTGCTCCGCCTCCGTTTGCTCCGCCTCCGTTTTTTCACGCCGGTAATATCGCGCTCCTGTCGATTCCCTTTCCCGGTAATAACTCAGTCACTCACTCTTCTTACCATTTCCACTTTGTATAACCACATATAATCTCACCGAACTCATGTGTCATTTTGTTTTTAGATCTCGTTTCAGACATAGTTTCCCGCTGATATACAGGTATAATCTATAACTCATTCATGTCGTTTCTTCTTCGACATTTCGGCTGAAACATAGGTCAGTGTCGTTTAGGGTTTAGCAAACCATAGAAATGATACGTAGACATGCGGTAGACGTTTGCAGTAGACCTTTGCAGTAGACCTTTCCTGTAGACCTTTCCTGTAGACCTTTGCAGTAGACCTTTGCAGTAGACCTTTGCAGTAGACCTTTCCTGTAGACCTTTGCAGTAGACCTTTTACGTAGACCTTTTACGTAGACCTTTTACGTAGACCTTTCCTGTAGACCTTTGCAGTAGACCTTTGCAGTAGACCTTTGCAGTAGACCTTTGCAGTAGACCTTTTACGTAGACCTTTTACGTAGACCTTTTACGTAGACCTTTTACGTAGACCTTTTACGTAGACCTTTTACGTAGACCTTTCCTGTAGACCTTTGCAGTAGACCTTTGCAGTAGACCTTTTACGTAGACCTTTTACGTATACTGAGTTGGTCTTTCTCTGACTACTGTGATATGTCTTGCAGAATGAAGAACCCAACCTTTCCAAGAAGGTTTTACACAAGAGGAGATGAACCCGAACCCCAAAAAAGCATTGCCTACTACAGCAACGACAGAAAGCTGTTCACTGCCGTGAAGGGACTCTTGAGTGATGCCGAGTGGGAAACGCTCTGCGACTCGCGAGTTGGTGTCTTCTGCAGGTTTCATGACCTTAAATTCGAGTGGTCTTCGAAAGTGGTCCACACTATGCTCTCATTCCAGTTAGAGTGCAAGAGGAAGTATGAGATCTGGAGTGCGGTTGGTGCAAACCCACTTAGATTTTCCCTGCATGAATTTGAATATCTCACCGGCCTCAACTGCGACTATGTAGAGGATGAGGATCTTGATGACCCTAAGTGTGAGGTTACTCAACAGATGAGAGCATTCTGGGAGAGGCTCGGAGTAGACGTTGAGGCTGGTCCGAGTCAACATCAGCTCACACAAGCATGCCAATGGGCAACACACTGGCCGAGTGAGGACAAACTTAGGCTGGGTTACTTGGCCATCTACGCAGGCTTTATTGTGGCTCGGAGAACCACTTCCCAAACTCCGGTGAACCTGGCCAGATTAGTGATGGATGAAGAGAAGTTTGAGAGTTATCCGTGGGGGCGTGTAGCTTTCAAGAACCTGATTCAAGCCATCAAAGGAGCAGAGCTATGGAAGTCTGGATATGTGATGGATGGGTTTGTTGAGGTGCTACAAGTATGGGCTTATCGTTTCATGCCTGAATTCGGAGCCAATTTTGGTGCACCCATACCAAACGCTCCAGAGGTGCCTCTCCTGGCCTACAAAGGTATATGGGGCTTAAGAAACGTTGGACAAACCATACTGAAGCAGGTACATACTTTGTTTTCAGACTAATGTAGACCTCTTAGCATGAACTCTTACGTAGACCTTTTACGTAGACCTTTTACGTAGACCTTTTACGTAGACCTTTCCAGTAGACCTATTACGTAGACCGATTAATGTAGACCTCTTAGCATGAACTCTTACGTAGACCTTTTACGTAGACCTTTTACGTAGACCTTTTACGTAGACCTTTTACGTAGACCTTTTACGTAGACCTCTATAGTAGACCTCTATAGTTGACCTCTTTAATAACTTTACCTTATGTTTGTAGGAGAACTTTGAGCACTGCGTATTGGTGGAGAGAGATCTTGTTTACCCAAAGTGGGATGATGATGAAGATGACCCGAAGGTTGAGAATATTATCAAGGCACTGTACGGTGAACTAGGTGGTAGATGGAAGTGGAAGTCGGACGACTGGAATCCTCATGGTGTAATGGTGGCCAAGAATGCTAAATCCGGGGAGTCTGCGAAGAGGAAAAGATTAGCAGACCATGGAGAGGAGATGCAGAAGAGGCAGTGTCCGGAGACCGTTTCCGTTGCTGACGAAGGCTTCAGTCGCTTTGAGGAGAAGATTAAGAAGCTGTTTGAAGAGTGCAGCGAGAAGTTGACTGCGGAGATGAAGTTGGGCTTCGAACAGACTGATGCCAGGTTGTGGACCCTAACTGAGAAGGTGGTCAGCATAGAAGAAACCATCCGGGTTATGAAAGATGCATCAAGGCATGCGGAGCCCGAAGAGTCTAAGGAGCCTGAGAAGCCTAAGGAGCCTACGCCTAAGGAGCCTGAGAAGTCTGTGAAGGATGACGAGCCTTCCGGTGAAGAGGAGAATGATGCAGAGGAGAAAGTTGGCGATAACACTGCCACTTCTGTGAAGAAGGTTACAGAGACAGATACCACTCCTACGAAGAAAAAAGATCGGGTTAGTGCTGATCCTGTACCTGATAGAGTCCTTCGAGTCAGGCGTAAGCCTAAGAAGTACCTGTAGTTTATTTTGGTTTTGCTGATATTGTTGTTTTATATGCCTGAACCTTGTTTGGTTCGTGTAAAACCTGAGAATATTTGTGCCATTTATACAAACCTTGTTTGATACATACTTGGTTCACATTTACAGAAACAACATATATCTCCATGCGGGAGTGACAACGGTAACGATTCGGAGCTCGTTTTTGTTAAGTCGCATAAGCCATCGAAAGAAGAGCGAAGGGAGGACACGAAGAAGCAGCAACTAAAACAACAAGCAGCAATACTTGTTGCACAAGCAAACGTAGATCGTCAGCGACAGCTTGCCGCATCTCAACGGTCTCCGTATGTGGGAAATAGAACAGTGAAGGACATCATTGGAAAGCAACAGTTTGGGTACGATCCGTTCACGCCAGTAGATAAGGATAGGCTCTCAGCACTTAAGAAGGAGTTTAAAGGCATTTTGTAAGTAGTTTCTTAAAATTCCTCTTAATACTTATATTTATCCTGATTGTTTGATTAGTAACTGAGTGTTTTCTGTCTTCTATCCAGTGGCCCTAAGAAACCTCTTTGGAACGCTGAACCTCAACTCCACTGGTGGTGGGAATTAGTCACCCAGACAGAATGGCTTGCGGATACGGTAGACCTTTATTCTTATGCTTTTCATGCGCGTAGACCTTTTCAGTAGACCTTTCCTGTAGACCTATCCTGTAGACCTTTCCTGTAGACCTTTATTCTTATGCTTTTCATGCGCGTAGACCGTTTCAGTAGACCTTTCCTGTAGACCTTTCCAATAGACCTTTCCTGTAGACCTTTATTCTTATGCTTTTCATGCGCGTAGACCGTTTCAGTAGACCTTTTCTGTAGACCTTTCCTGTAGACCTTTCCAGTAGACCTTTCCTGTAGACCTTTATTCTTATGCTTTTCATGCGCGTAGACCGTTTCAGTAGACCTTTTCAGTAGACCTTTTCTGTAGACCTTTCCTGTAGACCTTTCCAGTAGACCTTTCCAGTAGACCTTTCCTGTAGACCTTTATTCTTATGCTTTTCATGCGCGTAGACCGTTTCAGTAGACCTTTCCTGTAGACCTTTCCTGTAGACCTTTCCTGTTGACCTTTATTCTTATGCTTCCCATTTCTTCAGCGTTCTAACGTGCATGTATATTTCAAAAATATTTTCAGCACATGGATATAGTCTTGGACTTGTTTCGTCAGCGCATGAAATTGCACCCGGAATGGTTTAGGAGTGAGCGAATCTGCTTTGCTGATAGTGGTCCTAGTATGTTGTAGACGAAAGACAAGTATAGGAGGTTTGTGGATTCTGAGCCGGATCGATATGGATTAGGAAGATTGCTACCAGGAGGTGCTTATGATTACTTTGAAGGGAAGAAACCAACATTCTGCCAAACGCTGAAGAAATGGGAAGTAGATATTGATGAGATATACATGCCATGGAACGTGAAAGAGAATCATTGGGTTGCCTTGATGATTTCGATACCCAAAAGGCATATTACTGTGTGGGACAGCTTACCTGGTTATCTCAGTGAGGCTGTGTTGTCTCACTCCCTCGAGCCAATTGCTGTGATGATGCCTTATCTTCTTCGGCTCATGGCTGACAGCAATGATAGAGAGAGGTATCCGTTGGAGCGTTTCACACACGAGTATCTGTCTGGAAAGGATGTGCCTGCGCAAGACAATTGCAGTGACTGTGGTGTCTTCTGTCTAAAGTTCATCGAGTACCATAGCCTTGGGAGGCTTTTTCCGAAGACGCTATGTGGTAAGAACATGAAAGCTATAAGAGCAAAGCTTGCAGCGGACATATTCGTTGAGCTCAACTGTCGCGGACCACCAGAACGTGATTGGGATGATCTGGATATATAGCTATATTAACTGGGTTGGGATGATCTTGTATATTAACTGGGTTTACTTTGGAAAAGCGCTATGGCCGGTACCATTTTTTCTCTGTACCTATAACTGACGCTCTTATGCTTTTTGGTGTAACCTATAACCTTCTTGATGAATCATAATGTAACTGTTTTCGGAGTAGACCTCTAATGTAGATCTCGAAATAGTGCAAGTGTTCTGATACATGAAAAAGCTGCATAGGTTGCGACTCGTATTAACTTAAATAAAAAAACATGAAAAAGCTGGAGACCTCCTGCGTAGACCAATTACGTAGACCTCCTGCGTAGACTAACGCGTAGACCTCCTGCGTAGACCTACCGCGTAGACCTACCGCGTAGACCTACCGCGTAGACCTACCGCGTAGACCTACCGCGTAGATCTACCGCGTAGATCTACGACGTAGACCTCTTTTTCAGTCTACATCTTCGTTCTTCACCTAAATCAGTGCAAATAATTCAACTTTTAAAAACACATGTAATCAACATTAACCATGAATACACAGTGAGTTGTAAGACACTTACACAATGAGGACGGGTATGCCCCGGTTGCCGGCACTTCGAACAACTATAATTTTTGTGCATCTTTCTTGGTTTGGTGCGTCTCTTCTTAGACAATTCTAGCCATGTTAGAAACCTAGATTTCTTTTTCCGGCCAGGAGCTGGCTTAACATCTGGAGGGAGGCAAATGTCTTCTTCTGGCTCTACATCATGTGTTGCCTCGGGGTATATGGGATGTGCATATGTCGCGTATAGCGCCTCTTTCGTGTAAGTCGTTGCAACGTTTTGCGACATGTGTATGTTTGCCTCAGTAGCCGCTGCAATCACATGTGAACAAGGGATTTTTTCAACTAGGAATACACCACATTCACATGAACGGTTTTCCAAATCAACAATATAAGGTCCTCCTCCACCCTTAACGTTGAACTTCCATCCATCTATGTGTTCCACATTGTATGATTCTGCATAGTGTGAACGGACATACAGCAAATATTCAACTCCCTTACTGTATGGGGTGTGAAGACTCAAGGCGTCCTCTCGCCTTTTGTTAAACCACACCCCTAACTTCTCTCGGATGTATTGCAGCAGACAAGGTATTGGAAAGCCCTTGGCTCTCTTCAGTGCGGAATTGATAGATTCAGCAATGTTACTCGTCTTAATGTTGTACCGATCCCCTGGAAAATGTACTCTAGACCACAACTTAGGATCCGCTTCCTCTAAGTATTGTGCAAGTTCCGGTTTAGCAGCTCGGATTGCGGCCATGCAACGGTTAAACTCCATTAGCGTATGGGCGTAGGCAGCTCCTTTCACCAAATACATGATGTTCTTTGCTTGGTATTTTGTGACTATGTTATGTTGAAGATGGTAGTAACATATACCTCTAGTAACCCAAGGTAGAAAACGGAGACATGCATTATGTATGGAGGGATGCCTGTCCGAAACTATCACCATGGGATGAGGTGAAAAGCATTGTTGCAACTTGTCGAAAAACCAACCCCAAGATTCGTTACTCTCGGCATCTACAATCCCAAAAGCCAACGGGAAGACCTGAAAATTAGCGTCCTGTCCGGCTGCAACAAGCAAAACTCCTCCATACTTTCCAGTTAGATGAGTCCCATCTACCACAATAACGCGTCTCAAATACTGAAATCCCAACATTGAAGCATTTAAGGATAAGAAGCAGTATTTGAATCGACCCATCTCATCACATACAATGTCAGTCACGGAGCCCGGGTTTGACTGCTTCACTCTTCTCAAGTACGAGGGCAACTTCGCGTATCCACCTTCTGGTGTTCCCCTAACGAAAAGTTTCGCAAATTTCAAAGCTCTGTAAGCAGTGGTATAATTAATCTTAATTCCAAGCATCACCCTCATTGAGTTTGCAATATGTCTCGGGACAATTCCATCAATGATTCCAAACCGCTCTACAAAGATCTGTCCAAGATACCTTGGAGTACATCCCTTACGGAATCCGGCACGGTCCACAACAGAACATGTATGAAACTTGACATACTTTGTCACCCAGAACCTCTTTGCTTCATTCTTTATAGCAGCTCTGCACATCCACATGCATCCATCTACGAAACATTTGGCCACAAACAGCTTAGTAGTAGACTTAGAAACCTTGAAGGCGAATCTGGACACCACTGCCTTTAGACGCAAGGCAGATATGAGAGCATCCTTGCTTACATAGCTCTGATTCACATATATAGCTCCTGACCCATTTCCATTGATTCCTCCACCTTGACCATTCAAATCACCTTTGTGAAGCCTTTCCTCAAAACATTTTTTCTCCCAATCATCTTCATCTTGAACTTTCCCATACTCGCTATAGTCTGCGTCCGTGTCATCCACTTTCTTTCCTGCAAAAGCTTCATCCACATAGTCATCGTCCCCTACATCATCATCCTCTTCCTCAACTTCTTTATCTGAATTTGCATCCCAATTTATATCTGAAAGTTCCTCCTCTTCTTCATTCTCATCCTCATCGACATATCTATCCTCATCTCGCTCCTCAACTTTATCCTTGTTTCGAACAGAGATGCAAAGGCGCAGCACATGCGTTTTTCCTAACACTATCAAGCTATGAACCTGCCCATCGTTGGTGACGTACATAGGAGGAAAGTCCGAGGGCATTTGATTGAGCATCACATCTGGCAATGGATAAGATATCTCCACCAGCTCTGCTTCCATATCCAACATATAGTCACACTGTACCATTCTCACAAGCTCCTCATGGGTACAACCATCCCGCAAGTAGAACACCCTCCCTCCTTTTCCTTTATCCACCTCAAAATGCCATGACCTGTCTTCTACCATCAGCCATTTTCCATAGACGGAAGCTAAACAAACCATTTTCTGCAACAAAAAAAAAACAAACAAAACAACATAAGTAGAGCCTTAATCACACCAAATGAACATTTGAAACTCATATATAAGCAAGTAAACAAGTAAAAAAACCCAACTGTTCAAGAAAAATTTCAAAATACTAGATATATTGACCAAAAAAAACGATTTACAAAATAACACATAATAGTAAACCTACAACGTAGATCTACGTCGTAGACCTCAACTGAGGTCTATCCACGTGGAGGTTAGTTTTGCAATTGACCGAGAAAAATGTTTTTGACCGGAGGTCTACCGCGGAGGTCTACTCCACGTGGAGGTTAGTTTTGCAATTGATCGAGAAAAATGTTTGTTGCGGTAGACCTCGTTTTGATTAGTAGACCTCTTAATTGGTCTACGGAGCAAAACGAGGTCTACCATGTAGATCTACCGCAAAAAGTAGACCTCAAAATGGTTAGTTTTCAGTTGACCCAAGTTTGACTTTCCTCTGGTAGACCTTTCCTGTAGACCTCAATTTTTTTGCGTTGACCAGATATATTAGTAGACCTCACCTGAGGTCTACCAGACCCCGTAGACCTCACCTGAGGTCTACCAGACCCCGTAGACCTCACCTGAGGTCTACCAGACCCCGTAGACCTCTCCTGAGGTCTACCAGACCCCATAGACCTTAACGGTAGACTTTTTTGAGGAAAGTCAAACTTTTGTCAACTGCGAAACCAACTTTTTTTTTGTAGGTAGACCTAAGCCGTAGACCTCCAACAAACATTTTTCTCGATCAATTGCAAAACTAACCTCCACGTGGAGTAGACCTCCACATCGGTCTACAGGAAAAAACATTTTTCTCGATCAATTGCAAAACTAACCTCCACGTGTAGTAGACCTAAGTGGAGGTCTACGACTAGTTTTTTTTGTTTGCAAAGGAAATGGCAACGGTTGACCAGTAGACCTCAACTGAGGTCTACTACGTAAAGTAGACCTCAACTGAGGTCTACTAAGTCATAGTAGACCTCAACTGAGGTCTACATTCGCTGACCAAAACTGAAAATCTTAGAATTTTGGAAGAAAAGTTACATGGGCGTTGGAGAAAGGCTATTCGAGGGCTGATAACTTCGATTTAAGCCTTCAGTAACGAGCTCCGGTCGTTGCTGTAAGCTAAACAATCGGAAATGCCAAGATCCAAGATTTGAGTTTGCTTATAGAGTTTTTGGGATGAAAATGGGGAGAAAATGGAAGAATAAGAGTTTATGAGTTGAGAGAATGAGAAATGGTAGCTCAAAAGTGAATTTTCGGAGCATTAACAGCTCCAAATTGAGCGAAAATGGTGGTTGGCAATATTGATGATATGGCATTTTGGAAATTAAGTGTAGAAGATGAGGGGTATTTGGTCTTTATGCAGCTCTCGTAGACCTCTGTTGAGGTCTACCACTCGAAATAGTAATGGCATTCTCGTAAATAATTGGACAAAAAATAAAAAAAATTTGAAGAGGTTAGTTTTGCATTTGACTTCAATTTGTGGTGTAAAAGTGAAAACAGCCCATATATCTATATATATTTAGTGGGGGAGGCTAAGAGCACCCTTATCAGGCATAAGTTCCTAGAAAGAAAAAAAATTGACATGGCAGAACATTCAGTGTGAATCCTTCTCTCATTAAGACTATGGGATGGATTCTGAAAAGTAGTTTGACACATGTCGTCACACGATTCGTCAATTTTTTTTTAACGAAGATTGTTTTTTTAAAAAAATCATTGGTTTAGAACCCACACATAATTTAATTCAGTGATGTGGATGCTCAAAGATAGTGGGATGAACCATTCTGTTCACTCGTTTAGTGGGTTTGGTTAAGTGAATCTACTGATCGTTTTTTACAGGACGTTTATAATCATTGGACCACTTTAGATATGTACTGTCGACCAAGTACTTAAATCAATCAAACATCTACCGTTCAACAAACTATGAATTTTTCGTTTCTTTAATTTTCCAGTTGATATTTATTGATCTGGTTTTAAAATTTGGCATGACTCGTATATGTATTCATAGGAATTGTTACATATAAGGTATGCTTTTGTCTCGGCAAGCTTTAACAATTAATGTTAGTTTGAAGTCACCTACTGCAACCATGTTTTGATGTTACATTCTTTTTCTAAGCTCTGATGAATTCCTTGTTATTTTTACCATTTTATTTGTTTATTATTATAATATCTGCAATTTTATGATTAACTCCTGCGAATATGTAGGATGAATAATTTAATGTTTTATATTTTGTAGAATAAAATACAGAAAAATAAAAAACAAAACCTCATCACTTTTAAAAATAAGTAAAATTAGAAAACTGCACAATTAGAAATCAATTTTTTTTAATGTGTACATTTTCTTAAATTCAATAACTGATTCAGATTCATGATTCAAATAAAATTTAGTTGAAGAACATGTTTCTCGTTTCAAATTAACCACAACGCATGTCATAATCAGAACAATAACTTTTAAAAACAAAAATTTCATAAGGATTTACCTTTTTTATAATAATTTTTTTTTCCTAATGTTAATCTTTCTTCTGATTTTTATTTTCAAGCAAATATCACACTTTCTTTTTTCCATAAGAATTAACTTTTTAATTATTTGTTATTTTTTTTTCTTTTCTGATGTTCGTTGTTCTCTCTTATGGTTTTTTGTTTTCCTTCTTTTTATTTTTTCCCCTTTTCCATAAGATTAATCTTTTATTTGTCTTTTTATCTATTTTTTTATTTGTCCTTCTTTAATTAATAAATCTTATTTTTTTCTTTAGTGACACATGTTACGATGTTAATACGTTCAAAGTTAAGAATGACACATGTTGGGATCTAATAAATTATAAAAATCCTACATGTCAAGCTCTCAAATAATTATAGATATATATATATTTTTCTATTATTAATTAATTTTTGTTTTTGTTATCTAGATATTCATAAATATATTTTTGAAGACTTCAGAAAATTAATGTCCATATTTACATTTGAGTGAAAACTATCTTTTAATCATAAATTTTTTTATTTTTTTTTTGAATTAACGGCACAAAATAGAAGTAAATTGTTTTTGTTTTTTTATATATTTTATATTTCTATTAATCTTATATAATTTTCCTTTTCATTTTCTCAATTGACATACATAATTTTATCATTTTATCTTATTAAAAATTAGTAAATTTCACCATTAGAAATCAATTATTTTTTTAATATATACATTTTCCTAAATTCAATAACTGAATTAGAGTTATGATTCAAATAAAACTTAGTTAAAGAACATGTTGAGAAACAAATTGCTTTTCTATTCATCTTAACCACAACGTTTTTCGTAACCAAACTGATATTTTTATCCTTTATCACACGATACATTTTTTTAATTATGTTTTCATTTTTCCATAAGGATTAACCTTTTTATAATTTTTTTTTGTCTTTTTTTTTTTGCTCTTATTGTTCTTTCTTCTGATTTTTTATTTGCAAGCAAATATAACATTTTTTTTTTCCTTTTTCTATAAAAATTAACATTTTAAAAAACTATTTGTTTTCCTTTTTTCTGATGTTCATTGTTTTTTCTTATGATTTTTTTATTTTCATTTCCTTACTTTTTATTTTCCTTTTTCCATAAGGATTAACCTTTTATTTGTTTTTTTATCTGTTTTTTTTATTGACATTGTTGTAGTTAGCAAATTTTATCAATTTATTTAATGACACATGTCACGATCTTAATACGTTCAAAATTAATAATGACACATGTCATAATCTTGTGAGTTATAAAAATCATACATGTCGCGACCACGTCATGCGTGTAACATCCGTAAACCGAAAAGTACTGTTTTAGGAGTGGTGTCGAGCGACACCAAGTGATCAGGTGTTGTTTGCATATGCTATGCAAGATATTAATTTCTGGGTTGGCTGTACATGTACTTGTTTGATTGTTGTGCGGTCGGTTTAGAGGTTAAGTCGTCTTTGTGTTAATATTTGTAAAACCAGCGCCTGGTTAGTTGGTGTCGAGCGACACTAGGAAGGTGTCGGTCGACATTGGTTACCGAAATTGATTACAGTTTAATTCGATTTTTGCTCGGTTCAGTGAGTCGACACCGGTTATGGTGAAATCGAGCTGGTTCGATTTAAGTTGCCGGTTTGGGCCGGTTTAGGGGTGGAAACCCTATTTCTCGAGATAAAATAGGTGCAGCCGTATTTTGAGCACAATTTGCGAGGTGAAAAAGTTTCAGAGAATAAAAGTGACGAATTGGGAGATTTCTGGAGTTTTGGGATCGGATCACTGTTCATCATGATACTGTTCATCGCGATACTGTTCATCGAGGTACTGTTCATTGTGATACTGTTCATCGCGGTACTGTTCATCATCTCTTTTTCCCCCTTTCAACCCTTGTCAAGGTGAGTGCATGACCGTAGGCTCTCAAATAATAAGATTTGTGAAAGTGGATTGTTGAAGGGTTGAGTTTATGTGATTTTCGTGATTGTTTATGTGTTAATTGTGTCTTAGATCGAGTTTTGTGTTGTGATTATATGATTTGGGTGTTTTTATGCTTGAAATTGATCGAAATGTCGATCTTAGGATCGGTGTCGAACGATACAAATCGTGTGTCGGTCGACACCAACCGAGCGAGTGCCGAACGACACAAAGCTTGTGTCGGTCAACACTTGCCGGTTAAATCCGGTTATGTGGCGAATTGATTTAATCGATTGGAATAAGTGGATTAATCTCGTTAACTCGGTTCAAAAGTGGTTTAATTCGTATTTAATTAATAAATGGTGGAGTTAATTAATTAAATGGTTTAAAAATAATTGTGGTAATTATTTTAATTGTGAAAAATTATTATTTAATTATGGGAATTATTTAATGATTGAAAGAATTATTTTGATAATTGTGGAAATTATTATTAATGTTTAAATGTTTGGAAAATTGCGTAATTGGCCTATAGGCGAGGTGATTGCCTCACTAAGTATTTATGAAATACTTACGCATCTCTTATAACTATGTGATGCAGGTAAAAAGAAAGTGTGACCGCGGAATGAGGCCGAGGGATGAAGAGGATGATAGGATGTTGCTGTTGTTTATTTTTATGTGGCTAGCAAACCCTTTTTAGGTTGTTAGATTTTTTTGGCAAATCCGGTGTTTAGGTTGCTAGTATTTTATTATTTTGGAATTCGAATTTGGTTGTTTGATTTAATACTTATTTATTGATTTATTTAATTGAGTTTTTCCGCACTTGATAAAAAAAAAAAACTTGGTTGTTTCAGTGCGCATCAATATAATAAGATCTAAACAGGAGAAAACATAGATTAGAAGTCTTCGTTTCGCAACACTAATAGTATTTTGAGAAAGTGAAATTAAATATTACAGTAAAACCTTTGTAAATTAATAATGTTGGGACTTTAAAAATTTATTATCTTATAGAGTTATTAATTTATGGATACAGTAATAATAATTATTTGATTGATAAAGTAATAAATTATTAATTTATGGAGAGATTTTTTATTTGAATTCTTAATATTTATCAATAAATTTGAAAGATTTAATCAAATTTGAAACAACAATGGAGACATGTTTTGATTAATTACCTTATATACTTAGTTATACATGTCTATATTTATAATTATTAATTTACATTATTATTGGGACATATATTTATATAGGATTTTCAAAAATATTATTATCTTATTATCTTATAAAGTTTTGCTAATTTTTATACCGTCCCGACTCGAAACTGGCAAAATTTATTACATTACAATAATTATTATTTTATCGATTATTATTTTATAGAGGTTCTACTGTATACTGATATCAAAATATTGTTGGGGTCGGATTTCCCTCCATCACATTGGCATTTGAACCGGACATAATCGAATCGAGCCGGGCCGGATCATCGACTAAACCAGAAAATCGGGAAGATATCTCTCGATGGGCCGAACCAACATCCAGCGAAGCGATTCGAGCCGAGGCCCATCGAAGAAGGCCCATGTCTAAAGCTTGCCAAAAACACAAGTCGGTGCGAGCAGAAATGGAAAGTTTACTTAAATCCTGTAAAGTCGGTTCCTATTCTCTTATAAATAGGAATCGATGTCAATTGTTTTGGGGATCACTTTTTTACCGATAGCAAAGGCATACGCCACAAATCTGGCAACTCGCTTAACAGCTATAATAAAACCATCTTTGGCTCGTCTTCTTCGTATTTGATCAATAGAATTCCTCGGCTCACCCTAAAAACGAATTAAACATTATTGTGAAGGTTTCGACTCGCACAATTTGGCGCTAGAAGGAGGGGAAGAGAATTCATAAACCGAAAATACGAAGCCTGGTAGGATGACAGATAGGAACTTAAGCGAGACCGACCCAACAGGTCAACAGCACGAAGACAGCGCGACAGCAAGCCAGACAGAAGAAGAAAAAATAGATGCCCTCAAGAAACAAACCGAGGAGCAAGTAGCTTTGAACAACACGTTGACTCAAGAGTTCGAAAATCTGCGAACCCAGCTAAAAGAGAAAGAAGAACGAGACGCCAGGCGTCGGAAGAGACTCGATCCAAAGAATCTGGCCTTCAACTCCCCAGCCGACGAAACAGAGGGAGAGGATGCAGAAGAAACTCCTGAGCAGAGCGAAGTGGGCTCCGAGCCAGATGATTCGCCACCACGTCTCCATAAGAAGAAGCAGAACGCGAAACGCAAAGACGCACAACCGGTGGTACCGATACGAATAAACCTGGGAGACCCGATCCCTAACGATGTCACCCCGGAATCGCTAGCCGAGATGCTCAAACAGATACTGTCAAGTCAAGAAGAATCCGCCCCGAGAAATTCCATAGGCGATCCAGACCAACAAACTAAGATTGCCGAACAAAGCACGGACGGCTCGCCTACTTTACCCCCTGCGGAAACGATTGCTGAATCCATTACGCGTCTCCTACTTGAGAAACGAACGCCGACTTCTCTCGGTACTCGAAACAAGAATCGACTGCATCGAGGCCCGTGCATCTCGAGAACGAATATTCCAGCCAAGGGACAGAATATGAGTCGAGACGAATTGGCCGAAATTCGGGCTCGCCTTGAAAAATCCGACAGCGAAGCTAAACTGCTTCGATCGCAAATCCACAGAGCAATCAGCTCGGCGCCAGAGATCGCTCAAATATGCGAGGATGCGGAGCATACACCCTTCTCGGCTCGGATAATTAACACCAAGTTAATCGATCCAGGGAGATTGAGCATCCAGAAGTATGATGGCTCGACCAATCCAAAGGATCACATCAACGTGTTTCGAGTTGCACTAAGTCGAGCCGCATTCAGAAGCATAGAGGAAAAGGATGCCGGATTCTGCCTATTATTCGCTGAGTATTTGAAGGGCGCGGCCCTAGATTGGTTCTTAAACCTCGAACCGAATTCGATCGAAAACTTCCAGCAGCTGACGGATCTCTTCCTTAAACAATACTCCATGTTTATAGAGAAGTCATCCTCAGCGATCAATCTGTGGAATATGGTCCAAGGAGAAGAAGAGTCGCTTCGCAGTTTCATGGATCGATTCAAAACAACTATGTCAAAAGCGGGAACGGTCAATGACGAAATCGCTGTCGACTCGCTTAAAAAGGGGCGGTGGTTCCAGTCGGATTTCCGAAAAGAGCTCGCACTCAATAAACCTAAGTCGATCGCCGACGCCATCCATCGATCCGTGGCGTTAGTAGCAGAAGAGGAGGATATGAAATTGTTAACCGTGCTGCACACCTCGTCTAAAGCAACGGTCAAACCACCGTCAGCAGTACAGCCGCAGACTAATCAGAAGCGCAATAACCAGCGAGGCGGATACGTGTATCACGAAGGACGGAACTTGTCTGGGGCGCACAATTACCAAGTGGACGCGAGCCAACAGTCCGACATCGTAAATCAAGTAGGCGCTAGAAGGGGAAGAGCGCTAAAGAGTAACACATGGACGAGGAATCAAAGTTCTCCGAACTACGACGATAAAGCCTACTGCGAATTTCACCAATGCTACGGCCACTCTACTGAGAAGTGCCGCCATCTAGGAGCAGAGCTCGCAAAGAAGTTGCTTAGTGGCGTACTGAAAGGTGATCTGAAACTAGAGGACCTGGAGCGTCCCGAACCAAGAGAACGACCAGAAATATCGGATCGATCAATCGACCAACCAAAACGCGGAAGACGGGAGGAATCCGATGAACAAACCGGTACGCGGAGGAGAATCCATCTCATAATGGGCGGCTCGTAATACTGTCCGGACACCGTATCGTCAATCAAAGCTTTTCAACGACGAGCCGACGCAGCGGTAACCTGGTACGAACCCCCAAAGCTGCAAAATGCCGAAATCACCTTCACGGAGAATGAAGTTATCGGGATCGATAAGCCGCATGATGACCCACTTGTGATCATGCTGGCCGTGAGAAATTTCGATGTGGCTCGGATCCTCATCGATACAGGGAGCACGGTCGATATAATTTACAAAGAAACATTGCAGCGAATGGGAATCGATCTGTCCGACGTAAAGTCAGATCAAAACCGTTAACGGGGTTCGGAGGCGAGACGACGATGTCCATGGGAACAATCACGCTTCCGGTCGAAGCAGGCGGAGTAACCAAAATGGTTCGCTTCTCCGTCTCGGATAACCCACCGATCTACAACATCATCATGGGCACACCATGGATAAACTCAATGCGACTCGTACCATCTACATATCATCTGTGCATCAAGTTCCCCACTCCGTCTGGAGTAAAAACCATACTCGGTTCGCAAAAGGAGTCGAGAATCTGTTTCATGACGGAGCATAAACTTTGGAATCCTCTACCTAAGCTACTCCCCGAAGCTAATAGGAAGAAGGTCAAGACGAGCCGAGAGACGGCAAACGACCTAGCTAACCTCTTATAGCAATTACAGATAGATGATGACGGTGAGCCGACGAACAGCCAGCCCGCCCAGAATAAGCTAGTCGAAGGCAAGTAAACCGTCATCGAGGAGCCAACCTGCGAAGCCATAATTTTCGTATGCATTGACGAACTAAACCCAGAGAGATGTGTGGAAATTGGGGCAAACCTGGACGAAGCGATCCAAAAAGAACTAATCTCTTTCCTAAAAAAGAACGTCAACACCTTCGCTTGGACAGCAGAAGATATGTCTGGGATAGATATCAATGTCGCTTGTCACGAGCTGAACGTTGACCCAACCTTTAAACCAATCAAACAAAAGCGACGAAAGTTGGGACACGAGCGTCAAAAGGCCGTGAACGAGGAGGTGGAACGTCTGTTAAAAGTAGGCTCGATTGTCGAAGCGAAATATCCCGAATGGCTCGCAAATCTAGTCGTGGTTAAAAAGAAGAATGGAAAATGGCGAGTGTGCATAGATTTCACGGACCTAAACAAAGCATGCCCAAAGGACAGCTTTCCTATCCCGCATATCGATCGCCTCGTAGAAGCAACGGCAGGAAACGAGCTGTTAACCTTCATGGATGCCTTCTCAGGCTACAACCAGATTAAGATGAATCCTGACGACCGAGAAAAAACAGCCTTCCAAGCGGAACGAGGCATCTATTGCTACGAGGTTATGCCGTTCGGACTCAAGAACGCAGGAGCAACGTATCAACGGCTCGTGAACAAAATGTTTGCCTCCCAGCTCGGAAAAACGATGGAAGTATATATCGACGACATGCTAGTAAAATCGCTGAAGAAAGAAAATCATGTAACACATCTCCGAGAATGCTTCGCCGTAACATCTGGAGAATTCTTGGGTTATCTGGTAACTCAGCGAGGTATCGAGGCAAACCCAAAACAGATTCAAGCCCTGATCAAGGTGCCATCGCCTGAAACAAAGAGGCAAATTCAACAATTAATCGGACGCATCGCCGCGCTCAACCGTTTTATCTTGCGATCCACGGACAAATGTCTCCCTTTCTACGATACTCTGCGAGGGAACAAAAAATTCGAGTGGACAGAGAAGTGTGAGGAAGCCTTCCTCGAGCTGAAGTCTTATTTGGCGAGCTCCCCAACACTGGCAAAGCCGGAGGACGGAGAGGCATTATACTTATATGTCGCCATGTCTTTAACGGCGGTTAGTGGAGTCCTAGCAGTCGTTATGTCAGCTCGGAAATTACGCCCATATTTTCAATCTCATTCGATCACAGTCCTGACAGCGCTAACGCTACGGATGATCTTACATAGTCCGAGCCAATCAGGAAGATTGGCGAAATGGGCAATCGAGCTGAGTGAATACGACATCGAGTATCGAAGTCGAACAAGCGCAAAGTCACAAGTCTTGGCTGACTTCTTAATCGAGTTGCCAATCGCCACCAGCGAAGAGCCTAATCTTCCCACTAACTGGTTACTTCATGTCGATGGTTCATCATCAAAACAGGGCGCCGGAGTCGGAATTCGACTTACCTCCCCTACGGGCGAAATCTTAGAACAATCCCTTCCCCTAAATTTCGGCGCGTCGAATAACGAGGCAGAATACGAAGTGTTAATAGCTGGGTTAAAGTTGGCGTTCGGGATTGGAGTCCGAAACATACATGCTTACTGTGACTCTCAGCTCGTAGCGAGCCAATTCAGTGGAGAGTACGCCACCAAAGACAAAAGAATGGAGGCCTACCTCGAAGTAGTTAAGAATCTAGCCGGACAGTTCGAAAAGTTTGCATTAGAGAAGATCCCGCGTGGAGACAATACTCAAGCCGACGCTCTGGCATCACTGGCCTCGACTTCCGACCCAGATTTGAAAAGACTAATTCCCGTGGAATTTATCGAGCACCCCAGTATTGACGCCGACGAGCCAGAAACACTAATGACTATAGTCGCGGACGAGCCGGACGATAATGACGAACCCGATGGCGATCAGCCCGCAGAGATGGACATCGAAGAGGACACGGAGTACGGTTGCGATAAAGACTGGCTCGCTCCGATCCGTCTATATATAGCCGATTGAGAAACACCAACGGATAAGTGGGCAGCTCGCAAGCTGAAAGCTCAAGCAGCACGATATATTCTGATACGCGATGCCGTGTTCCAATGGAGATTTTCGGGACCACTACTCACATGCGTAGAAGGAAAAAAGGCGAGAGAAGTAATGAAAGAAGTGCACAGTGGATCGTGTGGAAATCATTCCGGAGGACGAGCCCTAACCATCAAAATCAAGCGGCACGGCTACTTCTGGCCAACGATGATCAGCGACTGCGAAAAATACTCGCGGAAATGCGAAAAATGCCAACGTCACGCTCCATCGATCCATCAACCAGCCGAGCTGTTGTCCTCTATCTCCGCACCGTATCCGTTCATGAGATGGTCAATGGATATCGTTGGACCGCTGCACAAATCGAAGCAAAAAGGTTTTTGCTAGTCTTAACCGACTATTTCTCTAAATGGATCTAGGCAGAATCCTACGCGAGCATAAAGGACGCTCAAGTCGAGCAGTTCATTTGGAAGAACATCATCTGTCGGCACGGTGTCCCCTACGAAATTGTTACGGACAACGGCTCGCAGTTTATCTCGGCTCGATTTCAAAATTTCTGCGACAAATGGAAGATCCGCCTCAGTAAGTCGACGCCTCGCTATCCGCAAGGAAATGCCCAAGCCGAAGCGACCAATAAAACGATTATGGATGGACTCAAAAAACGGCTCGATGCTAAAAAAGGTCGTTGGGCAAACGAACTGGAAGGTGTCCTTTGGTCCTATCGAACAACTCCGAAACGAGCCACCGGCGAAACGCCATTCGCACTTGTCTACGGAACAGAATGTGTAATCCCATCGGAGGTACACTTTCCCGGAGTTCGTCGCTGGCTATTACCAGAACAAGAAGGCTACAATCACTTGATGTTGCTAGACGAGCTGGATCTAATCAACGAACGACGCGACCAGGCGCTCATTCGCATCCAAAACTATCAACAATCCGTCGCCAAATACTACAACTCCAATGTTCGATCCCGGAGATTTAGAGAAGGCGATCTGGTTCTCAGAAAAGTGTTCCAGAACACCGCTGAACGAAATGCCGGAAAATTAGGGGCAAACTGGGAGGGCCCGTACAAGGTCGTCGAAACAGTTCGCCCCGGAGCCTATCGACTCGAAAACATGGCCGGCGAAGCGATTTCAAAGCCATGGAACGTGATGCACCTCAAGAAATATTATCAGTAAGGCGCGACGCGCCGTCACCTAGAACTACGCATGACTTGATCCCCGCAAGGGGTACGTAGGCAGTTCACTTTCGGGGGGGGGGGGGGGGGGGGGGGGGGGGGGGGGGAGTGGGTACGTGTACATATACACTCCCTTTCGCTTGTAGTGGGTACGTGTACATATACACTCCCTTTCGCTTGCAACACGGTTCGCCGTTAAACGCATTTTCGCTTGCAACACGGTTCGCCTTTAAACGCATTTTTATTCCTTGTAACACGGCTCGCCGTTAACGCAACTGGATAATAAGATTATTCTTGTAACGCGGTTCGCCGCTAAAACAAGATAGCTAATAAAAGTTCAAATTTCTGTTGCATCAGTTCGGCAACATAATCAGACACCTACGCTACTTGGTTCAAATCGGAATATGTTCTCAAACTGTTCCGAGCCGGGTGTTGTTGGCCACAACACCCGATCTTATTGACTTTACCTTAACCTTATATCACGCGCGCTCTATACAAATTGATCATTCGTCATTTGTTCCGACCCGCTAATTACTAATAGATAATGACGCGGCAAAAACTGGAACAAATAGATCATAAACCCAACATCCAAAACGGTTCGCTGCAGCCTTTGGTTCAATATTTAAACCGTCACTGTTTCGACTCGTAACTCATTGATTGATGAGTTAGCGGCAAAAACAGAAACTAGCTGGCGTAAACCCAATATACTAAAACGCCTTGCGGTAGTATTGGTTGAACATTTCAGATCCGTCGCTGTTCCGAATCACGGTTAACTTATTATTAAATACGTAATAAAAGCCGGAACAAGTTGACTTGAACCCGATTCAAAAACGGCTCGCTGTAACATCGGTAAAACGGCACTTAGAATTAAAATTGATCTCGCCAAACGGCTCGAATAGATTTTACGAATACGCGTTCACTGAGATCGAAATGAACTTCGGTTTTTAACTAACATAATTAAACAAGTTGATAAGCGGATAAAGCCATCCAGGTGCTATTTACAGACAAAACGAATAAAGCCATCCAGGCATCATGTTCAAAAATCTAAAATAAATACAAAGACAATCTAAATTAAATAGTTCGGCGACTCCTCAAACGGCAGCCGGAGCTTCATCAATAACGTCCACGAATCCTACGTTCGGTTCGCCATGGGCTTGGTCAAATTAAATCCTTCCTGAACGCCAGCAATAGCTTGGCTCGTCGGCTCCGAAGCTCCCTCGATTGATGATGGCTCAGGAATCACCACCGGCTCGATTCTATTCTGAAAGATAGAGGAACCAAAATTAGTACCATACTGCAAACTGACACCGATCTTTAATCTGTCAGACCAGGTAACCTTCTCATCTCTGAGATGTACCTCAGGCGGATTAGAGGAAACCGTTGAGACGTTGAGGCGGTCGATCACTTTTGCGAGCAGCGCGTCGGCCTCCTCACCAGCCTTGGGGTCAGAAGCAACATGCTCCATGAGCCCGGCAAGCTCGACTTCAAGATCGGAAGGGTTCGCGCTTCGGATATCACCGATCAACTCGATGTTACCTTGAGCTTGGGCGAGATAAATGGCTCGGGAGAACACCTCTTTGAGGCCTTTCGCGTCAGATTTAACCGGCTCGAGCAGAGAGACGTATCGATTGTCCACCTCGAACTTCGCCTTCTTAACTTCAGCCTCGAGGAGAACATCCTTGGCCCGCACCTGCTCCTGGAGCGAGCTGACCTTGGCCTTGAGGGATTTACTCCTCTCCGCGATCCTAAAACCCGTGGACGCCATCTTGACAGCGTTCGCCTTATGAACCTCCGCTTCACTTTGGATCTTGGCGATCTCCTCTTTAGCTCGAGTCAACTCCTCGGCATGGCCTCTCTCCGAAACCTCATGAGGTCGCTTCAAATTGTCAACCGACTTCTGAAGTTCATCGAGAGCCGACCGATCAGAGCGAGCTCTGGCCTCGTAGCCTGCCACGAGACCGTTGAAAGATTCTGTGAACTGAAACAAGAAAGAATACAAATATAAGTAAGAATACGCACGTCTTTCTCATTTTATTTGAACGGAAAGAAGACCCACCGAAAAAAGTTTAAGGGCCGCCTCTCCATAAACCTCGCTCTCCGATAGAGTATCGGGAGGAGGGAGACGAACCGTGGAGGTGCTACTTGCGAGGTAGCTGGCCGCCTCAGCTCTCCGGAGAAGCTGAGTCTGGGTGGGATCGGCGACCAAACCAGGGGAAGCATCCCCCTTGGCTTTCTTCGGAGCCTTTTCCTTGAGCCCGCCTATTGCGGCTCTTTTCTTTCCCTCCGCCTCGGAAGGTTTGCCTGTTGCCGGCAGTCCGGCCGAATCAGAGACCTTTTTCGCCTTCCGATTGAGAACTAAAGCCCCGGAATCTTTGGAGGCATCCGAGCGAGCCGGGGAAGGAGGCGTAGAAGATCCCTTTTTCTTTGAAGCCATGGCTTCTTTGGCTCGGATCACAGCCTTCGCGGCCCCTTTTTCTGAGGGCTCGATATTTTCGTCCGTTTGCCCTCGGCTTTAGCTTTGGCGGCCGCCTCTGCGGCCTTCGCGCGAGCCGCTTCCTCGGCTTTTACGCGGGCTTCTTCGTCCCTTTTCTCTTGAAGCCTTTGCCGGATGGTTTTCCTTTCCATTTCGTCGTTTGAAGGCTCGAAAACTTCTGGGATTTATTCGTCCGAGCTGTCTGAATCGTCGAAAGAATCGTAAGCTTGGGCCCGAGCACTTTCTACCCGCTCCAAAGAAAAATCGTTCTCCCAATCGGTTTTCCCCGCGCGGAAGCTCTCTACGGCTTCTGAGAAATCACTGGGAAGACGAAAGACGGCTCGCCGAACTGCAAAAATAAATCACGAGATGAGTTAAAAACAGTCCGCTTGAACTAAAATGATGATTGTATTTCGGTTCGGCTACCGATTGGCTACCAACTCTGCTTGACGAACTTCCTGTGGACGCTCCCAACGGTCGCCCCACATATTGGGACGAAGAAAAAATAATTTTCCCAACCGCTGTCTTTGTTGGGAAAACCATCGATGATCCTCCGGTTCTTCTTACTAGAAATATAGTACCGAAGCGACTTCTTCGATCCAGCTCGAATTTCCAGAAGATTCTGAAGATGATGGATCCCGATTGGGATGCCGGTCTCAAAACTGCGGACGATGAGTCCGATCAGATGACGGAGACCACGTGGCATGATCTGGCCGATGGCGAGCCCATACTTGCTCAAGTAGTGCAGGATCAAGCTCGGGATTGGAAACCATAGGAAGCAGCCGTAGAAAAAGCACTCATAGAGCGTCAGACACCCCGTCAGAGGATCGTCAGCCGTCTGATGGCTCGCTGGCAGGAAAAAGTCGACTCCCTCAGAAATGTGGAAACAACGCCGAAGTGTTTCCAAGGAGGACTCTGTGCAGAGTGTCGATCCAGGAGGATTCGGAACCGCCTTCTTAGCGGCTCGCCTATGTGTAACCCTCCTTGGAACCCGTCTCTTCGAGGAGCATTTCTTCATTCCTCTTGACGACCCGGCACCGAAGGCGCTGGATAGGACGCAATCGAGGGATGCGTCATCCAGAAGTGATTTCCTCGGCAACTGTGGGGGTCTGGGTCTAAACGGCCCGAGGATGTCTCCAACTGCCCCTTCGGACATCATCTCTTCGAACTTGACCTCCTCGGGATTATATATCGGGTCAAGCGCAATTCGAGGACGAGCCGATTGGTCACTAACAAATTCCGCTTCGGCACGAAGAAGGGCCAGCTCGTCCCCTTCATCTACATTCGGCTCGGACGCTCCATTCGACGCTCCATTCGAACCATCGCGATGAAGAACTGACGGCTCGCTCGCCAATACGTTAGCCTCGGCGGTTTCGGCGACCCTGACGGATTGATCTCCTTCTTCGGATCGCGGCGAATTAACTATTTTCCGACCTTGCAAAGTGTAGGAATTGTGAGATCCCACCGAATCGGATGGCTCGGAGGATGAAGACGAGCGGCGAACCGAGATCTCGGAGTCGTTGGAATTGTTGGAACGATCCTCAAAATGATCAACCCCGACCGAAGGAGTACGACTACTCGAAGACATTTTGGCTCGGAAGAAGATGGATCGGAAAACTTGAAGATTGGTCGGAAAGTTTGAAGATTACGACGTGAAACGATTCACACCGGCGGCGTAAACTAAGAACGCTAATGAAATTGAAGAACGGAAAAGAAAAGCTAGAGAGGGAAAGAGAAGTCTACCTTTTTACTTGATTTGGAGAGAGAAGCGAAATGAGAAAAGTGAACCCCGGGGTCGTATATTTATACAAGTCTTGGCGCGTGGGCGCGTCGATTCGGGAAGACGAAACGGCACGACCTAATTCCCGCCCGATTCCTAGGGTTTCCGCCGAAATCAGCGGGCCCAGAAACGCTTCGAATTCCATGTCCGATAAATGCGAGAATTCTTCGACGTCGTTTAGAAGAAAAATCATAAAAGCGATCCAAGTGTTTCAGAAAGACGAGCCAACTTCTTGCAGATGACGAACCGAATGTATCAACGGCTCGGTTCAAATGACAATGCTTTTTCCTGATAACTTGTAGCTCGCCACACTTAAATATAAGACTAGCGAGTTGGGGGCAAATTGTTGGGGTCGGATTTCCCTCCATCACATTGGCATTTGAACCGGACATAATCGAATCGAGTCGGGCCGGATCATCGACTAAACCAGAAAACCGGGAAGATATCTCTCGATGGGCCGAACCAACATCCAGCGAAGCGATTCGAGCCGAGGCCCATCGAAGAAGGCCCATGTCTAAAGCTTGCCAAAAACACAAGTCGGTGCGAGCAGAAATGGAAAGTTTCATTTTGGAAAGTTTACTTAAATCCTGTAAAGTCGGTTCCTATTCTCTTATAAATAGGAATCGATGTCAATTGTTTTGGGGATCACTTTTTTACCGATAGCAAAGGCATACGCCACAAATCTGACAGCTCGCTTAACAGCTATAATAAAACCATCTTTGGCTCGTCTTCTTCGTATTTGATCAATAGAATTCCTCGGCTCTCCCTAAAAACGAATTAAACATTATTGTGAAGGTTTCGGCTCGCACAAATATCTCTATTTTCTGGACAGTTTATTCCTTCAGTCTGTCAATTAATATAGTCCAAGAGGTTGGAACGAGACGGAAGACTGATCGAAAGTTAGTTGAAGGGACCGGAAACAGGCTAGGCCACAACCAACTTATGAACTTATGAGGAACCATATGGTTCAGTCTTTTTATTGCAATTTCAATATGATATTGGCTATTGTAGAAAACTCGGTCTTCAACGTTTAGACCCAAAAAAAAGATTATTCTTAAACAATAATCAATCCGCTCATTTTCAGTTGATTTTAAGTTAGAAAACCTATAAATATTTATAGTGATCACATGGTAAATGGTGGTTTTCACCAGTATAGTGATCACAATGAAAATGGTGGTTTTCACCAATATTTATATTTATTGTTTAACGTCTTTATATTATTTACCTTTACGTTCTTTCTGATTTCTGATGTGAGATTGTAATTGTAACACGTTTTCTTTTAAGGATGAATGTTAAGTGATTCTAACACGTTTCCTTAAGAGATGATGAATATTACTAGTCTATCTCGAAACGAATCCCACTTTAGAACCATATATTTTTAAATCAATCATTTAACAATGAATGGATCCATGCATAGCTTTTATATGTTACTCAATGTCGATCATATATAATTTTCGATGCGGGACCCTAAGAACAGTAATTTTTACGAGTATGCAAAAGCTGGGACCTCTCTTTGTATCACTCTTTCCCTCTTCTTCACGACGTCTCTATATATTTTTGTCTAGCTCACATCTTTTATTTTCCTTACATTCTCCAAACTCCAAATTTTCAGCTTCTCTCTCTTCTTCCATTTTCCAATACTAATGGATAACAGCAACCGTCTTCGTCGCCTTCGCAATCGTAAGCAAACCAAGTTCACTCGACGACATGACTCAGAAGGTCTCTCTGAATTTAGTTTATATCAAACCGGTTCTTCCTCTTGGTCTATACTCATCCATTTAACTTATCTACCTTAACTTCTTTCTCATGTTTTAATTGATTTTTGGTTGAATACAACTAACTAAAATACAGAAGTGAGTAGTATCGAATGGGAGTTTACCAATATGACCGAACAAGAAGAAGATCTCATCTCTCGAATGTACAAACTTGTCGGTAGTAGGTAACCTTTTCATCTTCTGCTTATATAATAATTATTATAATCTCGTTCCAAGTAAAATTTATTCTTGATCTAATTGTATGTATATAATGTGTCATGTGTGTCTGAATTTAGGCATGTTTAACGTGAAGATATTGTGTGATGTTTGAAATATATTTATATACACATTTATATCAAATTATGAACCTAACTTGTCAAATGATTTCCTCGTAACTAAAGCAAAAGTAATATTCCTTTTGTTTGTCTGTGATCTAGAGAGCGTTTTTTATTCATTTAATATTCGTTTTGTTTGTCTGTTGAGTGCTTTTTTGACATGGTAACTCTCTATAATCTTATAGTAGTGTAGATAAATATTACGTTAACCCAATGTTACCCTTTATTTATATATCTACACTACGATAAATGTGGCTATGAATTTTGAATGTGACATGGAAGTAATTAATTATAATAATTGTTATGTTAGGACTTTTTGATATTGTTGTATTACTTATTAGTTCAAAAATTTATAATGAAATGGATTTAATAACATGTTGGCCTAAACTGAATAATATCAGGTGGGATTTAATAGCAGGAAGAGTGCCGGGACGAGAGGCAAAGGAGATAGAGAGATACTGGATAATGAGAAACTGTGACTATTTCTCCCACAAACGACGCCATCTCCACTCTCTTAACAAATCTCCCCGTTTTCCTATTTCTCCTCCTTGATTTCTTTTGTTATGGACAAGAAAAGCTTTAAATTTCTGAGTGGAGCAAATCTTCGATGTGTTTATTATTCTCGTTATATATACTACTTGCGTAAATCTGGTGTTATAGTTTTTTTAAAAATGTTATATAACAATTATAGATTTGTGACTAATATTTTGGTATGAAATGTAATATTATAAACTCTAGCCCAAATAATACGCACATTTAAATTGTAACTTGTTTGGTTAGTGATTTACTTTCAAATATATATTTTTGTATCATACAATATGTTTCTATGTCCTCAACTCTTTTTGTTTACTCACCGCCACATGGAACAGACTATGATTCCCTGCCATCGTTCTTCGTTGGATATGTTTCTCCGTATATTAGGAGAATAGATATTTAATAGTGACTCAAAATGAAAGCCGAAGGGTAGTAGCTTTGGAGTAATAGAGTGGCTTTTGTTACAACAAATTGAAATGTGTAGCAAATAAATAAGATTTAGAGTTGTCAATTAGAAAAATGAGGAAAAGTCATGACATGTGTCCATCAGTGGAATGATGAGGAGAAGTCATGCCTAATTCGAAACTTCCATCATGAAATACAAAAGGGAAGACCAATTTTAGAAGCTTATGCACTGCATCTTAATCTACAGTTTAAGAGATTATAATGAAACATTTATGTTCAGTTTTAATTTTGTAGCAGAGAATAAAAGAAGAAATCGAGAATTTTTTTTTTTTTCTTCTAATTAACTGCTATGTGGCAGACTCTCATGTATCTACGTATCGCAAAGATAGGGAGGGTCTTTCCCTATTCATATATACTCTCTTTGTCCCAAAATATAAACAGCTCTTATATAAGACAGCTACTTATATTTTGGAACAGAGGAAGTATATGATTTGAATAATTCGGTCTTTTGACCTAAGATCCTTGTGAAATTAGGCAAATAACATCGGCCTTTATATGTTCTTTTAAACTGCCCAAACGGCAAAAAACACATAAACTTCTCTCTCTTTGTGTTTGCTTTCTTATTTTTTCTGTGAATCTTGGAATACCTAGTTAGAGACTAAAAAGGTTTTATTCATATAACTAGTGATTTCTTTGAGAGACCAGAAAGTATATTGATACGTAAGTTTCTTACAGTAACTTAACTGATTATCACTGAGACAAATAATGACAAGAAACATAAATAGAAGTTGTTAAAAAAACATAAATAGTAGTTATATGTAGTGTATATGTTGATTAATGTCAAAGATAACTAAAAAAGAAGGCTACAAGAAAACAGAAATTTCGTTGGTGGGTCACTGCATGTGCCTACTGACTAGGCTCTACAAGTACGATTACGACCCAACGGATCTGTCTCACAACACAAAATTAATAGGGTTTTAAGACTTTGTCCACTTTTTTACGAATTTACGAAGTTGAACATTAGGGGAAAAAAAAAATCTGATATGATATTGGAATAGTTGCAATCAGTTCCTTGTTTTTAGAACGTCAGAAATCCTAAAAACAAAACTCAAATTAATAAGTTAATAACATGTTGTAACAAGAAAAGAAGAAGTTAATAACGTGTTGGCAATAGATTGCATATTATCATGGGGGACTAATAGCAGGAAGATAAGTAATAGAGATAGAGTGACATTGGATAATGAGAAACTGTAATTATTTTCAAACAGCGCCTTTTTCAATCCTTTTTCTCAAATCTCCTTATCCTTATTTTTCTCCTCCTTATTATTATTTTTTTAATGGACAAGAAAAGCTCTTTACCAAAAAAAAAAAATGGACAAGAAAAGCTTTAACTTTTTGAGTATAGCAAAATCTTGAATGTGTTACTTCTACAACATATGAATTACTCAGAAATTAGATAAAGGCCCAATTCGTTTTCTTCATCCAGATACTCCATTCAGATGAAGAAGTTAATTGTTGTTTGTTCCTTTTTATCACCATCCAAATGTTTTAGCGAGATGGTTCATTCAAATGTTGGGTGTTCTTTGTTTCTTCATCGAAATAGTTCATCCAAAAAAATATAATAAAAAATGACCAAAATACCATTTTTTTTTTTTTTTTTATCTTGACCATTTTTTTTTATCTTGATTCTTGAATGTGTTATTTCTTCTCAACATATGAATGACTCAGAAATTAGTTTACTCTTAGTTTAGTTTATCACCTTTACAAAAACCGTGCTCTCAAGTCTCGATTTTCACTCTTTTAGGTTATGGTTTCATCATCGCTGTCTTTGCAGCAATATTAATTTATCACAACCAAAATGTTAAATTGAACTCCAAACCAAATTAATGTTAAACTGTTTTGATAGTAATTGGTTGTACAAGTTATATGTTGATTCAACAAGTTGTGTCTCAATCGCTTTGTTCCAGCGACGCCGAATGTAACTGGTCTGTTGTGGTTTCAGAAAAATATTGAAAGAAAACGAACAATCACCAAAATGTATTAAGAGCAAACAATAACAATTTCAGTGTATTACACAGTAGATAGCAATGAGAACAAAAAAAAAAAAGAAGTTTCTCACAAACTCTGCATTTTACCATTCTTATAACACATACCAAACACTCACCCATGTGCTAAATCAGGCATCTTCTGTGGGAAACTGCTTTTCCACAGCCGCGACTGTCTTCTTTGCTTCTTCGATCTCTGGACCTTCCTTCTCATCTGTTTCTTCCAATTCCGCCTGCGAAAATGTCAGAGATCAAACACAGATTAGGAATTTCACGGTTCCTCTGTGTGCATATTCATCGTCTGAGGATGAAGTAAGTGTTCTTCTCTACGTTTTGTTACATATTCATAAACTAAGACCAAATCAAGGCTTTAGCAAAGCAATAACCCCGAAAAGTGTATTTACCAAAGTGGACTTCAAATCAGCTAATGCAGCTTCAAGACGTTTGTGGCAATCCGGAATCATCATCCTTGACTCACCCAACACATTTTCCTGCACCACCAACATAGACAAAAACCATTTAGCTTTACATGAGACTACGAGCTAATGACAAGAAATTCAATTGCAACTAGTAGGACGCTAAAGAACACAACACAAACACATAGCAACAAACAAAGACTGTTCTGAATCTTTTTAAATACCCAGAGATCAAAACAAGGAAGAAGATTTTTGTTACCTGCTGTTTCAAGTCGTAAGGGTCAGCTCCTTTGTCCTTCATATCAGCAGTCTTAGCAGCTTCTCTCTCAACCTCTTTCTCATACGAGTGAAGCTCTTTCACAATCCTATTGCAAGTTGATGTTTTGATCTTCAAGTTTCTTATCGTTGCCATTGATTAATCCTGCTAAATACACCCCAGTTCTCAGTGACTACAATACACTACACCCCTAAATCGCTAGGGTTTCTACATCCCACCAGCGAACAATTCAATTCAGACTCCATGTGACTAGATCGCGATTCCTTTACACGACATTTCGGTTTTTCAATCAACAATTTGACGAATAGATCCAGATTGATGAAGGTGAAGTTTCTACGAGCCGATCAGGAACAATTAGATTGATCGACTGATTCCGATCTACTTCGAGATCGTCACAAATCATCTTATGGAAATCAAAAACCATTAGAAAAGAGAAGTAGCGTTTAGAAACGAACCAGACGACGATCGAAGAAGAAGCTTGAGAGAGAGAGCACGCGGCGCTGAGAGAGGAGGAATCGAAGAAGTAACAAACGCTTACGAGTTACGAGTTACGAGTTACGATGACTCGTACCCCTTTCCCTTTTTTTATTATCTTACGCTTCTAATTTTTATTTAAATTTTGTGATTTGTCAACAGAAAATAAAGAATGATTTTATTGAAAAATCATTTGAGTACACTCTTTACCCAATTTGCGCAATTTGATTTTTACCAACTGATTTATTTTATTTTTTTTTTTTTTTTTTTGTAACACAAGATGATCAAAAAATAAAATTTCGCTCGATTTATCTATTGAATTGATACAAATAATGGTTCATATCTTTCTAATTTAACATCAATTTTTGTTTTTGTTGTAGAAAAAGAATAATTAATACTTCTAATATTTGCTGGTACACTTGTTCGAGCATGAATCCACACAGGCAGATACTCTCTCCAAACCTGTCCATAACATAAACACCAACAAAGACCATTAAAAGGAATCCTTAGATATAAATATATAATTCTTCACACTACTAAATATTAACAAATGATGCATTACGTTGGGAATTCCAAATCGATAAGAGACCTTAGTCCTAACTCGGATTTTAACATGAATTTGTACACACTGAGAAAAAAAATGCATACAAGAAGTACAAGGACTTACTCGGATTTTGGAGGGAAGAAAGGGAAACACAATGATGCGTAGCACAACCGAGTTTGCAGAAATAATTGGCATCATCGATTTTGTTTGAAGAAGTAGATGTTAGTGAAGGTTGTTGAAGACATGTTTTGGTACATGTGAATGGACACAACAAGTATTTTGGAAATTTTGACTCATCTTTACACGTTATAAAACAAGCTGGAAAACAAATTTGAAAAGGGATTTCCTCAGCCTCTATCTGATTCAGAAGGTTCCCCATTATCATTATTGTCACCAACATCACAACTCTTTTGCTCTCCATTTTTTATTTTAAGAAAACGATGCAAAGAGTTTCTCTTATCTTCTCTGTAGATGATATAATAAAAGTATGATGAAATTGTGAATGTTGGTTTTGTTTGTGTTTAAGGTGGTTTGTTTATATAGTGATTGTGCAAATTTTCTGTATTCGTTAACATTTCCATCAGTTACTAATTAAGTCGTAGCTTTAGTGTGATGATGACATAATGGGGCAATTATTTATACCATTCCTTTCGTTTACGATTTGGAGATCTTTATAATCTAATTTTAATACATTCCTTTCCTTTCGTTTACGATTTGGAGATCTTTATATAATCTACTTTTATTACATTCCTCTCTCGAATGAGCTTTCTAAATATATTTTTTTTTTTTGTGTAAAAGAAAAAATAAGAAAGAAAAATAATAAATAATTTAACACTGAACACAATTCTTGATTCTGTAACTATCGAGAGGTCAGACGTACTTTCCTGATTTGTTTTTCTTTTTCTTACTCTCAATTTTTATAATTCAAATTTTTATTTTAGAAGAATCCATAGATTAATTTGGTGTTGAAATATAGTGTTTTATTTTTTTTTGCATCTCCAACCACAACTTTAAAATCTCACACTAAAAATAATATTTTTATCTTATATTTTGTTATTAGTTTTGATAAATACTATCATTTTATAACTGAGAAATTATAAGTTAAATATACTACCACAATCGACAAATTAAAAAAGGGAAAAATATATAACTTACAGTCGATCACTTTTACATGTATTTTTAATTTTCATCAATTGGCATATTAATTTAATTATTTAGTAAAATATTTATTATTATTACAATCTCATATCATTAATAATGAAAAATGAAATAAATATAGTTATGGTAGTTCTTAATATTCAATTACAAATTCTATTCAACTAATTAACAACAGTTTAATTATATTATTTAATGGAAAACAAAAGAAAATTATATTTTAATGTTTGGTGTAATATTGAACTGTGTCACAACATAAAACATCCAAAAAAAAAAATTTGATGTTGGTTTTACAGTTCAGTTTGAGACAATTCAACACCAAATTTGGTGTTTTGCGTGCCATCCGAGTTGCTTTAAATTTATTTAAAAACTCACTATGTTATGGAGTTTAGATATTTTATTTTGGTATGAATTTGGTTTAATAGCCATTGGATTTGGATCAGTTTGGATAATGGATACAAAAAATTTAGGATTACAGTTTGGTTCTCTTAATTTTTATTCAAAAATAACCGAAAGTATTTGTAAAACAAAAAACAAAAAACTTTGAAAGAGAGTTCAATTTCATTCATGTACAGAAGTATAGAACATAAAAATAAATCAAAACACAGAAAAAGAATTATAAGTATTCAGTGATTAAAACAAGCAAGAGATTCAAAGTAGAGTATGTTTTTTTTTTGTTGGTAATCATGTTTTTTTTTGTTGGTAATCATGTTAAGATAAGTAAACTAGAGTATGTTCGGTAGGGGTGGGCACGGAGCGGATATCCGGAAAATATCCGTGATCCGTGATCCGCTCCGGCTCATCCGGATATTTGATTCTGTAAACCGCTCCGATCCGAAAGTTTTCGGATATCCGGAAATCCGGATATCCGTAAAAAAATTAAATATCCGCGGATATCCGATCCGATCCGTAAATTTTTTTTTTTTAAAAACTAAAAACATATATTAATTATAAATAATTGAAAAGTACATAGATACATCCCTATATATTATTGTTTCATAAATTATAATATATATTTAAAAATAAGTTCTAAAAACGTAAATTAATCGATCACAACGGTACCACGAAACACATCATCATTAACATTAAAACATAATGCAAAAATAATTTTAAAATTTTAAACATATTATTTGTTAATTTTTTTTTATTTAGTCACAATATTTCTAATTTTAAAGTAATTAAATAAGCTACTGCTATGTTATTAAATTTTTTTACTGTATAAATGAGTGGATTATAATTGTGAAGACAATATTTTTGTTGTTTTGTATGTTTCGAAAGACAAAAATAACAAATTTCTTACTATAATATGTATCTATATACGTAATTATTATAATATACGGATCGGATCGGATATTCGGTTTAAAAAAAATAATATTTGCTATTTGCTCCGTTTTTGACGGATATTGAATTTTAGTATTTGCTTTGCTTTATATCGTTACGGTTATCCGGATTTTTCGGATCGAATCGAAACGGATAACGAATCGAAGTGGATATAGCGGATAATTTGTCCAGGCCTAATGTTCGGATACTCATTCGAATCTGGGGTAATATCTCATTGCGTACCGTCCATCTGCATCTTCTTGCCCTGTTTTCATAGTTGTTTGCTTTTCTTATATGGATTAGGCTGACTCGAAGAATCGTAAGACCTATTTGGTTGAGGTATTTTATAGGTACTGATCACGATTCAAACCTTTTTAAAGGTTGATTCGGAACCAAATATTGATTAGCTTTAATTCTTAATTTAACAAATTAAGCATGTAAAGAAGAAAATAAAAAAAGAAGAGAAGAAGAAGCGAGTAAATAAGTTAGAACTAGGCTTGGGACTTCGGGTTTTGGTTCGGGTTCGGGTCGGGTTTTTCGGGTTTCGGGTTTTCGGGTTTAGAGATATAGAAACTGTTCGGATTTTTTAAAGTTTCGGTTCAGGTTCGGTTCGAGTTGGTTCGGGTTTTTTCGAGTTTTTAAAAATTTCGGTTCGGGTTCGGGTTCGGATTTCGGGTAAAAGTCCCAGGCCTAGTTAGAACATTAAAGCAAACAATGAAGAAGTAAGGAAACAAGAAAATCAAAGAAGCAAAGAAGGTCAATCAAGCAAAACACGATAAGCAGTGGAATAAGCAAATAATCAAAGAAGGAATCAAGTAAACAAGTTAAGCATGTTGACAAGCAATGCAAGAAACAACAACGTAAGCAAGTTAAACAATGAAATAAGGACGAGAAGAAATTAAGAAATGCAAGAAACAACAAAGCAAGTAATCAAAGAAGGAATAAAGTAAACAAGTTAAGCATGTTGGCAAGTAATGCAAGAAACAACAACACAAGCAAGTTAAAACAATGAAATAAGGAAGAGAATAAATTAAGCAATGCAAGAAACAACAAAGCAAGCAAGTTAAAAAGTGGAATAAGGAAGAGAAAAAATTAAGCCAGTCAACAGACTAACAATTGAGTAAAGAAGCAAGCAATGAACCAAGACAGCAAATATGCAGGTGTACATGAGTACATGTACGCATGAATGTATGGATGCACACATGAATAAATGCATGCATGTATGATGTATGAATGTTTTCAAGAGTGCAACCGCATTTTTCAGTCACTCAGTCACTCATCCTTGTCTCTCTTTGCTTGTTGTAAGACCTACTCAAATTTGTATCTCTGTAGGGGAAAAAGAAAAGAAGATGAATACATTAAGAAACAACTAAACTTTTGTATTACGCTATAGACGGAAACGAAAGGAGTATTGCTTCAGTGTACTGGAAGATACACTTGCCCCATATTTTCTTTTGAATTACCTTTCCACAAATCGATTTCTTGCTCCGGTTCCTGGCTTCTCTATGTAACTTCATATGTTCTGTTGTTCTCAGGGCATACAAGCAAAGGAATTGATTAATATATATGAATGTGGATACCAAATAGTTCAAAAACGGGACCCGTCAGTAGCAAGGAAATTACGAAAATTGAAGACTAACCAGGAAAGAAAGACTTGGGAGAAGGGAGAAGGAGTCAACTTAAGAAACAAGAAGATGACGCACATCTTTTAAAGCTCCATTGCTATAGACCTGAAATAAGCATAATATGTGGTTCCGATATGAGAACACAACAAAAACTTACAACGTACCATATAAGTTCAATACCACGGAAACCAAAACACCAATATGTCTTTATTGCATTACCATGCAAAAACTTTCCTTTTTGTTCTTTGTTCAGTAACTCTGTTTCTTGCTCCAGTTTTGACTTTTCTCTAGAACTTCATCTTTCCATCATTCCATGTTTTTTTAGCTCTGCAAAATCCAAAAAGGTATATAAATCAGTGCAAATGTATACAAGATGGTTCATTAGTATTGACATTACGAAACACAAATCATCAAAATATCCAAAAACAAATTCTCCAAAATAGTCTTCCTCATAAAAGAGAAAATTATATATCCAGTACGCATGTCTTGCTGCTATGCTCCTTGAAAATCTTTATAATCTTCAAACCCTGCCCCAACTTAACCTAACATGATCCCACAAAAGAAATATTTCAACATTGAAACCTAGCATAGCAGAAATAGATGGATCCTGAAACGTAAACACTTACCTCTTGGGTGTCTCTACTAGTGGGAACAGGTTTGTTCTCGTTTTTCTCAAGAGTAATATGCTTTAGCAAAATGTTGGGCACATCTTTCACTATATGCCATTTGAGGGGAAAAGAGCCAGTCTTCTTATCCTGTTGCCAGTACTCAATCAACTGGAACAACATGTTACAGTCTCAGTTTTAACGTTTGATACATCACTCATCTGCTCCTCCACCTCCTCTAAGCTAGCTTCTAAGGTGTACTTGTTCTTCGTTACCTTGGCTCTAGGGCCCCAGTTGAAACCATTTAAGCCATCAATGTTCTCATTTCCATAAAAGCAATCATTTCCCCTTCCCCGGCTTCTATATTTGTTCTCTGTAGCCACCCATCCTCTTTCGTTTGTTCTTGAATCATATCCAGAAGAACCATAGCAACCTTGAGCTTGCATAACCTGCCATGAATACAGGCTGGTGCAAACTCTGCATAGAGTATAGATTGTAGCTTTTATTTATAGAGATTTAAAACTTTCTCCATCGATCAGAACAATATTCAGCTTATAAAACTGACTTCCATAAAAGAAAATTTAGATTAATAAATTGTAGTAAACTGATCCTTGTTTAACACAAATAATCTTAACTCATAAACATATCATATCGTCTAACGCGAATCTGAAACAGACCTCTGATTATGAGGATATGAGGATGCAACTTCACCTCTGAGAAGTTAGAGCCATCATGCCATGACACAGGAGCGTAATACCAAATCAAAGCAAGAGCACCGTTTCCATACAGATTACTCGAAGTGTTGAGCGAGCTCTGGTTGAATAGTTTAACACGAGTTGATCCATTAATTCCTTTAGGATACCACCTCCCTTTGAAGCACCATCAGATGCAGAATTCTTGTTTCTTTCTGCAGAGAGCGTCTTCAGATTGGCAGCTTTGTTTGAAGAGTGCTTGCTCAGAGAGAAAAGTATGAAGGATACTGGTACTGGTGAGCACCATCACCATTGTACAACTTGTGGAGAAAGGCTTGTTGCTAGTGAATAAGGACGTCCTGCATACCCAACCCATATCCATGTGGATAAACAAGAGACGCGTTCTCTCCATAAGAACTCTGGAGAAATCACTACAAGAAAAATGGGTATTAATAGCACTTAATTATAGCGTTTGGACCATTTCTGCTATAGTTGAGTTCTGATGAATCTATTATAGAGTTTGATAAAAGGAAAACGCTATACTATGTTGGGCGGCAAAATAAATGTGTTGGCGCTTAGTTTTTTGGCTTCAACCATAGCATAAACCACTCCGAAACGTCATTGTAGAGGTTAACCGGGAATCTCAAATATTATTGCCTCCAAATTTGTTTCTTTTAAAAGTAAAATTATTGTGAAAAAAAAAAGGTGAAGTGAAAATATATCAGAAAAATAACATTTGAGTTCCCAAAAATCTCTTTCTCTCTTCTGAACCCATCTCTCTTCTTCCTTGTTCGAACCCATTTTTCTTCTTCCTTGTTCGACCCCAACTCTCTTCTTCCTTGCTCGAACCCATCTTTCTTCTTCCTTGTTCGACCAACCCCATCTCTCTCCCCAGATCTCTTTCTCATTTCCGAACCCAATCTCGTACAAAGCCGACAATTCTCAATCTTTAACATTGGTGCATGTTTAGTCTGGATCTGTAAAGCGAGAAATTCATCTGTCGTAATTCAATCGACGTGTTTGAAATTGAAATTGAAGGTAAGATTGTGTTTGGGTGTTCTTTAATTATATCGAATCTGTGTTTTAACATGTTGGGTTGTAAATAGTTTCAATTATTTCGCTCTATTGCAGGAAGATTTCTGTTAAGCTTCAGTTCAAGGTACTGTAATTGAGTTTTCGATTAAGCTTCTATTTTGTTTTTTAATTTTAAGATTGGTGGTTTTGTCTTTGGTGATGAGTGATTTTGTTGCATCTTTTCACTTTGTTTTTGTAGATTTGTGGTGCCTATTGTCGTTAAGCAACTTGTTGGTCCAATCCTTGTAGCTTGTTTGTTTGTGTAAGTAACTTTTATCATCTTTACTTTGTTCCTACTGTGAGTGACTTTTATTATAGTTTGAGTGTCTGATCGTTGAACATCTCACCACATATTTAACTGGTGGACGAGCTGGGGTTAATATGGACAAGGCATGGGTTTGGCTTCCAAGGTATAAATCGATGTTAATGCTTAATTATAAGAGATTTTAATTTTTCACTGATTTCTTAATTACAATAGAAATGATTTTGAAGTTTATAATTTGACTGAATTGCAGGACTAGCCTTGAGTACGAAAAAGGGACACGGGAATTTGTTAATGCATCAGCAAGGAATTTGGGTAATCCTACTGAGTTGTTCTGTCCATGTGTTGATTGCCGCAATGTTTGTCATCAGCCTAGAGAGACAGTAGTGGATCATCTAGTTATTAGGGGTATATATGGATCAGAAGTATAAGAGGAATTCATGTTGGAGTAAGCATGGGGAGCAAAGAAATGCTGCAAAAGGTGATGTTCCGACTTCAGAATCTGAGGCCTACGACTTGATTAGGACGGCTTTCTTTGATGGAGCAGATACTGATAGGCAACGAAGCCATAGTAGAGGTGAATCAGAAGAGTGTGACAACACAGAAGAATCTCAGTTTAGAGATAAGTTAAATGAGGCCGAAACTCCACTCTACTCAACATGTCACAAGTACACCAAGGTTTCTGCGATAATGGTTCTATATCGCATAAAGGTGAAGAGTGGGATGTCAGAGAACTTTTTTGATCAGCTTCTGACGGCAATTAAAGACATGCTACCAGAAAATAATGTGCTTCCAATGTCTACAGATGAGATGAAGAAGTTTTTGAAGATATTTGGGTTTGGCTATGATGCTATTCACGCATGCAAGAACGACTGTATTCTTTATAGAAAGCAGTATGATAAGATGGAAAGTTGCCCAAGATGTAGTGCTTCTAGGTGGGAAGTGGATAAGCATAGTGGTGAGGTAAAGAAAGGAATTCCGGTGAAGGTGCTTAGATATTTCCCTATCAAAGATAGATTGAAGAGGATGTTTAGGTCAAAAAGAATGGCTGAGGATTTGCGTTGGCATTTCAACAACAGCAGTGAAGATGGTACAATGAGACATCCAGTGGATTCCATCACATGGGCTCAGGTGAATGATAAATGGCCAGTGTTTGCATCTGAACCAAGAAACCTACGACTCGGTCTTTCTACAGACGGTATGAACCCTTTCTCTATTCAGAACACCAAGTATAGTACTTGGCCGGTGTTGCTAGTTAACTACAATTTGCCTCCAACTATGTGTATGAAGGCTGACAACATTATGCTCACTATGTTGATCCCTGGTCCAACTGCACCAAGCAACAACATTGACGTTTATCTTGCCCCGCTGATAGATGATCTAAAGGAATTTTGGAATGAAGGTATTGAGGTATATGACTCATATCTAAAAGAGAAGTTTACACTTAGAGCTTTGTTGTTATGGACCATTAGTGACTATCCAGCATTGGGTACATTGTCAGGATGCAAAGTGAAGGGGAAACAAGCTTGTAACGTCTGTGGGAAAGATACTCCAAGTAACTTTGAAACTTATTAAGTAGATTCTGATATTTATTACTTTAGGATACAAGTTCTGGTGATGAGTCATATTCGAGATGTAGAATTTATTATTGGAATTTCGATGGTGAAATCACTGCTGAGGGTTTGCTTTGTTCGACTGATCCAAAATCTATGGTCAACAACATTCCTCTTGGTCCAAATGCTGCAATTGTCAAGATTGACAAAGTGCTCAAAGAAGCTGTTTATCTATGGAGACCAACTTCTGAAATGCTTGTGGTCAAAGATGCTATCGGTTTCGAAATCGCGTGGCCAGCTGATAAGGTGGAATTAGTTAACCTACATCCACGAGATCAATCAGTGAGAGGATCGCCTGGGGTTAGTTGTCATCTTCCTAGTAATTATATATTTATGTGTTAAGATTGTTGCTCTGTGATCGATTTTTGATGAATGTGTTACACATTTTGGGTGATAGACTGCAAGTACTACCTCAGGAAGCAGTAAAGGATCAAAGAAGAAGTGCATTCTCATGGATTGCAACAACTCCGGAGAAAAAGTCGCTGAAGGCCGAGTATGCTCAACTAATCCAACAGCTGTTGTCCATTTCAAACCCTTGGGTCCCAATGCTAGCAAGGTCTGGGTTGAGGTATCGAAGATAGGTGATGCTAGAGTGTGGAGACCAAATTCAGAGATCAAATACATTTCTGATGCAATAGGCACAACAGTAGCTTGGCCTAATGAGAAGATTGTGTACCTTTAGAACCTTGTTTCTCGTTTATGGACTCCCTCGTTGTTTTTGTGTATCGACTCTCTCGTTGTATGATCAAACAAGTTTAAGTTCTGTTAACAAATTGAAGTTTACATTTCAATAATTATTCAAGTTTTTATTAATTTTTTATAATGAATTAGGGTTTATTTTTATTTAGGGCATGTTTAGGGTTTAGATTAATTGACAGCTAATAATTGAGAAATTGTATATAACATTAATATCTACGAAATGTTTAGTTATGTTATATAGTTATGACTCAAATATTTGACATTACTGCGACATTTACGGTTTAGGGTTTAGGGCATTGAATAGGGTTTAGGAAATTATTATGACGATTTAAGAAACACATGGAACATAAATATCTTTTCTAAACATCAAATGAAAAATGAAAATACATGTTATTTAATTTTTCATAATTACACAATATGAAATCTGCTAATTTGGAAACTATTAGGATATTATACATAGTTTTCCATTCATGCTTTACTCTTAAACCTCTTTTGATGGTTTGATTTTCGTTTTTTATTTTTAAATTTTTTTTAAAAAATATAAATAATTAAGACAATATTTAACTTAGAATTATGACATTATTTACAGAAATTTCCATAACTAGAATTGTTAAAATAAATTACTATAAGATTTAAAAATAGGGCATGATTAAAAATAAACACCCATAAGATGGGAGCCAATTAAAACCAACCACTCAGATTGCCTCTAGATAAGCAAGAACCGTTGATCTTCTTATGTTTTATTCCTATCTTTCAATCTCAGCCATCCGTCGACTGTGATTCTTTATTAAACGAGAGCCGATAACTTTCAATCTCAATCGTTCACTTCTTCTTTCTCTTTAACCAAAGCTTCACGCGACATTGACAGATCTCCTCACGCTCAGATCCCCTCGCTTCTCTTTACCAAAACATAGGTTTTCAGTTCAATTCTTCGTATCCAACCGTCGCTCGATTCACAGGTTCTTATATTTGGTTTGTTGTTTGCAATTGGATAGGAGGATCTTCCCAGACCGAGAAGGAGACACTTTATCTTTTCGTCCTCTCATTGGTATGTTTTTGCTTTAGCTTTTCGGTTCTTTGATCGCTCGTCGTTTGTTATGCTTCTCAGTGTTCTGGAGCTAACTATGTATTGGTTCTTTAGCTGCAAAAAGTTACGGACTTTTGATTTTAGCTTGGAATTTCTCTTAGTTTGGTTTTTTTAATTTCCTCTTGTTGAACTCCAAATGTTTTGATTTTGTTGGATGTTTATTTTGGTTTAATGCAATATTTGTTGGTTTTGTTCTATTATGTTTGATGTTTTGCAACAAGTTTTGTTTGGAGTTCATAGATAATACAACCTATGTTCGATGTTTTGCTTAAAGGTTACAGCCTGTTTGAATCATTAATTTGCTGTTCTTAATTAGGTATTATATTGACCACCTTGTCTTTGATTTTGGTTTGTTGCTTGCTTGATTGAGGTAGTTCTTGTAACTGTTTTTGTTTTCTACATTCAACATATAACTATCGGATATCATTTGGAAAGTTGCAGCCTTCGTTCTGCTTGTACTTAAATTTTTCATTGTGTTCGACATTTTAATCTCATTGATTTTATCTGATTCAGAAATAGAAGCAAAGAAACAAATAGTCTGCGGACTCTCCGCAAATGGAATACCACAGCTCCACCAAACGGAATCACACCACAGACGCCTCATTTGCGGACTCCCGGCAAACGGAATCACACCACAGCTCCACCAACAGCCATGACAAGAACCAGATGATGATCAAGGAATTGATTTGGAGGAGCTCACAAACATACAGTACCGGAAAGATATGAGAGCTAAGGGATACTTGATCCGCATTGAGGAAGGTCGAAGAAGACATCGATCCAATCTACCTCAGAGCATTGAAAAATATGCAAAACAATGCACGCAACTCCGCTCAACTGAAACGCCCCAAACAAGAACAAGGAGAGTCCTCCCGAGGTAAGGATCATCGAGGAGACTAAGGAGCAAAATCTGAATGTATTAGTGAGTTTCATTGTTAATTTCTTCTAAAGTATGTTATTTGTAACATCAAATTTACTCTCTCTCTATTTGACCTTTTAGTTTGTAATATGTCTTGAGTATCATGGTTTCTTATTATATATGAATAAAATTTGGTGTTTGTTTTTAATAAAACAATTTTCAAAATTGAAAACCCAGAAAATAGTGAATAAAAACAATTTGATAGAACAATTACAATATTTTTCACGTAAATCCATTCCAAAAATATGGAACTGTGCTATGAAAATGCTATTATTGATACAATCAATAACACAATAAAATTGCTATTGTATAATTTCAGATTGCTTAAAATAAAACGCTATATTAAATGAGAGATAAGATAGCATTTGTTATACTTAAACGAACTTCAAAACCGCAACAAAAAAGCGCTATAATAAAAGATATGCATATTAATAGTAACGGAATTCATGTGCTATTGAATAATTAAATATCGCAACAGAAAAGCGCTATAATAAAATATTTTAATAACAAATATAAAGCGCTATAGTAGACTTTAACACAGCGCACAAAAATCCGCTATTATAAATTAAATTATAATAGCATTTGCAAAAAGCGCTATGAAAAGTGGTGGACCTATTATGACGGGCGCAGATATAGCGCTTTCTACAACGCTATGGTATCATTACATAGCGTTTTTCGGGTGCTATAAATACTCATTTTTCCTGTAGTGAATTACCAGATAATTAATCAGGGAAAAAGGTAAGAAGAATAAAGGCTGAATATGTGCTGCTCAGTTATACCTTATGTATGTATCTATAACCTTTTTGTATGTGTGCATGTATGTATGTATGAATGCATGTAACAAATGTAAACCAAGAAATTCAAGAAGGAAGCTAAGAAGCTAAATTCAAGAAATGAGGAAACAAGTAAGTAAACAAAGAATCGGACAAGGAATCAATGAAACAGAGAAGTAAGTAAGTAAAGATCAAATCAAAGATACAAAGAAGTGATGAAATTAAACAATTACAAGTAAGCAAGTATGCAAATATACATACTTGCATAAGCATTTATGTATGAATGTGTATGCATTCGTTAAGTAATTTCGAGCAAGAAACACAAAACTCTCTGGTTTCTGTGTTTCTAAGATGCGCTATGGAATTTGCTTGCTGGAGAAGAAAAGTGCCACAACATCAATCTCCAAGAGCAAAGTCAAAAGACGAAGCAGAAGAATGAGATTGAAGAGAGCATAATTTGCTTATTAACCTAAGACGATCCTAAAGTAGATAGAGAGTCGCCAACTACTTTCTTCACCATAATAATGTGTAGACGAATCAAACAAAATTCCAGAACTGATCATCAAAAACCCTAAATTACCACAAAAGAGAAGAGATAATTACCGATTGTCGAACAAAACATTGATTGGATAATTTCCAAAACTGATCATCAAAAACCCTAATTGCCACAAAAGAGAAGAGATAATTACCGATTGTCGAACAAAACATTGATCGGATTCCAAAACCTAAAATCGAATTCCCTACCAAGATCAAGAAAAAAACAATCACGATCCAAAAAGGCGGAAAGGAAACAACAGCGACGAAGAAGAAAGCGAAATACACAAAGACTTTTCATAATTCGACAGAAATCACAGAAACATCCAAAAATCAAATAAGGATTACAAAGCGTACTGCTATTTACGGAAGCATAGAAGAAGCAAACAACAGAAACGACGAAGATAGCGAGAAAGGAAAAAAACACAGCACAAAGCAGAGAAAGAGAAAAAAATAATAAATCGATGGAACCCATAAGGATATGAACAAATTCTCACAAGCTTAAGAAAATCAAATTCGGGTTCCATTTGTTTCCGTTAGAATAGAAAACCAAACTAGTGGACGACTTTTACGTTGTAATAAAATGTATAATATTAAATATCATATCCTAACAACTTTTATAGGTATGATATTATCTACGATGTCAATTCGAGGTTATATGTGATCATCCACTAAAATTATTAATTATATGGCAATTAGTATAATAAGATTAAGTTACCTGACATATTTTAATAGTTTTTGTGATTTTATGTCATTTTATTTTGTTATTATATTTTACATTTTTTTGGATGATAAATAACCGGAATATCTGAACTTAAACCGTAACCGAAAAATATCGGGTAAAATTTGGTTCTCTATACTTAGACCTGAACTTGAATGGACCCCACCTGATACTAAACCAAAATTCAGTACTATATCGGTACATAGACCAACTATCCGATAGACCTGGATCCGATTAATACCTACCCAAACCCGACCCGATCACGTGCAAGCCTATGAAGGAACATGTCAACCGATCAATTAACATACATTATATGATTTCTAGTTTGACTAAACCAAACTCCGGTTTATTTTAAGTTATTGTGTCTATTATCCAAGTAATTTGGGTCAAGTTTTTTGTTTTCTAAACTATCGATTTATTTTAAGTTATTATTCTTGTATCTAGACAAATTTTCTCTCTTATTTTTGTATCTAAATATTAAAATCTACTCAGTTAATAGTAGTATATATATAGATATAGATAGATTTGAATGAGAGATGGGAACTCCGTTTAAAAAATTCAAAATTCAAATTCCAGCATTGACAGCCACACACATCAGACCGTTTTAGATAGGGAACCAAAGCGTAACTTACACATTTTGGGCCTTAATCCTTTATTTCAGCCCGAAATACAATATCTGATTTTTTTTCTTTCTTAACAAGAATATCTGATTTGTTGTGATTAATAATAAATGAAAACCAAAGCTCACTCACACTCTTCTCGATTTCGCGCTTTAAAGTGGTAGCCATGACGAGACGTATTTCTTCGCATTGTACAAAGGCATGCCTAATTCACATCGTGGCTACTATCCTCTAGAATCTTCCATTTAAATGCAATATATCTTTTTCTTCAAAGAAAAAATTCTTGAGATGCGAGAAAAGTATCTTCAGGATTCAGGACAAGGGAACGTCAAACTGACAGAATAAATCAAAACTCTTTATCGGCTTTACAAGAAGAGTTTGAAACAAAAGGCTCGTTCAAGTAAGAGATTGGCAGTGTATCTCTGACGTACACTGCAAGAAAACCTTTTGGTGGTGCTAAAGTTTCTTTGCAGCCGAGAAACTTCGTAGAGTTGCAGAGGTCACGAAATGTATGACCTCTTCTCGATGATATTATGAACAGTGGTAGAAGATAACATCAATATATTGATTTTATTCCCAACGTCTATAACTAAAGAACATTAACGCATAGAGGCATATTGCTTTCACCTATTTCTTACGCTTCTTATTTTTATTTAAATAATTATTTTTTATTGAAAATTTGTAATTTATTGTCAACAGAAAATAAGAATGAATTATATTGAAAATTCAATGAAAATCATTTGAGTACTTTTCTCAATTTGCGCGTAATTTGATTTTTATCTACTGTTTTTTTCTTTTCTTTTTGTAACACAAGATGATAAAAAATTTGAATTGATACAAGTAATGGTTCATATCTTTCTAATTTAACATCATTTTTTTTTTTTGTAGAAAAAGAATAATTAATGCTTCTAGTATTTGCCGGTACACTTATTCGAGCATGAATCCACACAGGCAGATACTCTCTCCAAACCTGTCCATAACATAAACACCAACAAATACCATTAAAAGAAATCCTTAGATATAATTCTTCACACTACTAAATATCAACAAATGATGCATTACGTTGGGAATTCCAAATCGATAAGAGACCTTAGTCCTAACTCGGATTTTGACATGAATTTGTACACACTGAAAAAAATGCATACAAGAAGTAAACACTTGGGTTTTGGAGGGAAGAAAGAGAAACACAATGATGCGTGGCACAACCGAGTTTGCAGAAATAATTGACATCATCGATTTTGTTTGAAGAAGTAGACGTTAGTGAAGGTTGTTCAAAACATCCTTTGGTACATGTGAATGGACACAACAAGTATTCTGGAGATTTTGACTCATCTTTACACGTTACAAGACAAGCTGGTAAACACATTTGATGAAACAACCGAATTTTTTTTTTTTTTTTTTTTTTATTAAATAATTAGCCCAGATTAATATTCCCATAAATATTAATCCTCAACAGCTAATTCAACACAATGCGGAAGAAAACCAATATTATTAAATCATAATTAATTATTCAACAATAACCAATAAAGAATAAAACCAATAAAACCAATAACCAATAAGCAACCTAAGCCGGTTTGCTACATTATTAAAATAAAATCTAACACCCTAAACTCATGAATTTCTGGTCAACCATAACAACAAAGCCAGAATCAAATTCCTAATCTCATCATCCTCTTCTCTCGGTCTCTTTCCGCGGAAGAACATTGCTGTTACCTGCATCACATTGGAATAGAGATGCGTAAGTATTATCATAAATACTTAGTGAGTGGATCATCCTGCCTACAGGCCAATTACGTCAAACACTAGACAAAACATCACAATAAACATCAACCATAACAATGCTCAACAATACTCATCAATATAAACATTCCCTGTCAGGAAACACCCACGTTTCCTGACACCCAGGTTGGTGTCGACCGACACCTCTATGGTGTCGATCGACGCCAGCCTCCCGAGTGTCGATCGACACTCATCGAGTGTCGCTCGACACCGGCTCGACGCCCAGAAACCAGAAGCTACGAAAATCACATTCCAAAATCGCAATAACACAAAATCTAGGGGTTTTCAACGCCCCAATACTATCAAACACGAAATCCAGCATAAACAACTCAAGAACACAACCAAAACTCGAAATCAAACAATCTCTATTGATCAACGGGCCTACAGTCACGCACTCACCTTAGAAACGGATTGGAAAGAGGGAAAGGAGATAGAACAGCCACCCACAACCTCAGATCAAGCCTCCAAACTTCAGGAATCTCCCAAATCACCTCTGAAAAGTCTCTGCCTCCTTTTCTAACTTAGAAACTCCCAAAAGTGACTTTCTCTCGCGGCCAGAGACTTTATTCGCGACTTAGGGTTTCCAAAACCCTTAAACCAGACAAAACCAGCCAACTTGAATCAAACCGGTCGATTTCTCAATAACCGGTGTCGATCGACACCCTTCCTTGGTGTCGGTCGACACCCATCGACCAAACCAACTCCAATTGCAAATCGATCGACTTAAACCGGAAATCAAACCCGATAACCGGTGTCGATCGACACCCTTCGTGTGTCGATCGATACTAGTCGTTCAGAAGAATTTAACACACTTTCTTCGCGATGCTTGAACCTTGGACCGACTGCACAACAATCAAACAAGAACATGTACAGCCAACCCTCAATTCACACCTCTAAGAGCATGTGCCAACTACTCCCGAACCCCTAGCATCGTCCAACACCACTTCCAAAACAACTTCCAGGTTCACGGATGTTACAATTCTCCCCCACTAAAATGGATTCGTCCTCGAATCCCAACACAAACGTCTCTCCAAGACCTCAAAACTCAAATTTTAGTCCTATGTTATACGCATGTTTCCAAGATATTATTACTCTCAATGCCATAACCGCAGTCATGACATCCGTACTGCGACCCGCAGTCCAGTACCAAAATGTGACCAATGTCACAAAACCAAACGTGACCCGAAGTCACAACCAAAATGTGATCCCTGTCACAACCAAAACGTGACCCACTGTCACTAAAACAACCCATATCGAGGTAGCGACCCCCAATATAAGTCCGTTGGGCACCTAACGTCCCAACACAAATAGAACCACCGTCTACAAGGCCCACCGCCTCTAGACAAAACGAGTAATAAAATCTGAAACGCGTACCAACATGTGACTAAAAACTCTCAATGACCCCACCAGCCAAAGAAACTTGTAACATCTCAACCATAACCAAAAATATGAGGCAAAACTCCATCTCATATAACTCCAAAAATGTATATCGTACAACGCAACGAAAATACATAAATCCAAAACCAACAACAACAAAACCAAAAACAAGACTAGAACCACAAAGATGAATCACTCCACAGCCTGCTTGTCGAACCACTTTCCGAACTTCAGCTTCATCTTTGCCTCTGGCTCCCAAGTCTGCTCCTCTGTGCCACTACAGTCCCACAAGACTCTCAACAATGGCACCCTCTTGTTCCGCAGAACCTTGACTCTCCTCTCAAGAATCCTTACAGGAACTGCCGGAACTGTCATATCTGGCTGAAGATCCTCTGGAATCTCAACCACTACCTCCTCTGAAGGACGCAAACACCTCCTCAACATAGACACATGAAACACCTTATGAAAGGCGCTCATAATCGGTGGCAACTCCAACCGATAAGCCACTGGCCCAACTCGTTCCACCACTGGAAACGGACCCATAAAACGCGGACTGAGCTTGTTCTCTGCTATGGACCTGTTAGGGCCCCTCAACATAGCCATCTTGAGATAAACTCTATCTCCCACCTGAAACTCAAGCTCACGTCGCCGCCTATCTGCATAACTCCTCTGTCTATCCTGAGCCTCCTTCATGTTCAGCCTCAAGACACGAATCTTCTCCGTCGTCTCCTGAACAAAACTAGCTCCATACATGCTGCGCTCCCCCACTTGGGTCCAGCATAAGGGTGTCCTACATGGCCTCCCATACAAAGCCTCATAAGGAGCCATGCCAATACTAGACTGAAAACTGTTGTTATAGGCAAACTCTGCCAAACACAGATGATCAGCCCAATGACCACCCCAATCCAGTACACACATTCTAAGCAGATCCTCCAAAGTCTGAATAGTCCTCTCTGACTGCCCATCTGTCTGCGGATGATACGCTGTACTCATATGCACCTTAGTGCCCATCTCAGTCTGAAATGCCCTCCAAAACTCTGAAGCAAACCTCGGATCTCTATCCGACACGATACTGGCTGGCACTCCATGCAGCCTCACAATCTCTCGCACAAACTTCCTAGCCAAAACAGCAGCTCCATCTGTCTTCTTGATGGCCAAGAAATGTGCTGACTTGGTCAGGCGATCCACAATGACCCAAATAGCATCGAAGGTCCGTGAGATAGGTAACCCCACAACAAAATCCATAGTGATCATATCCCACTTCCACTCTGGAATGGGTAAACTCTGCAAAAGACCACTAGGCACCTGATGCTCTGCCTTGACCAAAGAACAGGTGTTGCACCTCGCAACCCAATCTGCCACATCCCTCTTCATCCCAACCCAATGATAATACCGTTTGAGGTCACGGTACATCTTGGTCGCACCCGGATGAATCGAAAACTTGCTCGAATGAGCCTCTCTCAAAACCTCATGCCTCAACTCCTTATCCTTGGGCACACAAACTCGCCCACGAACCAAGATAGTTCCATTCGAAGAGACCTGATACTCAGAACCAGCTGCCCGCGATGCATCCAACAAAACCGGATCATCCTGCTGAGCCACTCTGATCCTGCTGAGTAAATCTGCCTGATCAGCTGCCTCTAAACCCAAAGGCTCCTCTGAAATAGCACACAATCGCAATGTACTAATCTCGCTGACCAAAGCCTCAACACCACGCTCTCTATCTGAATCAACCCTCCGTCGACTCAAAGCATCTGCCACCAAATTGGCCTTGCCCGGATGATAAACAATATCCAGGTCATAGTCTGCCAGAAACTCCACCCAACGCGTCTGTCTCGCATTCAGCAAAGGCTGAGTGAAAATATGCTGTAGACTCTTGTGATCTGTAAAGATCTGCACTCTACCACCATAAAGATACGACCTCCAAATCTTGAGTGCAAAAACCACTGCTCCCAACTCAAGATCATGTGTAGGACGGTTGCGCTCACTGCCCTGCAACTGCCTCGAAGCATAGGCAATCACTCTGCCCTCCTGCATCAAAACACAACCCAGTCCAACACCTGAAGCATCTGTGTACACAACATATGGCTTCCCCGGGTCGGGTAATGCCAAAACAGGTGTACTAGTCAACATCTCCTTGAGCTTCCCAAAGCTCTCCTCGCACTCCGGCGACCACACAAACGGCACATCCTTGCCAGTCAACCTCGTCATCGGCTGAGACATACTCGCAAACCCCTTGACGAATCTCCTGTAGTAGCCTGCTAAACCCAGAAAACTCCTGATCTCGGTAGCACTACTCGGTCTAGGCCAATCCCTGATAGCCTCAATCTTAGCCGGATCCACAGAAACTCCCTCTGCAGAAACAATATGGCCAAGAAAACCCATCTCCCTCTGCCAAAAGCTGCACTTGCTCAACTTAGCAAACAGCTTCTGCTCTCGAAGCTTCTCCGACACAAGCCTCAAATGAGTCGCATGCTCCTCTGGACTCCTCGAATACACCAAAATGTCATCAATGAAAATAATGACAAACACATCCAGAAACGCCCTGAATACGTCGTTCATCAACCTCATAAATGCTGCCGGCGCATTAGTCAAACCAAAAGGCATGACCACAAACTCAAAATGCCCATACCTCGTCCGAAAAGCTGTCTTCCGGACATCTGCCTCATCTATCGGAATCTGATGATATCCCGACGCCAAGTCAATCTTGGAGAACCAAGTAGCACCTCTCAACTGATCCAACAACTCATCGATCCTCGGAAGTGGGTACCTGTTCTTCACAGTGACTCGGTTAAGACCCCGATAATCAATGCACAGCCGAAAACTGCCATCCTTCTTCTTCACAAACAACACTGGCGCTCCCCATGGCGAAACACTAGGTCTAATGAACCCTTTACTCAAAAGGTCCTCTAGCTGCTTCTTCAGCTCTGCCATCTCTGCTGGAGCCATCCTGTAAGGTGTCTTCGATATCGGAGCTGTCCCGGGCTCTAAATCAATCGTGAAAGGATCTGACCGAGATGGTGGCAATCCCTTCAGCGACCGAAAAACATCCTCAAACTCCTGGACAACCTGAATATCCTGCAGACTCACCTCACCGCTGGACTCTGTCATAGTGATCGTCGCCAAATAGGCTTCGCAGCCCCGCTCTAACAACTGCTCTGCCTGAATAGCTGAAATCACTATACTCCCCGAAGTCGGTCTCACTCCCTGATAAACCAACTTCCCTGCATCCTGCTCAAACACCACTCTACCTCTGTAGCAATCCAGATGAACTCGGTATAGAGATAACCAGTCCATCCCCAAAATCACGTCATACAGTTCCACTGGACTGATGACTAAATCTGCTGGCATAGACTGCCCCGCAATCTGCACATCAACTGCTCTAGCTCTGCCCGAAGTAGCCAAATAACCACCACCAGCCACCTTGACAAAGCCTGAAGCCTCGCCATCGCTACTCCGAATACCACTACCCTCAGCTCTCTCCGGAGTAATGAAGCAATTAGATGCTCCCGAGTCAAACAGAACGTGAGACTCAAATCCACCAACTAACAAGGTCCCTACACAATTCCACAAGTGTTGAGAACCTCTAACTCTATCACAGTAAAATAACGGAAACAGACAACACCAACAATTCTACCTTTAAGAATTTAAAAGTCTGAGTCAAGATTTTACCTGTGATCTGGCCTGACTGACTGGTCTGGCCCACCTCTGCCGAAGTATACACTCTCGGCGCTCCACCTGACTGCAACGCCGCAACCTGCGCTGCTGACTGAATCGCCAACGGCTGAATCGCCGCTGCCACTGCTCTCTGCTGCAACTTGGGACACATAGTCTTGATATGCCCCGGCTCCCTGCAGTAGAAGCACACTGTCGACTCTCTGGATCCCGCCCTCTTGGGGCAAGTCGCAACTCTGTGATCCAGACCCCCACAACCAAAACACCCACCCGTACTCGGGCTACTAGCAGATATCTCCTCTGCTCTCCTCTTCTGGCCCTGCGCAGGCCTACCGCCCCTGCCGTAACCAGAACTGTGACCTCTGCGCTGCTGATGCTGCTGCTGGCCCCGAGGATGGGTAGCAGGAGCAACTGCAACTGGCACAACTGCCGTACTCACCGGCTCACGCAAGTCCTCCTCAATGGACGCTGCCAACTCCACTAAACCAGCTCTGGTGTGGTACATACCACCTCTGCACTGAGTCCTGATGTTCCTCCGAAGCCCCTGAAGAAACCGCGACGTCAATGCTCGCTCACTGATCAGCTCACCACCAGAAAAGACCACCAATCTGCAGAACTCTGCATCATACTCTCGAACAGACCTCTCACCCTGAGTCAAGTCCAAAAACCTCAACTGCAGCCTGTCACGAGCCTCCTGAGGGAAAAACTTGTGGTTGAACTCCTCGACGAAGTCAACCCAAGTCCAAACCTCTCTCCTGGTCCTAACAGACCTCCACCACAAATGTGCATCACCTCCAAGGTAGTGCACTGCCAACTCAACCTGAAACTGTGCCGGACAACGAACAGAATCAAAGTTCCGCTCCAACCTCTGACGCCACTCGTCAGCCTGCTCTGGAGTAACCCCGCCCTCAAACGTAGGCGTACCAATCCTCTGCATCTCCCTCATCATCTCACGATAAGGCGAAAACCCAACTGCAACACCCTGCTGCACCGCAGCCTCCTGCTGCTCAACAAAACCGGCACCAACATGTGCCCCGGCACCAACCTGTGCCCCGGCCGCTGGAGGTGCAACCGGAGCCTGCTGTGGAACTGCCTCTGGAAGACGTGCCAAAAGCTGCGTCAGTAGCCCCACAATCAAATCACCCTGAGCAAGAGCCGCGCCCCCACCGGGAACTGCTCCTGCCCCCGCGCCACCCCCGACGCCCAAACTAGCCCCACCGGCTAACGAAACAGACTGTGTCACCGACGCCGCCGCCACACTAGGCGCCGCACTCTCCACTGAGGCCTCAGCCTCTGGCACTCCACGACCAGCACCCCGACCTCCACGACCCGCTGCTCGCCCACCGCGACCAGCTCCTCTGCCCCCACGGGCTGCACCGCGACCACGACCACGGCCACGACCACGACCTGCGTCCATCTCTCTGCACTACCACCAAGTACAGAAAAAGAGCAAAGGTCAAAACACAGACACAAAACCAAAACACACCAAATATCCAACTCACTTACCCGCGGAAAACTGGAAGACCGAGAGGATGAGATTAAACCACTAATTGACTAACTCACATAATCAATTAAACACATAGTCCAATTCATCCAATACTAACAGTCCTAAAACCGACTACGCTCTGATACCAAAATGAAACAACCGAATTTTTTTTTTTTTTTTTTTTATTAAATAATTAGCCCAGATTAATATTCCCATAAATATTAATCCTCAACAGCTAATTCAACACAATGCGGAAGAAAACCAATATTATTAAATCATAATTAATTATTCAACAATAACCAATAAAGAATAAAACCAATAAAACCAATAACCAATAAGCAACCTAAGCCGGTTTGCTACATTATTAAAATAAAGTCTAACACCCTAAACTCATGAATTTCTGGTCAACCATAACAACAAAGCCAGAATCAAATTCCTAATCTCATCATCCTCTTCTCTCGGTCTCTTTCCGCGGAAGAACATTGCTGTTACCTGCATCACATTGGAATAGAGATGCGTAAGTATTATCATAAATACTTAGTGAGTGGATCATCCTGCCTACAGGCCAATTACGTCAAACACTAGACAAAACATCACAATAAACATCAACCATAACAATGCTCAACAATACTCATCAATATAAACATTCCCTGTCAGGAAACACCCACGTTTCCTGACACCCAGGTTGGTGTCGACCGACACCTCTATGGTGTCGATCGACGCCAGCCTCCCGAGTGTCGATCGACACTCATCGAGTGTCGCTCGACACCGGCTCGACGCCCAGAAACCAGAAGCTACGAAAATCACATTCCAAAATCGCAATAACACAAAATCTAGGGGTTTTCAACGCCCCAATACTATCAAACACGAAATCCAGCATAAACAACTCAAGAACACAACCAAAACTCGAAATCAAACAATCTCTATTGATCAACGGGCCTACAGTCACGCACGCACCTTAGAAACGGATTGGAAAGAGGGAAAGGAGATAGAACAGCCACCCACAACCTCAGATCAAGCCTCCAAACTTCAGGAATCTCCCAAATCACCTCTGAAAAGTCTCTGCCTCCTTTTCTAACTTAGAAACTCCCAAAAGTGACTTTCTCTCGCGGCCAGAGACTTTATTCGCGACTTAGGGTTTCCAAAACCCTTAAACCAGACAAAACCAGCCGACTTGAATCAAACCGGTCGATTTCTCAATAACCGGTGTCGATCGACACCCTTCCTTGGTGTCGGTCGACACCCATCGACCAAACCAACTCCAATTGCAAATCGATCGACTTAAACCGGAAATCAAACCCGATAACCGGTGTCGATCGACACCCTTCGGGTGTCGATCGATACTAGTCGTTCAGAAGAATTTAACACACTTTCTTCGCGATGCTTGAACCTTGGACCGACTGCACAACAATCAAACAAGAACATGTACAGCCAACCCTCAATTCACACCTCTAAGAGCATGTGCCAACTACTCCCGAACCCCTAGCATCGTCCAACACCACTTCCAAAACAACTTCCAGGTTCACGGATGTTACATTTGAAGAGGGATTTCCTGAGCCTCTATCTGATTCAGAAGGTTCGCCATTATCATTATTGTCACCAACATCACAACTCTTTTTTTTTTTTTTTTTTTTTTGTAAAAAACATCACAACTCTTTTGCTCTCCATTTTTTATTTTAAGAAAAAAATGCAAAGAATTTCTCTTATCTTCTCTGTAGATAATATAATAAAAGTAAGATGAAATTGTGAATGTTGGTTTGTTTGTGTTTAAGGTGGTTTGTTTATATAGTGATTGTGCAAATTTTCTGTATTAGTTAACATTTCCATTATCAGTTACTAATTAAATCGTAGCTTTAGTGTAATGATGACATAATGGATCTTTATATAATCTAGTTTTAATACATTCCTTTCCTAATAACTTATATTTACAGACTTTATATAACATACAGTAAAACCTCTATAAAGTAATAATGTTGGGACTTTGAAAATTTATTATCTTATAGAGGTATTACTTTATCGAAATTATAATTTGTTAACTTATAGATACATATTTTCTTATTTATAATATTCGAAAATTATTCTCCATATAATAATGTATCAAGAATTTAGAAAAAAAAAACTTTTTTGTTAATATGACATGCATAAACTTGAAATTATGATTAAGATTTTTAGATATCGTAATAAAACATTTATTATTAGCTTATTTGAATATATTTATATAAAGTTTGATGCACGAATAATTATTGTGTTTATAAAATATTTCACAATTTTATATGCATATAAAAAAAGTTAGAGGTAAACTTAAATTTATAGTTTAATAAAGTTTCTTTAGCATATATGTATAGTTTTATATAATTATTACTTTAACTTATTATTGGGTTTATACTTTTACATAGGAGTTTCAAAAATATTATTATCTTATCATCTTATCGCATATTGCTTATTTTTACACTGGCCCGAGTTGGGACCGGAGAAATTTATTATCTTATAGAGATTATTACTTTATCGAGTATTACTTTATAGAGGTTCTACTGTATTTGCGTAGATATTGTACATGAATGTGCGTTACTTTGTATTCGATATGTGTATGTCTATGTTGAAGCACTCTATATGAAATTTCTATTTAATTCATCTACGAAATGTGGTAAAGTCACGTTCAATGTTGTAGGACTTTAAGTATATGAAGATGAAATATTTTGAATCTTTGTTGTTCACTTATCTAACCCCAAAAGATAGTTGTTGACTTTAACGTGAGGCACCGTCGTCACTTCCGATTAACACCACCACCGACTTCCGATCAACACTACCAGCGCTTTCAACTCCATCGCGCTTCCAAACAACTCGTTTTGGAATCACGATTCCGGAGAGAGAAACGTACTATCGGTGACGATTCCATGCTACGTAGGTCGTTGTAACATCCGTGAACCGAAAGTGTTGTTTTGGAAGTGGTGTCGGGCGACACCGACCGGTTATCGAGAATCGATTACGGTTTAATTGGATTTTGTGTGGTTATGGTGGTTCGGCTGGTGGTGTCGAGCGACACCAGGGAGGGTGTCGATCGACACCGGTTATGTGGAAATCGACCGGTTTGATTTAAATCGGCCGGTTTAGTTTCGTTTGGGGCAAGGAAACCCTAGTTCGCGAATTAAAAAGAGTGCAGCCGCGTGGGAGGCTCACTTTTCGAGAAATCAAGTTGCAGAGAGAGAGGGAGGCGATTTTGGAGAGGAAATCCGAGTTTTTGAGTGATTCGTGGTTGTTTTTCGTTGTGTTCATCTTCCTTTCCCTTGTTCAATCCTTGTCAAGGTGAGTGCGTGATCGTAGGCCTGTGATTTCTAGAGTTTGGCTGTTTTATTGAGTTATGTGATGAGTTCATATTGTGTTCATGTCGATAATCGTGCTTTGATCGAATTGTTGTGTTAGTTGTGGAGTTTTTCGTGTTTCTGGGCGGATTCGTCGATCTGGGTGTCAGATCTTCGAATCGGTGTCGCGCGACACCAGGAGGCTTGTGTCGAGCGACACCTTTCGGGTGACGGTCGACATTAAGCAGGTGTGTCGAGCGACACCTTTTGGGTGTCGGTCGACACCGTTGTCCCGGCACGAGAGTTGTGCAAGTTTAATTGTGGTTTTTGGTTAATCTTTATTGTTGATTAGTGTTGCTGTATAATGTGGTTATTACTGTTTGAGATATTTGAGTATTGTGGTTACGATGTTATTGTTTGAGTATTGTCTAGTATTTGCGTAATTGGCCTGTAGGCGGAGTGATCCACTGTAACATTCCAGAACGAAGAATTGTCTTTTTTCTCTGGTGTCGAGCGACACCAGTCCGAATTGCGATTTTCGGTTTGTTTTAATTCGCTCGGTTTGGTCCGGTTAAGGGTGGGAAACCCTAAGTCGCGAATATAAAGTGTTGTGGCCGCTTTTTCTTTGTCTTTTTGGGGTTTTGGAGAAGACAAAAGAGGCAGAGAGAGTTGTGGTGATTCAAGGTGATTTCTGGGTTGATCTGAGGTTGTGTGGTGTTGTTCTTCATCTCTTCTTCTTCTCAATCCTTAATCAAGGTGAGTGCGTGACTGTACGTAGGTCCGGAATTTCTAGATGGAAAATTGTTGATTGAAGTTTTGATGAGTTTTGATGCTGTTCTTGAGCTATGTGTTGATTTTCGTGATGATATGTGAGTTTAATCATGTTTGGTGTTGATTGATTTCTTAGATCTGTGTTTTTCATGTTGAATCGTTGCTTTCGGAATCGCTCTGACGAGCTGGTGTCGAGCGACACCAAGAGTTGGTGTCGATCGACACCAGGCCGGTTCCGTCAGAGGATTCCAGTTTAATCGAATTAAAAATTGAATTAATTGGTTAAGTTGGTTAAATCGAATTATTTTCGGTTTCTTTAAATTATTTTAAGTGGTTAATTGAGTTGATTTAATTAATTATTTTCGGTTTAATAATTAATTAATTTAATCATATATTTTGAGAATTATTTAATAATTATTTGGAGGTGTTTTAATTATGAGAAAATATCAAATAATTATGGAAAATTATTTAATAATTGTGGTAATTACTTTAAGTGTCATTAATTATTTAAAGGGTGGTTTAAATAATTAATTGATGGAAATATTATGAAAGTTGCCTTAAAATAATTGTGGGAAATTATTTTAAGTGCTTTAAGATAATTGTGGTAATTTATTTAAGTGGTTTAAAATATATGTGGTAATTATGTGAGTGTTGGAGAATTATTTAATTATGAGAATTATCTAATGTTTATGAGGAAGTATTTTAATAATTATGAGAATTATTAATGTGGTTTATTATTGTGAGGTATTATTTAATAATTGTGAAATTATTTAAAGGACTTAAAATGGTCTAGAAATTGCGTAAATGGCTTGTACACAGGATGATCGGCTCACTAAGTATTTGTGATAATACTTACGCATCTCCATTCCAATGTGATGCAGGTAAAAGCAAAGTGTGACCGCGGGATCGAGGCTGAAGAGGGGGATGCAGGATGTGTTGGTTTATTGTTTATGTTATTGGACATGGCGTTAGGTTGCTAGACTATTTATGTTTCCGGTTTTTGATTATATTGGTTATTGGTTTATTGGTTATTAATTTAATTGCTTAAGACTTCCGCTATAATTGTTTAAGTATTTATTTATTGATTAAAAAAAAAGTGTTGGTTGTTTTATCCACTCACTAAGTATTTATGATAATACTTATGTATCTTTTTCGCAATGTGATGCAGGTAAAGGCTAATCGTGATCGCGGAATCGGGGCGAGGAGAGGATGATAGGATGTTTTATTTATTTGAGTTTGTTGTTCGAATTGTTAGCACCTGGTGTTTAGGTTGCTAGACTTAGTTATTTATTTTGGTTATGAATATTGTTGAATTGATTAATTATTTATTTGATTATTTATTTGAAAACTTCCGCATTAATAGCTGTTGAGAATTAATACTTTATGAATATTGATTCGAGCTATGTTAATTAAAAAAAAAAGTTTGGTTGTTTCAGTCGTAGATTTTCGTAATTGTATTTGACGAAAATCTAAGTTTTAAACTCTTTTAAATTTGAAACAGTGGTTTACATCTACACAAACTATCAAGTATTAAGAACCACACAAACTTTTGATTTTTCTTCCTAGTAAGTCACACCAAATAAAAGTTTAAAAGTTTCTATTATCTTCAGAATATGACGCATATTGCACACACACACAAAACAAATCATCGGAATATGACGCATATTTCTATTTGTGTAATATTTTGCTTTCTGTAATGATTTTTTAAATTCATTTTGATATCAATAAATTTGTTTAGCTGAAAACAAAGTTTTAACAAGCTTCTAAAATGGAGTTTAAATCCAAATTGTTTTTGTTAGGAATTAGGAGATTAAGAGAGCAAAAATCCGTGTGGATCAGATTTTGTTTCTTAGGTGGTGTAGTTTACGATTGTTATCTCTCAGTTTTTTATATTTGGTGTAACGTTATTGTACTCTCCAACCTTCACACTCTTACATTGCCTTTATCCTTCTGCATAAGCTCACATCAACTATCAACTATTGGTCATCTATGAAATCAAAAGATCTAAAACTCAACAATAACAAAACCTATAAATAAAGTATATTCTTAGGCTGCTACTCATTTAAAGTTATGACACATACTCATTTTTTTATTTGATTTAATATTTTATTACACTTTAATTTTATAATAATTCGCATCAGTTAATCTAGCTAATCAATTAATCTAATAGTTTTAACTATAATTTGAAAATATATTTTCTATTTATAAAAGTTACCTTATATGTTGATTTCAAAAACTTCAATTCAACAATTTTAGTTTTATTAGATTTAATTATAGAGCTTAGAAAATATAAACATTCAAATGAATACATCAAACTATTAATAATAATTTTATTAATTTATAAAATTCTTTGATATTTTGATTGACAATAGTGTAATTTATTCAAATGGGAAGATACAAAATTAAAACCATAAAGTTTAGGTTTGGATCTTGATCCGGTTTTACTAAATTCAACAACTAACTTTACAGATCCAAGTTTGTTAATGTCCCGAATATCCAAATTTATTCGGATGTTATGTTTAAACCAAAATAGAGTTGATGTATCATGTTGGTAATGATAGGAGGAGAGAGAGGAGTGGGAGTGCCGGAAGAAGCTCAAACAATTTGAGAAGTAAATAAATATAGGTGGGACAAATGAACATCCAACCCATACTAAATTAAGTAGATATAAAACTATTAAAAGCTATATATATATTAAAATTTAACTTTTGATTAGTAAACTATAAATATAAGAATTTTTTGAAAACAGAAAATTTGCTTAAATTATGTCACATTATCGAGTTTTCTACTAAAACCTCAAAAAATAATAATATAAATTCTTGTGTGAATAGATCAATCCTAGTAAATAATAAAAGAAAAGAAAGTAACATGATGCCCAATTTCATATTTATCAATTTATTTTCTTGTAACACAATAAATATTAAAGCCAAAAAATGAAATTTCGTTCGATTTAAATAATGAATTGATACAAACAATGTTTTATATCTTTTTTATTTTGACATCGACTTTTGTAAAGTAAAAAAGAATAGTGCTTCTAATATTTATTGGCACTTATTCGAGCACGAATCCGCACAGGTAGATAACCTCTCCACATCTGTCCATAACATAAACAATCAACAAAAAGTCAAAAACTATTAAAATAAATCTTTAGATATAACTCATACTATCAAAAATTAACAAATGATGCATTGGGTTAATTAGATTTCCAATTTGAGAAGAAAGAGTCTTATATATTATATGCTATTTGACATGGAATTATACACTGAGAAAAAAAATGCATACAAGAAGTACAAGGACTTACTCGGATTTTGGAGGGAAGAAAGGGAAACACAATGATGCGTAGCACAACCGAGTTTGCAGAAATAATTGGCATCATCGATTTTGTTTGAAGAAGTAGATGTTAGTGAATGTTGTTGAAGACATGTTTTGGTACATGTGAATGGACACATAAAGTATTCTGGAAATTTTGACTCATCTTTACACGTAACAAGACAAGCTGGAAAACACATTGAAAAGGGATTTCCTGAGCCTCTATCTGATTCAGAAGGTTTCCCATTATCATCTTTGTCACCAACATAACCACCCTTTTGCTCTCCATTTTTTTGATATTTTGGGAAAAAGATACAAAGAATTTCTCTTCTTTTCTCTCTAGACTAGTGTATGACCCGCACAACAGTGCAGTGCGAGATTATGTTTTTGTTTTTTTGTTTTTTTTCTTCTTTTTGTAACATGTTTTAATTTTAGTGTTAATTTAAGAGTTGTATGTTTTTTTATGTTAAAATTGTCAAGTATATTTTTAATTTGAATCTAAATTTTTGTATTAAGTGATTCAAATTTTGATGTATTAATTAGACTGTCTTTATTTATTAATAATTAAGAAAAAGAAAATACAATTACCAAACACATGTCCAGACAATAAAAATATTACATCATCGTTATGTTATAACTGTTATACCAACTTAATCCATAATCTGAATAGCTTCAAACTTTTATATACTCTTGAACAAAATATGTTTGTGGTTCTAGTTTAATAAAAAATGAAAAATACATTTATGGATAGACTTCAAAATCATGTAGTTCTAGAAAAGAATCAAGAAAAGAAGTGTGTTGTGTTGTCGACAGATGATTCTTTTTCCAACGATAGTAAAATCCTTTGTAAAAACATATGTCCAAAAAAAATAATAATAATAACCAAACATCTGTCAAAACAGATGTCTTCCGTAGAATACTACTGTGCGAATCTTAGTCTTACGAATGAATTGTCTTCCACGTTCCATTTGCTCTTTTTGCTCGTTAATTTTGTTTGCTTATGAGATTTCAGTTTTTTACTCTCCGAAACCATCATCAATTGCTAAACTCTACGAAATATTTTTTTAGATTGCTTCAATTTAGAGAAGCATGAGAGAAATCGTGACAATTCAATATAGGAAATCTGCAAACTTCAGTGACAACCAGATATGGAATTCTCATGTCAGTAAGCAAATTCTCCATATGATCTTCCTGCCATGTCGATTTCCAGTTATCGTTAAAGTGGATTATGGGTTTAATTTGTCTGTGACTTTCATTACAAAAGTCTTGGTTTTTTTGTTTTATTTTATTTAGAATCAAAGTTGCTTCGATTTGGTATTATCGCTAGTTTTTTTTTTATTAATATTTTTGCAGATTTTTAATAGAGAATGTATAAAACGGAAATCTTTGAAAACGGAAATCTTAGATTATGGTATTATCTAGAAAATGCATAAAATGGAAATTTTTTATTATGGTATTATCTACTCTAAAAGGAATTGATTATTGGTTTAATTGAACCAAACATTGGTTTGATTTAAGTGATATTTTAGATTACTAAATTAACCCTCACTAAACCTGTTTCCAAACAGATTATATTCACAAAGAGATATGGTTTTTTGGTCCAAAAAAAAAGATGTACTTCTCAATTAATAGTAAAGAGATAATATAATACAAGAAATTGTGAATGTTGGTTTGGTTGTGTTTAAGGTGGTTTGTTTATATAGTGATTGTGAAATTTTTCTGTATTAGTTAACATTTCCATAATCAGTCACTAATTAAGTCGTAGCTTTAGTGTGATGATGACATAGTGGGCAATTATTAATACCATTCCTTTCGTTTACGATTTGGAGATCTTTATAATCTAATTGACATACATTCCTTTCCTATAACATATACTATGCTTTATCTACATGAATGCATGTGCGTTACTTTGTATTCGGTGTGTATGCCTATTTTTAAGCACTCTTTATGAGATTTATATTCATCTACGAAAAGCGAAAATGTTGTAAAAATGCAGTCACATTCAATGTTGTAAGACTTTAAGCATATGAAGATGAAATATTTTGAATTTCTGTTGCTCATTAACCGAGAAAATTCACTCAGAAACCACACGTATCACATGTGTTTTGCTGAAACTTCACAAGCCAAACAGAGGTAGGAGATGGGATTTGTGCAGTGGTCCTCGTCGTCTTCTTCTTCTTCTTCCTTCTTCTTCATAGAAAACAAAAAAAAACTTAGGACTAAATTTCCTCTCTCTTTCTTTCTTCTTTAGTCACATCTCAGTTTATGTGTCAGTGCCGTGGTCCTCTCAATCTCCAGCGATTATATGCTCTTCATCTATATAGTCCTTACTTGTTGGTTTTCAAACTGTTCTTGTCTCTTCACTTGTTGGCTTTTTCTGGTTCTCTGCTTGTCTTAGTTTTACCGCCATTTTCAACTTTGTAAATTCAAAATATTCAAAGGCCCAATCCATCCTCAAATTCTAAGAACATTAATACATCTTGAAACATCTTTTGCGAGTAGTTTAACTCTGTTCATTATCACAAACAAGACAAGAATTGTACTTAGTGATCAATTCTGTCTTGATAAACGTTGCTTCCATGCCCTTATAAGTGATCAATGATCATGTTTGAATTAAAACGACAAAATGATAACAACTTTTTCATTATTTGCTTCCATTGATAAAAAGAGAAATAAAGAAAAGAAAAAACATAAAACTAAGCTTCAAAGAGAATTTTAATCTCCACAGTTCCATCTAACTTCTTATGAACATCAACAAGAACAGCTACAATTTCACAAGACAGAATGATACTAATATTACCAGAGGTTAACTAACATTACATTAAGCGGATTTGTTTTACTTGGTTTTTGTAAGTTGACGCCAGATTTTCTCGAAAACCTGGATGATAAGATCATGATACTCCTTTGGGTTCAAGGTAAGGTAACAAGCAAGAAGATCCTCCAAGTCTTTTGTAGCTCTGATGTTGTTCTCTTCTATCATCTCCACCATTGACTCTCTGAAATCTTTCTGTGGATCAACGGAGCGCTTCATCACTGCAAAACTCTCAAGAACAACTTGTTTGCCCTCTGATCTTGACGTGCTTCTACGCGTACCTGAGAGTTGAATTCTAGGTGAGTTTACTCTTTTTAGGTTTATCCCTGCAGAGGATTTTCTTCCACTGGACACTTTCTTCTCGGCTCTACATTCATCAACTTCTTCTTCTATCTCTCTATTAATCTTCACAGAAAGTTGGCTTTTCTGCGGTTTCTTGGTTATGTTACTTGCGGGACAAGTTTTCCCCATGGAATCAGACTCTTTGACCCTGTGCTTAGTGAAAGCTTTGTTCTTTGAGGCGATCTTGAATTTGGAAGGGTCAACGAACTCATCATCCTCCTCTTCGTAGAAACTGAACACAAAAGACTCAGGGGAAGTTTCGAGAGTTGGTGAAAAGAAGTCAGAAGAATCTTGACCGTTGATCTTGCTCTTATTGAAACGTGCAGATGCAAGAGGAGGAGGAGGAGTGATTGGTTTAAGAGATGGCTTGTAAAGTGTCTTTCTTTTACTCATCCTTTTTGTGTGAAGAGAGTTTCTTGGTGAGTTTTGGTGAGGATTGTTAGCTACTGATCTGTTGGGGAAATGAGAGGTTAAAGAGTGAGGAAGAGAATCTGAACAGGGATTCTTCTTGTTACAAGTTTTTGAGGAAGAAGAAGAATAAGAAGGTTTGGTTTTGGGTTTGGTCATGTCTTTGAGCTTGTTAAACCATGCATTTGAGATGATATCTGAAACTTTGAACTTGTAATTTCCCATCTCATCTCTTTCTCTTTCACAAGCTTTTGTGATGTGTTCACTTAAGGAAACTTTGTTCCCTTAGATAAAGAAGAAGCAGAGTCTCAATGTGACAGATAAAGAAGAAGATCAAGATTGGAATGTATGTAGTGAGAGAAAATTGGGGGGCCCAATTCAGAGAAAGCTTAAAGAATGACTTTTGTTCGTATAATCATCACCAGCATAGCATCAGCATGAACTACTTGGGACATCACATTTACACGCTTTAGTTCATTTAGATATTTATTTAAAATAGAGTAATGTAGAATAAATTATTTAGTGGAAAAAGATTGAAATTATATGATGCAATTACCAAATATATCGAGAGGATTAATTAACAAGAGGAATAAAAATTCTCAGTTAAATTCTGATATCATTTTATGAAGAATTGTTAAATATATCGGATTAACCAAATAACTGATAAATGAATTATATAAAACGTAGCAAATGAACTAAAATCATTGATGAATAATTTTTTATTGATTAATATTTATTTTATAATTGCAGTATACTTAGTTATACACATTTGAAATTTAAATTAAAAATATACTAATGTATTTATTGTTTTAAAGCTAATCTGTGAAAAGCAACATTTCTAAACGGACATTTTTATGTTGAAAAAAATTACAAATCAGTTTTAGGGAATCCACTAAAAAAGTTATTAAAATGACCAAATGGCTATGGCAAAAAGGAAAGCAGCTTTTGTTTTTCCTTTTAAATAAGCTTTTTGACTGAAAACGTTAAATTGTTAGCACCATTTGCACTTGCAGCCTTTAGTCCTAGATGGACAAATAAAGAATTTATAATAAAAACAAGAAAGATCAACATTCAGCAAAAACTTTTTTACATGTGTGTGAATGAATCTCCGTTTTAGAAAACAGATAATAATGAAATTATATACTTTCTTTTCGATGCTTCTATGAATTTGGTTAATTATTTTCTGTTTTGAGGTAGACATATTAAGGTGACAGAAATGCAAAACTGCAATATGCTAATGATGAGATTAGGATAATTAATAGTATTTTTCCTTTATTTCATTTGAATATCTCTGAATATTTGAATGCATGGAATAGTCGTAATGATGATATAGAGAAAATGTTGGTCCAATATGTCCACTAACGCCGAACACTTTGTGAACACCCTTTTCTCTGTACATTCCCTTTCCAATTCAACATTTTTGTCAACTATTTTTTTTTTTCTTTATCCAAAATATAGGAACATATTCCATAATCTTTACATGAACTTAAAAAAAAAAAAAAAAAAAAAAAATCTTTACATGAACAGGCACAGCCACACGTCACAAATGAATAAAAAGCTACGAAATCTGTCAGATATATCGTTAGTGATTGCTCTTAACAACCTATATCTGTGAAACGGATTCAACGGCAAAAATATGTGCAGTATAATAATTCTGGCTACGTCACAGACACACACACACCAACAAAGCAAGATTGGTTTGTGTGTGTGTGTGTGATCAACACATTCTTTAGAACGAAGCACCACATGTTATAGCACAAACAATGCTATGATGCATTCTAACTGTAGCAACCATACCCATTATTTATATTTTTCTTCTTACAAGCAATACTGGTAATTTGGTTCCGAGCATGCGATTTAATTATTTAAATGAAGCGGATGATTTAATAGTGTCTGTCTCCAACAAACTTGGATACACCGAAGATGATATACCTCACGACACGTCATACATATCAAAGTAAAATGCGAAATCACATTTAAGCAAACATTTAAAGTTTTAAAGCAAGTCATTCATTTTAAAATTTTAATTAATTTTCACTAGACGTGCGACCGATTTATATTCAATTCAACATATGCTGCTGCATGGACCCCACCAATCAATAAACGACCTTCTTAATTGTATTAACAAAAAAAAATAATCATCTTGGATTTTGTTCATGAGCATGAAGAGTCACCAAACACTTAATAATAAAAACCATGTATTCTCCAAGGTTAAGTTCATGGGACTCCACCATCATGACTTTCCGACCTAAAAGACGTGAACCCCACACAACACAAGCCAATCCTCTCTAAGCTTATACACACCATAACAAAACTAAACAAAAAAACAAAGAGGATCACAACAACAACAACAAAAGGTGCAAGACAATGAGAGTGAAAGCAACTTTGATTAACTTCAAATCAAAGCTTTCCAAATCATGCAACAGATTTGTCTCTCTCTTCCGCTTCAGAGTTAAAAGACCTGTCTTTATTAGACCTCTCCGTCGTGCTCGTCATGGCAATGCCAAACCTAAACATCATCATCATCATCATCATCATCATCCCAAGAAGCCAATCTCTTCTTCTTCCTCCTCTTTGCTGTCTTGTATCTGTTTTCTCAGCACAAACAAAGACCAGGAGATGAGCCAGAAAAAACCAAGAAGTTCCTCTTGTAAGACAGTTTTTTTTCCTACAACTGACTCTAAAATGTTCTGTTGCGTGTTAGCTTTTTGATCTGTTTTATTCTCCAATTGCAATTACAGTTAGTGTGAAGGATGATGATGATTCTTTCAAGTTTATGAATTCGCCTCTTACGCCAGCAGCAGCCAAGAAACTGTTCACTTCACCAATCACGACGCCTGTTTATGCAGCATGGAGCAAGAAACCGCTGAATCAAAGAGAGGCATTCGAAGACAATGCCGTGGAAGATGCTTGCAGAAGCTTTGAGAACTATCTGATTCATCTGATTGTTGAAGAAGGGAAAATGGATGACTTGATGGACATAGAGGAGCTTCTCTACTGTTGGAAGAATCTTAAGAGCCCTGTCTTCATTGAACTTGTCTCCAGATTCTATGGAGAGCTCTGCAGAGACCTGTTTTCAGGTGAATGAACAGATCCAAAACTAATCAAAAACACAAAAAAGTTTTTACCTTTCTTTCTCAATAATCATCTTAAGGTGTATAAATGGAAACAGAGTTATGTAAAGACTATAAAGATTGTATTTTTTTTGAGCTTTTACATAAAGGAAGAAACTTGGTTTTATTAACTATAGACCAAAAACTTGAATGTGAGCAAAAGATACAAAGCAAATGATTCTTTGGAAAAATGTTATTCTCTTATACCTACAAAACTTCATGAAAAAGCAGAGATCTTTACTTTTACCCTTTTGTTTTAGAAAGATAAACTTGAGATTTAACCACTGAATCTCCAATCTTAAACCCCGGCATTGTAATGAACTCAACTCTTGAATCTCCTTGTTCATCACCTACTACAGATTCCATGTAGACACCTGAGAATCTTGCTCCTCTTCTGACCACAAAGATCTTAGCTTTTGAATCCAAAGAAGCTGCAAACGATCCAAGAACCCAAACCCACTTGGCCATGCTCGCAAAGATCCGATAAAACATCGTTCTTGGATGCTTACCGAGCAAAACAAGACCCCTCGTATCCATATTCCCGAAGAACGAAGCCTCCATCGACGGATGAACAACTGAAAGATACTTGTGACCGCAGAATTTCGAAAACGCCGAATCTGGAAACGCTGTTAACGCGTCCAAAGGATCATCGGAACTCATTAGCTCCGTCACATCGCAAGGATTAAGCTTTATCCCATGAAACATTCTCCGAACAATGTATGACTCGAAAGCATACTTCTTATCAGAGTTTTTAACAAATGTTACATTTCCACCAACGATCGAATCCACTGCTTTCTCCAAATTCCATTCTGTAGCTTTCATCAGAGTGATCAACGGCTTGGCAAAGTCGTGAATCGAGTTAGAAGCGGCTCTAAACGCGAATTCAAACGAAGAAACACTCACAACCAAACAGTCTAGTTTCTCCTTCAGAGAGTGAATCTCACTCTCTTTCGATCTCACTTGCGCCTTGAGTTTCTCCAAATGCTTCTCCTTCACTTCGATTTCATCTCTCAGTCGATTTAAACGAGAAGAAGAAGCAGCAGCATCGGCGTTAAGCTCGTTTCTCGCCTGCTTCGTTTTGAAGAGGAGACGCTTGAGTTTGCGTAAGTCCTCGAGATGAGAGACGACGAGGTTGTCTGCTTCTATGATCTTGTCTGGATCGTAAGGCAAATGAGCTCGCTGAAACTCGAGATACGCGAGTTTGAGCGCTGAAACAATGTCGAACAGCTTCGAAATCTCATCATCATCATCATCCCACCGAAAATTTCGAATCTTTTTACTTTTGGCTTCATCTCCCAAGATTTCTACTTTATCACAGGGGTTGTTCGAATTCGGATTTTGGTCAGGGAACACACCAACGGATCTAAATTTGCAGACTTTAGCGAATCTGGAGATGATTTCCGATAGATTCGAAGAGGGAATCGTTGATTTTACGACAGCATTCTCCATTAATCCAAGTATAAACCCTAAACAAAACAAAAAGGAAACAAATGATTCGGTTTCGATTCAGATGAAAAGCCCCAAGTTTTTTGTATAAAATTCAAACGAACCAAAAAAGGTTTTGACTTTAGTGTATAATCATATCAATCAGACAAGACAAACAGAAAAACAAAAAAAAAAAACAGGTTTGGAATTTTCAAGTTTTAGCAATTAAGGTCATAGCAGAGTGCAGCCCGAGATTAAACCGTTACAATAGACAATCAAAGCAAAAACAGAAGACGAGGAAGAAGAAGAAAACAAAAATCACCTGTTTGTTTTTGTACACTAGTAGCAGCCAAAGCAAAGCTATGGTCGAGGAAGACCAAAGGCCAAAGCTCGAGCCTTTTGTGCTTCTTTGATTCTTTCTCTCTCTCTACCTCTGTCTCTAATTCAATTGCATGTTGCTTAACATTGGAATGAGGTTAAGCAAGAAATAAAGAAGACCAAATAAACAATACTTTTTTTTTTTTTTTTTTAAAAGGCCTCGTTAATGGTGATGATTCTGGGATTCCTAAACCATAAATCGACTATTATTGGCGTTTAGTTCCTTTATTTTGTTTTTATTCCTACCGAAAATCGAAAACAGAGCGTGTTTTGTAACTGAGAAGCTTTGATCTTCACCAGTTTTCAAAATATACAAGTCTATATTTTATTGGTATTTTGAATAAATCAGCTTGGAATCTTCACAGACACCGTCGCGGAGAAACAAAAACTTTTGTCTCCCTTTTCGTTTGTTCCTTCCTCCGAGCCTGTCTTATTTTCTTTGTTAAATAATCTTAACTACATTAAATAGTTAATTTGTTCAACAGTAAATATATATATATATATATACTCCAAGAAACTAAACCCTAAACCTAAACCCTAAACCCTAGCATGCGCAACGCAAGATCTTAAGCGGCGCTTCGCTCGAATTATTGATTTGATTAAATCAAAATTAAATAAAAAATGAAGAATCGACGCTAAATTAAACGTTTTAAGCACCCGCGCTTAAGCACACGTGGCATTCTCTTTCCTCATTTTTTCTCTTCCCCTTCTAGCTCTTCTCTCTCTGCTCTCGATAGCGATTCGATGGAAAATCGAAACTTCAGTCGATTTCGCTAACAAAATCCGTCGGAAATCAAGTCTCCGGTGTGGGACGTTCGTAGTCAGATTGTGGTGATGAGAAGCGGCGAAGATCAACCAATTTCAATCAAAGATCGTTTCTTCTCTTTGCATGGTAAGTTTTATTCCAAAATCGGCTGTATATCATGCTGAATTAGGGTTTAGAGTTCAATTAAGCTCTCAAGATCGAGTTTCTACTTGTTGTATCTTGTTGATTGAGTATTTAAATTTCGTTTGGATGTATTGATTTGGTCAAAATTATCAATTTCAGAATTTAAAGCTTAATGTTCTCACGATGGTCTAGGTTTCGCTAAGCTTATTGTTTATTTGAGCTTTGTTTGTATATGAATTTGCCATTCTTGTTTCTAATATAATGTATGGATCAAAGATTTAAATTTTAGCGTTTCGATACTAAATCAGAGTTTGATTGAAGCTTGAACATTTGTATTGAGATGATGCAGCCAGAAAAGTTTGAGTCTGATAATATCATATCATCACTTCTGTTTTGATTCTGCGAGATAAAGATTTGGGTTTTTTGTTTACTCTTCTGTGTCTTGGGATTTATATACAATTGTAAAGTTTGGAATGACTCAAAAATGTTGATGTTGGTAATTGGCAGTGCTGCTCGGGGACTCATCAATCACATGTTCTTTGAGTCAGAGAAGCTAGTAGGACAACATGCGGCCACCTGATTCAGTGCTTATCTTTCCGAGAAGTAGCAAAGACATAAAGAAGAAACAGACATACAAAAAGCATACGTTCTGTTCGGATTATGGAACGAACATACAAAGACAAGGTTCCTCTCTGCTTTAAGTGACCAGAAGCTGACAAGGGCTCAGCGAGACAAGTGCACTGAGCATTACCATATGCAAGAAATACATGATGAGATGTTGTTACTCTTATAAGTTCTTGTCAAACTCAGATGGAGAAGAAAGAATCTCTTTTAGCTCTATGGTTCTTTTTTTCAGCATTATGGTCGCACAGCAGAAAGTTTCACAGCATCTTTGTTTGATAAATGATCAATGTGCCCTGAACTTGTTTGCTATATGCTGATTATGATTATTGGTTTATTGATAAATTGGTCTTGCTTGCTACAATTAAGCCTTGGTTGTGTTTAGTCAACGACTTACGGATAAAAGAAAAGTCAGATTACGTAGGTGTATTCTTCAAAAGCCCAAGGAACAGGTGAGCCATTGGCGATGCCAAAGTCAAGCTTTCTCAAGTTATGAGTAGCACTTCCAGAGCCAATGATGAGAACACCTTTATCTTTGAGTGGAGCCAATGCTTTGCCCATGTTGTAATGGTAACTCCCGTTTTTGGATGATTGAACACATAGTTGACAAACCGGTATGTCTGCTTCTGGATACATCAACATTAAAGGAACCCAAGCTCCATGATCAAGTCCTCTCTTTGTATCTTCATCAACACGTTTCATTCCTCCTCCTCCATTAGCAATTCTTTAACTTTCTTTGCCAATTCAGTTGCTCCTGGTGTTTCATATTTCAGCTGCAAAACACAAATTGTAAAATTTGATGCAAATAAAACCAAAATTAACACAAAATAAATACTTAATTTTTTTTTCTTAAAATTTTTTTTTTCTTTAAGCACCATAGAATAAGATACTCCCATTGGAGCCGAGAAAAAAAAGAATTCTTAACATAAGTGCTAATGCACTTTAATATTAAAAAAAATTTTAAGCACCTCCATAAGCATCTCCCATTGCACATGCTCTCAAATGTTCAGAAAAATTGAAGAGACAACAAAGAAAAGAAAAGTAGAAAAAGAAGTGAAAGCTGTTTTCACGCGAGTTTCTGTCACCTTTGCCTCAGCAGTCAGCACTGAAAACTGAACACCAAATGCATTTGTGCTTCCCCAAAGGAAAACGTTATAAATACTTGTTGGGCCTCATTTTAGGCCCATTTATTCTTCAAAGCTATTGGGTCATATCTGGCCTTTTATAAAAATAGCATGAGATAAGAAAATGATGAGGAGCTTCTGCCAACTCTTGAAAATCTCTCACGGCAATATTCAGTTTCTTGAAAAACAAGCTAATAACCCATGCTCTCTCACTCTTTGGGCGAGGTTAAATTTAGATCCATGGCTTATATGGTTAGTGAGATCATTTTGCTCAAATATTTACTTCTTGACTACTTTGGGATGTCTCACGACACACCGGTTCTTTTTACATTGTTGACAACATGGTCGCTATACGTACCTTGGAGGTTGGAGCGATCCCAAAATTTCACAAGCGAAAGAAGCATATCAAGATCGTTTGTAACTTCGTTAGGGACACTATCTCAACGGCTTGGTCTTTACTCATCATGTGATCTATAGGCGATATCATGAATAAAGAAGGCCTTGGACTTCAATAACTTTCTTCTTAAGGTAAGTGCTCAAAATCTCTTGTATATGTGTACACAGTATCTCTTTCGTTGTTTATCGGATATTGCCATATTTGTATAGACTATAGAGCACTCTTACTCTTTAGGTTTAAAATTTTAATATCTATTTTATTAAATTAGCATCGAGTATCCGATTGCCGAATATTCAAAAATCAAAACTGAAAGTAAGCAAGACTTATGACAAACGTTTCCCGCAAACTCACCACAAATTAAGCATATAGCCGAAATTCAGAAATCCAAGTGATCCAAACAAATTCATTATATCTAGTATATATAAATTCATGGGGGTAAAGTTATTACAATTAAAACTTTTTGCAAATAAAAAAATAATAATATATTGGATGCGGACTGATCATCAGTGACTTTTATACATGCATAGTTGCTACACATTTTCACATACAAAAGATGGTGCACATGTCGCTACATGACGAATGTTTCATATATCTATCAGTTTCATACACACACACACAAATTAGCTCACCAAAAATTCGTTATCCAACTACAAATTCACTGAAAATATGATGATATCTCAATGTTTATAGGATTAGTTGATTAAAGAAGGCATATCGTAGTTAAGTAGTGATATTCAACCCCGAAGATCATGGATTTTATGAGGACTATATATATATATATGTGTACCTATTGACAATCTTTAAATTCGATCTTAATAATAAATGAAGGAGAAGAAGAAGAAGAGAAAAGAGAATGTGGTCCAAATTCTGAAAACACACAAAGCAAGAATTCAACACACTCGTGCATCTCTTGTCTCTTTCCCTTTCTTCTGTCTTTCCAACTTTTGGCTTCCCTCCATCTGCCATACTTTATCTTCTCTTTTTCTCTCCTCGGACCTGTTTTAGCAGTACTCAATCTGTTTTTTTTTTTTTTTTTTTTTTTTGTACATTTTTATAAATATATATACATGGTGTGTGACAGAAGAGAGCGTATGTAGATATCATATGAGATACAATGAAGGCTTATCTAGCTACTAGTATCAGGAAAACTAGTATAAATACAGTTGTCGTGAAATTTAGCAAAGTTTTTTTTGGAGGATATAATAGTATTGGTTAACTTGGGAATAATGAAATTGTATATAACAGAATTAATAAATAAAATTATTATGCGAACTAACTAATTAACGAACTTACCAATATAAAGTTTTAAACACGCAATACCAATCAATCTTGGTAGTTTTTAAATTTTTGCTTTCTTTTCTTTTAAAAATTTAAAATTTTGCTTGTTGACACCTCAATTCAGAGACAACCTAAAAAGGTGAAGTTGAAACAAATTCAATATTCTCACTGTAAAATAACATGAAAATGGGTTATCTTTAAAAATAAGGTGTAATTTTTTCTTACCAAGTCGTTACAAAACACAATCCAAAATCACAATGTATATGTTAGAAAGATATGTAGGTAAATAATATATATAACTACATGTGAGTTTACACTTTACAATAATTTGAATCAATAAACTACATTGAGTCGACGGATCGGATCCATCGCCGTTCGGCCCACAAACGGACCTACCAACATCCCAACCTCCTCGACCGGGACCCGTCATCTTATATGCTTTTTAGAATTTGAAAATCTGTCTCAAAATTAGTGACAGCAATTTTTGGATTGGTTGGAATTGCAATGTTTCTGGTTAGCTACGGAGGTTTTTCGAATAGAAAGTATCGTCTCAAATCTTGACTTTTATGGTAAATAACTATTAATGAATTAATTATCAGGATTTTTGAACTAATTCTTTTCAACATTCTAAGTACCACCCGAGTTTGAACCTTGAAGCTACATTTGGCCATTTGGGAATGAGATTATTTACGTTTGTGGACGTACTACAAGTTTCATCAACGACTCGCGCGTCTCTTGTCTACAAAGATTTTGAACTAATGTTTCAAAACTTCCTCGTTACAAAAAAAAGTATATAATAAAACTCTAGAAAAACATTTGGATAAAAGAATTTTGATCGATATAACAAACTCATTCATTATTAAGAAATATTTTAAATATAATAGGAAAATAATTGAGAAGGAAAAGACATGCCTCCTGCGTCCTGCAGATACCTGCGATTTGAGATAAAACACACCACCTGCGGAATGTGCTAATTTTTATTCTGTGCGGGGCACATTTTATTTATTTATAATATTCTAGTTGGAACACATCTTTTGAAATGAATGGTGACTCGTTTTGCATTTGAATGTGGTGAATGCGTGATCATTTATATTGTAAGAAATGATACGTGGTTTTATTTTTACTTCATTGGCGTAAAGGAAAAAAAACAGTGTTTTGGTAGAATTGACATCTTTGAATCATACATAGATAGGGAACAATGCAAGTCCTATCTGTCTCAGTCAAGAAACAAAATGAAATTTCAATAACAATAACATGATAAAATGAAAAGCATACAATGTGTGAGCGTGTCAGATGTTTGTGTTAAACCTTATTATAAAAATTATTGAGAAGTGGTGGTGTGTCAGGATAGAGAGAGATACTTACCTTGGCATGTGATCTTCTCAATATATTCTTATACACGAATATTTGTGTACTCTCTATGTCTACTATTAGGGTTGTGATTGAAAGTTGGGATATTCAACCTTAATTTACGTAAAAAGATGATAACCAATATTCTATTACCATTCTACGTATAGTATAAGCTCAATAGCTCATGTGTTGTTTTACAGGTGTTCAGGGTACGGGTGGCAAAAATTTCGCCCATTGTTTGTCTGTATTCCACTCGAAAGTTTCGAATCACATAGAAATGTATTTTAAACTGGAACATGATGTAAAATCCTAATTTGTGATGGACACGGTGTGGGAGCAAACAGGAGAATCTGAAAAATATCAACTCCGGAAGTCATGTTCTAAATAATCCTTTTAAATTATAGTAATTTGTAATATATATATGGATATGTTTTATTTTAAAAATTGTATTCTTCCTTTTTATGTTTTTCATGTGCTCATCAGGAGTTATGTTTCAAATAATATGAGGAATGTGACGTAGAAAAACAATTGGTTGAATTACAAACTTCAGACACTACAAATGACAAATGATACAAAGTTAGGTTGTCAATAGTAGGAGTTGTCGGTGAAACTGTTTCATACTTTATTGCGTTTAACGCACCTTTATTCATTCTCGTTAGCAGTAATAACATCGTTAAGGTCATACCGTTCTAAGATCTCCAAAGGTAATGTTTAGGCATTGCGATGATTATATGGTTGCATAATATTAGATCGCAATAAAAAGTAATGTCAAATTTATCTACAGTAACAAGTTAAAAACATTGATATATTTGATTCAAACCTATATATTTTTCTGGAAATTAATTGTTTCACTATCTTCAATATGCTACTAATATTCGTAACTTTTAACAATTATTAATTAACTAAGAAAAAATAGTTGAATATGTTATCAACATGCAGTAGACTTCATCCATTTTTATCAACATGCATTAGACAAGCTTAAACTTTGATGACATCTCCACAACACTATTACAAATCATTATATAGACTACATGTTCGGTCTATAAACTTTTATACTACAATTTTTGCAACTGAAAAAATTGTTTTTTGCCGTTTCTACTATAAAGAATCCTTAGACTGTAACCTTTTTGTGTGAATAGAGTATAATTGATTGATAAGACTATATATAAATTAATGTGTAAATGAGGAATATGAACATGGAACCCTTCTTACACATTTGTTGGGATGTTTTGTCCATACTTCCTTGCCTTTGGAATCTCACTCATATTTCATCCTGCGGCCCTCCCTTATCCCTCTCCTCTTCAAATCAGTCACCTCTCATCTCTTTCCGTTAAGTATAATGAACAAATCCCTAATAGACAATCATTTTTTTCCAAACACAACACCCAAAGCTAACTAAAACCCTAACCGAGAGTCTTAAACCGCCAGGGAAGAAAAAAAATCAAGATTATACTGTTTTATTACTAATCACGTGAAATCATACCCTATTATATATCATGTGATGTGACACACACCACTATACTACACACATGCATGTAAAAGAGCTTAATTACGAACCATAAAATATATATACAAGAAGATAAAATAGAAAACCATATATGTGTGATCGATGTTAATAAAAAAAAAAAAAAAAAAGAAGACATATATGTGTATATGTATAGCTTGGAAGATTGCTAAAAGCAATTTCTGGGGAAAGGAAGGGTACAATGACAGAGAAAATAGGGTGCAGGAGAATCTAACTCCGAAACTTAGCAATGTTTAGGTACCTTTCTTAATTACTTCTCTCTTCCTACACTCTTTCTCTTCTTTTATCTCTCTATTATTTTATTGTCTTGTTATATTAAAATTTCCAAATGTAATTGCACATCTTTGCAGTAAACCCCTCGTTCTCTCATAATCGACTCCTTTTGTTCTTTCTCCCTCACAACCACTCCCCCTACTCCCTCTCGTTTTTGACAAAATCCAAATCATAAGATACCAACACACATTTAAATATCCTTTTGTATAATCTTTTTTCTTGATTTCCATTTTCATATCTTGTTTTTATTATCCCACCAAGTTTTTTTGTTTTGCATGAAACGATCCTGGAGGATTCATAAGTAATCTCTGTTTCTTGTTTGGTGGGGTTTTCAGAAAGTTTGGTAATCATGGATTTCCAGAGACCATCATCATCATTATCATCATCATTGCCATCATCAGAAACTTCGAGAGTCAAGTTCAGTCTCTTCTATATATTCCTACTCTGCGTTGTCCTCTGTGTGATTACCACTTTCATTACTCCCTCTTCACTTTCTTCTCCATGTAAGCCCTCTCTTTTTTTTCGTCAACATAAACTATATATTTTATTGTTGAACCAAAAAAAATCTTTAATTTTATTAATCTTAATTATTATTTATCTTTCTCCAACATAAATTAATCTCTCTTAATATGTGGTTTGTACGTAACATGGAATCATTACATGCCATTAATATATATGTTCTCTATTGTTGTAAAAATGCAGATACTAGGAACTCTAACTCGGGGAAACGAGGGCACTTCTATGCACAGGTTCGTAAGCTGTTTTATCCTCTTACTCTCTTGCGTGATCAAATATAAAAAGTTAACCTTTTTATTCTGCTGCTGAGTCAATAATTAATTAGGAGAAAGGTCTCAAATAGCGTGTTATATATCTACTAAACATAGCCACATAAAATCCAAAATAGCTTAGTGTTTATTTCTCCTGATTCAAGTATCTTTTGGAAGACAAGACTGATGTTGAAACATCATTAAAGACATTTAAATAAGCTTATGATGTGGGGATCTCTAAAAGGACTATACATACAATAAGGGTTAAGGCTAAAATGCGCATGAACAGTCAGCGACTGTGACGGCATGTCGAGACTGACTGGGCTGCAGTGATGCCATGTACTCCTAAAGAGAATCTCAGCCGTCCGATTCGCTTCAGCACACGAGGACAAGGACAGTACTCGACTTTGGTTCGTTCACCACTTGTGGGACCCTGCCTTTGCTTTTGTCTGTGTTTGGATCTCGATCGAGTGGTAATGTTACTAATCACTCGCCCCCACGGCGCACGTTAACGTATGACAACCTCTTGGATCTTCTCAATCTCTCAGGCTTTTTTTGGTAATGTGCGTAGCGCTTTTTCCGGAGCGGTTTTCCCGGGTCTGTCTCATTCCCAAGCCATGGTTTTCAAAACGTACTTACCTAATATGCGCATTTTAGAAAAAGCATGCGCATGTTAGACTTTAGTAATACTTTTTTTTTCTCGCTGCTGTCTTATAATGTTAGCGACTGATCAGCTGAATTCAATATTTCACGAAAAAACGTTAAATTTATGTATTCTTGATTAACCTTAATTAGCTTAATTCTCATCCAGGAGGAGGGCCAAAGTACACTGGTGAAAAAGAAGATGAGGAAGATTGGTGGTAGCTGGAGCAAAGAGGCGGACCTTCGGAGGGTTTTGAGGGGATTGGGGTCATCTCCGCCACGGTGCTCGTCCAAGTGTGGAAGATGCAGGCCATGCAAGCCTGTGCGTGTGTCGGTGCCTCCGGGCACGCCTGTCACCGCCGAATACTACCCGGAAGCTTGGAGGTGCAAGTGCGGCGACAAGTATTACATGCCATGATCTTTTATATATGATATATATACTCACATATATACATTATGTATGATTTATATGCAGGTTAATTACATGGCCATGTCTTATGTCTCTACTGAAGTATTTATTATATGTTAAACATGCTGCTAGAAGAAACTGTTGATGATTGATTGATGTTCTTCGTATATGGGTCCGTCTATACGATATCTTTCAGCATATATGATAATGTTATGGTTACAATAATTCATGAGCATGGTATGCTATTAATTATTGTCGTCTTCAACGTACGGGCTTCCTAATGTTACATAGGCAAATAAGCAAAAAGCCCAATAACATTATCCATCAATTGGCACATATAAATCGATCAATGATCATGCACCACTATACAAATAGACTACTAAACATCTACGTCGAAAAACTATAAACATATTTTTCAAGACTCGTTGATTTCATTTACATTTTGTAATCATATAAACTCACTCAAATAATTTATTAATGTAGCCGATACTCTCGATCTATTAACTTGGGTGAATCAGACTCTTTCTCTCACTCTTGTGTTTGATTTCACATAAAGATGAAAACAAAAATAAGAATGTAAAGAAGAAGAGCACACGCAAAGTTATAGAGTTCCCCACTTCTTCAGGATCTTTCTCCTGGAAATCCACTAAATCTTTTGAGTTGCAGAGAAAGTGATAAGCTCTCAGAGCTCTATCAATGGTGAGATTCACGTGTTACAATGACGGAGAAGAAGAAAGTCAAAGAGGTTATAACTAACTTATCTTCTTTCTGTTTCTTATTACAGAAATGCAAATGGGCCTTCAACAGAATCAGCAAACCCATTTTCTCCTTCTCAGCCGTAACTCATCATGGACTTAACACACCTCAAGCCCACTCGCTTACTTATACATCATCTCGAGTGTATCGAACACAAGTGGCTGAGATCCGAACCACAGTTTCAACTTCAACAAATCTCCACCTTGGTTCCGATCTCCTCTCGACATGTCAAATCCGATCATGTCTGTGGATTCTGATCCTGGTACCGGCGACTTAAACCTAGTCGCCTTCCTGGTTCTCGTTCTGCAACACCTGAAGAACAACCAGTCTCGTCTCTTCCACTTCCAAACATCTTTGAAGCAGAGACTCCCACCGTCAACCTCACCATGATGACTAACACACCGATCTAACACCACCAAAAAACCCTGGAGCTGTCAAATCACATATGTTGTTTCTGCATGACCACAAACCCGCGGTCAAAAGTCTTGGAATCGCCGTTGTCAACAGATCACCGACGATGACCCCCTCCGGAGCTCTCTATGCTCCGATTACCTTCAGCATCTGCAAGCATCCGCTGAACTTCTCTTCAGGTAACGATTTCGTCAACATATCAGCTGGATTCACTGAAGTATGAATCTTTAGGACTTTAACATCACCTTCGTCGATCACTTCCCTGATGTAGCTGTAATTGATCTGAATGTGTTTAGTCCTTTCATGAAACATGTGATTCTTTGCTAAGTAGATTGCGCTCTGTGAATCACAATGAGTCTCTACTGCATCCTGCTTGAAACCCAGCTCTTCACAAATGCCTTTTAGCCAAACTGCTTTTCTGATTGCTTCTGATAACGCTATATACTCAGCTTCTGTAGTAGATAACGCAACTACCTTCTGTAAACAAGATCTCGAACTGACTGTATTTCCACCAACTGTGAAAACAAACCCTGTGATAGATCTTCTTCTGTCTAGGTCTGTAGCATAGTCTGAATCACAGCAGCCTGTAACCTTTAGCTCTGACTCTTTTGTGAATGTTAAACACTTACCTGATGCACCCTTCAAATACTTCATTATCCACTGTACCGCTGACCAATGTTCTCTTCCTAGTTATCCCATGTACCTGCTTACCACGCCAACTGCGTATGAGAGATCCGGTCTGGAGCCAACCATGGCGTACATCAAGCTTCCCACAACACTTGCATAAGGTATCTGTTCCATTTCCCTTGCTTGTTCATCCTCTTGCTGAGTAGTTATAGCCTATAGCTTGATATGCGAACCCATAGGAGTCTGAACCTTTCTGCAATCCCACATACTGAACGTCTTGAGTAGTTTCTTTAGATAAGCCTCCTGTGATAGCACCAGAACCTCTTTCTCTTTGTCTCTGAATATATCCATGCCAAGAATTCTTCTTGCTGCACCTAAGTCTTTCATCTCAAATTTTGTGCTCAGCATTTTCTTTAGGTCCTTGATGTCTGACTTACTCTTTGATGCTATTAACATGTCGTCAACATAAAACAGTAAGTAGATCTTGTCTTCATATGATGAACCTTTTAGGTAGATGCATGGGTCTTATTCACTTTGCTTGTACTTCTGCTTTATCATGAACTTGTGAAACCTGAGATTTCACTCTCTGGGTGACTGCTTTAAATCGTAGAGTGACTTCTTAAGTAGGCAGACTTTATCCCCCTTTCCTTTAATTACATAGCCTTATGGTTTTTCTATGTAGATAGTCTCTTGCAGAACTCCATGTAGAAACGCTGTTTTGACGTCCATCTGCTCTAGTTCCATGTCTTGATTTTCCACAATTGATAGCATAATTCGAATTGATACATGTTTCACCACTGGTGCAAACACATCATTATAATCAATTCCTTCAATCTGAGCATATCGCTTAGCTACCAATCTTGCCTTGTATCTTGGTAGTTCAACTTTCGGTATTCCTAGTTTAAGCCTGTATAACCATCTGCAACCAATAACCTTTTGATATTTTGGTCTATCTGTCAGGTCCCAAATGTGATTCTTATGGAGTGAGTCCATCTCTTCATCTTCAGCTGAATTCCATAGCTTTATGTCTTTGCACCTTTGTGCCTCTGCATATGACTTAGGCTTGTCCAGATTTATGGCATCAGCACACACCAGGGCGTATGCCACTATGTCAGCTTCTTCATATTTCGACGGTGGCTTTGACTGTCTCCTTACACGATCTCTAGCAAGAAGGTAATCACTCAAATCTTCTGTATTAACATTACTGTTTTCTTCCTCTGATGAATTTGAAGAATCTGACCCTTCTTCTGTATCTGTATTCTGAGAAACTCCACCTTGACTTGAAGACTGCTCTGATTGAGACTCTGGCCGTTCTGACTGAAACTCTACTAGATCATCTCTGAGGGTAACTTTCTTCTTACCTTTTTTACTTACTGCCTGAATTTTCTGAACTGCCTCTGTTATCTCTGAACCTCTATGCTTGTAGACCTGATCCTCAATGAACACAACAACTTTACTAACTGTAACCCGTAGATCATCTAGAAGCCAAACTCTGTACCCTTTTGTTCCCTGAGCGTAACCCATAAGTATACCTTTTGTAGCTCTAGGACTGATCTTGTCTGACACTGTGTGAACGTATGCGATGCAACCAAACCTTCTTAAGTGACTGTAATCTAGTTTGTGACCTGTCCACAGATGTTCCGGAATCTCAAACTCAATCGCAGAAGATGGTGACCTGTTGATTATGTAGACTGCCGTAGATGCTGCTTCTGCCCAGAATTCACCTTCTAGACCTGTTTCCTGTAGTATGCTTCTGACCTTTTCCATTATCGTTTGGTTCATTCTTTCTGAGACTCCATTTTGCTGTAGAGTATACGGGCAAGTTTTATGCCTCTTAACTCCTGATTCTTTACACAACTTATCATATTGTTGATTGCAGAACTTTAACCCGTTGTCTGTTCTCAAACATTTCAGCTTCTTCCCCGTTTGATTCTCAACCAATAACTTCCAATCAGCAAAATTCTGGTAAGCCTCATCTTTGGTCTTTTGAAAATAGATCCAAACTTTTCTGGAATAGTCGTCTATCATAGTTAGGAAGTACTTGCTGCATGATAGACTTGGAGTAACATTTGGTGAATCCTAAAGATCATAATGAACATCATCAAGTAGCTCATTTGTAGTATGTTTTGCCTTCTTGAAACTCTGCTTATGTGACTTTCCCATTGTGCAGACCTCGCAAAACCCAAGCTGTTTGACATCCTCAGTTTTTAGAAACCCCTTCCTGACCAGAATATCCATTAAAGACTGACTCATGTGAGCTAACCTGGAGTGCCATCTTCTTGTCATATCTACAACTGCCTTTGCCGCATTAACCTCATGTACTGTGATCTGCCCTTGTAGATAGTACAAACCCTGATCATACTTGCCGACTAACACTTTCTTATCTCCTTTGTAGAACTCAACCTTGAAGTCTCCTCCACTATACTTGCAACCTGACTGCTCCAACTGACCATACGAGATCAGGTTTCTGCCCATATCAGGTATGTATCTTACATTCTTTAGAATGACCACAATTCCATCTGGATTGTCTATTGTTATGCTGCCTTTCCCTTTGACCAAGCAGTAAGTATTGTTACCCATTAGGACTTTACTTTCTTTCAGCTCTTCAAAGTCTGATAATAGATCTCTTCTAGGTGTTATGTGAAATGTGCACCCTGAGTCTAGGACCCACTTCTATTTTGTGTCCTGTGTGCTGGCTGTTAGAGCTATAGCCTCTGGTAGTCTAGTAGCAACATTTGCTGAGCTTGGTATGTTATTGTGGATATTTCCCTTTCTCTTGGGGCAGTCTTTTTTGAAGTGGTTTTCATCTCCGCAGATCCAACATGCTTTAGGTCCAAACTTTGGTTTAGATTTAGACCTGCCTCTGTCATTGTTTCTGCTTTTACTTCTGTTGTTGTTTCCACCTTTTTAGTTACTTCTCTTTTCTGACCTTTCTCTGTTTTCAACATACAGACTCTCTGAAGCTGCTCTTGACTTTCCGAGAAGACCCTTCTGCTCAAGCTCCACCTCCTTTGCATAAGCCGATGCAGTGACTTCTTTCAGAGTAATGGAGTCCTTACCCATACCATACTTGAGCGTGTGAACAAGGGGCTCATATGGTGGAGGTAAGCCTGATAGAACCTGAATTGCTTGGTCCTCGTTAGAGATCTTGATGTTTAAACTAGCTAGGTCAGCTATGAGCTTTATGAATGAGTCCATATTTTCCTCTATGGTTTTGCTTTCTTCCATCTTGTAACTAGCAAACATCTTCTTTAGATAGATCATGTTTGGAAGTGACTTTGTTTGATAGTCACTTTCAAGCTTCTTCCACATGCCTAGCGCTGTCTCTTCATGCATTATCTTTCGCAAGATTACATCACTTAGACATGAACCGAGTAGATTCTTTACTCTTGTGTCTTTAGCAACCTTCCCTGGATCTAAGACTAGAGGATCCTCAGGCTTAACCTGATTCTTGTAGAGAGTAGATTCTTCTTTCAACACTTTTCCCAACCCTTGAATCTCGAGTTGTCCCATTAACTTGTACTTCCACATACCAAAATCCCCTCTGCCATCAAACTTGTTCATCTCGAATCTTCCTAGTGTTGGATCCATATTTGCTATGATGATCTATATCCTTTTGTCTTCTGCAAGTAGGCAAAAGTAAATCGCAGTGAACAGTTATGGAGATCAACAACCTTGATGTCTAAGAACAAGATGATCAGATCATATAGAAGAGGAGAAGAATGGAAATAAAGAAAGAGACTCCCTGGGTTTTCTCAGATTGTGGCTTGATCTGATTCGTCTTGATCGGATGATTCCGTTTCACCTGAGGTATGTGAAACTTTCCGATCTGCTCAGCCGTGTAAGTCTCGATCTACCTTCGTCCACTTGAATCGCCTAGAGTATCTCTTCCGCGCCAAAACCTGGCTCTGATACCACTTGTAGTCGATACTTTCTCGATCTATTAACTTGGGTGAATCTGACTCTCTCTCTCTCACTTGTGTGTTTGATTTCACAGAAAGATGGAGAAAAAAAATAAGAACGTAAAGAAGAGGAGCACACACAAGGTTATAGAGTTCCCTACTCCTCCACCAGGTACGTCTCTCTTCAGGATCTTTTTCCTGGAAATCCACTAGATTTTTTGAGTTGCAGAGGAAGTGATAAGCTCTCAGAGCTCTATCAATGGTGAGATTCACGTGTTACAGTGACGGAGAAGAAGAAAGTCAAAGAGGTTATAACTAACTTATCTTCTCTTTGTTTCTTATTACATCAACGCAAATGGGCCTTCAACAGAATATGTAAGCCCATTTTCTCCTTCTCAGCCGTAACTCATCATGGACTTAACACACATCAAGCCCACTCGCTTACTTACACATCATCTCGAGTGTATCGAACACAAGTGGCTGAGATCCGAACCACAGTTTCAAACCACAGTTTCAACTTCAACAATTAATATACATAATAGATAATATTGTACGTAAGAAAGAATATGCTAATAGTTACGTAGCTAATAGTTAGTGATCTCAAAGTCGTTAGTTATTTACTGACTGGTTCTTTTTTTCTATTATAAATAAGAGGTTTTTTTCTGAAATTCAATCGCGATGTGAATATGATCCGGCTCATTTTTTAGCTTATTCTATTCAGAACCGGACCATCGGAATCATTGAATATTATTCCCTCTATTTCTTAAATATACAATGTTTTAGTTTTTCTTCTTGTTCTACAATATATGATTGTTTTAGATTTTAAAAGTTATTTTTGTTAAATAATGATAACAAATAAAAAATTTCAAGAAGTATTAATTAAGATATTTGAATACTTGAGCTACTATTAGTTAATATTAATCGAACTGGTGTAAAAAAAACCATTTTCTTTTTTTTTTGTATTTGAGGAAAACTTAAATTTTATATTGTGGAACCGATGGAATACTATTTTTCTTGTACTAATTTTCCTTCTAGACAATAATCGAAGAAATAATTAGTCTCTGTTCGAATTGAATAATAGAGAAATGATTAGTCTCCGTCAAGACTAAATAAATAATAGAAGCATATCTTAACACTTATTTTCAAATCAACCGGCCCACATCCAGAACCGTCCAGCAGGTGGCCGGCGTCGACTTGTTCCACCGTTTGGATATTGCCACGTGCCATCATTACATTTGTACAAGACACCTGCCACCATCTCGTGGAACATGTTTTGTCTTGAATTAGATTTATAAAGTCACAACCCAAGTCGTTATATTCATCACATAAAAGAAAAAATAAAACCACATGAGATGAGACACGCATATACAAAAAACACCTACTTTACTGATGTACGTGTTTTTTTTTTAACCATGCATAGAAGATGATTCTTGATAGTTCTAGATGTAAAAAGCACGAGAGAAGCCATAATGTGTTAGGTGAAATAATCACCGCGTACAGGCAGAAGAAAAGAAGTAGAAACCCATCGACGGCATAATAATTGACTGATACAAAAGACTTCGTAATAATTTGGAGTATAATTTAAGAGTATATCGATCGTACAAACATATATATAATGAAAATCATGATCGTAAAGATTTGTAAAACAGATTTCCAACGGTTGGCTTCTATATGTTTTTTTAATGAAAAAATGAATTTTTAACACTGTAGATTATTTTACTATCAATTATGTTATTGTTGAAATTAATCAACTTATTTTAGAACTATTGGCTTATTTCTTTTTCGAATGATTTTTTAATACAATAGACTTATTTATATCGTTGACTTATAAATTGTAGCTGATTTAATTTCAAGCTCTTGATTTGTATATTCTTGGATGAGTTTTGGAAATTATATATTTATTTATATCTATTCAGAACGGTAGAATTGTTGTTTATGAATTATGAGAAATAAAATGTATTTCATTTTATACAATTTCGTAGCCATCGACACACGCTATCCATATATTTATTGCCCAAAAAAGTCACGACGACGTTTACCAATTGCTTGTTTGAAACTAGTTGTAATATTTTAAAGTTTTAGTTTTCTTGACTTAGAGCATCACCATCGGTGGTTTATAGCAGGGTTTTAAAGAAGTTTTTAACAATTAATTGGATATAAGAAAAGAAAAAAAAATTCAGTTTCTGAAACCCGGTTTTTAGCAAGATATTTTTGGGAGAGTTTTAAACCCACCACGCGTCAGTTGTGTCTTCCTTTTTTTATTTAAGAAAAAAAAAAAAAATCTTATCCTCTCTTTCTCTCTTTCTCTCTTTCTCTCTTTCTCGTTCTTTCCGTCGATTCATCGCCTTCTTTCCGCGATCAGGCTCCATCCAAGAAGTTATCGGAAAAGATGAATCGACGGACTGAGCAAGGCGTCGTTTCTTCTGCGGTTGTGGCTCTCACTGGACACCGATCGGAAAGGTAAATCTCTTCTCTCTTCTCTTATCGATGGTTTTTGTTTTGCATGTATGTGATTTCATTTTGGAATGTCTGTGATTTTGACTTGAAAATATATGCAATTGGTTGTGTTTTGTCCCCTTTGGAGCTTGAAAATATAGCTGCTGTTTGTGTTTGGTTGAGATTGTTTGATCCAAATGATTTGTGTTTTAAATTTCTATGCGTTCGGTTGAGATTTGCTTGGGTGTATGTGTTTTCCATATGGGAAGATGCAAAGACTGAGAACGAGCTTAATTATTCATGATTTCCGAAAGTGTCTTGTTTCTGTAAAATGGTTTCCGAAGTGTTCTATATTTCTCTTGCATGTGTGCAAGTTTAGGATGTTTGTCTACTTTGATTTATGTGAGTAACTGATGTGTGATCTTTTGGCTGATCTCGGATACAATCTTTCAAATTGTTACATTGTTGAGGGTTATTATTTGCTGATAAACCATGTGGCCTTTGCTTAAGTCTAGTCTAACCGGATTTATGTTTTTAGAACCAGGCACATTAACATGTGAAATACAAAAGGATTTGATTGATTAAAATTTTTGTTGATGTACTTTTAGCTTCATGACTCACGTTTCCATCTTCCTAGTTAAAAATATTTTGTCATCACGTTTCCATCTTTCTGTTTTCTTTTTGTTGATCTAATGGATTCCCTATTTTCTTTATGTTGTGTATGAATGGCCTGCAAAGGCATACTGATGGTAGCATAAGAGGATTCGATTGAGCCGAATAATGGAAGGCTAGACATTCAAAGAGACATAGGTAATCTCTGTTCCTATTTCTAGTGCTCTGTTTGAGTAGGTGATAGCTTATGTTTGTAGTGTTATGTGAAATGATGGGTTTCTTTGTTGCCTTACCATTAAATGTGTGTTACTTGTTAGGTGATTTATCACAAAAGAAATTTTTTGGTTAAAGTTAGTCAAAATTGTTCAAGTTTCTGGTTATGCGAAATGATGGGTTTCATTACTTAGTGAGCGTTTCTTTGTCTCTGGAAAGTAAATTCCATCTATTGTATTGTTTGGTTTGGTTTGATAGCTAAGTTTAGGTTATTTTCTTTTGCTTTTGCATTAAATGGATTGATGTCTTTAGATTGATGTCCTCTTTGGTTTGGTTTTATTGATGTTCTCTTTGGTAGATAACTAGTTGGGTAGTTTAGTTTAATGTGATTTGATTAGTGTGGTTGAAAGTAAATCTTTAATGGGACAAGATTAACGTGGTTGTAGAGCATTAATGAGTTGTGTAATGATGTGTTTGTTGTGTTACCATTGATTGCTTTCTTCTCTTATTTTCTTTATAATCAACAAGTTGATTTGTTCGAAACACACACCAGCTTTCTTCTCGACTCTTTCTCCGTTTCCTTTTCTTGTTTTTTCCTTTCTCCTTGATTCTCCTTCATCTGGAAATGGATTCCCCGAACCCATTTAGTTCCAGAACCAGCTACCTTGATCTGTTAACAAGGCAGGAGAATAGCTTCTTCTCTCAAGGCGTAGATTTAGGATCAGCCGAAGTCCCTTTTTCTTCTCAATCGCCTGATGCTCCGGTGCTAGAGGAACAGACACCTAGGGAGCGTAGAGGAAGAAGGAAATGGAGTCCAACAGAAGACAACGTCCTCATCAGTGCGTGGCTTAACACCAGCAAGGATGCAATTGTTGGGAATCAGCAGAAAGCCGGCACGTTTTGGAAACGTATCACTGTCTACTATAACTCAAGTCCTAAGGTGGCTGGACTTGCACCAAGAGATCAGACAATCTTGAAACAGAGGTGGCAGAAGATAAACGACTTGGTTGGCAAGTTTGTTGGTGCCTACGAGGCTGCCAAAACTCAGACAACCAGTGGCCAAAACGAAAACGACACTCTCAAGCTGGCTCACCAGATCTTTGACAACGATCACCACAGCGGCTTCAACATGGATCAGGCTTGGAAAGAGCTTCGTAATGACCAGAAATGGCGTGCTTCGTTCAATACCAAAACCGGTGGAAGCTCAAAGAGAAGAAGAGGTGATGGAAGCTCGCCAATAGTTTTAGAGGATGTGGATGAGGGCATGGCTCGGCCTATGGGAGTGAAAGCAGCAAAAGCGAAAGCTAAGAAGGGCACAAGGGAAAGTGATCCCATTTCGGCTGAGAAATATGAGAGCATGTTGGCTGATAGGAAGCAGGACTTAGCCTTTAGGGAAAAGCTGTCGAAGCATGCAGTTCTAGATTGTCTTCTAGCTAAAAAAGAACCACTTACTGAGAAAGAGATTGCTCTCAAGGACAAGCTAATCGATTACATGATGTTAGATTAGCTTTTATGTGTTTTTTTTGTGTTAAATGCTATGAATTAAGTTCGGCTTCTATGTTTTCCCTTTGTAATTTGTCTTTATTAAGTTAGATTTCTGATTTAAGTGTTTTAACTTATGTTTTCCCTTTGTAATTTGTCTTTCCTTTGTTCGGATAATAAAAGTGTTTTCTGATTTTCATATGTTTTGTACCATCTAAAATATTAACTCTGCTATGAAACGTCCTTTATCTCCTTTTAATCCATTAATAACATAAATTATTAACATCATTGTTGTTTCATGTTCAACGAGGTACACATGTTCAAATAGATACACATGAAGGTGGACTTGGATGGAAGGCAGCCACATACCTCAGGTTTGTTAACTTATATTTGGTTTTGTCCGGAATCATCGTTTATACTTGTTGTTTAGTTTTTAATTGGAACATATGTGTTTATTTCCTAATATAGTTTGTGTTGATTGTCTGACTTTATATAGACTTTATCAATAGATCCTCCTAAGTCTATATGACTTTATAAGACTTTATAACACAAGACTATATGTAGTGTCTTCTAAGACGAAAGAATCCAGGAAGTATTCACTTAGTTGCAAAGTGAATACTTTCTTGGATTCTTTCGTCTTACAAGACAACACATGTTCAAAGAGATGAAGGACGTGAAGATGGACTTGGATGGAATGCTCTCAGGTTTGTTAACTTATCTCTGCTTTTGTCTTTAGATTAGTTATCTCTGCTTAACGTTTCTTGTGTTATTACATTGATTTGTGGTTTTGCTGTTTTATGACTTATTAACTCATCTCTGTTTTAAACTGCAAGTTTCGGACATAATCTATTGGGGTGATGGGACGTGTTCAACTGCAAGTTGTTACTCACGGGAAGGCTGAAGGAGGAGAGAAAGGCCAACGACAAAGCTTCACGTGTTTTCTTTTCTTCTTTACTCTGTTTGCTCACATGAGTTTTCTGCTATTATGGTTTTTGTTTTCTTGCGTTATGTCTTGTCTATATATTGAAGTGTTCACATTTCTCATGTTTTTCATTGTGCAACTTTCTCTTGTTCCTTGTTCACAACAATAAACTTCTCTGCTCTTGTTCCTATTTTAGTTTTCTCTCTTGATCCTTGTTCATGCAAAACCAAAACAACAAAAAACTTCTACTTTTTTCTCTACAAATCCAAACAACACCAACTTTATGGGTTCTTCTTCTAATCATCATTTCTCTATTCATGATCACCGTGACCCTTATGACCAAGAATTTGACCAAGCATGGGATCAAATCTTTGAGCAAGCAACCGTTGAGTATGGTCGGCCTAGAAAGGAGAAAAAAAAAAATATATATATATATAGAAAGAAATCGTGAAGAAGGCCAGGAACGCTTATTCAAGGATTATTTCGCCGAAGATGCAACATACCCGGCGTATATGTTCCGTCGACGTTTCAGAATGAACAAGCCCTTGTTCGAGAAAATAGTTGATCGACTCTCCACTCACATTTCATACTTTCAACAACGACTGGATGCTACGGAAAGGACTAGTATAACCGGACTACAAAAGTGCACAGCAGCTATTCGTATTTTGGCATACGGTTGTGCAGCTGACAAGGTCGACGAATACCTTCGGCTCGCTGAAACTACTGCACTCTTATGCGTGGAAAAATTCGTGGATGGAATAATATCTTTGTTCGGGGATGAGTATCTAAGAAGACCCACACAAAATGATCTTAAACGGCTACTTGACGTCGGGGAGGCACGTGGATTTCCCGGGATGATAGGGAGCATCGACTGTATGCATTGGGAGTGGAAGAATTGCCCAACCGCTTGGGCAGGACAATATACACGTGGCTCTGCAAAACCAACAATTGTTTTAGAGGCTGTAGCTTCACATGATCTTTGGATTTGGGATGCGTTTTTTGAATCCCCAGGTACCTTAAACGATATCAATGTTCTTGATCGTTCACCGGTTTTTGATGATATTTTACAAGGTCGAGCTCCGGCAGTGAGTTACTATGTCAATGGACGGAAATATAAGTTGCCTTACTATCTCACCGATGGTATTTATCCTAAATGGGCAACTTTTATGCCAACAATCAAAATTCCACGTGGAAGCCCCCTTGGCCCAATGGTTTGGTTAAGGGTTCATTAATGCTTCTACACCAAGAGATCTGTGGTTCGAATCCCAGAGAATGCGATTTATTATCAATTATGCAGATTAGTGAAGACATGCTTGCAGGAGGCTCGAGACTGTCGATCGTGGTATCTCAGAAGACGGAATTGTTCGTTGCAGAATCTTCATTGTAACATTTCTAATAATTTGTGATAGAATAATAAATCAAGTGAAAAAAAAAAATCAAAATTCCACAAGATCCCAAAGCATCGTTATATGCTGAGTATCAAGAACATTTCCGGAAAGATGTCGAACGAGCTTTTGGAGTCTTGCAAGCTCGATTTGCCATCGTGAAAAACTCGGCTCTTTTTTGGGATCACGCAAAGGTTGGAAAGATTATGAGAGCATGTATCATACTGCATAATATGATAGTTGAAGACGAACGGGATAGATACAATCTTATCAATGTGTCTGAATTCGAGCAAGGAGGAGGAAGCACTTCACAAGTGGAGAATCCGGTCTTCTCCGATATGGATACAATTCTAGATTGAGCATGTATGGCATAAACATCGCTCGACTGTAAACTAGTTCTTCTCTGTATGTCTTTTTATGTTTAATTTGCAAATTTTTAATATAATATTTTGTATATCTTTCTATGTTTCAAAATTTATTAAATGCAATATATTTTATGTTTTTATGTATTATGTTCAAAATTACAAGTTTTTTGTAAAATTTATTTATTTTATGTTAAGAACCAAATAAAAAGTTTTAGGGATGGAAGAAGAAATAATTAAGAAACCACATAAAATTTATTAGGATAAAAATTAATAATTAAAAATGTTTAGAACCAAAAACATGGTTTTAGGATGGAGATGGTCTTAACAAATCGTTGACCCCATCCCGCAGGCAACTACTTCCAAATTTAAATATAAAAGTGTGTGAACTGTAGTCTGTAGACGACGAAACATAAATTTAGCAAATTTAATCCCTTTAATCAAACGAATTAACATATTAATAATAGTACCCTAATTTATAAGAATACAGCAGCAGTTTGTTTCCTGTTATGTTGCCTATGTACTGTGTGGGAACAACATGAGACAACAAAATACTGTGAATTTCAGTTTAAATTAGTGGAATGTAACGTAATTATGTGTCATTACAATTCTCACTTTTCTTGGAGAATTTTTTTTTTTTACTGCCATATCAGAGGTAGGGGTGGGCACGGAGCGGATATCCGGAAAATATCTGTGATCCGTGATTCGCTCCGGCTCATCCGGATATTTGATTATGTGAACCGCTCCGATCCGAAAGTTTTCGGATATCCGGATATCCGTAAAAAATTAAATATCCGCGGATATCCGATCCGATCCATAATTTTAAAAAAAAAAAAAACTAAAAACATATATTAATTATAAATAATTGAAAAGTACATAGATACATCCCTATATATATTATTGTTTCATAAATTATAATATGTATTTAAAAATAAGTTCTAAAAACGTAAATTATCGATCACAACGGTACCACGAAACACATCATCATTAACATTAAGACATAATGCAAAAATAATTTTAAAATTTTAAACTTATTATTTGTTAATTTTGTTTATTTAGTCACAATATTTCTAATTTTAAAGTAATTTAATAAGCTACTGCTATGTTATTAAACTTTTTTACTGTATAAATGAGTGGATTATAATTGTGAAGACAATATTTTTGTTGTTTTGTATGTTTCGAAAGACAAAAATAACAAATTTCTTACTATAATATGTATCTATATACGTAAATATTATAATATACGGATCGGATCGGATATTCGGTTTAAAAAAAAAAATTTGCTATTTGCTCCGTTTTTGACGGATATTGAATTTTAGTATTTGCTTTGCTTTATATCGTTATGGTTATCCGGATTTTTCGGATCGAATTGATGCGAATAACGAATCGAAGCGGATATAGCGGATAATTTGCCAAGGCCTAATCAGAAGTATTTTTGTTTCCTGGTTCACAATTGTGTAACGGTTACATTTATTTAAAACTTATCGTTTACATTTTACACATCAAATTTCCCCATTTTTATAGTATAAAAAGACAAATGAATTAGCTTCTTTTTTTTTTTGACAACGACAAATGAATTAGCTTAAACTCCAGTTTTAGCCTTTTAGGCATCCTTATCCTATTTAACTTATCTTTAAAAAATAAAAAAATCCGTTCTGAACAAAAAACAAATAATAATATTCTTCGCTGCGTTTCACCATAAATCTCCTCCTCTTAAATACCTAACCATTTCCTTTTAAAAACCTTATTCTCAATTCCATAAAAAGTAAACAAAAAAAAACATCCCCAACGAAAAAAGAAAGAAGAAGACGACGAATTAGCATACGTGTTCACACGACACGCTTATTCCCATCTGAATTACGCGCAAATCAAAAGGAGATTCAAATTCTCCACCGAGGACCGTCATTTCTTCTTCTTCTTCTATAGATCAATCATCTCCCAATCGATCTCTGGCTTCTCAAATTATGCCAGAGATTGAGATTGTCGCCGACGGCGACAACAACAACAACAGCAACAACGCCTTGTTCGGGAAATACGAGCTCGGCAAGCTTCTCGGATGCGGCGCTTTCGCCAAGGTCTTTCACGCTCGAGATCGCCGTACCGGCCAGAGCGTCGCCGTTAAAATCCTCAACAAGAAGAAGCTCCTCGCAAACCCAGCCCTCGCCAACAACATCAAGCGCGAGATCTCGATCATGAGGCGTTTGGCTCACCCAAACATCGTCAGGCTCCACGAGGTAATGGCGACCAAGGCTAAGATCTTCTTCGCTATGGAGTTTGTTAAAGGAGGAGAGCTTTTCAATAAGATCTCTAAATACGGCCGTCTCAGCGAAGATCTCAGCCGTAGGTATTTCCAGCAATTGATCTCCGCCGTAGGATATTGCCACGCTCGCGGCGTTTACCACCGTGATCTCAAGCCGGAGAATCTCTTGATCGACGAGAACGGGAATCTCAAGGTCTCCGATTTCGGTCTCAGCGCCTTGACGGATCAGATCCGACCCGACGGTCTCTTGCACACCTTGTGCGGTACGCCGGCTTACGTGGCGCCGGAGATTCTCTCGAAAAAGGGATACGAAGGTGCGAAGGTCGATATCTGGTCTTGTGGCATCGTCTTGTTCGTCCTCGCCGCCGGTTTTTTGCCGTTTAATGATCCGAATCTGATGAACATGTATAAGAAGATTTACAAAGGGGAATATCGATGCCCTAGATGGATGTCTCCGGATCTGAAACGATTCATTTCTCGTCTTCTCGACAACAATCCCGCAACCAGAATCACCATTGATGAGATTCTGAAGGATCCGTGGTTCGTGAAAGGAGGTCTTAAAGCAATTAAATTCCACGACGAGATCGATCAGGATTCCGATTTGGTTAAAGGAAAGGATGATCCTGAAAATCAGGGAGGAGGAGAATCGGACGCGGTGAAGAGTCTAAACGCGTTTGATCTGATTTCTTACTCGTCGGGACTAGATCTCTCCGGTTTGTTCGCCGGTTGCAGCAATTCGATGGGAGAATCGGAGAGGTTCCTCTCGGAGAAATCGCCGGAGAATCTAACAGAGGAAGTGGAGAAATTCGCAGAGGCGGAGAAGCTGAGGGTGATGAAAAAGAAGGAGGAATATGGTTTCGAAATGGAAGGGCAAAACGGGAAATTCATAATTGGGATATACATTTCGCGGCTGAACGATTTGCTCGTGGTGGTGGAGGCAAGGCGGAGAGGTGGTGACGCCGATTGCTACAGGGAGATGTGGAATAACAAACTCAGGCTTCAACTTATCCGCGTTTGCGATCAAACGCCAACCGCAACTATTTAAAAAACGCTACGGAGTTTTTCCTGCTGTGTTATTCAAATCAAACGCCAATCGATTTGGCTTGGATTGATTTGCGTTCTACTACGTTTTTAGAGTTATCACCGAAAAAAAAGGAAAAAAATAATTAATTAACGTGTCTATTACCAAATTGTCTGTATCTATTTTGTGCTTTTTGATAAAAAAAAATGTATTACTCCACTATGTACAACCAAGTCTAAATTGCATTTTGTAGATACTTACTCTTTTGTATAATATATAGTCAAATGTTCTTCTCTTTATGGTATGGGTTTCCTTACTCAGATACTTACCCTTTTGTATAATATAGTTAGATGTTATTCTCTTTATGGTTTGGATTTCCTATTTTACTTAGATACTTACTATTTTGTATAATATAGTCAAATGTTCTTATCTTTATAGTTTGGATTTCCAAGTTTACTGAGATACTTAACCATGATTGGTTATTCGATTGGGCTTCTTCAATTTAATACTGCATATTTTATATTATTGAACATACATTATGTAATGATTGCATGGGAGTATCACATCCGGTGATGAAAAGGGATAAAAAAGGTTTGTACAGTACCTTATTACAAAACTTCAAAATTAAAACAATGCAGCATTTTTCTGGTGAGGAAAAGCTATTATTGTCCACTTGACTATATAATTTTACAAGTAAAAAGGAGTGGAAGTTAAGGAATCATTATCATTATTTAAGCATAATCATACCCACAAGCCTTTCTCATTCATCTCATAATTGTTGGCCCATTTTGTTCTTAAAATAGCAGTTATTAATATTTTATTTTATTTCATATGATCATTGAAAACTCAAAGTAGAACTCCTGCCCACCTCTTTGGCCTTAGACGCAGAGGGAAAAAGGAAAAATTAGGTTGTTTGGTGTGAATTAGGAAAGTAGATAAAGGGGAAAACGTGGTTGATGAAGTTAAACACCTCTTTTTATACACACAAACAAATTTGATAACGAAATCTAGATTAATTTCCATGATTTATAACTGACATGTGAAAATTTTGAGTGAAAACCAAAATTCACACTCACTTTAGTGATGTTTTATTTGTCTATTTTGGTTAGTCCATTATGTAACTGCTGACGGTTCACGTATGATGATTAGAGTATAACTTTGCTGATAAGGATGCTTAAGCTTAGTTAATATTTACCAACATAACCTTTTTTTTTCTCTGCGGATGATTTTGCATACATTTTTGTTTAGTCTCGTTGAAGGAGATTTGAACCTTTATTAAAGTGAAGACTTAAAGCAATAGTTGAGATCTAATAATGTATTTTCTTTATTAAAGATGGAAGATTCATTTCTACTACATATATTTCAGACCACTAATATATTTACGTGGCCAAGAATTCTAGTTACCAACAGATTGATTTGCCTTCAATTCCGAAACATGACGAAGAAGCAAAAATGCAGGTGGTAGCGGTGAAAATGGACATGTTTCGATGATTATTGGTATTTTCTGTGATATCATAGGCTAAAGAAGGATTAAAGTATAATATAAATCTGAGGGTGAAGAAAAATAAGTTAATATTTTGTTTGATTTTCAGTTTATGGTGATTCAACCACCCTAGGCAGTTGATAAAACCTTTCAAGACTTAACTCTTTCAATACGGAAGAGACAGATTCTAGTTCTAAAATTGGGCCATTCCTTGTTACTATTGGGCCTTAGTGATAATGGTCAACATATAGGCCCAAAACAGTCTTATTACTCCTACATACAGTATTTGTCTCCTCTCGTCCAACGGTCGAATTAACGCAGAGAGTAGAGAGAGAGAGAGAGAGAGAGAGAGAGAGAGAGAGAGAGAGAGAGAGAGAGATGAGAGAGAAAAGGGGGAGAAGAGCAAATCCGAAAACCCTAGATCCCGTCGCTGATGATGATGATGATGATGAGACTCGTGGAGACGTGACCGGTAAAGATGGGAAAGGATTCTTCGCCTGCTACATCTTGACCTCCCTTAGCCCTCGCCACAAGAGTCACACCTATATCGGGTATTCGATCTCATCTTCCAATTTTTCCCCCAATTAGATTCTCATCTGATGATCCAATTCTATTGTGAATTCATCGATCTGCAATCATCGGGATTTGCTGATGTTGATGCTTTGTTATCAGTCGGAACTAATTACTCTCGTCTCTCTGTAATCTGAAGAGTTAAGATTGATAAAAGTATTTATTTGATTCAAAACCACCACTCTCTTTCTTGACTACTATCTCTTAAATGATGTTGGTTTACTGGTTTAATCGTTAACCATTTTCCGATTACGTAATCTGGTTATTTTGCAGGTTCACGGTTAACCCGAGGCGCAGAATAAGGCAGCACAACGGAGAGATCGCAAGTGGTGCATATAGAACAAAGAAGAAACGTCCATGGGAAATGGTCCTCTGTATCTATGGTTTCCCCACCAACGTCTCTGCCCTTCAGGTCCCTTATCTTCGAGACCTTTTTAGATAATAGTTTTACCAATCCGGGCAAAAGATTGTTGCTTTTTCACTCAGATTGTGGCCTCTTGCTGATGTTTTGAAACCTGGTTGCAGTTTGAGTGGGCTTGGCAGCATCCGAGAGAATCACTTGCAGTGAGAGAGGCTGCTGCTGCTTTCAAATCATTCCCTGGACTTGCAAGCAAGATCAAGCTTGCATACACAATGCTAAATCTTCCAGCTTGGAATAGGTAAAGAAAGCTTATTGTTGTTGTTATACTGGATTGTGGACGCATAACTTATATACGCTGTGTTTGTGAACAGTTTAAACCTTACAGTCAACTATTTCTCAACAAAGTATGCTCACTACGGCGGTCTTTCTCCAAGTTTGCCATTACAAATGAAAGTCCAAGTTTGTGCTATGGATGATCTTCCGTGTTTCACTCAAGTAGACACCAATTCTCAACTCGAAGATGAAGAGAGTCCTGGTGATAGTAATAAAGAAGAGGATGAGGATGGTGATGGTTGTAGCAGTCAAAGCCAGCCTAAGAATCCAACTACGTGTTCCTCATCGGATGAAAAAGAACTTCAAGACCGGGATTTTGAGAAAGCGAAAGCCAAAGTACGCGAAACTGTACTTGATGATGAGAGTGGTGAAGATGAAGCTTCACAGAGCATTGATGAAGTTATGCAGAAAGAACCTGAGATTGTTGTACATGACAGATTAGCAAATTTCAGTGGTTTTGGCTTATTTGATGAGAGTGTTGAGGATGAAGTATCACATGTCACTTTAAGATCCATGGAAGCTATGGAGAGAGATTGTTGGAGAAGAAGCAACCCTGTTTCTGAGGTTGAGGTGATTGATCTGATGACTCCATCACCGAGTTGCAGAGCTGGATCGTCGTCTATGAAGAGGAGACGAGTTTCTGAGTTTATTGATTTGACAAGGTCTCCTAATTTCATAGAGTTGTAGAAATTTATAGTAATAATATTAATACTCAAAAGAGTTGTGTGCAAATCGAATTCAACCTTGTTGTAATTTTATATGATGTAATAAAAGATTTCAAGCCTTTTAAATATGAAACTCTCATCTTCTTCGTGAATATATAAAAAGCCTAACCAAAACATATATTTTGAATCCTACCTCGTTAGAGATTTTACAAATGCTGACTAACTTGAGTTGTGGAGTTGGATGATTCCACATTTTGCAACGAAACAAATTGTGATTTTGCAATTCGGACACCACATTTTGATTACTTAGATCTACCAAAAAGTACGAGACATGATTCGTTAAATCATAAATGATAATCTTAGCTTAAAATATGTTGGAATGTGAATAAATTTGGAAACACTTTATGCATTCAAGTTTACTATTTTTAAATAGTCCAAAATTTTCATTTTGCATAAAAACATAAACGAGTTCTTGTCTAACGTTATCAGCTAAAATCATGTATTGAATTTGATTAATTAAACAACATTTTTGATGTAGAGTTTTTAGATGCTGTATATGGATGCACACACAATTCCATTATTTTGAGGAGCTTCCAAATATATTTACAATTCGGAAAGAAATAATCGTATTCCGATTTCCGAAGAGTGTGAAAATTGATGTGATCTAGTGTGCCCACATGTTCTCGATATTGACTTATATTTGTGTGCATGTTAAGACGTGAGAGTAGAGAAAAAGAAAAACACGAACAATGATTATGTAATTACTACGGTCAATGATTTAAACTTATAAACTGGTTAAAGCATTTAATTTGGGTTCTTACACGGAAACATCCTTCACGTGCAGCCACATGTGTGTATGTATGTATTAGATTTTTTTCTTTCAGTTTGACATATATTGCACATAAAGTAGCAAATCACACGTGAAGAGGTTGACCTAAGAAAAAACAATGATAAGGTTCGGTTTCTCCATTCTAATTTGATTCTAATTCCATGAACATTCAAAATGAGTCTAATTTGTATCAAGAACAGGTTCGATTAGGATCCATTTTAGATTTTGTTTTGGTTTTCTAGGATTTTGTTTTTAAGAAATATGGAATGTAGTATCAAAAAAAGAAAGAATATATTATATTCAGAGCCGTGCCAACTTTAATAGCTTCCATAAGCGAATATTAAAAGGTTCCATTAGGATCCATTTTAGATTTTGTTTTGGTTTTCTAGGATTTTGATTTTTAAAAATATGGAATTTACTGTATTATATAAAAAAGAATTTATTATATTCAGAACAGTGCCAACCTTAATAGCTTTTATAAGCGAATATTAAAAAATGCCATATTCGTAAAAAAATACATGTACAATAATAAATATGATTGTCATATACCAGAAATAATAAATCGAAGCTAATAAATTAAAAGATTGTTCTAAAACGTAATTTTTCATATTTTTTTTCTTCACAATCATGAAGCAAAATTTTAAAATCAATATTTATAATTAGTTATGTTTCAATGGAAAAATCCATTAGATAATGAACTATTGGTCAAGTAACAAAATAGTTGAAAAACAAAACAATACATTATACTTTAATTGTAATTAAATTGTTGGACAAAATGTTGAAAAACTTTGTTACTGATGAAATTACCTATGTCGGGTCAGCTGCGTAAGTGAAATATGGAAGAAACTTATATAGATTATTTTTTTACCCGAAATGTTTAACATTACAATTCTTTCTATTTTTATTTAATTACTTAAATGTTTTTAGCTTATTGTAAACTTTTTTGTTAAACCCTAAATAATTTACCTTCAAATAAAGTTGGCCCATACTCATGTACTAAAAACTAGTGTATGACCCGCACAGCAGTGCAGTGCGAGATTATGTTTTTGTTTTTTTGCTTTTTTTCTTCTTTTTGTAACATGTTTTAATTTTAATGTTAATTTAAGTGTTGTATGTTTTTTTATGTTAAAATTGTCAAGTATATTGTTAATTTGAATCTAAATTTTTGTATTAAGTGATTCAAATTTTGATGTATTAATTAGATTGTCTTTATTTATTAATAATTAAGAAAAAGAAAATACAATTACCAAACACATGTCCAGACAATAAAAATATTACATCATGGTTATGTTATAACTGTTATACCAACTTAATCCATAATCTGAATAGCTCCAAACTTTTATATACTCTTGAACAAAATATGTTTGTGGTTCTAGTTTAATAAAAAATGAAAAATACATTTATGGATAGACTTCATGTAGTGACATTATGTAGAACCCGAAACATAAAAGAATGAAGTGTGTTGTGTTGTCGACAGATGATTCTTTTTCCAACGATAGTAAAATCCTTTGTAAAAACATATGTCCCAAAAAAAAAAATTAATAATAACCAAACACCTGTCAAAACAGATGTCTTCCGTAGAATACTACTGTGTGAATCTTAGTCTTACGAATGAATTGTCTTCCACGTTCCATTTGCTCTTTTTGCTCGTTAATTTTGTTTGCTTATGAGATTTCAGTTTTTTACTCTCCGAAACCATCATCAGTTGCTAAACTCTACGAAATATTTTTTTAGAGAAATCGTGACAATTCAATTTAGGAAATCTGCAAACTTCAGTGACAACCAGATCTAGAATTCTCAGGTCAGTAAGCAAATTCTCCATATGATCTTCCTGCCATGTCGATTTTCAGTTATCGTTAAAGTGGATTATGGGTTTAATTTGTCTGTGACTTTCATTACAAAAGTCTTGGTTTTTTTGTTTTATTTTATTTAGTATCAAAGTTGTTTCGATTTGGTATTATCGCTAGTTTTTTTTTTATTATTCTTTTTGCAGATTTTTAATAGAGAATGTATAAAACGGAAATCTTTGAAAACGGAAATCTTAGATTATGGTATTATCTAGATAATGCATAAAATGGAAATCTTTGATTATGGTATTATCTACTCTAAAAGGAATTGATTGTTGGTTTAATTGAACCAAACATTGGTTTGATTTAAGTGATATTTTAGATTACTAAATTAACCCTCACTAAACCTGTTTCCAAACAGATTATCTTCACAAAGAGAGATGGTTTTTTTGTCCAAAAAAAGAGATGTACTTCTCAATTAATAGTAAAGAGATATTTTACTATTTAAGATTTATACAATATAAAAGACAGAAAATTTGCTGCCGTAAGCAAATGCTTCAAAATCTCTAACGTAGGCCTATACTATAGATTGAGATTTACAAATCCTTGTAAAGTTTATTGATTTTAATAAGTATTTGTAAATTTGTAGGTTTTCACTCGGATTTCATTCATTGTATTTTTAACATGGAAATCCTTTTAAATCCACTAAAAAATCATTTAAACAAAAATTATAATCAATTATTTTAAAATCATAGAACCAATAACACATATTTGAATATGGATTTTAAAATCATAAAACCAATAGATTTCACAATCCATTAAAATACACAAACCAATAACCCCACTTATATATACGGTTATGATTCGGATTTGGTTTATAATATTGACAAGAATTTAGCTATGTTTATAATCTTGACAAGAATTTAGCTATGTGATTTTCTTGGTTTAGTACGAATTTAGGTTCGGTTTTCCATATATTTTCAAAATATAAGCATTTTAACCAAGTTGTCGAATATTCGGTTGAATCTGATTAGAGTCGATATGGTGGTTGTAGAACCCTGGTGCTTGCTCGAATATTGAGCATTGACTAAGATGAGCCCAAGTAACAAGGATCAATAGCGGCCAGAGGTTATTTTCCTTCTTCAACCAACTTTCTTTAAGTTTATTATTAACAAACCACAAGCTCTAAGTCTAATAAGATTAGATAATTGATGTATTGTTTTGATCCTTGGGGCTCGATCTTATTCGAATTTAGTTTACTTAAATTTGGAATCGATTAGATATATATCTTCTTGTCAGAATAAATAACCAAATATCAAGTTATTTATTTTGTTGTCTACGGCCGTATATACAGTATCAACATAAATAATAAACTCTTGCAAATCTCGAGCATACTCAGAATTTGATAATTAATATCTTAACGTACAAGAGTAAGACATAAAGACTTTTTTTTTTTTGTCTTGTAATCGTCGGAGACAATATAATTATTATTAAGTAAAGAAAGACCGACCATTTAATTAACCCAACTTCATTCACCCTAATGACTCTCCTTCTATAAGAAACCTCTATTTCTTCTTCTTCCTTTCTTCTCTTCCTCCATTGATGCTCTAAAAACCAAACTTATACTTAGCATGCTTGAATGTCCAGAGACAGGTAAAATCCAATCAACATAAATATCTTTTTATGTTGGTCAAGATCATCGTTTGATCAATACTTTGTGGTGGTGAAAATGATTGGAAACAACAGGGAAGAATTTGGAGAGTACTACGAGACCGTAAAGAAGATAAAGAAAGATCCAACCTTTGAAACAACGACGGATCATGCCGTGATGGGTATCAGGAGACACGTGGCGGTGCCTCCGGGGACGGCGTTGAACACCGTGACTCCATGCGCCGCTTGTAAGCTACTCCGCCGTCGTTGTGCAGAGGAGTGTCCTTTCTCGCCGTACTTTTCGCCGCACGAACCTCACAAGTTCGCTGCCGTTCATAAAGTCTTCGGCGCCAGTAACGTCTCCAAGATGCTTCAGGTACACTATTTGATTTCTTATCTCTTTCTTAAGGTTGTTTATTTCTTTATCTTAATTACTCTTTGGATCCATATATCATATTTGATTTATTGGTATATAGTTGAACGGATCTACAACTTTTTTTGTTTGACTTGATCTTTCCGAATTTACTTAAAACAATATATTTCCATTTTGATTAATTTGTTGTCTAGGTGTTTATCAAATTGGCAGAGGTAGAAACACACGCACATATTTTGTTGTTTGTTCGCAATTTTTTTTTCGTCTACAACTCACATCTGAATACTGGTAGATTTTAAATTCGGTTTATATAGATGCACAATGATAATAATAATAATTTAAACTAGAGCGTCCATGTCCATATTAGTCCATCAAATAATGTCTATTCTATTTTGTGGACAAATATTGTCCGTGTCCATTTAGCATCATGTTGCCCATTATAGCCCATCTAAACTGGGCGGCTCATGGACAAAAAAAAAATAGATTTTCGATCATATATATATATTTTTTTGAAAATCAATTTTTTTTTTCTACCCGGATTATGAGAAACAATTTTGTCCCAAATCGATTTGACCTAGGTTATTATGTCCATTAGGCATCATATATCCACACACGTCCATCCACATTTGTCTATGAGTTAAGTTGGATATACCCAGTTATGTCTATTTTCAAATGGGCTTGTCCATGTCCGGTCCATATTTATATGGATATGGACAGCCCATGGGCCGATGTCCACATTGACAACTCTAATTCAAACCATTAGATTACATATTTTAATAATTTCTAGTAAATTAATGTAATTTTAGTTACAAATTATTTTTCTACAAGCCATATCAACTTACCATTTTGCATAATTATATGAAAATATCTATCATCTTCTCTACCGGATCTGATGCGCATTTGTCTTTCTAATATCAGTTAGGTAGTTGCAACTGTTGTGAATTGTAAATAGAGGTAATCAAACCATTTGTGGTAATATAAGAAGCTAACTATTTTCTTTCTTTTTTCTACATACAATCCACAAATGAAATAAACATTTAATTTGCAGTTTTACATAGAAAATAAACTCACAGTTGTTAAAATTTAATCTAAGTTTCCGTGTCTTGACAAAAAATCGCAGTAGATAAATATAGGGTTAATCTCTTGCTCTAAAATATTTCATGATACTTTGGATAAAATGTCAAACTTAAACCTCGATACATATGGACTTCGGAGATTAGTTTGAATTTCAGCTATAGAATAATTTCGGTTATCATAAAAAGTGTTAATTCATTTTATGCAAAATAAATCTTAAATTCATGTTTGTATATAGAGTTGTATAAGTATTAATCATTGATCACTTATTGAAGCAGGAAGTGGGTGAGAGTCAGAGAGGAGACGTAGCGAACAGTTTAGTATACGAAGCGAACTTAAGACTCAGAGATCCAATCTACGGCTGCATGGGAGCAATCTCCGCTCTTCAACACCACATTCAGTCTCTCCAATCCGAACTCACCACCGTCCGTACAGATATCCTCCGCCACAAATACCGAGAAGCCGCCACAATCACTTCCCTTCAAAACAACAACTTCAACAATAATACTACAACATCAGTGACCGATCATGCTCTCGCGGCGGCTATTTTGCTCCCACCACCACCACCACCGCCTCCTCCGCCACGACCACCAAGGTTGTTGTTGTCTCAACCGGCCCCGCCACCTACGCCACCGGCTTCGTTGCCGTCTCCGTCGATGGTTGTGTCGTCCTCTTCGTCTTCTAATTCATCTGCTACCAATTCTATGTATAATCCTCCTCCGTCTTCGGCGGCTGGATACAGCAATTCTCTGTCCAGTGATAATAATGTTCATTACTTTGATTAAATTACTTTTTTTTTTCCCACGATTAAATCAGAATCTGTGTTTCTTAATTATGTTTTCTCTATACTAGTACGGCCCTTTAAACGAAAAAATAAACTATGAGCTACAAGTTGAGTGTTGATCCATATTAAAGATATCGCGTGAATGTTTTGTTTTATTTATTTACTTTTGCTTTCAGCTTTGCTTGCATAATTCGTAATTTATTAATTGATTTTTTCTCTTTTGAACAAGATATTTTATTTATTAATCACCAATAATACAAGAATATATTAACCTAGCTTTTGAGTCAGTATATTTCATATATATGATACAAATTCTTTGAAAGTTAACAAAATGAGTGTGATGCAAGATACGTACATCGGTACATGAGTTTTTCCCTTGCAAATCAATCTGAATTACGATATATTATAGATATGCATTTTGATGCAACTTCACATTGTACTTGCTGTTTGATTCTACGTAAACCCAAGGTGACGTGCGGAGATCGACTTTTTGTTGTTACTACAATATTTCTATTACAAACAATTCACCTCAACAAGAAAAAAAAGAAGTCAATCCTCACACGCTAAACCTACATTTTATGACTTTTAATTTCTTACACCTACAATTTATGTGACTTTAAAAAATAATTATTTGGTAACCCACTACAAAAAAAACATGCGATTTGCGAGGGAAGTTTGCGACGGAAATCATTTCGTCGTAAATTTTCTGTCGCAAATTTAGGACGACTTTGTGTTAAGTTTCTTTTGCATCCAACCTAAAACCAATTGGCAATGGCATCCAACCTAAAACCAATTGGCAATAGGTGGAGAGGCCTCAGTCACTTATATATCACTTAAATCCCATCTAAACTTTCGATGTGGGACTTTATATCTCAATACCTCCCCTCGAGATAATGGCCCTTCTAACCATTAATCTCGCAGACCATCAATCCTAGGGTCGAGAGGCCGGACCCTTTTTTTTCTGGGCCATATCAGGCTCTGATACCATGTTAAGTTTCCTTGGCATCCAACCTAAAACCAATTGGCAATAGGTGGAGAGGCCTCAGTCCCTTATATATCACTTAAATCCCATCTAAACTTTCGATGTGGGACTTTATATCTCAATACTTTGCGACATAATTGCGACGGTTTGAGAAGTCATCGTAAATCCGTCGCAAATTTGCGACTGATTTACGACTGATTTACGACTGGTTTAAGAGTCCTCGTAAATCCGTCGCAAAAATTTGCGAGGAAATATAGTCCATCACAAATTTGCAAGAAACTTGCGACCGATTTGCAAGGAAAGATATTTCCATCTCAAATTTGCGAGAAACTTGTGACCGATTTGCGAGGGAGGATATTTCCATCGCAAATCTGTCGCAAATTTGTGAGAAATTTGCGAGGAAAACCTGTTGGCCGACATCAAGCCGGTTAGGTACAATACGTGTTAAATGAAGTTCACCAAACTTATTGTGATGAATTTTTTCCGTCGCAAATCTCTCACAATATGGTCGCAAATTGGTCACAAATCTGTCGCAAATTTATGCGCTTAGAAAATCCGTCATAAATTTTGTAGCAAATCCCTGGCAAATTAGTCGTAATTCCGTAGCAAATTTTTTTTCATATAGAATAGCTAACGTGAGTTCATTAAATTTCAAAAAGAAAAAAGAAGAAGAGAGGAAAAAAGAGAAGAAGAGAGGGAAAAAAAAAGAAAAAAAAAAAATATATATTTTTGAGTGAAAAAAAAATGAATTATGGAATATATGAGTTACGAATCTGGATGTACAATCAAAGAGATCCAGAGACCGGTTAAGTGACGAGTTTTTTGAAGGATTACAAGGACAAAAATTATGGTGTTTAAGGATTTATTTATAATAATATGTTCTTTGTCACGACCTACAACAATTAAACATATATATTACTTATGTAACTTATCGATCTAACACTAGCATTGCCAATTTAAAACAAAAATAACAACAATTTATTTTAAAAAACTAAAATAATAAAAGCAAATCAAGAACAAATGTGTCATGTAGGGGTTATGATGTGCTATTTAGGGAGGGGAGGGGAGGGGAGGGGAGGGGAGGGGAGGGGAGGGGGGGGGGAGGGGGGAAGGGTTTGTAATGTGGAGTTAGGGTTTAGGATTTATATTGATGGGTGTAGTGTTTAGTTTTTGGTGCATTTTTAAAAATTTGTATTCACTAACATTAACGATGAAAAAAAAAGAGAGTATGATGTTCCAAGAAGAAGTAGAGACAAATACACAATCATATAAAAGTTGTCATGTGATTGCAATGGTAATTAACAAGTTAAACCCATACATTATTGCCTTTTTTATTGTAGGATCTCTCAAAACCCAGTTGTCCCTCACATGTGAAGAGATCAGGAGACCGACATCTAGAAAATACTCCCATGTATTTATGTTAAAAATTGTATCGCAATTCAACGATAAACTTATACCACTTTATTCTCATCCAATCGATTTTATTTCTACCTTTTCCCTAATTTATTATCTTTGTTATCCTCCACATTTTATAAACATACGAAAAAGCACATAGACAATAAATGAGATCATTTGTTTGAAGAATGATGTAATTCTAAGGAAAATCTCATCGATTTGCTCTTGGTTTATTTCTATTTAATGGTGTTCTTATTAAAAGTTAGTTATTCTTTTGGTGTTTTCGAAGTTTTTATTGGATATTTTGGGATTTATTTAACCATTAAATTTAATGATAAAATTATTTAAACGTTGATCAAAATCCGAAATCCGAAATATGATGTTTGAGAAAACGAATGTAGTAAAGAACGAGAGGGAAAAACGAAAAGACGAAGAAGAACAAAAAAAGGAAAATAAGAGGAATGGTGAATAAAAATTAAAAAAAAAGTATGAAACTTGGAGAAGAGTAAGAAAACCAAAACAAGAAGAACAAAAAGTCAAAGATGAAAAACCGAAAATGAAGAAAAAAAGAAGAATAATATGACAAATACAAGACAAATTATAACCAAGATAATAAAAGTGAAAATGATAAATGCCATAATAAAAAAAAAAGAGGGAAGAAGATGAAGAAGAAAAATAAGAAAAGAGAGTTATAGGTTATGCAGATAATCAATAAAAAAATAAAGATGAGCACATGAGGATGATTAAAAAATTGAAAAATAAAGAAGAAAACAAATAAAATAAGAAAGAGATAGATATGACGTAGACGTAGACGATAAAGAAGAATATGAGATCGTTGGGGTTTAAATTGTGCTTTCATGAAAATAAACGGTTCCATATACGGTTTTGTCCACTATACCGAGAAGATAAACATCATCAAAGCTTTAAAAAGCACAAAAATTATATGAAATTGATTATTGTATAATATAAAGAAGTTTTTTTTTAAACATCTAGTATTTAAATTATTTTAATGACCATATTTTGATAGTTTTCTTTTTATTTCAGTTTTTTTTTTAAAAACAAAATTATTGTAATGTTTGAATTATGACAAAAAAAATATTATTTTTAGTTTATAGATGGTCTTTTTTTTCAAAAACAACTCATGACCGCGCATGGCGTGGGCCTACCACCTCGTAACTAATATAATTATATATCAAATATTTTACAAAACAATAAAGTGATTGTATTATTAATAAATTTAATTATCTTTTTTAATTAATTTTTTATCAACACATTATTACTATGAAAAAATTGAAACGAATGAAAGATAATAAATTATCAAAAAGAAGCATAACATAAGAAGATTATAATAAAACTGACAAAATTATTATGTTTTGCTGATATATATTATTTAATCGTTCTCTTAACATTGGAGTTTCATACGATTGCCCATCCAGTAATTTTCCTTGTTAACCATACATTTATTTGGTTACACGCTAAAACATAAATCCTATATTAAATCCACCATTTCATTATTTATACCTTGTAAATCGGACCAAAACCACCCATTCCGATCTAATTGGAGTCACTAAATTGAAATTGAGACCCAAGGTTTATAAACAGTTATACCAATGTTTTTTAAAATATCTCTCATTTTCCGTAAACACGAAATGGTGAAAGTGATCAGGACAAGCAAACTGCTGCATCCAACAGTCAAATGTATGATTATCGTTGTTCGCTTTCTCTTCTCTCTAAAAAGAATCAAAAGCTCCCACCAAAAGATTATAAGTATTAATGATAGACGAATGTTTAAGTAAACTGAAACACTATAAGGAGAAAGAGCTAACTAGTATGTCCGCGTTTTGAAGTTGCCACTCTGATAATAACTCGTAACTGCCTTCGCCTTCAGTATCTTAGTATTAATTATAGATACATATTTCATTTCAATTCAAATAGGTCAGCCCATCAACAACCATACCCACAAACTCCATGTATGATATATGTGCAACTACTCAGGCATGGTTTATTGCATTCTAAAACACTATCTCCATACATGTGCAACTATTCAAGGATGATTTATTGCATTCTGAAACTCCATCTCCAACAGCCACATTTTCGTATTCAGCATCCGATAACAAATTACTAAGAAGAGTGTAGATATGCCTATGGTCTAGTGACTAGTCAAGATTAATATTTTTATACCGTAACACTGTTCCATTTTCAGAGAATGTAATTATTTGTAAAATAGATATAAATTTTTATCGAATGTTCCAATATGATTTTGCCGAGTAGAATTGTATCTTGTGTTCTTATATAGCGGATAATTAACTTACCCACCGTGAATATGATGTACATGGAATTATTTATCGAAAACTCGAGTGTTGTAAGGTGAATTAATATCCATCATCAAATCGTTCGTAAAACAGTTTATCACAATTACATGTAATGCAAGTAATTAGAAAGAAAAAAAAAACTCTATAGCTTCATTTTGTATTTAAGTACTGAATTCAAAATATTCAAATTAACTGTATTATTCTACTTCATAATTCAAAAAACTCAAGATACTTTAATGTATGATACAACCAAAATAAAACCTGTAAAGAAAACCAACTACATGCATGATGAATAATTTATTCATGGTTTTATAGCGTACTCGTGCAAAGAAATGCATTTTGGCCAGTGAAATTTAATTATGAAGTCTAGCTCATATTCTCAGTATAGGGTATTAGTCTCAAGGACCTAAGCCATTTAATCATGCATGTACCGACATCGTCACAACGACCAATGTCTTATACTCTTCGTTATACCAAATTAAATTTGTTATGAGAGACTTAATTAAATCATGCACTTCTTCAATTAACTCAATCGTGTAAAAAAAAAAAAGAATCTTTCAATTTTTATTTTTATTTTAAATTTCACTTTAGTTAATTATATTTGGTAAACTTTTTCCACCCGTACGAATAGTTTTGTACTAGTTTATAAATTGGAGATATTTTTTCTATTAATTTCTTTAAATTACTGTATTTTGTATTTAGGTGTATTTATTTTATTAAATTGGACAGTAATTTACTCGCTGATGTGCGGTCTACATTTCCCGGAGGTCCTAATTTGCCAGTTTTATACAAACACTAGAGTGCCACCCATATTAATTTTTTGGTAGGAAATTTGTAATTAATTATGCTAGGATCGCCGTCAAGCGCGAGAGAGAGAGAGAGTAGAGAGTTTCCGTATAAGATTCTGTTAATATTTGTTCTTTATTTTTTACCTTTGCTTTGTTTGGTTTTCTTCAACCCACTCTTTGATTTGGCAAGGTTTTTAAATTGGATTTAAGAAGATGAATGCTATGGTTCGCCTAAGCTGTTTTTTTTGTGTGTGGAAAAGTTCGCTAAGTTGTTTAGAAGGTAGATCCAACATCAGCATTCAGCGGTCTAGTAACAACGGTTAATGGTCTACTATCCGCTTCTAACTTCTAACTTTTTACACACTTAGAAGTTAGAAGCGGATAGTAGCAACGTTGTTTTAGTTGATGTGTAAGTCTCTATATCCATGGATGGTCAAGTCTCCGAGTGGACCGTTTGTAAAGTTCTTGGTTAATGGTCATATGATCGAGAACGTATATAATTCATATGAGTTTCTAAGCAATCGACTCTCTAATCTCTATTCTGATGTCAAGCATGTATAAACTTGAGCAATCACTTACCATATTAAAACATATATCTTGATCATTTTCATTATTTATAACCGCTTTTATAAAAAGGTGTGACAAAGATCATTGTCTGTAACCGTTCTTTTATTAAAATCAATTTTATTTAAGAAACAAGCATATGCAAATGTTTGATAGAGGAAGCAACAAACACACGTTTACACACCAATACATATAGAGAGACTGTAATTTACTGTCCGACTGGAGAAGGGATGGGTGAGGCGGAGGTGGAGGCGGAACCGGAACCGGAGGGAGGCGGAGCGGAACCAAATATACTATTCCTGACTAGATCATATATCTTACTCCAATCGGAAAGATTTGCATAACGAGCTGTTTCTGTTGTTCCATCTTTGAAGACTATGACGGTCGGGACACTGGATATTCTATAAAGTGTTGTAAGGGATGGGTCCGGCGTAATATCGCCTGTATAGAATTGAATTTTTCCAGGGTAGTTTCTATCCAATCGAGCCAATTGATCCCCAACTACACCGCAGGAATAACCGCAATATTCGGAGGACGTAAACGTAAGCACTACGGGAAGTTTGGTCTCGGCCAGAAATTGTTCCCATTTCGCTTCTTCACTCATCAACTTCAATTCCCCTACGTGCATATATTATATCGAATCAATAGATGATCAAACAAATAATATATAATTGATTAATCTATTTTTAATTATAGTATAGAGTATATAAGATCGATGGTTTTTTATACCTTGACCAACGCAGCTACCAACCAAGTACATTAGCATTACTAACAAACCGTACAAAACCCTTTTCTCCATTGCTCGATCTTAAATATTTCTCTTGTTTTAGTAGGAATTTAGGATGTGTAATGATCTGCTCGATTCTTGTCTCATTTTATAAGCTTCAATAAGGTCAACGATTTTACAGCTAACTAGTAATTAACGACCAATCAACGTCATCTACTTAGCTGTCTTTACTTAACTCATGTTCCAGGCTTGGAATTCATAGTACATCATCCATCATTCTTCTGTTAGAACTCAATAGATATTAACAAACTAGATGTATTTTGAAAACATTATAAGAATGTTTTCTTTGTATAAAATCCAAATGACGAGTTTCGAAATACTAATTTATATATTGGAGAATCATATGTTTATTAATTTATTTTAGTTACTAAATTTACATGTATGTTCATTTACTTATTTGAAAACTCATTTGACCGGAGGGTTGTGCCTACAATTCCAGGAGGTCCACGGATGAGCTAACTAAAATATGTAGTACTAATTAGCCACTTTTATACAAACACTAGGCCAATGCGGGTTTTCTGTATAATATACTGTTTTAGGTTTTAACTATGTTCTAATAAATTAATAAAAAAATAGGCTATTTATTCATTTTACTAACACATATTTGCACCTTTATTTATCAAGCTCTCGAACAAAAATTGAGGGGTGATGTTCAATTTCTTATATATTACTGAAAACAAACTGTAAATATGACAAAGAAACAAAATAATACAATTTCCATGAAAAATTCTAAATATTTTAGAGTGTTTTTATATTAAAAGCTATTATGTTTTGGATTATGTCCAAGATATTTTTTGAATGGCAGTAACAAGTGACTAACTCTTTTGATGGACAATTTTGTAAAATGAATTTGTTAAAACGATAACCAATGATGTGATATTGTAGATCTAAAGTTTCTAACAAGTTTGTGTAATCTTAGTAAGACAGTCTACTACTGTTTTGAACTGTATTAGTTGGATGAAGTTCTTAACAGCGATGTATGTGAATGAATCAAATTGTTTAGTATCTTCTCATAATTAACAGCGAAATATTATATGCCTTACATGTCCAAGAAGCAAATATAGTATCAAATTCGTGTGTATCTGTCATTTGAGTTTTCTCTGAGATCATAAAATATAGCAGCATTACATGTGAAACATACAAACAGACAAGAGACCATTTACAAAAGTGACCATTAATGAATATTGGAAATTTGGTCAAGACTTGGTAACAATGTCATGATCTGGATAGGAAATTAAGTAAAAATTTCGACCAACTTGAATTTAAAATTTAAATCACAAATCACATATTGCAGATTTAATAGGAAAATTTAAATCACAAGTCACTATCATCAGTTACAAAATTCCTACAAACCATTATCATCACCAAAACTTGTAATATGAGAAAATATAGTACTGTTGTGAATCCTCAATGTAAGAGATTTTCTCTAAAGAGAATGATTGTTCCTACAATCAAAGCTGAAAGCAACTAACCGCAATTTCTGGTCGATCGACTTCATAAACAGTTTCATCGTCCTCAAGAGTATCATCCTCTTCTTCCTCGTCTGATATTCCTCGCCGTCTTCCTCTTTAGAATCCGACTACGCTTTTTCTCACTCGTGAATCTCTTTCTCTGATTGAACGTCGTTAGATTCTTCAGATTTTAGATCAAGCATCTCTTCATCACTCTCGCATCCGCAGATTCCCCAGCGCCATCCTCCTTCTCCTTGATTTCTTCATTTATTCTTTTTGAACTGAGAGAGAATGTTGAAACAAAAATCTAATTCGAAACCTCCATCATGAAATACAAAAAGAGTAAACAATTTGGAAGCTTATGCATCTTTTTTTTGTTGAACAACTTCTCGTTATTCCAAACTTAGAAACCGATTACAGTAGAAAGGTGAAGATTCTTTGCCAAGGAATAGAAACACCTTGATGCAGAAATGAAATACAAAGCAATAAGAGGATAGAAGTTGGGGGAATTTCATTTTATGTACCCAAATATTGTTTTTTTTTAAAAAGTATACCCAATATGACTTTTTAACCAAAAGTATACCCCAAGGGGTGTAAAATGACCATTTGCTCTTTTATGAACAAACAATAAACGAGTGTCGAAATGACCATTTTACCCATAGTGGCGAAGTCTACATAAGAAGTTTACGTAAAGTAGACTTCTAAACGAAGTCTACAACGCCTTAAAATCTTAAATTTAAATTATAAAATTAAAGAAAAATATTTAAACCAAAAAAATTATACATAAATAAGACATTAAAGTTTGACATCTTTTAAAAATAATTTTTCTTATAAATGAATTACCCTAAGTACAACAAAGGCAAAGTAAGTCACAAACCTAGAAATCTGAAGAGAAGTCTACACATGAAGTCTACTAAATTACAAAATCTTAAATTTTAATTTTAAAATTTATTAAAAATATTTTTCCAAGAATTTTTTGTCAGTAATCTAAGTAAATACAAATGTCATCTATATAAAATACAAACTCAGTAAAATGTATAAGTTTATAAGTTTCATGAGTATTTGGTCCAACAAGGATAGAGTATAGGTTTGAAGATTAGGGTTTGGTAGTATAAATTGTTAGGGTTTAGACAAAAAAAATTTGAAAACGAAGTTACATGTTGTCTAATCATTTAAGGTTCATATATTTTTGTTGTTTATAGTGTAGATTGTGTATATGCAAAGAAAACTAATCTATGCTATAAGTTTTTATGTAAAACATTCGATTTAGTGTTTAGGGTATGGCAGACTTCGTTTGTAGACTTCCTATGTAGATTTCTCTAAGAAGTATACAAAACCAGAATTTTAAAGTAAACCGGAATGAGCCCCTTCATATATATAGAGGGTGTAACCCTAATTTCGATAAATCCAATCTCATTTATCTCTCTAAAACGGCGCAGCTTCTCTCTGGTCCCCTCATCCTCCGTCGCCGTGTGCGTCGTCTTTGTGGTAAGCGGTCCACGTTGTTCTCGTTCTTCCATCGTCATCATGTCTTCTTCTTCTTCTTCTATACCCGAACTAAATATCTGATTTCTTGTTGGTGGAAAGGTCTGTCAGGCCTCTCTCTCCTACTTTCGGATCCAGATCTGTGACAGAACCCGCTAACAGGTGAGTGTTAGTATGCAATACTCTTATTTTCAAAAAAATTATGCATGTGGGAAGCTAATTTCGGTCTGGGTACCTGTCTTATTGGACACAGGAATGGGGCGATACAGCTACAGTCAACCTTCAAGTAGCTCTGTGAGATTGTGCAGTGGGGATGAACTAGATGTGAGCTCCACCACCCGAGACTATGGAATTCCTAATTTATGCTATTGTGGGTTGCGGACAATGATGAAAACAATGGACAACACAGATCCCTATCCGGGTAGAATGTTCTTCGGATGCAAAGATTACAAGGTAAATGTAATGGTGGTGTGCTGTTTTGTTTGGTGTCTAAATGTACAAATGTCTTTAAGTTCCATTATTGTGTTTTTATAGGATGTTGATAACATGCATCTACTAAAGTGGTGGGATGAGGCTATGATGGAGGAATTCATTCTGCTGCGACGTGCTACTGACAACCAAGGAGATTGCATTCGTGTCCTCAGAGTTGCTGATCGGATTGAGGCAGAGCTAGCTCAACTGAAACAGCTAGCTCTTATGGAGAAGAAGCGGGACAGCAGAGTGGAACTGAGCATCATCATTGGGGTTGTCCTTGCAGGATTGATCGTCTGTGGTTGCATGAGCATATTTTGGTTTAGGGTTTAGGGTTTGGTTGTTTGAAAATGATGCTAGTTATATGTAATGTAGGATCCCGTCGAATATTTGGTACCCTAAACCCCATTTCGAGGGTCTATTTATATTTCGTGCATTTTCCACGTTTTTAAGACTTCAATCGTAGACTTTGTTTGTAGACTTCGGAATGAAGTCTACAATATAATTTAAAAGAGCGGCAAACTGAAATAATCTGGGAAAAAATCGGCGGGCTTACTAAAATCCGGCTACTCGAAGTAGACTTTGATTTTAGACTTCAATTGTAGACTTCATGTAGAAGTCTTCTTCTCGGTTTACTATAAATTAAAAGAGCGGCAAATTGAAATATTCTGGGAAAAAATCGGCGGGCTTAGTAAAATCCGGCTACTCGAAGTAGACTTTGATTGTAGACTTCAATTGTAGACTTCATGTAGAAGTCTACTTCTCGGTTTACTTATACTGAACCAACTTGAAATTATATTTATTTCGACCAACTTACCGATAACCGCTCCGATAACCGATAACTGCTCCCAACCGGCCCAAATTAACCTAATGTCCTCCTTTGGTGTCTTCATTTCGGTTGTTAGTCAACTCAAAACCAAGATCTTCCTTTGCGAAAAGGCGATTTCAGACCATACGAACCGCCGCTGGCGATTCCCGACCAGACGAACGCCGCCGTACTCCACCATCTCTCGCCCTTATTATCCCTTTCCACTAATTTCTATAGTAAGTTATATCTAAACCCTCTCCCTCATAACATATTTCGACTTCCGTTGTTCCAATTAACCACCCTCACGTATAATTTTTCATATCGTCCGCCGCCGTACTCCACCATCTCGCGACCATAATCCGACATTTACTCGTCGCCGTTCTTTCTCCATCTTGTTATGGAGGTCTAACTTCGAAGGTAAACCGCTGAATTTAAATTTGTTATGTTGTTCGTCGTTTGCCGAATATTAGGGTTCGTATGCCGTATATTAGACTTCGATTGTAGACTTCAATTGTAGACTTCAATTGTAGACTTCAATTGTAGACTTCATTTGTAGACTTCAATTGTAGACTTCATTTGTAGACTTACTCGGTTTTTTTCCCGATCCCTAATAGCTACAGGATGGAGAAGCCGAGATTTCCTAAAAGGTTTTTCACAAAAGGTGTAGAGCCTGAGACCGACAAAAGTATCGGATATTACAGCAGCGACACGAAGTTGTTTGAGGCTCTTCACAAACTACTGAGCGATGATGAATGGACCGAGCTCGAGTCCTCCTCGCTCGGGGTTTTCTTTAAATTCGTGAAGATGAAGTTCTCCTGGGCATCAATGGTTGTGAAGTGTATGCTCTCCATGCAAATAGTGTGTTCGAAGCCCTTTGAGATTTGGAGTGTCGTTGGCGCAAGCCCAGTAAGATTCTCGTTGCATGAGTTTGCTCACATAACCGGTCTTAACTGCGAATACAAAGAGAAACTGGAGACCCCCGATACAGCTGAAGACGCAGATGATGCGGTTGTGTTTTGGGAGAAACTTGGTGTGAATGTCAACAGTGGTCCTACCATTGAAAACCTCACACGGGCATGCGGGTGGGCCGAAGACTGGTCTAGAGAGGATAGAAAGAGGCTGGCTTATTTAGCCGTATATGCTGGTTTCATTGTGGCACGAAGGCCATCTATTGCTACACCGGTGGAGATGGCAAAGTTAGTAATGGATCTAGAAGAGTTTGAAGGTTACCCTTGGGGGAGAGTATCCTTCTGCAACCTCATTCGATCTGTGAAAAGTGCCAACCTCACGAAGAACTACTATCTTGACGGGTTTGTTGAAGTGCTGCAACTGTGGGTGTACTACGCTATGCCTAGTTTCGGTCAAGACTTTGGTTTTCCCATTCCGGGTAGACAATCTCCGCCTATGCTGGCCTTCAAAGGAAGTAAAGGGCGTAAAAATATAATGGATAATCTTATTGCGCAGGTAATTAACGGTTGTCAATGCACCATGTGCGTTATTACTTTACGTGGATACTGATAAAGCTTTACCTTTTTTGCAGGTTAATTTCAATCATATGGTTATGGTGGCCAGGGAAGATTCTTACCCTAGGTGGGATAATGACGTGGAGGATGAGCACGTTGACAACGTTATCAAGGCGTTGTACGGGGAGATTGGTGGCCTCTGGAGATGGAAGCCTTCCGACTGGAACTCTAAAGGTGTAGCTGTCTGGGACAACGTGAAGGCGGAGAAGGGAACTGGCAAGAAGAGAGTATTGGATTCAGATTCGGGTGGTAAATGGTCGGCAAAAAGACCATGTCCTGACAATGGGACCAAAGGACAATCCTCCGACGCTGGTTGGGAGACATTGAAGTCCGCAATGCAGGCAATGTTTGATCAGTTCACTAAGCAGCAGTCACATGAGCTAAAGATCCGTTTCGATAGTCTGGATGAGAAGATTGAGCTCATCAACAACAAGGTCGAAAAGCTTAGAGGAGGTATGTCGGAGGATACCGAAGCGAAAGAGCATGTTAAGTCCAACGATGGGGATCCTGAAGTAAAAGATGATGTGAAGTCTAACGCTGCAGAGGATCGAGCTCCTGCTGCTCTCCCGGTTAGTAAAGATCCCTCTCGAAAACTATCTGCTCGTATTGCTGCAAAACAAAATGCTGTTAAGCCTGAGAACCGTAAACCGTCTAGAAGTAGAGCAACAACTAAGAATCAGAAGAAGTAGTCATCTTTGTTTAGAAGAAGAGCAACAACAACAACCGTAAACTATCTGTTATGTGGCAGCAATCTTTGTTTCCTGTTTTCCGTTATACTGCAACTGTTCATGTTAAGCTCCCATGTAGACTTCATGTTATGGTGTTCAATAATACTGAGTAATATATTCGTTTTCAATATTTCATTAAAGGCTTGAAATTTGTGTTTTGTATCGTTCGGTGTAGCACAAACCCGAGGCGCCTTGCGAGAGTGTGAATAATCAAGCGGACAAGAGCTGCGAGTATGTTAGGCAGCATATGCCAACACAGTCAGAAAGGATTGCGGATCTAAAAAAAAAGCAACCAAAGGAGACGGCGGCCGTAGTTGAAGCTAAGGTCAGGAAGACAGAGAGGTTGAGGACATTGGCGGATACGCAAGGTGGAATTTTCGAGGGTAACAGCACCGTGAAGCGTATAGTCCCTAACCAGGAACATAGAGGTCGTGGATATAATCCCTTTGGGCCGTTGGACAAGGTTATAAAGCAGGCCGTGGTGGATCATTATAAGAGCTGCCCGTAAGTTGACTTCTTTTGCAGACTTCTTTTGCAGACTTTTTTTGCAGACTACTGTTGCTGACTTCTTTTGTATACTTCATTATTTGCAGACTTCTGTTTTATTATAGTACTAACACTTGCAATGTAATCAGTGGTGCAGGCAGAAGGAAGACCACTAAGACCGCCAGCGAGTTCCCGCTCCGCTTTTGGTGGTACGACCTCCTAAATCAACAGGAGTGGCTGATTGATACGGTAAGTCTGGTAAATCATTGACTTAGATAGTAGACTTCAATCGTCTGACTAAAATGCATTAATTAACGTCTGACTAAAATGCAGCACATAAACGCCGTTATTTACATGCTGAGGATGCGTATGTTGAATCACCCCGAGTGGTTTAGAAGTGACCGCATCTGCTTCGTCGACACTACATTTGGGCATTACTGGAGTACCAAGTACGCGGAGTTCAATATGATTGCACCCGATGAGCATGGTTTTGGTAGATCTCTTCCTCTACTCTCGTATGATTACTACAAAGGTGCCTTACCAGAGCCTCGGCCATCGCTGAAGATTTGGGGAGTCGACATTGATGACCTGTACATACCCTACAACGTGAAAGGTACCCATTGGGTTGCTCTGTACATTTCGCTCCCCAAGAGGCACATCACCATATACGATAGTCTGCCGCACTACACGAGTCCTCAGGAGTTAGATCTTCTAATAGAACCTGTCGCAGTGATGCTTCCCTACATGATGAGGCTATTGGCGGATGAGGAAAAAAAAGATGCCTGGCCTTTCGATCCGTTCACCTATGACCGTCCAATCGATCCAGCCGTCGTGCCGCAGCAGAGTAATGGCAACGACTGTGGGGTGTTCACGCTGAAGTACATTGAGTGTCACGCACTTGGTATGGAATTTCCTCAGACACTGTGCCATAAGAACATCCCAAACATTAGAATGAAGCTTGCTTGTGACATATTCCATGAGACAGGCTGTCGGGGACCAGAGGAACGAGAATACCCCGAGTTGGACTAATCGAGACAGATGTGTTAGGCCGTATGTATTAGGACGTATGTATTAGGAATGTTGTTGAAACACTAGACATGACTAACGTAGTCTTCTTTTGGACTTGTTGATAGGGTTAAGAGTTTTTGGTTTAACCTATCACGTATCAGGGTTATTGTATCATTCGGATAAGGTAGACTTCTTTTGTAGACTTCAGTATGAAGTCAGTTTCGTATGTAAGCTATTTCCCGTCCATGACTTACTTAAATTTCTGATAAGATAGACTTAACATAACATACATAGCCGAATATTAACATAACATAAGCTTTTCATGCAAATGTAGACTTCTTGTGTAGACTTCCTCAGTATACTTCAGAAGTAGACTTCAATCGGTAGCATTCTGTATCCGGAAAACAAGTGAATTTTACCGTTATAACAGATTTTGCAAAGTGAAATAGGATAAATTAATGATTCAATTTGCTTACACAATTGCGGATAGTATGCCCTGGTTGTCTGCATTTCGAGCATGTATACTTCTTTGGCATCTTTCTCGGTTTCTTGTTCCTCTTTCTTGCCATTTCTAACCAAGTTTGCCACCTGGATTTCTTCTTCCTTCCGGGGAGAGGTTTTACCTCAGGAGGATGACAAGGTTCCTTCTTAACGACGGAGAAGTTAGATGCAGGCGGATATAGTGGATGCGCGTATGTAGCGTAAACGGTGTTTTTCTTGTAAGATAGACTCACATAATCCGACACAAGCAATCCCGCCTCAGCTATCGCAGCAATTACGTGCGCGCAAGGTATTTTCTCAGTATCATACACACCGCAAGAACACTTTCTGAGCTCCAAATCTACATTGTAGTATCCGGATCCATACTTTACACTGAAATGCCAATCATCTATGCGCTCGACGTCCATAAAACCAGAATCATGTTCACGAACAGCCAACAAGTATTCAACTCCTTTGCTATGGATGGTGGCGAGAGCAAGAGTACTGTCACGCCTCCTGCTGAACCACCTGCTCAACTTGTCTCTGATAAACTCCAACAGAAAAGGTATTGGATATCCCTTTGCTTTCTTAAACGCCGAATTGATTGACTCCGCGATATTGCTAGTCTTTATGTTGAATCTTTCTCCTTCGCAATGAACTCGTGACCATAACTTTGGATCGGCTTCTTCCAAGTATGTTGCAAGCTCAGGTTTTACAGCTTGGATTTGATCCATATACGAGTTGTAGGAATCGAGAGTGTGTGCATATGCCGCACCTTTCACCAAATACATGATTTCCTTTGCCTGGTAAGTTCCAGCTATGTTTTGCTGCATATGATAGTAACATATTCCTCGTGTTGCCCACGGTAAGACACTGTCGAATGCGTTCTCAATAGATGGGTGTCTGTCAGAGACTATGACCAGTGGGTAGTTATGACTGAAGCAACTCTTCAAGTGGTTGAAAAACCACCCCCAAGACTCATTATTCTCGGAATCTACAATAGCAACAGCCAAGGGGAAGACTTGGAAGTTGCCATCCTGGCCGGCTGCAACAAGAAGAACTCCACCGTACTGACCAGTTAGACGAGTACCATCAACAACAATCACTCTCCGTAAGTATTGAAAACCAACTATTGAAGCTCTAAACGAAATATAGCAGTACTTGAATTGATCCTTATCATCACGCACAAGGTCGGTAATAGTTCCAGGGTTTGCTTCCTTGGTCCTGTGCAAGTAGGAAGCGAGGTTCGCATACCCGTCTTCAGCTGTTCCTCTGACGTACTCTTGAGCAGCTCGTAAAGCCCTGTATGATGCGGTATAGCTGAGACGCAAGCCAAGCATCACTTTCATGGAGATAGCAATGTGTTAAGGCACAATTCCCTCAATAATTCCAACCCTCTCTATGAATACAGCTCCAACATATTTTGGTGTGCAGGCTCTACGGGTAGCTACTCGTTCAATAACAGAACACGTATGAGTGTTCACATACTTTGTGACCCAAAACGTGTTTGCCTCGTTCTTCACAGCCGCCCGAACTCGCCAAGCACATCCTTTTACATTACAAATGGCGACATATAGTATTGGTGTAGACTTGAAGACAGAAAATGAGAATCTGTGAACTACAGCCATCAATCGCAGCTGAGACATGAGTTCATCCTTGCTTCCAAAACGCTGGCCGACGATTATGACGGCATCCCGATACTTATCAAAACGTCTTCCATCATGATAACAACGCCCTTTAAGCCGGATATCGTCAAGTGGAACCTTTTCCTCACGCTCATCTTCGTCTATGACTCACCCAAACATACTGTAATCAGCGTCTGTGTCATCAATCTCAACTTCACTCCCATCCGTTTTTGACTTGTTTTGTCCATTGACATTCCTATCAACTTCCCATTCATCTTCTGAATATGAATTCCACTCCTCATCATCAGAAGATGATCCCCACTCACTATCCAGACCTACGTTACCATCTCCAGGTACGTCGTTGATCGCATGATTCCTCTGTTGGCTCGACACACACAAGCGTAATACATGGGCTCTACTAAGCTCAATCAGACTTTGAACTTGCCTATCATTCGTTACAAACGTCGGAGGAGAATCAGTGGGTAGATGACAGAGCATATCAGCAGGAAGTGGGTATGCTATCTCTATAAGGTCAACATTCGTATCAACCCCATAATCATCTTTTGCCATTTCAACAAGCTCGCCATGGGTTAAACCATCTCTCAGTGAGAACAGTCTCCCCCCCTTTCCGTCATCAACTTCAAAAAACCAGGATCCGTCGTCTTTCCTGACCCATTTTCCATAAACGGCAGCTACGTACACCATTTTCTGCTCTGCAAAAGAAGACAACACGTTATTAGTTGAGATATCGAATAAGTAGACATCAGTAAGAAGTCTACAACATAATCACCTACTTTCCAACAAAAACAAGAAAATTGATTTCCTTCTAAATATAATGATTAAGCATGTCAAGATGATACACAGGCAAGTAAACAGGTTAACACAACTTATTGTATAAGAAAATTTTAACAGTTAGCTAGTCATTAGGCACAAATATCGAATTTAAAAAACAACAACAAAGTAGACTTCCTCTGTAAAGTATAAATGTAGACTTCATAAGGAAGTCTACTGTAGGGTATAGATTTGCAATTGACCAAATCACGACTTTTTGGAGAAGTCTACAACTGAAGTCTACTGATTAAGGGGTATAGATTTGCAATTGACCAAAGTTGACTTTTTAGAAGTAGACTTCTTTTACCAAAGTAGACTTCAATATGAAGTCTACTTTATGGAGTAGACTTCAATATGAAGTCTACAGATGAAGTCTACCCATCAGGGGTATAGATTTGCAATTGACCAAAGTCAACTTTTTCGAAGTAGACTTCTTTTGTGTATGTAGACTTCTTCATGAAGTCTACGTTCTCGAGTAGACTTCATCGTGAAGTCTACTCCAGAAAGTAGACTTCATCGTGAAGTCTACTCGAGAAAGTAGACTTCATGAAGAAGTCTACATACACAAAAGAAGTCTACTTCGAAAAAGTTGACTTTGGTCAATTGTAGATCTATACCCCTGATGAGTAGACTTCATCTGTAGACTTCACAGACAAAAGTCTTCGTGTGGTCAATTGCAAATCTAGACCTTTTCCGAAGAGTAGACTTCTTAGGGAAGTCTACAAACGGGACCCACACTTTTTTGTTGTCAAAGGAAAAATGTAGACTTCTTAAAGAAGTCTACAAGCCCGAAATGTCAAAAAGTCAATTGCAAAACTATACCCTGCGTTGACAAGTAGACTTCTTGAAGAAGTCTACTTCTCGCCGGAGCTTTGAAATTCGCGAAAAACGAACGAAAAGTCACCTTAGAGAGCTCTTCGGTGTCGTCTACGGCGGATTGCTTCTATCTGAAGCTTCAATAGAGAAGCCCATCCGTCGCCGTGAGCTTGGTGACCGGAAATGGTATCATACAATAACTTGAAATTTTGAGAGATGGATTATAGAGTTTTTTGTGATGAAATTGGAGAGAATAAGGTAGATAAGAAGGTTAGAAGTGAATAGAATGAGATTTAAGTGGTGTAAATGGGAAGAAGAAGCATTAAAAGCTTGATTATGGTTGTTGGATGAATTGAAGTGGATGACATTTTCGTGAATAAGTGTAGGAGATGAAGTTGGTTTGGACATTATCATTTAAAGTAGACTTCATAAAGAAGTCTACTTAATGGCATTTTTGTGATTATGTTAGAAGGGTAAGGATGATATAGGAAAAATGGGGTGTAAGTATTTTAAAAAGTGAGAGGGGTGTAGATCTGCAATTCCCGAAATGTTTAAGTATAGTTTTGAAATCACCCCGTAGAAGTTTATGCATCTTAATCTAGAGTTTAGTAAGTGAAATGAAATATTAATGTTGGGTTTTAGTTATGTGGCGGAGAATCGAGAAAAAGAAGTCAAGAAACTGTTGTTGTTTTGTTTTTTTTTTTAAGTGAGAATTCCATGTTTAAAAATGCCTACATGTCTAAGACAATCTCCCATGTAAAACTCTATATTTTTTTCAATAATAGAAGATTCCAAAATAAAGTTGAATTTATCTCCAACCCATCTCTATTTCTTCCTTTATAAAGATTTATAAAGATCTCTATTTTTTCTATAAATAGAGGAAAAAGTAAAAATATAGAATTCAAAATATAAAAAAATTATAGAGGTGGGTTGGAGATGCTCTAAGATCTGGAGATGGGTTGACCCCTTTTCATATAGTAGATTTTATAAACTCTACTTTAACAAATATATCGAAATATTTATAAAAAAACCAATGTTATTAAAACCGGACCGGAAGGCGAACCGGATAAGCATCCGGGTCATGGTTCAATTTGGTTCGACCGGGTTGAATCAGGTTCATAATAATTTATGTTTATTTATTTTTAAATATAAAATTTTAAAATACATATTATAAATAGTTAAGAAGTTGATATAAAAATATAAATATATATCTAATAGTATTAGAAAAATTAAACTAAACATAATTTTGTGAAATAACTTCTAATCTAACATATAATTAGTTAATTTATCATATTAATTGTTTATAAACCAGACCAGAAACCCAACCCGGTCACATGTCCGGTTCACGGTCGAACCCGGTCCGACCACCGGGTCGGTCCGGTTTTCAAAACACTGAAAAAAACACTATGTTCCTTAATGCAAAAATAAGACATATCAAAGTCTACAGTTTAAATATTTTATATTTGGCCACATGGATATAAGTCTTTACTTTCGGCTCATTTGAATATCCGTAGACAAGGTCTATCCGTAAACTGCACCTTTTTTATAAATTATTCTGGGCCTCTCTATAGGTCTAAGATTATCCTGAATTATATAAAAAAAAATGTATTTTGTAATTTCGAAATCATAGCTTCGAATGGTGACTTCGTATGAAACAAAATCCACTGTGTTTTTAGTACGTTTTGTACGATCTGAATGTTATATAGTATTGTTTGATTTACTTTACTGACCAACGAATGCAATGAATTTTGACTAAACATTTGGTAAAAAAAAAGGGGAATTGCAAAAAATAGACCACAAATTGATTTTTTCTATTCAACTAGACCACAATTTGAAACAATTGCAAAACTAATATTTTCTACAGTAACAGTACCTCACACTCTCTTATGAACAAACAAAAAAACGCATGCCACGATTACGATTTTAACCTCCAGACGCTATGGTAGACAAACATGGAGATCTACCACATAATTAAATTTTAAATTTAAATTAAAAATTTTAAAAAAAAATTTGACAAAAAAACTTGTATGAATAATTAAAAGATAGACATTATCATCTACCAAAAATATTATTGCATACAAAGAAATCATTTATAGATAAGCAAAGACATTTAGGTTAAAACCTATAAATGTGTGAGGTCTACCGGGTACGTCTACCATGTAGATCTACCACATAAGTAAATCTTAAATTTAAATTAAAAATTAAAAAAGAAATATTTTGAAATATTTTTTTCACAAATAACGAAATAATAGACATTTAATGTCTACTATAAATATGATCTCAGAAAAAATGCATGAATCTATAAATATCATGAATATATAGTTCAAAAGGATAAGAGTTTGAGTAGATTGTTTAGGGTTGAATGGTGTAAGTTGTAGGGTTTTGAAAGTTTCTAGACCAATTGTTGTTTTTGGTTTGTTATACGATTCAATGTTCGTTTATTTGTTATCCAAACTGTAAAATGACAATAGGGCAAGCACATTGTTACAAAATTTTATCTGAATTATTCGATTTAGGGTTTAGGGTAAAGTAGATCTACCATGTAGATCTACCAAATAATTAATAATTAAATTTAAATTAAAAATTAAATAAAAAATAATTTGACAACGAAACCTGTATGAATAATTAAAAGATAGACATTATCATCTACAAAAAATATGATTGAATACAAATGAATCATTTATAGATAAGCAAAGACATTTAGGTTAAAACATATAAATGTGTGAGGTCTACCGGGTACGTCTACCATGTAGATCTACCATGTCGATCTACCAAATAATTAAATCTTAAATTTAAATTAAAAATTAAAAAAAAATAATTTGACAAAAACACTTGTATGAATAATTAAAAGATAGACATTATCATCTACCAAAAATATGATTGCATACAAATGAATCATTTATAGATAAGCAAAGACATTTAGGTTAAAACATATAAATGTGTGAGGTCTACCGGGTACGTCTACCATGTAGATCTACCAGGTAGATCTACCAAATAATTAAATCTTAAAATTAAATTTAAAATTAAAAAAAATTAATTTGACAAAAAAAATTGTATGAATAATTAAAAGATAGACATTATCATCTACCAAAAATATTATTGCATACAAATGAATCATTTATAGATAAGCAAAGACATTTAGGTTAAAACCTATAAATGTGTGAGGTCTACCGGGTACGTCTACCATGTAGATCTACAACATAATTAAATCTTAAATTTAAATTAAAAATTAAAAAAAAAAATATTTTGAAATATTTTTTTCACAAATAACGAAATAATAGACATTTAACGTCTACTAAAAATATAATCTCAGAAAAATGCATGAATCTATAAATATCATGAATATATAGTTCATAAGGATAAGAGTTTGAGTAGATTGTTTAGGGTTGAATGGTGTAAGTTGTAGGGTTTTGAAATTTTCTAGACCAATTGTTGTTTTTGGTTTGTTATACGATTCAATTAATGTTCGTTTATTTGTTATCCAAACTGTAAAATGACAATAGGGCAAGCACATTGTTACAAAATTTTATCTAAATTATTCGATTTAGGGTTTAGGGTAAAGTAGATCTACCAAATAATTAATTCTTAAATTTAAATTAAAAATTAAATAAAAAAATAATTTGACAACGAAACCTGTATGAATAATTAAAAGATAGACATTATCATCTACAAAAATATGATTGAAGACAAATGAATCATTTATAGATAAGCAAAGACATTTAGGTTAAAAAATATAAATGTGTGAGGTCTATCGGGTACGTCTACCATGTCGATCTACCAAATAATTAAATCTTAAATTTAAATTAAAAATTAAAAAAATTAAATTTAAATTAAAAATTAAAAAAAAAATAATTTGACAAAAACAGTTGTATGAATAATTAAAATATAGACATTATCATCTACAAAAAATATGATTGAATACAAATGAATCATTTATAGATAAGTACATTTAGGTTAAAACATATAAATGTGTGAGGTCTACCGGGTACGTCTACCATGTAGATCTACCAAATAATTAACCTAGCGGGAATCCCAAAATTTCAAATAGACGGTGGATTTGGGGGGGATTTGAAACGTTTCGGTAATTTCGTGGTAGACCGTAGCGGTAGACCTCAGTTATAGAATAACCGGAAAATAACCGGCTGAATTTGTTGTAATGAACCGTAAATTGAACACATGAACCGAGATTAATTGAAATAACCGGTATTTGTTGCTTGAAACCGAAATAACCAACTGTACATCCGGACATATTCGTTGAGCTCAACTGTCGCGGACCACCAGAACGTGATTGGGATGATCTGGAGATATAGCTAGCTAGATATCTTTGTATATTAACTGGGTTTACTTTGGAAAAGCGCTATGGTACCATTTTTTCTCTGTACCTATAACTGACGCTCTATTTGTTTTTGGTGTAACCTATAACCTTGTTGATGAATCATAATGTAACTGTTTTGGGAGTAGACCTCTAATGTAGATCTCGAATTAGTGCAAGTGTTCTGATACATGAAAAAGCTGCATAGGTTGCGACTCGTATTAACTTAGATAAAAAAACATGAAAAAGCTGGAGACCTCCTGCGTAGACCAATTACGTAGACCTCCTGCGTAGACTAACGCGTAGACCTCATGCGTAGACCTACCGCGTAGACCTACCTCGTAGACCTACCGCGTAGATCTACGACGTAGACCTAAGTCGTAGACCTCTTTTTCAGTCTACATCTTCGTTGTTCACCTAAATCAGTGCAAACAATTCAACTTTTAAAAACACATGTAATCAACATTAACCATGAATACACAGTGAGTTGTAAGTAGCTTACACAATGAGGACGGGTATGCCCCGGTTGCCGGCACTTCGAACAACTATAAATTTTGTGCATCTTTCTTGGTTTCGTGCGTCTCTTCTTAGACAATTCTAGCCATGTTAGAAACCTAGATTTCTTTTTCCGGCCAGGAGCTGGCTTAACATCTGGAGGGAGGCAAATGTCTTCTTCTGGCTCTACAACATGTGTTGCCTCGGGGTATATGGGATGTGCATATGTCGCGTATAGCGCCTCTTTCGTGTAAGTCGTTGCAACGTTTTGCGACATGTGTATGTTTGCCTCAGTAGCCGCTGCAATCACATGTGAACAAGGGATTTTTTCAACTAGGAATACACCACATTCACATGAACGGTTTTCCAAATCAACAATATAAGGTCCTCCTCCACCCTTAACGTTGAACTTCCATCCATCTATGTGTTTCACATTGTATGATTCTGCATAGTGTGAACGGACAGACAGCAAATATTCAACTCCCTTTCTGTATGGGGTGTGAAGACTCAAGGCGTCCTCTCGCCTTTTGTTAAACCACACCCCTAGCTTCTCTCGGATGTATTGCAGAAGACAAGGTATTGGAAAGCCCTTGGCTCTCTTCAGTGCGGAATTGATAGATTCAGCAATGTTACTCGTCTTAATGTTGTACCGATCCCCTGGAAAATGTACTCTAGACCACAACTTAGGATCCGCTTCCTCTAAGTATTGTGCAAGTTCCGGTTTAGCAGCTCGGATTGCGGCCATGCAACGGTTAAACTCCATGAGCGTATGGGCGTAGGCAGCTCCTTTCACCAAATACATGATGTCCTTTGCTTGGTATTTTGTGACTATGTTATGTTGAAGATGGTAGTAACATATACCTCTAGTAACCCAAAGTAGAAAACGGAGACATGCATTATGTATGGAGGGATGCCTGTCCGAAACTATCACCATGGGATGAGGTGAAAAGCATTGTTGCAACTTGTCGAAAAACCAACCCCAGGATTCGTTACTCTCGGCATCTACAATCCCAAAAGCCAACGGGAAGACCTGAAAATTAGCGTCCTGTCCGGCTGCAACAAGCAAAACTCCTCCATACTTTCCAGTTAGATGAGTCCCATCTACCACAATAACGCGTCTCAAATACTGAAATCCCAACATTGAAGCATTTAAGGATAAGAAGCAGTATTTGAATCGACCCATCTCATCACATACAATGTCAGTCACGGAGCCCGGGTTTGACCGCTTCAGTCTTCTCAAGTACGAGGGCAACTTCGCGTATCCACCTTCTGGTGTTCCCCTAACGAAAAGTTTCACAAATTTCAAAGCTCTGTAAGCAGTGGTATAATTAAGCTTAATTCCAAGCATCACCCTCATTGAGTTTGCAATATGTTTCGGGACAATTCCATCAAAGATTCCAAACCGCTCTACAAAGATCTGTCCAAGATACCTTGGAGTACATCCCTTACGGAATCTGGCACGGTCCACAACAGAACATGTATGAAACTTGACATACTTTGTCACCCAGAACCTCTTTGCTTCATTCTTTTTAGCAGCTCTGCACATCCACATGCATCTATCTACGAAACATTTGGCCACAAACAGCTTAGTAGTAGACTTAGAAACCTTGAAGGCGAATCTGGACACCATTGCCTTTAGTTGCAAGGCAGATATGAGAGCATCCTTGCTTACATAGCTCTGATTCACATATATAGCGCCTGACCCATTTCCATTGATTCCTCCACCTTGACCATTCAAATCACCTTTGCGAAGCCTTTCCTCAAAACATTTTTTCTCCCAATCATCTTCATCTTGAACTTTCCCATACTCGCTATAGTCTGCGTCCGTGTCATCCACTTTCTTTCCTGCAAAAGCTTCATCCACATAGTCATCGTCCCCTACATCATCATCCTCTTCCTCAACTTCTTCATCTGAATTTGCATCCCAATTTATATCTGAAAGTTCCTCCTCTTCTTCATTCTCATCCTCATCGACATATCTATCCTCATCTCGCTCCTAAACTTTATCCTTGTTTCGAACAGAGATGCAAAGGCGCAGCACATGCGTTTTGCCTAACTCTATCAAGCTATGAACCTGCCCATCGTTGGTGACGTACATAGGAGGAAAGTCCGAGGGCATTTGATGGAGCATTGATATATCATGGTTTTTATGGGTTTTTGCCATGATATAAGTCTTGTATATAGAGTCTTTTTAGTGTTTTTGGAGTCTTTTCTACTGATTACAGGTCTTAGGCACATTTGGAGCCGAATTGGAGTTTATGGAGCTTATTTGAGAGTTTTTGCTGTAAAACAGAAGTCACTGGCGATCACAGAGTATGGTGTCGATCGACACCACTGTGGGTGTCGGTCGACACCCCTTCTTTCCAGAAGAAGACGCGAGTTTAATGAAGACTTTTGGAATTTGCAGTTTTGGCCCAAAGTTCCACCTATTTGCAAGAAGGCCCAAATCGTGTTTTTAGGTTTATAAGCCATTGTTTAGGCTTCATTATTTGGTATCTTATTTTCTATTGAGACCTAGAGAGAGATTTTGTAGCAGAGCTTTGGAGAGACAAATCAGACTCCTTCAGAGAAGATTTTGAACTCCATTAATCTCTAATCTTATTTCTTTTATGCAATCTTTCTTATTCATGATGTTTGCTTCAATCACCATGTCTGAGTAGTTTGTTTGTTAGGTTTAGGGTTTTCAAAGGTTGAAGAAGAATTGCAATTGTTAGGATAATCATTAGAGTTCTTCATCTAGATTGTGTTTATTGCTTATTATAGCTTAGCTACCTAGAATCTGATCTTAGGATAATTGGTAGACACAAAAGTGTTATTGATTTCCTGAAATATCTTAGATGAGCAAAATACCTATTTGCAAAGGAATTTGGTTTAGGGATTTTGTGAACAATTGAACCTGGAATCAATGCTTGTCTAGTTTATTGAATTTGCAAAGAAATTTGGAATTCTAGGATTTAGATATAGATAATCTCTGCAGCGAAAGCTGGTTGATTTTACATTAGTGTTCATGTTCGAGAACGATGCTTAATTAATATCCTGTTAGCTTTTACTCTGCAATTCGGATTCAACCTGAGAATTTCCCAAGACCTAACCTTTGTCTCATTGAATTTAACCTCGTCAACAATCGATCACTTGCTCTCTTACTTTTATTTGTTCTTATTTTCATTCTTATTCTCTTAGCTTGATTTGAATCTGAGAATTTACTGTGCAACAAACTTGACGTTGGATTCGATAACCCTATACACTACACATTGATTGCTGTACACTTGCAGTAGATTACTAGGGAAAACTTAGACCTATCAAGTTTTTGGCGCCGTTGCCGATCGTCTCTTTCGTTGCCGTTAGATTTTTAGTTTTAGAATTTTGTCTAAGATTTTTCTTCTCTTTTGTTACTCACGCGCTCTATAACTTTCTTTTTGGTGTTTCAGGTGTATGCCTAATCGCAAAACCAGAAGCAACAAGGACAAAGAGCTAGTCAATCTCAGTAATCAAGAGCTAGCACAATTAGAGCGTACAAACAGAAAAACGAAGAAGCCAGTTGCGATGAACGGGCCGATGATTTTGGTTCAACATGCTGATGGCACTCTGTTTGACAGCGAAGGACACAAGCGCAATGCGCAAGGGCAGAAACTCGATGATGATGGGAATGTGATAGTTGAGGCACCCCCAGTCCAGCCTGCACTTAATGTTGCTGCACCGAATCTGGCTGCACCGAATCAGGCTGCACCGAATCGCACTCTTGGTGACCACAACAGGCCGGATTTGTTCTATGCTAATCGGTCTGCGATTCGCCCACCTTCGTTCCAGAGGAATGACTTTGAGCTGAAGCCTGCATTCTACACTCTTGTGGGTCAGCATCTCTTTCATGGTCTTCCTCATGAACACCCCATGGATCACATCGAGAGGTTCGAAGATCTGGCCAACAGCATCAAGGCCAATGGAGTCACTAGTGACTACCTTTTCTGCAAGTTGTTCCCTTACTCTCTTTCTGGGGATGCAGCTTACTGGTTGAAGCAGTTGCAGCCAGGATCTTTGACAAATTGGGAGGACACCAAGAAGGAATTTCTGAATAACTTCTACGATGATGCGCGGTCCGAGGAGTTGAGGAATAATATTTCACAGTTTTCTCAAGGACCGACTAAGGCATTCAAGGCTTCTTGGGTGAGATTCAGGTCCTACCAGAGAGACTGTCCACACCATGGTTTCACTGAAGTTCAGCTGCTGGGCATTTTCTTCAGAGGAATTGATTGGAGATATTAGATGGCTCTCGATGCTGCGAGCAATGGTAACTTCAACACCAGATATCCGGATGAAGCTTATCAACTTATAGAGAACTTGGCATCTAGCAATAGTACCAAGAATGCTGATTTTGAGAGGAAGAAGCTTGGTGGAAATCTGGATGGAAGCCAAATTGCAGAGGTTAAGGCTAAGCTAGACTCTATGCACAGCCTTCTTGTGGGGAAGAAATCAGTTCAGTTTGCTGCAGAGGTGGAGTCTTTTGAGCCAGCAGAAGAGTCACAAGAAGAAGATGTTAACTACATCAATGGAGCTGGGTCTCAAGGACAGAGATGGGGCAATCAACAAGGCTTTGATTCTTCTTACCAGAAGCCCTTTCAGAGCAACAACTTCCAAAGAACTTATGGTTCTTCTTCCTACCAGAAGCCTCCTGAACAAAACAGCGAGCTGAAGTCAATGTTTGAGCAGCTTCTAGAAGGACAACAGAAGATCACAGTGGACTTCAATGGAAAGATTGATGCCTTGTACACTGATCTGAATGGAAAAATTGAGTCTTTGAGCACTCATGTCAAGAAGTTGGATGTTCGAGTAGCTCAAACTGCTGATTCTGTTAAGAGACAAGAAGGATTCCTTCCTGGACGAACTGATGTCAATCCCAAGCACTATTGTCATGCTGTTATGGTGGAAACTGGAGATACTCTCGCAAAATTGGAGAAAATTGCAGGTGATTTTTGCCCTGCAGAAGCAGTGTCGATCGACACCACTGATGGGTGTCGATCGACACCAGGAGACGCGAAGACGTACGACAGACGTTTGTCGACCGAGCTGCTCGCCACGAACAAAAAGGTGTCGACCCCAGAGACCAGTGTCGATCGACACCATCAGGGTGTCGGTCGACACAAGTCCCAGACGACAACAGGTCGCGAAACAGTTGCAGAAACAGTAGAGGAGAGAGTCTACAGGCCCAAGATACCCTTCCCTAAGCCTCCTAGGAAGTCCAAACAAGAGATTGAAGATGCTAAGATCAAAGCTATCATGGATAAGCTTTCGGTTGAGATTCCTCTTGTTGATGCAGTCACTCTTTCACCTGCACTTAAGAGATATGTCAAGAGAATGATGATGAATGGAGTGAGTCCTGAAGAAGGAGCATTGCTTACCAGAGACCTTACTGCAATTATCTTGAGTACGATTCCAAAAGAGAAAAAGAAAGTGAAGGTATCTGAAGAAGAGAGTGCTGTGATTCAGCATAAGCCTCCAGAGAAGCTGCAGGATCCAGGAAACTTTGTGCTAGATTGTTCCATATCAACAAGAAGGTTTCCACATTCTCTTTGTGATCTAGGTGCAAGTGTTAACTTGATGCCTCTCTCTGTTGCTACAAGGCTTGGAATAACTGATTTCAAGCCAACTAGGATCTCTCTTATCCTAGCTGATAGATCCAAGAGAATCCCACTTGGTGTCTTAACGGATGTTCCACTCCAGATTGAAGGTCACATGATTCCCACTGACTTTGTGATTTTGGACTATGATGAAGAGCCTATAGATCCTCTTATCCTGGGAAGATCATTCTTAGATACTGCTGGTGCTATCATTGATGTGAAGAAAGGGAAGCTAGAACTAGATTTGGGTGATATTGTCCTGCATTTTGACATGGATAAGTTAAGGAGACAGTCCACCATAGATGGTCAGAGTTTTTCTGTAGAGATCTCTAAGGATGATGCTCCTATCAGCGGCCATTCAAATGACATTACTGCTGGGTATGTCAAGGAGCTGGTTCCTAGTGCGCAAGTGAACAAGGTGGACAATGGGAATGGAGACTTAGTTGATGATCATCTCACAAACCATAAGCCTCCCTTACAGCAAAGGTATGCACTCTCTGGAATACATTCAAAACCCCCTCATATCATCAATATAACCTTAAGAAGTGCAAAACCTGTTTTACACTTATGCAAGCAACGAGTTTCTCGAAGAAGGCTTGGTTTTTCTTTTGATGATTCTGCAGGAAAACGAAGTGTCCCACCCAAACTCACATACCGCCCTGCTGCTATTCCTCACTTCCTTGGTCGATCTCATGCCCCTAATGCTTATACACCACCGTGGATGAGGAGACACTTTTCTCCGAGGCATGTGCTGCCACTGTCTGATCCACCGGATGTCTGAGCCTCGACACAGTCAAGCTAATGACTGAAAACAAGCGCTTAGTGGGAGGCAACCCACCTGTAGGTGAAATTCCTTTGTGATTTTCGTTTTCCTTTCACTAACTTTTTGGTTTTGTTTTATTTTTGACAAAAAAAAAAAAAAAAAAAAAAGGGAACAGGTCGCAACGAGCTGGTGTCGCCCGACACAGCAGCAGTGTCGCTCGACACCATTATGGACGAATATCGACTGCAGGATCGACACACAGCTCGACTCAACAACAAAAAGACGTCAGTGTCGATTGACACAACTATGGTGTCGGTCGACACCACCCCGACTGACAGGTACAACGTTTTATTTTTCATACTAACTCAAATTCAACCCTTTTTCTTGCTTCCTCCGGCTGAATACCATTGGGGACAGTGTTGTTTAAGTCTGGGGGAGGTAGTTGCTGACATTGTGTTTGTTTTTGAGGGTTCTAAAAAAAAAAAAGTTTTTCAAAGTGTTTTATTGAGTCAAAACCAGTTAGGAAATTAGGACCTTCTCTTGGAGCTTACCTTATCAACCGATGTTCTCGCAATCACAAGGGGCGGACATCAGCAGCGGACTTAGCCGAACAGAATGGCTCTAGCGGACCGATTTCTGGATCACAACCGTATCTTTAAGGTACTCAACTCTCTAAAGTTTAACTCCTCGCATTAACCTGACTTTTAAATTTCTTAGCAAGGGGTTTGATATACATGAGTATGATTTCTCTTTCAGTCCAGTCAAGACAGGCTTATGCATTTACATCATGTTTATTTATGGCTTTACATTTAGTTATATACTCTCTCTTTTCTTAAACCCAAAAGGAAGTCTAACGACACCCTCGGGAAAACGAAGTGGATGAAGGTCAGTCCAACTGGTCTTCTGACTCCATGGAAACCCGCCGGATGAAAGTAATAAAAAGGACCGGGAATTGGTGGCTCCAACCATCACTACTCGCGCTCTAAATAAAAACTGATTCCAAATCATAAGGGAAAGAAAGAGAGAGAACAAAAAAAAAAAGAAAGAACGAAAAAGAAAACCAAAAATGCATTCATGTTTTAGTTTTAGAAGTTTGTCTTGATTGTGCTTGGAGGGGTAAAAATCAGAATGCTATTTGATCGATAACTCCTTGTTGAGAACTCACGCTTTTAATTTTTAAGGAGTTGGCTTTAGAGTTTTGAGTTATCTCATGAGATTTAGTGTTTGGTTTGGTTTGAATTGCAAGTTAGTGTCCACTATGTGAAACTGGTCTAATGTTGGTTATGTTCTGAGTGAGAGCAGGTGCAAAGGTTGGTACAAGTTCTGAAGAGTAAGTGAGTTTCCGCTTTTCAAACCTCTTTCTCAAATGTCTTAGATTCGATTTACATGAGGACATGCAAAGATCTAAGTCTGGGGGAGTTGATATATCATGGTTTTTATTGGTTTTTGCCATGATATAGGTCTTGTATATAGAGTCTTTTTAGTGTTTTTGGAGTCTTTTCTACTGATTACAGGTCTTAGGCACATTTGGAGCCGAATTGGAGTTTATGGAGCTTATTTGGGAGTTTTTGCTGTAAAACAGAAGTCACTGGCGATCACAGAGTATGGTGTCGATCGACACCACTGTGGGTGTCGGTCGACACCCCTTTTTAATTTCCAGAAGAAGACGCGAGTTTAATGAAGACTTTTGGAATTTGCAGTTTTGGCCCAAAGTTCCACCTATTTGCAAGAAGGCCCAAATCGTGTTTTTAGGTTTATAAGCCATTGTTTAGGCTTCATTATTTGGTATCTTATTTTCTATTGAGACCTAGAGAGAGATTTTGTAGCAGAGCTTTGGAGAGACAAATCAGACTCCCTCAGAGAAGATTTTGAACTCCATTAATCTCTAATCTTATTTCTTTTATGCAATCTTTCTTATTCATGATGTTTTCTTCAATCACCATGTCTGAGTAGTTTGTTTGTTAGGTTTAGGGTTTTCAAAGGTTGAAGAAGAATTGCAATTGTTAGGATAATCATTAGAGTTCTTCATCTAGATTGTGTTTATTGCTTATTATAGCTTAGCTACCTAGAATCTGATCTTAGGATAATTGGTAGACACGAAAGTGTTATTGATTTCCTGAAATATCTTAGATGAGCAAAATACCTATTTGCAAAGGAATTTGGTTTAGGGATTTTGTGAACAATTGAACCTGGAATCAATGCTTGTCTAGTTTATTGAATTTGCAAAGAAATTTGGAATTCTAGGATTTAGATATAGATAATCTCTGCAGCGAAAGCTGGTTGATTTTACATTAGTGTTCATGTTCGAGAACGATGCTTAATTAATATCCTGTTAGCTTTTACTCTGCAATTCGGATTCAACCTGAGAATTTCCCAAGACCTAACCTTTGTCTCATTGAATTTAACCTCGTCAACAATCGATCACTTGCTCTCTTACTTTTATTTGTTCTTATTTTCATTCTTACTCTCTTAGCTTGATTTGAATCTGAGAATTTACTGTGCAACAAACTTGACGTTGGATTCGATAACCCTATACACTACACATTGATTGCTGTACACTTGCAGTAGATTACTAGGGAAAACTTAGACCTATCAAGCATCACATCTGGTAATGGATAAGATATCTCCACCAGCTCTACTTCCATATCCAACATATAGTCAGACTGTACCATTCTCACAAGCTCCTCATGGGTACAACCATCCCGCAAGTAGAACACTCTCCCTCCTTTTCCTTTATCCACCTCAAAATGCCATGACATGTCTTCTACCATCAGCCATTTTCCATAGACGGAAGCTAAACAAACCATTTTCTTCAACAAAAAACAAACAAACAAAACAACCTAAGTAGAGTAGACCTAAGTAGTAGACCTAACGTGTAGACCTCCACATCGGTCTACCAATAAATTAAGCTTGTTAACTAATTTAAAAGAAAACCGAATAGAGCCTTAATCACACCAAATGAACATTTGAAACTCATATATAAGCAAGTAAACAAGTAAAAAAAACCAACTGTTCAAGAAAATTTCAAAATACTAGATATATTGACCCAAAAAACGATTTACAAAATAACATATAATAGTAGACCTACAACGTAGATCTACGTAGTAGACCTACTACGTAGACCTACAACGTAGATCTCAACTGAGGTCTACTCCACGTGGAGGTTAGTTTTGCAATTGACCGAGAAAAATGTTTTTGACCGGAGGTCTACCGCGGAGGTCTACTCCACGTGGAGGTTAGTTTTGCAATTGATCGAGAAAAATGTTTGTTGCGGTAGACCTCGTTTTGCTTAGTAGACCTCTGAATTGGTCTACGGAGCACAACGAGGTGTACGCTGTAGATCTACCGCAAAAAGTAGACCTCAAAATGGTTAGTTTTCAGTTGACCCAAGTTTGACTTTCCTCTAGTAGACCTTTCCTGTAGACCTCAATTTTTTTGCGTTGACCAGATATTTTAGTAGACCTCACCTGAGGTCTACCAGACCCCGTAGACATCACCTGAGGTCTACCAGACCCCGTAGACCTCAACGGTAGACCTTTTTGAGGAAAGTCAAACTTTTGTCAACTGCGAAACCAACTTTTTTTTGTAGGTAGACCTAAGCCGTAGACCTCCAACAAACATTTTTCTCGATCAATTGCAAAACTAACCTCCACGTGGAGTAGACCTCTGCGGTAGACCTCCGGACAAAAACATTTTTCTCGATCAATTGCAAAACTAACCTCCACGTGGAGTAGACCTCAGTTGAGGTCTACGACTAGTTTCTTTTGTTTGCAAAGGAAATGTCGCTGTCTACCCTGCGTTGACCAGTAGACCTCAACTGAGGTCTATTTTCGCGGACCAAAACTGAAATTCTTAGAATTGTGGAAGAAACGTTACATGACCGTCGGAGAAAGGTTATTAGAGGGCTGATAACTTCGATTTAAGCCTTCAATAACGAGCTCCGGTCGTTTCTGTAAGCTAAACAATCGGAAATGCCAAAATCCAAGATTTGAGTTTGCTTATAGAGTTTTTGAGATGAAAATGGGGAGAAAATGGAAGAATAAGAGTTTATGAGATGAGAGAATGAGCAATGGTAGCTCAAAAGTGAGTTTTCGGAGCATTAATAGCTCCAAATTGGGCGAAAATGGTGGTTGGCAATATTGATGATATGACATTTTGGAAATTAAGTGTAAAAGATGAGGGGTATTTGGTCTTTATGCAGCTCTCGTAGACCTCAGTTGAGGTCTACCACTCGAAATAGTAATGGCATTATCGTAAATAATTAGACAAAAAAATAAAAAAAAATTGAAAATGTTAGTTTTGCATTTTACTTCAATATGTGGTATAAAAGTGAAAACACCAAAAAAAAAAAAAAACGTGTTACACAATTTTGAACGTGAGAATGCGTGACGTTTCCTTGAGTCTTAAACGGCGCGGTGTGCAACAAGATAAGAGTTTCGATAACAAGAAATGTTTTAGTCCGAAATAATTAATTTGTTACCGAACCAATAAACCGGGGAAGAACGAATACGCCGATGTCGATGTCGCCGGCGCGTGGCCGGGTGTTACCGTTTACAGAGAAGGAAAGAACGGAAGAAGAGACCGGAACTCTGGAATCGAGTCTCCTGCAGCTGATCGATGACAACCGTCGATCGTCGCTACAGCTCCGGGAAAAGACCGGTACGTAAATTCCTCCGCTTGCTTATTCAGATTACAATCGAGAAATAGAAGTGAGATTTTCTCACAAAGAAAACAAATTGGAAACAGAGAGATCGAGGAAGGAGGCGATCAGACACGCGGCGAGAACGGCGGATCTGCTCGTGAAGGCGGTGAACGGAGGAGTGGAGGAATGTTTCGTTAACGAGAAACGGATCGAGGCGGAGATAAGAACTCTGGCGGTCACGGTGGCTCGATTCGGCAAACAGACGGATCAGTGGCTTGCCGCAACTCACGCCGTTAATAGCGCCGTTAAGGTATCGTTTCGTCGTTCTTAGTTTTTTTTTTTTTTTTTTTTTTTTTTTTTTTGGTTGCCTGTGTTTTCATGGTGGATCTGTGTACCATGAATTGTTAGGAAATAGGAGATTTTGAGAATTGGATGAAGACGATGGAGTTTGATTGCAAGAAAATCACTGCTGCAATTCGCAATATTCACCAAGATCATCACTAAGGAGCAATTTTTGTGTGTGGATTCATTCACTTGTTGGGATTTTGTTAAAGTTTCCAAGAATATTCCGTAAAGGAAATACCAAAGTCTCTTATGGTCATTGATCTTTACAATTGGATCCAAGAGCATTGATAGAATGAGGCATATATCACTCCTTTTTTTGAGCAGTGCCAAAGGATTTGATAATCTAATCAAAGCAAGATCAAGAAGCTGATTCAGAAGCAATTACTCTAAATAATCTCTCTTTGTTGTTGTGTTCTCATAACCTCTCCGCTTAGACACTAGAGAGCAAGTTACTTAGATTTATCAAGAAAATGAACCTACACCGCAACTTATACTACTCTTTTTACAAATATATCTGCCAAGAAAATATTTTTTTCCCAAGAGTAAATGTGTTCATAGGGTTATTTAGGCTATTTGAAAATAATGGAACAAATCATTATAAAAAAAAAAAAAATCAAAACTAAATCGAACCAAGTTTCTATATGGTTATCGTATTCGTAACCCAAAAAGAAAGAAAGAAAACAAACCGTGTTGAACTAATCGTAACCCAAACTTAGGACGTGTCTTATATAAACGTGAGCGGATGTCTATCAAAAAAGGTTTAGTCCGGTTAAGGAAGGAAACCCTAAAAACGAGTTTAAAGGAGTGCAACCGTCTGTTTTTGACACAATTTTCGAGGCTGGAGTTTCCAGAAAGAAAAGAGGCGATTTTTGGGAGAAGTTGAAAACACTGTTCATCGCCGGAGTTACTGTTCATCATGCACTGTTCATCGCCGGAGTTACTGTTCATCGCATACTGTTCATCGCCGGAGTTACTGTTCATCGTTTTTCCTCTTTTCCTTTTGTTCAATCGGTTGTCGAGGTGAGTGCATGACCGTAGGCTCGCAAATAGTGGAAATTGCGAAAGTGAATTGTTGATTTGATGAGTTTATGTGTTGTTCGTGGTGGTTTATGTGCTATTAGTGCGTTTGATCGATTGGATTGTGACAATTTCGTGTTTTGGGTGTTTTTGTGTTAGAAATTGATTTGGGCGTCGATCTCCTCGATCGGTGTCGATCGACACCAAGCCGGTGTCGCTCGACACCAATCGGGCCGGGTGTCGAGCGACACAAGCTGTGTCGATCGACACTGGTCCGGTTAAATCCGGTTTTCTGGCGAATTGATTAAATTGAATTAATTAATGGTTTAATCTGGTTTAATCGGTTTAATTGGAATTAAGTGGTTTAATTCCGAAATTAATTAATTAGTGGTTAATTAATTAATTAAAGTAGTTTATAATAATTGTGGAAATTATTTTATGTGTTGAAAATTATTATAATAATTGTGGAAATTATTTAATAATTGTGGAAATCATTTTAAGGGTTAAGAATTAGTATTTAATTGAGGAAAATTGTATAAGAATTAAAAGAAGTGAATTTAATAATTTTGGTAATTATTAATATTATTTAAAAGTGTTTTAAATTGCGTAATTGGCCTGTAGGCGGGGTGATTGCCTCACTAAGTATTTATGAAATACTTATGCATCTCTTTTTCCCTAATGTGATGCAGGTAGAAAGAAAGTGTGATCGTGGAATCGGGCCAGAGAGAGGATGATAGGATCTTGTTGTTTATCGTTTTTGGTTTATGTTGTTATTTGCAAACCTAGTATTTAGGTTGCTAGGTTATTTTATGGTATTCTGGAATTGAATATGATTGTTTGAATTATTAATTTTATGGAGTTTATTTTACTGAGAATTTCCGCACAAAAAAAAAAAAAAAGATTGGTTGTTTCAACTGGTGCTGTCAATCCAAGCCCGAGCATATTGAGATTGATGCTCAAAGAGCCATCATCTCGAGTGAAACAACCAAACTTTTTTTTTTTTTTTTTTTTTTTTAAATTATCAATGTGGAAATTCTCAAAAGAAATCTGTAATATTAATCAAAAGATCTACTAAGAAAAGAACTTCAACCTAATCATTTCTTGCAGGTTTCAAGCACTTACTTTGGGATGATACAACAAGTGCTTCAATCTTTAAGTGTGAGCTTTCCACATTGAATTCAGCCTCTAACGTCATATTAGAGGGGAATTGGGTATCTCACCATTACAGATTTATATGGACTTTAAACCCACCCCTTTAGTCGACTTGATCACCAAGTCCCTAGCTAATCCTTTCGTCAAGTGATCAGCTAGATTTTGTTGAGACCGAACAAACTGAATGGTAATCACCCCATGAGTGATCAGCTCACGTACCGCGCTATGTCTAACGCCCAGGTGTCGTGACTTACCATTATACACTTGGCTATAAGCCCTAGCCAAAGTTGCTTGACTATCACAATGGATAGATATAGGTGGCACCGGTCTCGGCCACAATGGAATCTCATAGACTAAGTTTCTTAGCCATTCTGCCTCTTTACCAGCAGCCGCTAACGCTATGAACTCCGACTCCATTGTCGAATTTGTAATACAAGTTTGTTTCTTAGAAGCCCAAGAAATGGCACCTCCCCCAAGTAAGAACACCCAACCACTTGTAGAAGAATGATCTTCCATGTTGGTGATCCAACTTGCATCAGAATATCCTTCTAAGACTGAAGGAAATCCGACATAAGATAAACCATAGTTTATGGTTCCTTTCAAGTACTTAAGCACACGTCTTATAGCTTGCCAATGATGAGTACTAGGGTTACTAGTATATCTACTCAGCTTTCCTACCGCATAAGCTATATCCGGTCTAGTACTAGTCATGGCATACATCAAGCAGCCAATTACTTGTGAGTACTCGAGTTGTGACACCGCTTGTCCTGCATTAGGCATAAGCTTTAAACTCGCATCCATGGGAGTGCTCACGGGAGAACAATTCTCATAATTAAACTTCTTAAGAATTTTTTCAATATAATGAGATTGTGTCAAGGACAATCCCTTGTTCTCACTCTTGATTCTAATTCCAAGAATCACATCCGCCTCCCCCATGTCTTTCATGGCAAAATTCGATGACATAAACTCTTTTGTAAGTTCTACTTGTCTTAGGTTGGTACCAAAGATTAACATGTCATCAACATATAGGCAAATTTCCATTACCGGAATCATCAAATTTGCTATATAAGCACTTGTCCGCTTGATTCAACTTGAATCCATTTGACAAGACAGCCTCATCAAACCTTTGATGCCACTGTTTAGGTGCTTGCTTCAGCCCATACAATGACTTAATTAACTTACACACCTTTTGCTCATTTTCGGGCATAATAAACCCTTCGGGTTGCTTCATATAAACTTCTTCTTCCAAAACACCATTCAAGAATGCTGTTTTAACATCCATTTGGTGGATCATAAGATCATTAATGGCTGCCAAAGCAATCAATAATCTTATAGAAGAGATCCTAGCAACCGGAGCATAGGTATCAAAATAATCGATACCTTCCCTTTGTTTAAAGCCTTGAGTTAGGGTATAGAGAGAGGAAGATGTGAGGAGGAAGAACATCGACAGAGGTTTATTTTCAGAGGCAGAGAAAAAAAAGAAAAAAAAGATTTGAAAAATATTCAGTTGCAATATTTTCTCGATTCTCGTAGAGATGAATTCTACAAATGGGTAGATGACAGTTATTTTGGTAGAACTTGTAGTAAAAACATGAATTCTACGAAATTGTAGCAAAACTTGTTTTTTGTAGAACACAAATTCTGCGAATGGTAGAATATCATGTAATACGTAGAACATAAAAACTACGAACGGTAGATGCCAGTGTTTACCGTAGAACTTGAAATCTACAATTAGCAGAAGACTGTGTATTCCGTAGAATATATTTGGAGCAAATTCTACAAAACGGTAGAGGTACAAACTATTTGTAGATGAAACAACCAAACTTTTTTTTTTTTTTTTTATTAAATAATTAGCCCAGATTAATATTCCCATAAATATTAATCCTCAACAGCTAATTCAACACAATGCGGAAGAAAACCAATATTATTAAAACATAAATAATTATTCAACAATAACCAATAAAGAATAAAACCAATAAAACCAATAACCAATAAGTAACCTAAGCCGGTTTGCTACATTATTAAAATAAAGTCTAACACCCTAACTCACGAATTTCTGGTCAACCATAACAACAAAGCCAGAATCAAATTCCTAATCTCATCATCCTCTTCTCTCGGTCTCTTTCCGCGGAAGAACATTGCTGTTACCTGCATCACATTGGAATAGAGATGCGTAAGTATTATCATAAATACTTAGTGAGTGGATCATCCTGCCTACAGGCCAATTACGTCAAACACTAGACAAACACCACAATAATCAACCACAATAACAATGCTCAACAATAAACCACAACAACATGAACTCCCTGTCAGGAAACACCCACGTTTCCTGACACCCAGGTCGGTGTCGACCGACACCTCTATGGTGTCGATCGACGCCAGCCTCCCGAGTGTCGATCGACACTCATCGAGTGTCGCTCGACACCGGCTCGACGCCCAGAAACCAAACGCGATGAAACAGTGCGAAAAACAGTAAAAACAACAACAATCAATGGGATTCAACCCCCATATACGCATCAAACCACATAAAACCGAAGAACAACTCAAGAACAACAACATAAACTCAAATCAAACAATCTCTAGTGACTAACGGACCTACAGTCACGCACTCACCTTGAAAAGGGATTGAAAGGAAGGAAAGGAGAAGAAACAACAACCACAAGCCTCAGAAACTCCACAAAACTCCTCCTAACTCCCAAAATCACCTTAGAATCACCTTTTTCTCTCTGAAACTCGAAAAGTGAGCTTTCTCACGCGGCTACAGTGTTTTATTCGCGACCTAGGGCTTCCCTTGCCCAAACCGGACAAAACCAGCCGACTTGAATCAAACCGGTCGATTTCTCATAACCGGTGTCGATCGACACCCTCCCTTGGTGTCGGTCGACACCAATCGACCAAACCAACTCCAATTGCAAATCGATCGACTTAAACCGGAAATCAAACCCGATAACCGGTGTCGATCGACACCCTTCGGGTGTCGATCGATACTAGTCGTTCAGAAGAATTTGACACACTTTCTTCGCGATGCTTGAACCTTAGACCGACTGCACAACAATCAAACAAGAACATGCACAGCCAATCCTCAATTCACACCTCTAAGAGCATGTGCCAACTACTCCCGAACCCCTAGCATCGTCCAACACCACTTCCAAAACAACTTTCTGGTTCACGGATGTTACAATTCTCCCCCACTAAACTGGATTCGTCCTCGAATCCCAACACAAACGTCTCTCCAAGACCTCAAAACTCAAATTTTAGTCCTATGTTATACGCATGTTTCCAAGATATTATTACTCTCAATGCCATAACCGCAGTCATGACATCCATACTGCGACTCACGGTCCAATACCAAAATGTGACCACTGTCACAAAACCAAAACGTGGCCCATAGTCACAACCAAAACGTGACCCACCGTCACCAAAACAACCCATATCGAGGTAGCGACCCCCAATATAAGTCCGTTGGGCACCTAACGTCCCAACACAAATAGAACCACCGTCTACAAGGCCCACGCCTCTAGACAAAACGAGTAATAAAATCTGAAACGCGTACCAACATGTGACTAAAAACTCCCAATGACCCCACCGGCCAAAGAAACTTGTAACATCCAAACCATAACCAAAAATATGAGGCAAAACTCCATCTCATATAACTCCAAAAATGTATATCGTACAACAAAACGAAAATACATAAGTCCAAAACCAACAACAACAAAACCAAAAACAAGACTAGAACCACAAAGATGAATCACTCCACAGCCTGCTTGTCGAACCACTTTCCGAACTTCAGCTTCATCTTTGCCTCTGGCTCCCAAGTCTGCTCCTCTGTGCCACTACAGTCCCACAAGACTCTCAACAATGGCACCCTCTTGTTCCGCAGAACCTTGACTCTCCTCTCAAGAATCCTCACAGGAACTGCCGGAACTGTCATATCTGGCTGGAGATCCTCTGGAATCTCAACCACAACCTCCTCTGAAGGACGCAAACACCTCCTCAACATAGAAACATGAAACACCTTGTGAAAGGCGCTCATAATCGGTGGCAACTCCAACCGATAAGCCACTGGCCCAACTCGCTCCACCACTGGAAACGGACCCATAAAGCGCGGACTGAGCTTGTTCTCTGCTATGGACCTGTTAGGGCCCCTCAACATAGCCATCTTGAGATACACTCTATCTCCCACCTGAAACTCAAGCTCACGTCGCCGCCTATCTGCATAACTCCTCTGTCTATCCTGAGCCTCCTTCATGTTCAGCCTCAAGACACGAATCTTCTCCGTCGTCTCCTGAACAAAACTAGCTCCAAACATGCTGCGCTCCCCCACTTGGGTCCAGCATAAGGGTGTCCTGCATGGCCTCCCATACAAAGCCTCATAAGGAGCCATACCAATACTAGACTGAAAACTGTTGTTATAGGCAAACTCTGCCAAACACAGATGATCAGCCCAATGACCACCCCAATCCAGTACACACATCCTAAGTAGATCCTCCAAAGTCTGAATAGTCCTCTCTGACTGTCCATCTGTCTGCGGATGATACGCTGTACTCATATGCACCTTAGTGCCCATCTCAGCCTGAAATGCCCTCCAAAACTCTGAAGCAAACCTCGGATCTCTATCCGACACAGTACTGGCTGGCACTCCATGCAGCCTCACAATCTCTCGCACAAACTTCCTAGCCAAGACAGCCGCTCAATCTGTCTTCTTGATAGCCAAGAAATGTGCTGACTTGGTCAAGCGATCTACAATGACCCAAATAGCATCGAAAGTCCGTGAGATCGGCAATCCCACAACAAAATCCATAGTGATCATATCCCACTTCCACTCTGGAATGGGCAAACTCTGCAAAAGACCACTCGGCACCTGATGCTCTGCCTTAACCAAAGAACAAGTGTTGCATCTCGCAACCCAATCTGCCACATCCCTCTTCATCCCAACCCAATGATAATACCGTTTGAGATCACGGTACATCTTGGTCGCACCCGGATGAATCGAAAACTTGCTCGAATGAGCCTCTCTCAAAACCTCATGCCTCAACTCCTCATCCTTAGGCACACACACTCGCCCACGAACCAAAATAGTTCCATTCGAAGAGACCTGATACTCGGAACCAACCGCCTGCGAAGCATCGATCAAACCCTGATCACTCTGCTGCGCCACTCTGATCCTGCTGAGTAAATCTGCCTGATCAGCTGCCTCTAAACCCAAAGGCTCCTCTGAAATAGCACATAGACGCAATGTACCAATCTCGCTGACCAAAGCCTCAACGCCACGCTCTCTATCTGAATCAACCCTCCGTCGACTCAAAGCATCTGCCACCAAATTGGCCTTGCCTGGATGATAAACAATATCCAGGTCATAGTCTGCCAGAAACTCCACCCAACGCGTCTGTCTCGCATTCAGCAAAGGCTGAGTGAAAATATGCTGTAGACTCTTGTGATCTGTAAAGATCTGCACTCTACCACCATAAAGATACGACCTCCAAATCTTGAGTGCAAAAACCACTGCTCCCAACTCAAGATCATGTGTAGGACGGTTGCGCTCACTGCCCTGCAACTGCCTCGAAGCATAGGCAATCACTCTGCCCTCCTGCATCAAAACACAACCAAGTCCAACACCTGAAGCATCTGTGTACACAACATATGGCTTCCCCGGGTCAGGTAATGCCAAAACAGGTGTACTAGTCAACATCTCCTTGAGCTTCCCAAAGCTCTCCTCGCACTCATGCGACCACACAAACGGCACATCCTTGCCAGTCAACCTCGTCATCGGCTGAGACATGCTCGCAAACCCCTTGACGAATCTCCTATAGTAGCCTGCAAAACCCAGAAAACTCCTGATCTCGGTAGCACTACTCGGTCTAGGCCAATCTCTGATAGCCTCAATCTTAGCCGAATCCACAGAAACTCCCTCTGCAGAAACAATATGGCCAAGAAAACCCATCTCCCTCTGCCAAAAGCTGCACTTGCTTAACTTGGCAAACAGCTTCTGCTCTCGAAGCTTCTCCAACACAAGCCTCCCCATGGCGAAACACTAGGTCTGATGAACCCTTTACTCAAAAGGTCCTCTAGCTGCTTCTTCAGCTCTGCCATCTCTGCTGGAGCCATCCTGTAAGGTGTCTTCGATATCGGAGCTGTCCCGGGCTCTAAATCAATCGTGAAAGGATCTGACCGAGATGGTGGCAATCCCTTCAGCGACCGAAATACGTCCTCAAACTCCTGGACAACCTGAATATCCTGCAGACTCACCTCACCACTGGACTCTGTCATAGTGATTGTCGCCAAATAGGCTTCGCAGCCCCGCTCTAACAACTGCTCTGCCTGAATAGCTGAAATCACTATACTCCCCGAAGTCGGTCTCACTCCCTGATAAACCAACTTCCCTGCATCCTGCTCAAACACCACTCTACCTCTGTAACAATCCAGATGAACTCGGTATAGAGATAACCAGTCCATCCCCAAAATCACGTCATACAGCTCCACTGGACTGATGACCAAATCTGCTGGCATAGACTGCCCCGCAATACGCACATCAACTGCTCTAGCTCTGCCTGAAGTAGCCAAATAACCACCACCAGCCACCTTGACAAAGCCTGAAGCCTCGCCATCGCTACTCCGAATACCACTACCCTCAGCTCTCTCCGGAGTTATCAAGCAATTAGATGCTCCCGAGTCAAACAGAACGTGAGACTCAAAACCTCCAACTAACAAGGTCCCTACACAATTCCACAAGTGTTGAGAACCTCTAATTCTATCACAGTAAAATAACAGAAACAGACAACACCAACAATTCTACCTTAAGAATTTAAAAGTCTGAGTCAAGATTTTACCTGTGATCTGGCCTGACTGACTGGTCTGGCCCACCTCTGCCGAAGTATAAACTCTCGGCGCACCACCTGACTGCAACGCCGCAACCTGCGCTGCTGACTGAATCGCCAACGGCTGAATCGCCGCTGCCACTGCTCTCTGCTGCAACTTGGGACACATAGTCTTGATATGCCCCGGCTCCCTGCAGTAGTAGCACACTGTCGACTCTCTGGATCCCGCCCTCTTGGGGCAAGTCGCCACTCTGTGATCCAGACTCCCACACCCAAAGCAACCACCCGTACTCGGGCTACTAGCAGATATCTCCTCTGCTCTCCTCTTCTGGCCCTGCGCAGGCCTACTACCCCTGCCGTAACCAGAACTGTGACCTCTGCGCTGCTGATGCTGCTGCTGGCCCCGAGGATGGGTAGCAGGAGCAACTGCAACTGGAACAACCGCCGTACTCACCGGCTCACGCAAGTCCTCCTCAATGGACGCTGCCAACTCCACTAAACCCGCTCTGGTGTGGTACATACCACCTCTGCACTGAGTCCTGATGTTCCTCCGAAGCCCCTGGAGAAACCGCGACGTCAATGCTCGCTCACTGATCAGCTCACCACCAGAAAAGACCACCAATCTGCAGAACTCTGCATCATACTCTCGAACAGACCTCTCACCCTGAGTCAAGTCCAAAAACCTCAACTGCAGCCTGTCACGAGCCTCCTGAGGGAAAAACTTGTGGTTGAACTCCTCAACGAAGTCAACCCAAGTCCAAACCTCTCTCCTGGTCCTAACAGACCTCCACCACAAATGTGCATCACCTCCAAGGTAGTGCACCGCCAGCTCAACCTGAAACTGTGCCGGACAACGAACAGAATCGAATTTCCGCTCCAACCTCTGACGCCACTCATCAGCCTGCTCTGGAGTAACACCGCCCTCAAACGTAGGCGTACCAATCCTCTGCATCTCCCTCATCATCTCACGATAAGGAGAAACCCCAACTGCAACACCCTGCTGCACCACAGCCTCCTGCTGCTCAACAAAACCGGCACCAACATGTGCCCCGGCACCAACCTGTGCCCCGGCCGCTGGAGGTGCAACCGGAGCCTGCTGTGGAACTGCCTCTGGAAGACGTGCCAAAAGCTGCGTCAGTAGCCCCACAATCAAATCACCCTGAGCAAGAGCCGCGCCCCCACCGGGAACTGCTCCTGCCCCCCGCGCCACCCCGACGCCCAAACTAGCCCCACCGGCTAACGAAACAGACTGTGTCACCGACGCTGCCGCCACACTAGGCGCCGCACTCTCCACTGAGGCCTCAGCCTCTGGCACTCCACGACCAGCACCCCGACCTCCACGACCCGCTGCTCGCCCACCGCGACCAGCTCCTCTGCCCCCACGGGCTGCACCGCGACCACGACCACGGCCACGACCACGACCTGCGTCCATCTCTCTGCACTACCACCAAGTACAGAAAAAGGGCAAAGGTCAAAGCACAGACACAAAACCAAAACACACCAAAGATCCAACTCACTTACCCGCGGAAAACTGGAAGACCGAGAGGATGAGATTAAACCACTAATTGACTAACTCACATAATCAATTAACCACATAGTCCAATTCATCCAATTCTAACAGTCCTAAAACCGACTACGCTCTGATACCAAAATGAAACAACCAAACTTTTTTTTTTTTTTTTTAATTAAATAATTAGCCCAGATTAATATTCCCATAAATATTAATCCTCAACAGCTAATTCAACACAATGCGGAAGAAAACCAATATTATTAAAACATAAATAATTATTCAACAATAACCAATAAAGAATAAAACCAATAAAACCAATAACCAATAAGCAACCTAAGCCGGTTTGCTACATTATTAAAATAAAGTCTAACACCCTAACTCACGAATTTCTGGTCAACCATAACAACAAAGCCAGAATCAAATTCCTAATCTCATCATCCTCTTCTCTCGGTCTCTTTCCGCGGAAGAACATTGCTGTTACCTGCATCACATTGGAATAGAGATGCGTAAGTATTATCATAAATACTTAGTGAGTGGATCATCCTGCCTACAGGCCAATTACGTCAAACACTAGACAAACACCACAATAATCAACCACAATAACAATGCTCAACAATAAACCACAACAACATGAACTCCCTGTCAGGAAACACCCACGTTTCCTGACACCCAGGTCGGTGTCGACCGACACCTCTATGGTGTCGATCGACGCCAGCCTCCCGAGTGTCGATCGACACTCATCGAGTGTCGCTCGACACCGGCTCGACGCCCAGAAACCAAACGCGATGAAACAGTGCGAAAAACAGTAAAAACAACAACAATCAATGGGATTCAACCCCCTTATACGCATCAAACCACATAAAACCGAAGAACAACTCAAGAACAACAACATAAACTCAAATCAAACAATCTCTAGTGACTAACGGACCTACAGTCACGCACTCACCTTGAAAAGGGATTGAAAGGAAGGAAAAGAGAAGAAACAACAACCACAAGCCTCAGAAACTCCACAAAACTCCTCCTAACTCCCAAAATCACCTTAGAATCACCTTTTTCTCTCTGAAACTCGAAAAGTGAGCTTTCTCACGCGGCTACAGTGTTTTATTCGCGACCTAGGGCTTCCCTTGCCCAAACCGGACAAAACCAGCCGACTTGAATCAAACCGGTCGATTTCTCAATAACCGGTGTCGATCGACACCCTCCCTTGGTGTCGGTCGACACCAATCGACCAAACCAACTCCAATTGCAAATCGATCGACTTAAACCAGAAATCAAACCCGATAACCGGTGTCGATTGACACCCTTCGGGTGTCGATCGATACTAGTCGTTCAGAAGAATTTGACACACTTTCTTCGCGATGCTTGAACCTTAGACCGACTGCACAACAATCAAACAAGAACATGCACAGCCAATCCTCAATTCACACCTCTAAGAGCATGTGCCAACTACTCCCGAACCCCTAGCATCGTCCAACACCACTTCCAAAACAACTTTCTGATTCACGGATGTTACAGTAGATATCATCTTCTACACACGCTAGACGTCCGCGTAAATAGTAGAAAACATCTTCTACTTTGATAATCGAAGTTGGTAGAACCAAACTTCAATTAATTTTCTGAACATGAAAAAAAAACCTAAAAAATCTCAAAAATTCTAGACAGTTTTTACATCATTTTTACGAATTTTAGAAATTTTGTTCACTTGTAAAAGAATTTAGTTTCAGTTTTTAATTATACTGAAGGGCAATTTTGGCAAAAAATGACCAAAGTCAAAAAAGGAGTAAAAAGACAATATAAGCTTTTTTGGGGTATATTCACAATTCTTCCTTTAAATAATCGGATTTTTTATTTGGTAATTTAAAAAAAAACCAATTATCAAAAACTTTATGAATTTACATAAATTTATTCTATGTGTTTAATATATCAGTCATTATGAATAACCACATTAAAATACATTCTCAAAAAGTTTATGTGTTCGAATATTTGGTTATTTGTTTAAATATATGTTTGTTGTGTATCTATGCATCTAAAATCTCTGATTTATCTGATTTATGTTGATTCCATATGGTTTACTCTTTTGAAATAAAATATGTTGTTTTATCAATTTAATTAATATGAATGTAAAGTTCAATTTACATATTAAATATAGAGAGGAAATGGTCGTTCAATTGCTAATATGTAAACTGGTTTTCATGCAAGTGTGTTTAAGGAAATTGATAGAAAATTCAGCTATCACGAATAACGAAGGGCTGCCTTTACCTTTGTTAGGTTGCTGCAATGATCGCGCAATGCGATTTTTTTGCTTTTTCGTTAGATTTTACACAACTTTTAACTTATATATGCCTCGTTACTTTTATCATCATTCATATAATTTTTATTTTCATTATGCCATTAGGTTGTTTTAAGAAAAAAAATCTTTAGGATAATGTTTAATCTTCACATCACTTCTCACTACTTTTAATTTATTTCTAATTTCTTCATATTTGATTTGAAGCATGTCCATCTTTGACAATGAGAGTTTGATCCATGACATACTCTCTTGTTTAAATATAATTTAGATAGTGTTACTCATGTGTTGTTTGTATGGATCAGACATATACTGATAGGAATTATGTATAAAAATCAAATTTTGCCACTTGTTGTATTTTGAGTGGAATGTTACTTATATAATCTAATATTTTGTTAATATTTTGTTGTTAATAAAATTTATTTACTTGTACAAACATAATTTATTTATATCTTAATCACTTATACAAACATAGACATAAAATATTAATTTTTCCTTCATAATCAATAATTGTTTTTCTAAATATGTGCGTATACACTATCATTCATACAAATATTTTACTAACATTTTTGGATAGAACTTGATATAATGGATACTATTATCTTTTTAAATAAAAGTAAAAACATGTAGTTTAATAAAAATAAGTTGCTCAAATCCTTATTTTTATGTTCGTCTTTAAACCTATTTTCCAAACTATATCTTACATTACAACTATTTTTTTTTTTTTTACAAATTAGGTGAATTTTATTCAAATGAAAATATAACATATAAAATTTTGTTCTAAATATTACGTTTTCAACATATATAGCAATGTTACAACGATCTTGCTTTGAATCTATGTATGTCTAAGTTTCAAACAAAATATTGTTTGATCAAACATTGACAATCCAACAAAATGTGTAACAAATAAATGATGCTATTTAATAAACATAATATTAACATGAAGGTAAACTATTATATTTCAAATATTCTAATAAAATAAAATATATATTTTTCTCATCTTCAAATTCGTTTCTATATATATTTTTATTAAAATCTATCAAATAGTTTCAATTTTATAAGTTATAGATAAGAAAATTAATTTTCCGAATTTGACTACAAAAAAAAAAATATTCCTAATGTTATATTTGTTTGATATTTTTGTTGTTAATACAAACTTACATAAATTTTTTATCTCTTATATATTTTTATTGATGATATCATATTAAAATCTGTAAAATAGCTTAATATTAATGCTGATGTGGATCAAACAAATTGAGCTTTTCAATCCTATGTGTACATTTGCAATGGCTTTAAAAACATTTATATATTTTTTTGAAAAATATATATACTTTCAGTTTTCATAATTAATAGATAAAAAAATATTAGATTACCTAATTTGACTAAAAAAGAGAACTATTTTTAATGTTAGATGAGGTTAATATTTTTGTTGTTAATACAAATTTACATAACTTCCTTATCTCTTATATATTTTTATTTATAATATAATTTTAAAATTTGTAAAATATTTAATGCTGATGTGGACTAATCAAATTAACTTTCTTCAATCCCACATCCTTAAAGGCCTATAGAGGCCACATCCACTCATTACCAATTGGTTTTGAGTTGGAAGCCCATGTAACTTAACATGGTATCAGAGCAAGTTATGCTCAAGAGTTTCGATTTAACGATCAAACTCTCATTTTCGCTTTTGTTTTAAGCCATAGAGCTTTTATTTTAACATGGTAGCAGAGCTCCGATGCACGCACTCCAACCCGATCCGATCCAAAGTTGGTCCATTCATCGACGATGCCCAAAACTGGTGTAACATCCGTGAACCAGAAAGTTGTTTTGGAAGTGGTATCGGACGACAGTAGGGGTTCGGGAGTAGATTACATATGCTCTTTGAGGTGTGAATCAAGGATTGGCGGTGCATGTTCTTGTTTGATTGTTGTGCAGTCGGTCTAAGGTTCGAACATCGCGAAGAAAATGTGTAAAAAGCTCTTGAATGACTAGTGTCGATCGACACCTAAGGGGAGTGTCGATCGACACCGGTTTGAGAAATCAATTCCGGTTTAAGTCGATTGCGCGTTTGATTGTGGTTTGAGTTGGTATGATCGATGGGTGTCGACCGACACCAAGGAAGGGTGTCAAACGACACCGGTTATTGTGAAATCGACCGGTTTGATTTAAGTTGTCGGTTTAGTCCGGTTAAGAGAAGGAAACCCTAAAAACGAGTTTAAAGGAGTGCAGCCGTCTGTTTTTGACACAATTTTCGAGGCTGGAGTTTCCAGAGAGAAAATAGGCGATTTTTGGGAGAAGTTGAAAACACTGTTCATCGCCGGAGTTACTGTTCATCGCACACTGTTCATCGCCGGAGTTACTGTTCATCACGTACTGTTCATCGCCGGAGTTACTGTTCATCACGTACTGTTCATCGCCGGAGTTACTGTTCATCGTTTTTCCTCTTTTCCTTTTGTTCAATCGGTTGTCGAGGTGAGTGCATGACCGTAGGCTCACTAATAGTGGAAATTGCGAAAGTGAATTGTTGATTTGATGAGTTTATGTGTTGTTCGTGGTGGTTTATGTGTTATTAGTGCGTTTGATCGATTGGATTGTGACAATTTCGTGTTTTGGGTGTTTTTGTGTTAGAAATCGATTTGGGCGTCGATCTCCTGGATCGGTGTCGATCGACACCAAGCCGGTGTCGCTCGACACCAATCGAGCCGGGTGTCGAGCGACACAAGCTGTGTCGATCGACACTGGTCCTGTTAAATCCAGTTTTCTGGCGAATTAATTAAATTGAATTAATTAATGGTTTAATCTGGTTTAATCAGTTTAATTGGAATTAAGTAGTTTAATTCCGAAATTAATTAATTAGTGGTTAATTAATTAATTAAAGTAGTTTATAATAATTGTGGAAATTATTTTATGTGTTGAAAATTATTATAATAATTGTGGAAATTATTTAATAATTGTGAAAATCATTTTAAGGGTTAAGAATTATTATTTAATTGAGGAAAATTGTATAAGAATTAAAAGAAGTGAATTTAATAATTTTGGTAATTATTAATATTATTTAAAAGTGTTTTAAATTGCGTAATTGGCCTGTAGGCGGGGTGATTGCCTCACTAAGTATTTATGAAATACTTATGCATCTCTTTTTCCCTAATGTGATGTAGGTAGAAAGAAAGTGTGATCGTGGAATCGGGCCAGAGAGAGGATGATAGGATCTTGTTGTTTATCGTTTTTGGTTTATGTTGTTATTTGCAAACCTGGTATTTAGGTTACTAGGTTTTTTTATGGTATTATGGAATTGAATATGATTGTTTGAATTATTAATTTTATGGAGTTTATTTTATTGAGAATTTTTGCACAAAAAAAAAAAAAAGCTTGGTTGTTTCATTTTGGTATCAGAGCGAATACGGTTTTAGGACTGTTAGTATTGGGTGAATTGGACTATGTGTTTAATTGATTATTGTGTTTAGTCAGTTAGTAGTCTATTATCATCCTCTCGGCCTTCAATGATTCCGCGGTGAGTAGTGTTTTGTGTTTTGTGTTGTGTGGAGTTTTTGTGGTTGGTTTTCTAGCTGGCTCATTTCCTGTACCTTGGAAGTGCAGCGAAAAGGACGCAGGTGCTAGAGGTCGTGGCGCAGGTGGGCGCGGTAGAGTTAGTGTCCGTGTGGGCGAAGCAGTTGGCCGTGGTGGCCGAGCGGCAAGCCGTGGAGGCCGGAGTCAGGGTCGTGGATTACCGGCGGAGTCGGGAGAGAGTGCAGCGCCTAGTGTGGCGACTGCGTCAGTGACCCAGTCAGTTTCTTTGGCGAGTGAGGCCGGTTTCGACGTTAGTAGTGGCGCGGGAGTTGGGGTGGTCCTAGGTGGGGGCGCGGCTCTAACTCAGGGTCATGGTGACCAGGTTGTGGGGTTTCTGACGCAGCTGTTGGCACGTTTTCCGCCAGCGGTTCCAGAGCAGGCTTCGGGTGCAGCTTCAGTGGCCGGGGCGCAGCAGGATGCTGCAGTTTTTGGGCAGCATGGTGCTGCAGTTGTTGGGCAGCATAGTGCTGCATTTGTTAGGCAGCAGGAGGCTGTAGTTGGTGAGAGTCCGCCTTATTTAGAGATGAGGGGACAGATGCAGAGGTTTGCTTTGCGTTTCTCGTGGGCAGAGCTAGTGAGGCTTTCAGTTTCGATTGAGGAGGATCAGCATGAGCAGGTTGATCCGGTGGTGGTTCCGTCTGTGGTTGCTCCGTTTGTTCAGAGGAGTCATCCGCAGCAGCAGCAGCGACATCAGTCGCAGCAGCAGCAGCGACATCAGTCGCAGCAGCAGCAGCGACATCAGTCGCAGCAGCAGCAGCGACATCAGTCGCAGCAGTGTAGAGGTTCTGGTTCTAGCAAGGACGGTAAGCTTGCGCAAGGCCATAAGAGGAGATTGGACGAGGTTTCTGTAGGCAGCCGAAAGGTTCGCGGCAGTTGTTTTGATTGTGGGAGCACAGAGCATCGTGTGGCGAGCTGTCCCCGGAGGGAGACAGATTCAAGTGTTAGGGTGTGTTTTCGTTGCGGCGAGCAGGGGCATATCAGACATAAGTGTCCCAAGTTACAGCCATTGGCGGCAGTGGAGTTTCAGCCAATAGTGGCTCAACCAGAGTCTCAGATCGCAGCGGTGCAGCCGTTGGGTCATAGTGGGGAGGCGCCAAGTGAAGTTCCTTCGACAGAAGTTGGTCAGACTAGTCAGTCCGGGGCAGATAACAGGTAAAATTCTTGATTCAGACTTCGTAAATTCTTAGTGTAGAATTGTGGTAGTCGTCTGTTTCTTTTATTTTATATGTGATAGAGTGTTAGGGTTCTAAACACTTGTAATGGTTAGTGGGCGGTGTGAGTCTCAGGGTTGTTTGACTCGGGAGCATTTAAATGCTTCATCATTCATCATTCCAGAGCGTGCCAAGTGTAGTGGCGTACGGAGCAGCGCTGGTGAGCGTTCGTGTTTGGTCAAGGTACCGGGTGGAGGATTTCGGGCTACATACGGCTGTGTTAGAATAGTTGATGTTCGGAGTGCGGGCAGTCGATGCCAGCAGTGTTGGTCATTAGTTCGATGAGACTACATGACGTTATTTTGGTGATGAACTGGTTGGAGTTTTACTGAGTTCATCTGAATTGCTTTAGAGGCAGAGTGTTGTCTGAGCGGGATGCAAGGAGGTTGGTGTTTCAGGGGATGAGGCTGACTTCCGGGAGTTTTTTGTGTCTCGGCTATGCAGGGTGAGCAGATGTTAGAGCAAGTTGCGAGGCTTTTGGCGACGATCGGTTTCGGAGTCCAGTGTTGAGGTGTTTATCGAAGAGTTCCGGGGATATCGAGGATATCCGTGTTGTTCAGGAGCTCGAGGGGTTCTGAGGAGCACGTGGCTCATTAGAGTTTGTTTCTGGAGAAACTACAAGAGCAGGAACTGTATGCTAAGTTGAGCAAATACGGTTTCTGGCAAGTGACAGTTGTGTTTCAGGGTGTAGCAGAATACTACAGGGTCCGTTAAGGGTTTTTCGAATGTGTCGCATTCGATGACGAGGTTGACGGGTATGGATGTGCCGTTTGTATGGTCGTCAAAGTGTGAGAGAGCTTTGAGAAGTTTAAAGAGTTGTTGTTCAGTACACCAGTATTGGCATTACCCGAGCCGGGGAAGCCTTTCATAGTGTACATAGTTGTTGCAGGAGTTGGTTTGGGTTGTGTATCGAGCTTTCGATAATTTATGATCTGGATACTGTCTATCTTCCGACGAGGTTGATTAGGTGGTAGTCGCGTTGAGTTGACGGAGAGTTTTTTCAGCTAAAGAGCAGGATGATGATGCCATGGTAGGCGGGTTTTAGTACTTTGTGTTTTTATGCTACATGGGAGGAGCCTTCGCGTTTAGAGACAGTGGATCAGGCGGATCTACTCAGTAGAATCAGGATGGCTCAGCGGAGTGAGCGTAGTTTATTTTGATGCAATCGCGAGCAGTTGGCTCCGAGTTTTCGGTCTCATCAAAAGGGCGTTTATGGCGCGTGGTCGGGCTTGTATACCCGAGGTTGAGGAGTCGAGACAGGTGGTTTTGAGAGAGGCTCGTGCGAGCAATTTCTCGATTCATGGAAGAGCGACCAAGATGTATCGCGATATCAAGCGGTGTTATCACTGGGTTGGGTTAAAGAGAGTTGTAGCTATTTTGGGTTGCGTGGTGCAACTCGTGTTCGTTGGTCAAGTCAGAACATCGCTCTTCGAGTGGTCTTCTGCAGAGTTTATCCATTTCAGAGTGAAAGTGGGCTAGGATCATGATGGATTCAAGATGGAATTATCTATCTCACGGACATGTGATGTTTTGGGTGGTTGTGGGTCGGTTGACCAAGTCAACATTTTCTGGTCATTAAGAAGACAGATGGAGTTGCTGTTTGGCTAGGAAATTTTGTTAGAGATTGTGAGGCTGCATGGTATGCCAATCAGTATCGTGTCGGGTCATGATCCGAGATTCGCCTCAGAGTGTGGAGGGCGTTTCAGACAGAGATGGGCACTAAGGTGCATATGGGTACAGTGTATCATCCGCGTGCAAAGGGGCGGTCAGAGAGGACTATCCAGACCTTGGAAGTTTTGTTGAGGATGTGTGTGTGGGATTGGAGCGACCATTGGACTGGTCATCTGTGTCAGGCAGAGTTGCCACAACAATAGTTATCAGGCGAGTTTTTGCATGGCTCCGTGTGAGGCTTTGTATGGGAGGCCATGTAGGACGCCTTTATGCTGAACCCAAGTGGGGGAGCGCAGCATTTATGGAGTTACTTTTGTTCAGGAAAATGACGGAGAAGGTCCGTGTTTGAGGTTGAACAAGAAGAAAGCTCAGGATAGGCAGAAGAGTTACGCTGTTAGGCGTAGGCGGAACTCGAGTTTCAGGTTGGAGTTAGAGTATACCTCGAGATGGCTATGTTGAGGGGTCCTAACAGACCCATAGCAAAGAACAAGCTGAGTGCGCGGTTTATGGGTCCGTTCCAGTGGTGGGGCGAGTTGGACCATTGGCGTATCGGCTTGAGTTACCTGTGTTTATGAGGATGTTTCACAAGGTGTTTCGTGTTTTGAGGTGGAGAGAGTGCTTCCATCCTCCAGGGAAGTTAGTTGTTAATATTTCAGAGGATCTTAGGCCTTTTTAGAGAGTTCTGGCGGTTTTGTGAGGATTCTCGAGAGGAGAGTCAAGGTTCTGCGGAACAAGAGAGTGTCGTTGTGAAAACTTGAGGCAAAGATGAAGTTGGATTTCTAAAGTGTTCGACTAGTAGGTCGAGGAATTAGCTCTTCATCTTTATTGTTTCAGTTGGTTAGCCTTAGGCTATGTTGTTGCAGTGGTTTATGTATTTTCGTGGTGGTACGGAATACATTGTTGGAGATTTATAAGATGGTGTTTTCCTTATAAATTTGGGTTCGGATGTTACGGGTTGTTTTGACCACTTTTGGGTCTTGAGTCAGTTCTAGTCGATTATGTTATAGGCGTTTCGGATTTATTACTCTTTACATTTAGGAGATTGTTTTCTCCTGCAGACCTATCTGAGACGGTGGGTGCTCGGTATGGGTTGTGGCGGACTTATCTGCAGATAGGTGCCGCAGTTTGTTTTTGCAGACTTATCTGGGGCTAGCAACCTCAGTATAAGTGGGGAGATTGAGATCTCCGTGCGGCCTTACCTGGGATTAGCTACCTCAGGGGAAGTGCTTGCAGACTTATACTTGGTATAAGGGTGCTGCTTACTAGTGGCTGACGAGTCACGAAGTGAGCATCAAGGGGTGGTGGATCCCTTGAGAGAGACAAGTGGGTCTCTTGCATTTATATGGGTATTGTGACGGTGGTGTCACAATACAGATTTTGTGACGGTGGTGTCACGGTTTGGGTACTTGTGACGGTGGTGTCACGGTTTGGGTACTTGTGACGGTGGTGTCACGGTACAGATATTGTGACGGTGGTGTCACGGTATAGATATTTGTGACGGTGGTGTCACGTTATGGTCTTGAGTAAAGAGTAATGAATGTCTGGAAACGTGCTTATAACATAGGATTAGATAGGCCAGCGACTTTTACCCGGACCCGTTACCCGAACCCGCAACCGACCCGAAAAAACCGACCGAATCGGGTTCGGGTTTGACAAAATAACCGATCGGTTATGATATAGATTTGAGATCGGGTTCGGTTCGGTTCGGTTTATACCCGATAACCGAATTAATTAACCGTAAACCGATAATTATTTAAACCTTTAATCAAAAAAAAAAAAATTTAAACCTAACCTAAATCTAACGTAAAACTAAACGACATTCTCTTCTTTTTTTTTTTTTTTTTTACAGCCGCCTCCTTCATCCATCTTCTTCATCTTCTTCTTCATCCATCTTCTTCCTTCTTCCTTCTTCAGACTCATTCTTCTTCCTTCGTCTTCCTTCTTCCTTCGTCTTCGAATCCTTCTTCTTTCGTCTTCGACTCCACCGAAAACAACTGGAAAAACCTCAATCGCTCCCTCCTCCACCACCGCCGCCGCAATTTCAGCCCAGTCGCTTCCTCTGGCGGCCTCCTTGGATCTCCGGTGTTGGTGCTCGCTGGATCCAGATCTAAAGAGGTCAATGAAGAAGATGGTGGACGATGCGGAGAAGGAAGCCATTAAAGGAGAGGAAGAAGACGAAGGAAGAAGGAAGAATTTCGTCAAAAGAAAAAAAAAATGAAGAAGGAAGAAAATCGGTTTTTTCTCGGGTTTTAGGTGAAACCCGAAAACCGACCCGTACCCGAACATTCAAACCCGAATCCGACCCGAACCCGACCAAATACCCGAACGGTTTCTAATATCCCAAACCCGAAAACCCGAAACCAGATTTAACCGACCCGAACCCGACCGGTTAACCGAATTCCCAGGCCTAGGATTAGATGTGAGTCTCTGGGATCAGTGGTGGATCTCTTGTGTTTGGCCAGTGGAGGGCCGGGTTTTGTCGTCTTGAGTAGACGTTTTGTGTTAGGATTCGAGGGCGAATCCAGTTTAGTGGGGGAGAATTGTAACATCCGTGAACTAGAAAGTTGTTTTGGAAGTGGTATCGGACGACATTAGGGGTTCGGGAGTAGATTACATATGCTCTTTGAGGTGTGAATCAAGGATTGACAGTGCATGTTCTTGTTTGATTGTTGTGCAGTCGGTCTAAGGTTCGAACATCGCGAAGAAAATGTGTAAAAAGCTCTTGAATGACTAGTGTCGATCGACACCTAAGGGGAGTGTCGATCGACACCGGTTTGAGAAATCAATTCCGGTTTAAGTCGATTGCGCGTTTGATTGTGGTTTGAGTTGGTATGGTCGATGGGTGTCGACCGACACCAAGGAAGGGTGTCGATCGACACCGGTTATTGTGAAATCGACCGGTTTGATTTAAGTTGTCGGTTTAGTCCGGTTAAGGGAAGAAAACCCTAAAAACGAGTTTAAAGGAGTGCAGCCGTCTGTTTTTGACACAATTTTCGAGGCTGGAGTTTCCAGAGAGAAAAGAGGCGATTTTTGGGAGAAGTTGAAAACACTGTTCATAGCTGGAGTTACTGTTCATCGCGCACTGTTCATCGCCGGAGTTACTGTTCATCACGTACTGTTCATCGCCGGAGTTACTGTTCATCGTTTTTCCTCTTTTCCTTTTGTTCAATCGGTTGTCGAGGTGAGTGCATGACCGTAGGCTCGCAAATAGTGGAAATTGCGAAAGTGAATTGTTGATTTGATGAGTTTATGTGTTGTTCGTGGTGGTTTATGTGTTATTAGTGCGTTTGATCGATTGGATTGTGACAATTTCGTGTTTTGGGTGTTTTTGTGTTAGAAATTGATTTGGGCGTCGATCTCCTGGATCGGTGTCGATCGACACCAAGCCGGTGTCGCTCGACACCAATCGGGCCGGGTGTCGAGCGACACAAGCTGTGTCGATCGACACTGGTCCGGTTAAATCCGGTTTTCTGGCGAATTGATTAAATTGAATTAATTAATGGTTTAATCTTGTTTAATCGGTTTAATTGGAATTAAGTGGTTTAATTCCGAAATTAATTAATTAGTGGTTAATTAATTAATTAAAGTAGTTTATAATAATTGTGGAAATTATTTTATGTGTTGAAAATTATTATAATAATTGTGGAAATCATTTTAAGGGTTAAGAATTAGTATTTAATTGAGGAAAATTGTATAAGAATTAAAAGAAGTGAATTTAATAATTTTGGTAATTATTAATATTATTTAAAAGTGTTTTAAATTGCGTAATTGGCCTGTAGGCGGGGTGATTGCCTCACTAAGTATTTATGAAATACTTATGCATCTCTTTTTCCCTAATGTGATGCAGGTAGAAAGAAAGTGTGATCGTGGAATCGGGCCAGAGAGAGGATGATAGGATCTTGTTGTTTATCGTTTTTGGTTTATGTTGTTATTTGCAAACCTGGTATTTAGGTTGCTAGGTTATTTTATGGTATTCTGGAATTGAATATGATTGTTTGAATTATTAATTTTATGGAGTTTATTTTATTGAGAATTTCCGCACAAAAAAAAAAAAAGCTTGGTTGTTTCAACTGGTGCTGTCAATCCAAGCCCGAACATATTGAGATTGATGCTCAAAGAGCCATCATCTCGAGTGAAACAACCAAACTTTTTTTTTTTTTTTAAATTATCAATGCGGAAATTCTCAAAAGAAATCAGTAATATTAATCAAAAGATCTACTAAGAAAAGAACTTCAACCTAATCATTTCTTGCAGGTTTCAAGGACTTACTTTGGGATGATACAACAAGTGCTTCAATCTTTAAGTGTGAGCTTTCCACATTGAATTCAGCCTCTAACGTCATATTAGAGGGGAATTGGGTATCTCACCATTACAGATTTATATGGACTTTAAACCCACCCCTTTAGTCGACTTGATCACCAAGTCCCTAGCTAATCCTTTCGTCAAGTGATCAGCTAGATTTTGTTGAGACCGAACAAACTGAATGGTAATCACCCCATGAGTGATCAGCTCACGTACCGCGCTATGTCTAACGCCCAGGTGTCGTTACTTACCATTATACACTTGGCTATAAGCCCTAGCCAAAGTTGCTTGACTATCACAATGGATAGATATAGGTGGCACCGGTCTCGGCCACAATGGAATCTCATAGACTAAGTTTCTTAGCCATTCTGCCTCTTTACCAGCAGCCGCTAACGCTATGAACTCCGACTCCATTGTCGAATTTGTAATACAAGTTTGTTTCTTAGAAGCCCAAGAAATGGCACCTCCCCCAAGTAAGAACACCCAACCACTTGTAGAAGAATGATCTTCCATGTTGGTGATCCAACTTGCATCAGAATATCCTTCTAAGACTGAAGGAAATCCGACATAAGATAAACCATAGTTTATGGTTCCTTTCAAGTACATAAGCACCCGTCTTATAGCTTGCCAATGATGAGTACTAGGGTTACTAGTATATCTACTCAGCTTTCCTACCGCATAAGCTATATCCGGTCTAGTACTAGTCATGGCATACATCAAGCAGCCAATTACTTGTGAGTACTCGAGTTGTGACACCGCTTGTCCTGCATTAGGCATAAGCTTTAAACTCGCACCCATGGGAGTGCTCACGGGAGAACAATTCTCATAATTAAACTTCTTAAGAATTTTTTCAATATAATGAGATTGTGTCAAGGACAATCCCTTGTTCTCACTCTTGATTCTAATTCCAAGAATCACATCCGCCTCCCCCATGTCTTTCATGGCAAAATTCGATGACATAAACTCTTTTGTAAGTTCTACTTGTCTTAGGTTGGTACCAAAGATTAACATGTCATCAACATATAGGCAAATGATTACTCCATTACCGGAATCATCAAATTTGCTATATAAGCACTTGTCCGCTTGATTCAACTTGAATCCATTTGACAAGACAGCCTCATCAAACCTTTGATGCCACTGTTTAGGTGCTTGCTTCAGCCCATACAATGACTTAATTAGCTTACACACCTTTTGCTCATTTTCGGGCATAATAAACCCTTCGGGTTGCTTCATATAAACTTCTTCTTCCAAAACATCATTCAAGAATGCTGTTTTAACATCCATTTGGTGGATCATAAGATCATTAATGGCTGCCAAAGCAATCAATAATCTTATAGAAGAGATCCTAGCAACCGGAGCATAGGTATCAAAATAATCGATACCTTCCCTTTGTTTAAAGCCTTGGATAACCAGTCTAGCCTTAAACTTGTCAATTATTCCATCGACTTTCATCTTCCTTTTGAAGATCCACTTGCAACTTAAAGGCTTGCAACCGGGTGGGAGATCCGTTAAAATCCATGTATTATTCTCTACGATGGAGTCGAACTCATCGTTTACCGCTTCTTTCCAAAACATAACGTCTTGAGACTTCATAGCCTCATCAAACGTCTTAGGGTCCTCATCAACAAGATAACAATATGAATATTGAAATTCAACATCATCTCTTGACCCTTCAACTAAATAAAGTTGAAATTCGGGACCGAAGGATTTTTCAATTCTACCTCGCTTGCTCTTACGGAGTATAGGTGACGCGCTAGAAGGAATGAGTGTGTCATCTCCTTTCTTTGTTCCACTCGAACTTGGAACCAGATCCTTTGGTCTAGGTATTGAGGAGAAACGACTCTCATCGAATATTGCATCTCTTGACTCAATCACGGTGTGAACCGGTGTATAATCATTAGGTTCTATCACGTAAAACCTATAAGCTTTGGAATGCAAAGCATATCCAATAAAGATGCAATCAATACCTCTTTCTCCCAAAGTCTTAATCTTTGGTTGGGGTAGTCTAACGACCGCCCTACATCCCCAAACTCGAAGGTAGTTCAAGTTTGGTTTCTTTTTATACCAAAGCTCATATGGGGTAATCTTGTTCCTTTTGTTAGGAATCCTATTTAATAAATAGCAAGCCGTTAACATGGCTTCACCCCAAAATCCGTCACTTAATCCCGAGTAGGATAACATGGAATTAACCATTTCTTTTAGGACTCTATTTTCCCTCTCAGATACACCATTTTGTTGTGGTGTATACGGAGCCGTAGTCTCGTGAATAATCCCCACGGACTGAAAATATACAGGATCATAATACTCTCCACCTCTATCGGTGCGTAACTTCTTAATCAAGTCATTATGATGTAATTCAACCTCGGTTTTATAAACCTTGAATTTATCTAAAGCCTCATCTTTAGCATGTAATAAATACACATAACAAAACCGAGTATTATCATCAATGAACGTGATGAAATACTTTTTGTTCCCTAAAGATGGTGTAGCATGCAAATCACATAGATCACTATGTATTAGTTCTAGCACCTTAGAATTCCGTTCAATGCCTTTAAAAGGTTGTCTAACTATTTTGTTCAACATACAAGTGCTACACTTCTCTATATTCACGTCAAAATTAGGAATTAATCCTTCTTTAGACATATCAATCATTCGCTTATAATGCACATGGCCTAATCTTAAGTGCCATAGAGAAGAATCATTTTTGCTAGAAGATGCCATATAAATAGAACTCACAACTTTATTAATATTAAGCATAAACATTGTTGGATTAAGCTTGAAAGATGCTTGAGTTAGAAGCTATCCTAATCCTAGCCAAGTTATGGTTAGAGAGAAATCACAAGTTGTTTAGGAGTTAGCTAAAACATAAGTGAATTCTAATAGGATTAGGATTAAGGTTTTGTTATATAAAGGATGTCAAGGTGTGACATAATAGTGTGTGAGAGTTTTAGAGATTGAGAGATTGTGTGAGATTAAGTTTTTGAGTTATTTTCTTAATCTAATAAAAGAGAGTTATTCTTTTAAATCTTTGATCTCCTGAAACTAGATTTGGTATCAGAGCCTTACGCTAACAACAAACAACGAAGATCATACAATCCAAAGACCTTGTGGATCAACTATGGCAGACGACGATACAGCTATCATACCAACACCTCCGCCGAAAGCTAAGGAATTTTCTGCACCACCGTTTCATTGTCCGATGTTATCTGAGACCAATTATATCGTATGGGCCATGAGAATGCGCAATTTGCTGAAACTCTATAGAGTTTGGGATACGATTGATCCGGGCATCACCGACGAAGACAAAAACCAGACAGCTATTGGCGTGATCTTTCAGGCGTTACCGGAACATCTCATTCTACAAGTTGGTGATCATCTTACCTCTAAAGCAATCTGGGACACTCTTCAAACACAGAACATTGGAGCAGAACGAGTTCGAGCCGCACGTTTACGGACCCTTCTTGCTGAATTTGAAAGAATGACGATGTTGGATTCTGACACAATACAACTCTTCTCCGGGAAATTATCAGAGATCGCTTCTAAAACAGCTTCTCTTGGTCATAAAATAGAGGAATCGAAACTTGTAGCTAAGCTCCTCGATAGTGTGCCACAAGAGAAGTTTATTCCGATAATCGCTTCCCTTGAGCAAGTTTTGGACCTTGAAACTACCAGCTTTGCAGATATAATTGGACGATTGAAGACCTATGAAGAACGATTCAATAGGGCAAGAGACAGAGGCGATTCGCAGACCAAGCTCCTCTACGCTGACTCTTTTCAGAACAGTGCCGACAGAGGACAAGGACGAGGCAGAGGAAGAGGACGAGGAAGAGGACGATTTGGCTATCAGCAGAGGGATGTGTCCAAGATAACGTGTTATCGGTGTGACAAACTTGGACATTACGCATCTGATTGCCCAGACCGCCTTCTTAAACTTGCAGCTACAGCAACAAACGAGACAAGTGAAGATGATTCAAAAGAAGCAGAAGCACTTATGGTACATGAGGTTGTGTATCTGAATGAGAGGAATATCCAGCCAGAGATGTTTGAGACGTGTTCAGATAAGGTATGGTACCTTGATAATGGAGCTAGCAACCACATGACCGGAAATCGAATGTGGTTCTGCAATCTTGATGAATCTGTCATTGGAAAAGTGAGATTCGGTGATGACTCACGCATCGACATAAAAGGAAAGGGCTCAATCACTTTTGATATGAATGGAGAATCGAGAACGATGAATGATGTCTACTTCATCCCAGACTTAAAAGAGTAACATCATCAGCTTGGGGCAAGCTACAGAATCTGGTTGTGACATAAGGATGAGAGGAAGACATCTCACGATGCATGACTATGACGGGAAGCTACTCCTTAAAGCCGAAAGGTCAGGAAACCGATTGTACAAGGTACATATGAAGCTAAGAGACACCGCTTGCCTGCATCTAACAGAGATAAGCAAGTCAAGTAGGTGGCACGCTAGATTGGGACACATAAACCTCAAGACAATAAAGTCTATAGTCCAAGGAGAGCTCGTTCAAGGAGTACCACGTATTGGTTTTAGAACAGCTAGTGAAACAAGAGGTTGGAATTGGAACAATAAAGAGTCGGAGCAAGAAAAAGATTTGAGTTTTGGAGTTACTCTAGGAGAGTTTGGAAACCGTGGTATCCAAGAAAGGAAAGAGCTAGAAGGAGAAGAGATTCTCGACACGGAGGAAGACGAGACAGAGCACTCCAGAAACATCGATAAAACAAACTCTCATGGTGACTCACAAGAAAACGAAGATGAACGTGAAGAAGAGCTTGGAGAAAGAGATCAGTCTACACAAGTTCTGAGAAGAACACAAAGACAGAGAACAGAGCCGACTTACCTCAAAGACTACATTCTACTCGCAAAAAAGGAAGGAGAGATGTTACTACTATGCCTAAACGACGAGTCAAGGAATTTCCACGAAGCAAAAGATTCAAGAGATTGGATATCCACGTGTGAAGATGAGATACACTCCATCAAGAGAAATCATACTTGGGATCTTGTCGACTTACCAGATGGAGCTAAACCAATTGGTTTAAAATGGGTATTCAAGCTTAAACTGAATTCCGATGGTAGTATATATAAGCACAAGGCTCGTTTGGTCGCAAAAGGATATGTGCAACGACATGAAGTCGTTTTTGAAGAAGTCTTTGCTTCAGTAGCTCGGATAGAAACAATAAGACTCCTTGCTGCATCGAATGGATGGGAGATACATCACCTCGATGTCAAGACGGCGTTTCTACATGGGGAGTTAAAAGAGACCGTCTATGTCACGCAGCCGGAAGGTTTTGAAGAGAAAGGATGTGAGGAAAATGTTTACAAACTAAATAAAGCCATCGTAGACAAGTTCAAAAATGAGATGGCGTCTGAATTTGAGATGAGTGATCTCGGAAGGTTGACTTACTACCTTAGGATCGAACTATGTCAACACATAGGCGGGATAACGTCGAGTCAGAATCGTTATGCTCTTAAGATCTTGGAAGAAGCTGGGATGGAGAATTGTGATAAGTGGAGATTTTGGCTCATTCTAACCCTTGTTTACTAATGTTTTCTAGAGTCTTTTGAGTCTTTGTCAGGATATTTCAGGTAACTAGGAGGCGATAGGCGAGGATTGGAGCAGCTAGAGCGTTCGGAGCAAAAAGGAGATGAAACTGAACAAAAGAGCCCAACTTACGCAGAAGTACCACTTCTCATCCGGGAGCACCCGCTCCGCGACGGGAGTACCTGCTCCAACTACCCGAAGCAAAATAAGGAAAGCTATTTTACCTAGTTGGGACGCGAAGGAATAAAAGGAGAGCCGCCCTCTGAACAAGGAGAGACGGCCCCCACGCCCAGTTTGGAGAGAAACACTTTTCACTTTTAGAGTTTTGGAGATTTTGAGATTTACACTTGGAGTTTTTGGAGAGAATTTGTTTGCAAACTTTGGGGAGAAGATCTCTGAACCTCTTTTGACAATTTTGGAGAAAAGTTCTAAACCCTTATTTTCTTAATATCATTATGCAATTCTCTTCATCTCTTTGTGATTTCTCTTTCACCATGTCTGAGTAGTCTCTTAGTTAGATTTTAGGGTTTTTCAAAGAGATTTCATGAATTGCTAAAATAGAGATTGTTTGACAGGGATTTATCCCCTGGTTCTTCATCTGTTGTTGTTCTTATTGCTGAAACTTGATTAGCTACCTAGTTTCTGATCATAGGTTGTTTAGCGCACCAAAAGTGTTTGATTAAACGCCTGAAAGAACTTAGATGAGCAAAACGTCCATAGCCCGCGAAAGTTGATGTTATGGCGTTTTGTGAACATATTAAGCTTGATCTTAATGCATGTTTAACCTCCTGAATTCAAACGACAGTTTAGAATCTTAGGTTGTTAGACATAGTAATTGGCGCTACGACAGTAGGTTGATTATATAATCGTGACTTGAGTTCTAGAACGTTGCTTAATGATTTTCCTTGCTCGTTTATCAATCTATGCATTTCTTGATTTCCCTGCGAATCTCCCTGAAGTCTAGCGCTTTTCTCCACCTGAATTTAGATACATCGTTTTACTATTGCTTTGAATGCCATTTAGTCACAAACAAAACCATATATTGTCTTAGCTCTACTTTACTCTCAAAGATTTGTAGTGTAACCTTGGTCTCTGTGGATTCGATCCCTTCTATACTACTGTGATTGTCTGTGCACTTGCAAATTGTAATCCTGTTCACACACTAATGGAGTCTGGACTAAAGTTGTATAAATCTAAAGATGAAGAAGACTTTGATGCTACAAGCTTCAGAAAGAATGTGGGTTGTTTTTGCTACCTTCTTCATACAAGACCAGATTTGTCATACAGCATAGGAGTGCTAAGTTGGTGCATGCAAAATCTGTTTGAGTCCCATGGTGCTGCTATGAAACAATGTTTAAGAAGCACAACTGGAACGGAGGCAGCAAGACAAGCAATTTGGCTTCAAGACCTACTTGGTAAAGTCATTGAGTTTTTAAAGAATGTATTGAGAATGGACAAGTTGAGTTTGAGCATGTTCTTGGAGATAAGCAAAAGGCAGATATTTTTGACAAAGCCACTTGGAAGGATCAAGTTCAAAGAGATGAAAAATCTCATTGGAGTGCGAGATGTTACAGGAAATGATTTCAAGCTTAAGGGGGAAAATGTTGGATTAAGCTTGAAAGATGCTTGAGTTAGAAGCTATCCTAATCCTAGCCAAGTTATGGTTAGAGAGAAATCACAAGTTGTTTAGGAGTTAGCTAAAACATAAGTGAATTCTAATAGGATTAGGATTAAGGTTTTGTTATATAAAGGATGTCAAGGTGTGACATAATAGTGTGTGAGAGTTTTAGAGATTGAGAGATTGTGTGAGATTAAGTTTTTGAGTTATTTTCTTAATCTAATAAAAGAGAGTTATTCTTTTAAATCCTTGATCTCCTGAAACTAGAAATATGCCATTACAAAAGTAACCAAATCCAACAAAGACACCACCCTTTGATAAGACATACTTATCCGACTCATACACTTGTTTGAATCCACACTTATTTAAAACATTACCAGAGACTAAGTTTTTTCTAATTCCGGGTACATGAAGTACATTATTGAGATCAATATTTTTCCCGGAACTAAACTCTAACACCACATTTCCACGGCCTAGGATAGGAGCGGTTGACTCATTGCCCATATGAAGTACGGACCCATCTTGAACCGGTTCGTATGTCTTGAACCAGCCACGATCCTTGCAGACATGTGTTGTTGCACCCAAGTCAATCCACCACGCCACGTCATCATCCTGCATATAAAATGCCTCAGAAATATTTGATACGTAACACACATGTGAATATGAATTATTCTCAAAAGTCTGACCTTGATGAGTGATTTGGCCTTGGTCCTTAGACCCTTGCCCCGAACGGTTTTGTCCCGTTTTATTCTTATCCGTTGCAGCCCGACAATCACGTCTTAAGTGACCCGGCTTATTACAAAACCAACAAACGCTCTTAAGCCTTTTGTTAGAACCATCGTAAGTGTTGTTATTAAAGGGACGTTTCTTTCCCTTATTATTCATCTTAGAACTCCCATGTTCCTCCATCATATTGATAGAAGAATCATTAGCCTCTTTGGGTTTTCCTCCCTCTTGCGCCCTTAGAGATTCCTCTATGCGCAAATGGCTACCAAGTTGTACAAGAGACAACTCTTCCTTTTTGTGTTTCAACATCCGCCTAAAATCCTTCCATGAAGGTGGTAACTTGTCGATAATACTCGACACAGAAATGGACTCATCCATATTCATGTTGTGTTGTGCGAATTGCCCTAGGATACGAAGTACTTCTTTGTACTGTTCCATAACCGGCCTAGAATCGGACATCTTGTAATTATTAAAATTATTCACAAGGAACTTCTTACTAGAAGCGTCCTCGACCATGTATTTCGACTCTAACGCATCCCACAACTCCTTTGCGGATTCAACGTTTTGATAGACATCAAAGAGAGGATCAGACATACCGTTAAGGATGTGGCCACGACATATGTAATCATCATTCTCCCACTTGAGCAATTTTCTTGTCTCCTCCACGGACTCATTTTCAGCATCTTCCGTCGCGGTGGGCATTGGCATGTTTAGAACGTAAACCACATTAAGTGTAGTAAGAAGAAAATGCATCTTCTTTTGCCATCTACGAAAGTCCACTCCTTCGAACTTATCCAACTTGCCAAACTTCGACGTCATCTCACGCACCGATGCACTCGCCATAGTTCACAAGCAGATTACTCTTTAAGAATGTTGTAAATAAGAAGAGGGTTGGATCGATCCGAAATCGTGTAGAATTGTGAACTTGGATAATGATTGAATCGCGCACGTGAGCACTTTCCTTAAAGAGTATTTCGACCCTTATTTAGCCTAGGGTTACACGAAATCCCTCGCAGGATACGACAATCAAAGTTTCTCTTGGTCTAGGCTAATATCCAAGAGACACAAATAGAGTTTCTAGTGTTTGTTTTTGTGTTTAACCAAAGATTGTTTCAATCTTTTGGTTTTTGTGAATCTCTGTTTTTCTCGCTTTTTGTCTGCAGATTTTTTGTTGCCAAAATCAGACTATTATAGGTGGCCAAATGGTTGTGAACGAACGTTTGCAACCGTACGTTTAAAAGTCACCAATACACCAACAATTGTATTGGTTAACAAAGTAACCATTGACCAAAAGTTGTCTTGGTTAATAAATAACCATTACACTTAAATATCCAACACCAGATATTATAAAGCCAGACATGGATCAGGTAGGTCAAACGCGGTCTAGTTGTGTGGTGGTGATGGGTGATAAGATGTATGTGAGAGGTTGTGATAACACCTTCGTGTACGAGCCAAAGGAAGGTAAATGGAAAAAGGACGAGATGCTGAATTCTAAGAGGTGGGAGAATGCGTGTGTGGTTGATGACGTATTGTACTATTACGATCGTGTTGAGGACAGGTTAAGAGCGTATGATCCAAAGCAGAGGGTTTGGGGAGTGGTTAATGGTTTGGAAGACTTGTCGGATGAGACGATAGGTTCACCGTGGTCACAGAATGTGTGTTACAGTGGGAAACAGGCTTTGTTTTTCAATAGATTATTAAGATCAGATTTCTTGGGGAAGAATATAAGAAAGCAGAGTTGGTGTGCGGAGATTTTGTTGGAAAGAAGACAAGGAGGGGAGATTTGGGGTAAAGTTGAGTGGTACGATCAGTTTATGATTCCTGGGAATCTTTACTTGATAAAATCTCTAGCTGTTATGCTTTGATGCTGAAACTCTATTTCATATAAACTGTGCTTTGTTTTCTTTATTTATTTAATTTTTTGGTTGAGCTTTACATAAACGCCTAGATGAGAGTTTCCTCTAAGCACTCTGGATCATTGCCACATTGCTAATTGTTATGTCTCAAGCTGTTTACTCTTTTCTTTTAATTTCCCTCAATATCATAAGCCAAAGTGTCTCCTATAGATGGTATATTTCAGTTATACCCCAACTGAAATATCATTTTTTATGAGAAACATATTGGTCAGAAATTTAAAAAAAGTAGAGACCTTGTCGGTTCTTGATTTCTTTCTTAATTTCGTTGTTCACATTTTAGATTTCAACGAAATTTTACAATAATTTGAGGCGAGACCTTTCTGCATCGTTTCTTTTAGTTTCAGAGAATTCAAGTAAAGCTTATTTCGGATTTTGCTTTACCGGCAGTGCTTTATGCCTTTTTTCCACACACCATGTTTGTAGCAAAAATTGTATTCGTGATCACTTTCTCTGCTTGCTGTTGAGGCAAACCCATCTTATTTCTGCAACTCGTATAAACAGCTCTACTCAAAGCTAAAATCACTTGAGCTTGTTGCCTGAACGCTTGCTCTCGGCTAAAGCTACGTGAGTTGTTGGCAATATCATCTCACGTTAAATCCGAGAATTGAACCACATCAAGCTGATTGAGAGGCAAGTACTCTCACCTTGTTTTATCAAAAATACACCAACAAAATGCACAAATCGATCACTTCTGTCTCTCCTAATCTGCAAGAGAATTAGTAATTTAGACTAGTTAGTAAAATGAACCAGACCGCTACTTATATTACTCTTTTGTACAAAAACATTTTGCCGAGAAATTGAAACTGATTCATTCAACTACTTAAATTGAAACTCTCCCTGGATGGCCTTGCATGTGTCGAATATTTTAGTGTACTCTTCACTTTTCTTGCGCAGATACGGACCCATACTTAGAAAAACATGCATTAGGTTCTCCACGGGACTATGAGGAGCAACATGTGTGACATGATTCTCATTCCTTGAGAGGAACATCAAAGCTAACTTCCATCTGAAGTACTGATCTTGAGAGGGAATAGTTTCCAAGTGCGTAAAGTTCCGAGGAAGTTCCAGAGGCCGGAGATTGAAGCAATGGGTGAATCAGAGGAAGTGAATAAGGAGATAGAAGAGTTTTACAGAGCGGTGTTGGTTCCAGAGGTGAGCAGATTCTTGGATTCTGAGGAAGCTCCATGGAAAGAGTGGTTGGAGCATTTGGAGAGGAACGATGGTTTGATCGATGAGGATTTGGAAGATGTAAGGAGAGGTTGGAATGAGTTGAAATCGAAGCTGAGAGTTATCACGAGGAAGACAGAGAATGATGGAGAGTTTGGTTCTGTTTCAGTACCTGTGCATCAAGCTCTGCATTAGTCACATTTACGTTTATGCAATTTGACAAATTGTTTTATGATTGATTATTTTATTTCTAATCACTTTGAATCTGAGAAAAATCTAAAGTTTTGTGAACTTCAGATTGAGAGGTCTCGCTGTTTCTAAGACAATGTTGAGACATGTATCAATGCCTAATTTGGATTTTTGTTTAGTTGTTCTATAAATGGAGATAGAGACTTATTTCCATATAGCGTCATATTTGACGTCATTCATGCGTCAGTTTAATTTTGTTTATATCATAAAACTATCAAAATCAAAATCAAAATCAACATAAATTAAGTAGGGAAGCAAAGAATGAGTAAATGTGTGAGGGTTACATTACATGCAGATGAAGACGTGTAACTATACTAGCTATTCACTGAATCTTTTTCTTGTTAGCTTTGCTTTGTAATGTTTCTTTCAATCACAACACAATCTTCGTTCTTTTACTAATCCTTTGTCTATGCAGCAAATCTTCGTTATAAATTTTCGTTGTCAATATTAGTAAATTCGAATTTTCTGGAATCTATTGACTCTTCATATCATATATTTGAGAACATTCTTTTAAACTTTCTTTCCAGCCTAAAAGAAAAATGTTTTTTTTTTTTCTTTTGAAATGGTAAGTAGTATCATACTATGAGTCCTTCTTAAAATGAATTTAACTATTTGATCGGCAATGTCGTTAGATCAGTTGGATCTCTGATAATATTCTACATTTAATAGATTTTTAACTTAGTGTCAATTGATAATAAGTGATTATCAGTTTGTCAATAATTCATATAGACATTATTAGTTTGAGTCTCATAAGATTTCAGATGTGAAATTCCTAACAATTAGTGACAAAAATAATAACTGGCCAAGTATAATTTTCAGACATGTATCTATGCCTAATTTGGTTTTTTTTTTTTTTTTTGTCCTATAAATGGAGATGGAGACTTATTTCTACAATCGTGTCATATTTGACGTCACTCATGCGTCAGTTTAATTTTATCTATGCTTAATTTGGTTTTTATAGATTTTTCATTGGAGTTTGCTTCTGTTTTTTGTTTTGTTTTTCTATGTCTCTTTGAAGTTTTACAATGTTTAATTTTGCTTTTGGTTTAAATATGGATTGGTTCGTTGAAGACAATATACTTTCTCTTGTTTGTTTTTGCTTCTAACATGCTTTTGCTTCTTGTTCAAACAAAGGTTTTTATCTTGTTCAAGTTGCTCTTTTTTTCTTGTTTAACGACAATATTGTTTCTCATGTTCACGTTGCTCTATCTTTTTATAAAAAAGGTCCATAATGCTTTTCCTTCTTATAAGACAATATAGTCTCTTCCCTTTTTTTAAAACAATGGAACAAGTTTTGCAAATCTTCAACAAACCACATTTTGAAGAGAAACCATTAATAGCAAAGTTAACATAACACAAAAATCTCAAAAACAATCAGCTAATCTCTACGGTTGGACCTGGAGCAAACGTAGGAGGAATATAGTGGGCCATCATTTGAATCAAAACCGGATCCTTCGCTGCTTCAAATAGATCAGATGCAATCTTCTGCCTCGCTTCTTTAATGTTGCCATCGTTCACCAGATTCAGCCCAAGTCCTAGCACATGGGACTCGATAAATTTCAGCGCATAAACTCCACAGTCAAATTGAGTTTTGTTCAGATTCTTCTCCACAGGCACATAGACGACTGTGTATGGCAAAACATTAAAATACCTCTTACTGGCAGTCGTCTGAATTTCTTTCACCAAACGTGGTATCATGACTGCAAATGCTTCGACCTCTTTATACCTTTTCATCCCATTGCAATCGAAAACTTGTATAGTTCGGTCCACAAAACTGATGCACATCGCGATCCAATGACAACCACCAACACTGAGTGGAACATAGATACAATCAACATCTACATCCCAAACTTTGTTGGTTCTCCCATGAGAAGGTAACTCACCTTTTCCAAAAGCTATGAGCGGCTCATCGAACACGAATTTTTTCTTGTTAGCCCGCCATTGGATATGTGCATTCTTTATTTGGAGGGTAAAACTGTTGTAACATCCGCGAACCAGAAAGTAGTGTTTAGAGTTGGTATCGGACGACATTAGGGGTTTGGGAGTCGATTACATATGCTCTTTGGGGTTCGAATCGAGGATTAATTGTACATGTTCTTGTTTGATTGTTGTACAGCTGGTCTAAGGTTCATTTATCTCGAAGAAAGTGTGTGAAAAGCTTCTGAATGCCTAGTGTCGATCGACACTACGAGGTGTGTCGATCGACACCGGTTATCAGGGTTGATTTCCGGTTTAAGTCGATCGAATCGAGTTGGGTTGGTTTGGTCGATGGGTGTCGACCGACACCAAGGAAGGGTGTCGATCGACACCGGTTATTGCGAAATCGACCGGTTTGATTCAAGTGATTGTGGTTTGGTCGGTTAAGGGCGAGGGAACCCTATTTTGTGCGAGAAAACACTGTAGCCGCATCACTTTTCACGTTTTTCGAGGCAGAGAGTTTCCAGAGAGAGGCAGGGCGATTTTGGTTGATTTTTGGAGTTTCTGGGCTTGATCCGTGGCTGTTCTTCGCTGTTTCATCTCTTTTCCTTGTTTCCAATCCAATCTAAGGTGAGTGCGTGACTGTAGGTCCGTTATTCATTAGAGATTGTTTGATTTTGAGTCTATGTTGTTGCTCTTGAGTTGTTCTTCGTTTTTATGTGGTTTGATGCGTTTATGGGGGTTGAATCCCATTGATTGATGTTTATTCTACTGTTTTCGCATTGTTTCATCGCGTTTGGTTTCTGGGCGATCGACACTCGGGAGGCTGGCGTCGATCGACACCGACCTGGGTGTCAGGAAACGTGGGTTTCCTGACAGGTAGTTGTGGTTTTTATTGTTGCATTGTCATTGTTGTTGTTTATTGTGATGTTTTGTCTAGTGTTTGACGTAATTGGCCTGTAGGCAGGATGATCCACTCACTAAGTATTTATGATAATACTTACGCATCTCTATTCCAATGTGATGCAGGTAACAGCAATGTTCTTCCGCGGAAAGAGACCGAGAGAAGAGGATGATGAGATTAGGAATTTGATATTGGCATTGTTGTTGTGGTTGACAAGGAATTCTTAGGGTGTTAGTTTATTTTAATAATGTAGCAAAACCTGGTTAGGGTTGCTTATTGGTTATTTGGTTTATTGGTTTTATTCTTCATTGGTTATTTGTTATACGGTTATTCATGATTTAATAATATTGGTTTCTTCCGCATTTTGTTGTTGAATTAGCTGTTGAGGATTACATTTATGAGAATGTTAATCTGGGCTAACTATAAAAAAAAAAAAGCTTGGTTGTTTCATTTTGGTATCAGAGCGTAGTTGGTTTTAGGACTGTTAGAATTGGATGAATTGGATTGTGTGGTTAATTGATTATGTGAGTTAGTCAGTTAGTGGTCTAGTCTCATCCTCTCGGTCTTCCAGTTTTCCGCGGGTAAGTGAGTTGGATATTTGGTGTGTTTTGGTTTTGTGTCTGTGTTTTGACCTTTGCTCTTTTTCTGTACTTGGTGGTAGTGCAGAGAGATGGACGCAGGTCGTGGTCGTGGCCGTGGTCGTTGTAAAATCTCAAAATAGCACAATAGTGTTATAGAAGAGATGTGGAGTTTAGGAGAGACTCTTTTATTAGATCAACCAAGGTACAAAGATTACAAAGGGTGATTCGTCTCGGCGACAAGGCTTGCCGAGATGAATACGAAGAGAATAGGATAAACTGAAAGTAAAGAACGAATTATAGCTAGGGTTTTTGCCTCTCTGCTCTCAGTGATTGCAAGGGATTTCTGAATATCCTTCAATGAATGAGGGGTCTTCTTTATATAGTGAGAGGAGGTCGGCTTCTTCAAGATATTCTTCCTTTTCTCTTTTGGAAATATTCTTCTTTGGTGTTGATCTCTTTCCTTTCTTCAAGGATTTAGTCTTTTTCTCCAAGTCTTTCCTTTTCTTTGAGGAGGTGGTGGTGGAAAACGGGCCAGGCTTGCGTGATGTTATTAATTATGACGGGCTCAAGGAATTGTGCTAATTCCGGTATCAACAATAAGTCCCCCCCAGTTCGTCGAGTCGAATGCAGTTTGATCTCGGCGGACTTCATGTATAAGAGAGGAGCTCGTGAGCTATTAATAACAATTATGCCGTGCCAATTCTAGCTCGTTTCCGATGCGATGCTGCGTTATTGACTTTAGATTCGTACCGCCTCGTTAAAACCTTGATATGGAAAAACCATAGAGGATAAAAACCATAAAAAGGGAAAAGAGTACGTTGACGTCATCTTGTCCGCAAGTAGAATGTACTTTTGACAATTTCTCTCGGACTTGACGTTAGCTCGTCAAGGAGAATACATTGCTGTTATGATTTCTATCGAACTTGGCATCGTCGCGTCAAGGAGAATTCATCTCGGACTTGACAGCGGCTCGTCAAGGAGGATTCATCTCGGACTTGACAGCGGCTCGTCAAGGAGGTGTCGGTTTCTTCGAACGCTTTTTCTCGAACTCGTTCGTTACGAGATCGGGGTCGAACTCTTTCATTACGATATCGCGGACGAGCTCGTTCATTACGAGGTCGGTTTTTCTCGAAATCGTTCATTACGAAATCGGTTGCGATTCGTTCTTTACGAGATCGGCTTTCACGAAATCGTTCATTACGATATCGCGGACGAGCTCGTTCATTACGAGGTCGGTTTTTCTCGAAATCGTTCATTACGATATCGCGGACGAGCTCGTTCATTACGAGGTCGGTTTTTCTCGAAATCGTTCATTACGATATCGCGGACGAGCTCGTTCATTACGAGGTCGGTTTTTCTCAAAATCGTTCATCACGAAATCAGTTGCGATTCGTTCTTTACGAGATCGGCTTTCACAAAATCGTTCATTACGATATCGCGGACGAGCTCATTCATAACGAGGTAGGTTTTTCTCGAAATCGTTCATTACGATATCGCGGACGAGCTCGTTCATTACGAGGTCGGTTTTTCTCGAAATCGTTCATCATGAAATCGGTTGCGATTCGTTCTTTACGAGATCGGCTTTCACAAAATCGTTCATTACGATATCGCGGACGAGCTCGTTCATTACGAGGTCGGTTTTTCTCGAAATCGTTCATTACGATATCGCGGACGAGCTCGTTCATTACGAGGTCGGTTTTTCTCGAAATCGTTCATTACGAGATCGTTTTCGGGCTCGTTCATCACGAGATCGTTTTCGGGCTCGTTCATCACGAGACCGTTTTCGTCGAACGTTTGGCCAGAACGTCAACGCACCATTCTAAGATTCTTTTATAGAATGGGTACCCTTTGAAGGTAAATAATAAAATCTTACAATGCTCATCTCGTCAGATGGATTATAAAATTTTATTGGAGTTATAGCTGTACCTTTTGCAAGGCTGCCTACGTACCCGTGCCGGGATCAAGCCATTCGTAGTTCGTTACAACGAGTGGGGTAACCCTTTTTATTTCGACCTCGTTCTTTGACGAGATCGGTTTTTGACGAGCTCGCTCTTCGACGAGCTCGGTTTTGTGTGCCTAGTCCATTAATGGACTTGCCGTTTCGGCGGCGGAGGCAGATCGTCTGGATGACGGAGTGGTGGAGGCGCGTTCTCCTCGGCGTCGTCGTCGTTCTGCTTGGGAGCATCATCGGCGTTTTGACCTCGGCCCAGCATATTTTTGCGTCGGCGCTGATCTGCGAGATGCCTACAAGTTTCTGTAGCATGACCCGTACGCCCATGGAAGCTGCACCATTTAGTATGATCTTTGTCATCTTCGTCGCGTCGTGAGACTTCATGATCTTTAAGGATGAACCATCACTCCAGCACGAGTAACAACTTTGAAAGAAGAAAACCGCTTCCTCATGAAGTCCAAAGGCGGCCACATGATTCAAATCCGGCCGGAGACTTCATCCCCATGCCAATCCCACCAAATTTCCACCATCCACTATTTGCCGAGACTAGCCGAGAAGAACATCATCACTATCATCAAAACCGATCCCCGGTTTATCAAGGCCGACCTCACCAGCCACCTCATCATCACCACCGTCCACGCCCCGACCTTCCCACATACCAAGAGCACGCGCTTAACCGGCGGAGAGATGACAATCTCAAAGCCATGATGGAAGATTTCATGGAACTCCAAAGAAAATCTAACCAACGTCTTGAGACAAGGTTAGAGTTTCTGAGGTATGACCTTGATGGGAAGTTTCAAACCCTCTCTGACCAAGTGGAGAGAGTTGAATCAAGGTGTATTGAAGTGGAGGAGGAGCTGAAGAAACAAACCGCAACCGTCGGAGACAACACCAAGGCAATCCGAGACATGAGCCTCAATTCAAAAGAGATGGATGGCCACTTGGATGAAAAGATCACCAGCCTAGAAGATGACCTCAATGGCACAACCGAGAGCCTCAACTCAATCGCACTTATAGCTCACCAAGCTAAGAAGAGAGCCTCGGAGGTTAACCAAAAGGAGAAAGAGCTTTATTCAACTATGTTAGTATTGGTGGAAGGACAAAAACAATTCAAGGTGTTGCTCGATGACTTGAAGAACCATGTGGAGGAGAGACACAAGACCCTACTTGAGAAGACCACATTATGGCAAGATAGAACCGGAGGAGTCTCCAAAGGAATCGAAGACCTCACCAAACGCTTGAAGGACGTGGATGAGAAGATCCGAGCTTTGAAAGACACAAAGGCGGCCAATTCAAAACCAGACAAAGCCCTAGCTGCCTTTGGTGTTAAAGAAACCAATTCAAGAGTCGTTTGGGATGAGGATGAAAAGAGACAAGGAAAGCGGACAGCAAGGATAAGAGGAAGAAAGTTGCCGGAAGGAACACCACTCTCTCCAAGATCATCACTACCACCCGTCCCTAAGGAGAAAAGGAAAGCGAGCTCATCAAATGATTACACCATTGATGACTTCAATTTCATGGCAAAAAGGTTCCCTAGCAATATGCCCTTTGATGTCGCTTGCAACAAGAGCCCTTACCTACAAGACTTTGTATGGACTCACGATTGGAGCTTAGCCGAGGTGGAGAAGATGTATAATGAAGCAAGAGAGGAAATGCCTGCTCCAAGGACACTACACAAGCTTCATGACCCAGGTTACTTCCTTATACATTGCTCTATCAACGGGAAATTCTTTGATGATGCATTGTGTGATTCCGGTTCAAGCGTGAACCTCATGCCGGCTGTGATAGCAAGAAGTTTGGGATTGATCGAGACCATGGAGCGGACCAACAGGGGCATAAAACTTGCCAACAACTCTTCATTCAAACCACTTGGCAAGGTAAGAGATGTTCAACTTTCCTTTGAAGATTGCATCATCCCGGCCGATTTCTATGTTGTCACTATGGAGGATCCGGATGACCAAGCCCTTCTACTTGGGAGGTCCTTCTTAGCAACAGCCGGAGCAATTATGGATTGGCCAAACAGGAGAATCTCTCTAGCCAATGTTGACAAAGATACCTATTATGTTGCTGCACCTCCCGGTTTCTCATCCAAAAGATTTCGGTACACAAGTGGAGGAGAAGGCGCACAACAAGGTTACTTGATCAAAGAAGTGTTACAAGACAAGATGCACTTGGAGACATCCAGTACTAGGAGCTTTCTACAGCCTCCACACTTGCCTAACACCTAAGGAACACAAGGAGTCGAGCTATAAAGACTTTAAACTAGCGCTTATGGGAGGCAACCCATGTTTCTTTTTTTTTTCTTTTCTTTTCCTTCTTTTTTTTTGATTTTATTATTAACTTGAATTTTTGGGAATTTTATAAAATCCACAAAAACAAAACAAACATGTTTTAGGATAAGTACCAAAGAAGACCATCAAAGGAGTTTTGCACGTTTCATGAGCCGGAGCCTAATGAAGTCGAGTTATCCCACCCATATCATCCCGCCCTTGTTCCGGAGCACCAACATAGCGGTCACCACCTTGGGATGCTCCAGGAAGATTACGGAGATCAATCGGTGGAAGAAATTCACAAAACGGTCGAGTCATATGGAAGATATCAAGTCCGGCAGCATTCTCCCGGCCAAACGGGTAACACGGAGGACACAACCGACCCATCTACCAAACGGCTCAACCAAAGTCCACCAAACTTCACAGGCGACCAGACAACACCATGTTGGTCGGCAAATCCAAAAGATAGGACAGAGAAATCTTGACGGATAAGGAGATACGCACCAATGCCACATCCGGTCGATGGCAGGCAACCGAAGGCCGACAAAAACCAAAATCACGGCATGGAGATACCACCACCTGGAGATGGATTCTTGGAGCTTCATCATCACTATTCCAGAAGAAAATCAAGGGACGGGCGAGCCAATTTCAAGAATGGTCAAAAAATCTCCTCCCGGAGCCGATTTGACCACGTTGTGAAGGAATTCTCAAACCGCTCATCCGTTTGCCCTCAAACTTCTCCAGTGGTCATAAAATATCAGGTTGGTCGACGAATTTTCAAGCCCGGTCGAGGAATTCATCATCGTTTGGGCTGTGGTCTATTGCACCCTCTCCGGATCGTCCGGATGACCACCAAATGATGAATCTCCCAAACCGCTCGTTTGTTTGACCTGAAACTCCACCACGGCTCCTAAAATATATGATTGGTCGGTGGAATTTCAAGATCGGTCAGGGAATTGTTCACGGTTCCGGCTGCGGTCATCTACATCACCTTCCGGCCAGCCGATGTATCCACCCGATGACGAATTCTCAAATCCGCTCGTTCGTTTGACCTCATACTTCACCAGCGGCTCTAACACATCATATTGGACGGTAAATTTTCAATCCCGTTCATAAAATTCTTAACGGTTTATCATGTGGTCCACAGCCTTCATTTTTGGCCGACACACGGGCATTACACGACCACACTGCACACCGGACGGAATCACACCCTCAGATTGAAAACTCACCGACCAAATTCATCTGAGGAATGATTTGATGTTGTCATATCGCACCTGGAGCCGCTCAACGAAGCAAAACCGCTCTTCATATTCTATGGTCGCACTTTGGTAACAAAATCCGAAACACTTTCCCAACAAATTCAACTTTCTTTTTCACCCCTCTTAATTGGATTTGCTTCCACCGGGACGGTGCAAGTTAAGTCTGGGGGGATTACTAACACGTTTGTTCTTTTTGATTTTTCTTTTCATTTTTTCCCTTTTCCCTTTGAGTCGTTTTATTGAGTCAAAATTTTGTCCGAGAATTATGACCTTTTCTTTGAAACTAACCATGTTACACTAATGTTTAAGTGACCATTGAAGCAGTATTTGGCAACATTCACTCAATGTACACTTTGAGCAGATCGGTCTACCAAAAATGGCCACATTTCCAAAAAGCCAATGGAGGATCCACCTTTGACTCCGCACCTTAATGAACTTAACCTTCTCAGCTAGGGGCTTGGTTTTACAAAGGGTACGACTCCTCATCCTCACCAAATAGTGAAAGTCTACGTGAGTTCGGTTTCCCCTCTCTCTCCCCTTCAATTTAAGAAAAAGCACCAAGGTCCAAGTAACCGGGGATTAGGTGGCTACAACCATCAATACTCGCGTCTATGGAAGACCCTTTGATCCAAGTAACCGGGGATTAGGTGGCTACAACCATCAATACTCGCGTCTATGGAAGATCCATCAAAAACCTCCACAAAGAGGAGAAGAAGTCGGATAAAAAAAATACCTTGCTACCCTAAAAAAGGGATGAACCGACTTAAGAAGTGAGAAGAGAGAGAGGTGAAGCAAGAGCCAAGACATGTGTTTTTAAAAGAGGATGGGTAAGAGCCTATAACCCCTTTGATCGATATCCCCTAGTTGAGACCGCACCTTTAAAAACTAAAGGAGTCGAAGGAGGTGAGCCCGGATGGTCATATGGAGTGTGGGTTACTTTGGGATGACTGCTAAACTCAATGTAAGTACTTATGTTCCTCATCATAAAGCCAAAACGGTTTTTCATGTGGATTACTAAAACATAAGCTAAACGTGGATTTTCAAAATGCATTGAGAGTTCTCATGTTTTCAAACCTCTTTTCCTTTCTTAGTTTGCTTGAGGACAAGCAAAAGGCTAAGTCTGGGGGAGTTGATATATCCATATTTTACATGTTTTTACCTTGGTTTTCTTTATGTTTTCTTATCTAATAATAATGATTTTGTATCCAAGAGGTAGTTTTCTTGTATATTGTGGTTTTGGGAAGCAAACAGGTCAAAATGGCAAAAGAAGGCAAAAGAGCTTAAAACAATGATCCATGCAAGTTCCCAAGTCAAGAGCTTCAACAAAACTCAAGTTAGCCGGTTTCCGCATTCGGACAGAATCGAAGCGCCCGAAAGATGGCCGCGGCAAAGGGTCTTTCCTACGTCCAAATCATGAGATATTTATATGGAAAGATAGATAAATGAGTCATGCATCGCGACGAAGTGGAATTGGGATATTTGGAGCAGAAATGCGGCCTAGGATCTTTTTCTCCCAAGACATGTCCGTCTGGCGAGTAAGTGAAGCCCATGGAGCTTGGATGAGCAAAATGGACTGGGATCACTTCGGGCCAAGCCTAAACCTCATCATGACTCAAGCCCACATCTCTACACGCGAAAAGAAGCTGGCAGCCGCGCCTCATTCAAGACTTGGAGAGCAAGTTCACGCGGGGAGAAGAAATGGAAAGTTTCCTCTTCTCCTTTGCGCATTAACTCAGCCGACCTAGCCTCCCCTCACCTATATATACTTGCTTTTAGCCTCTTGTATCAATATCACGAATCAATAGACACAACTCCCTTCTTCTTTCAGTTAATAAACCGGAGCCACTTAGGTGGTCTCCTTGTTCTTTCTCTTCTTTTGCACTTTGTACATACTCGCATGTTTTAGCTTTTAGTCTAGGGTTTTAGAGGTTTCTCTCTAGGGAAGAGCGGCGGCTTGATCTCTATCACTCCGCCTTCTTCCCCTAGAACCATGAGATCCTCTCTACTCCCTTAGACTCATTATTGAATCATAGATCTTTCAAAGAAGACATGATATGATAAGCTATCAAGAATCGGTTGTTAAAGAAAGGGAAACCTTATGGTTCACCATCTTTATTCATGCCTAAAGCTTGTTGCTAGAGTAGCTAACTAGCGACTTGATCCAAGGATGATATACTCTCCAAAAGCTTGTTATATCTCCGGTCCTAATATTTGATGGGCAAATCGTCTTAGGCTATGAAAGTAGACCTAAGGAGTTTTGTGAACAATCACTACTCGATTTTATTGCATGTTTCACTCTTCAATGACCATGTGAAAGCTGAGTCCATTGGTTTAAGAAACATAGGTGGTCGGAGCCACGAAAGTGGGATGACCACATCTTAGTGTTTTGAGTTCATAGAAACCGGATTTAACAACTTTTCAATTGATTTGGCTTATGTCTTTTGCGGATTGTCCTTTGTTCAATAATGGTGTTTGTATAGTTGCATTTGTTATTTGAATTTCCTTTATAAAACAAAAACACAAAACCCCCCTTGCATATTATTGATTTAGCTTAACCAAATCTTTACAAATGTGTAATGTGTAATTCGCATTCTCTTGTGGATCGACCCCTAAGTACTACAACAACATGTTGTGCACTTGCAACCATGTTTAGCTTAGGGTTTTTATTACTTGCATATATACCACACCCTTGTTTGGCACACATCACACCTCCAGCGGCCGGGGCACAGGTTGGTGCCGGGGCACATGTTGGTGCCGGTTTTGTTGAGCAGCAGGAGGCTGCGGTGCAGCAGGGTGTTGCAGTTGGGTTTTCGCCTTATCGTGAGATGATGAGGGAGATGCAGAGGATTGGTATGCCTACGTTTGAGGGCGGGGTTACTCCAGAGCAGGCTGATGAGTGGCGTCAGAGGTTGGAGCGGAACTTCGATTCTGTTCGTTGTCCGGCACAGTTTCAGGTTGAGTTGGCAGTGCACTACCTTGGAGGTGATGCACATTTGTGGTGGAGGTCTGTTAGGACCAGGAGAGAGGTTTGGACTTGGGTTGACTTCGTCGAGGAGTTCAACCACAAGTTTTTCCCTCAGGAGGCTCGTGACAGGCTGCAGTTGAGGTTTTTGGACTTGACTCAGGGTGAGAGGTCTGTTCGAGAGTATGATGCAGAGTTCTGCAGATTGGTGGTCTTTTCTGGTGGTGAGCTGATCAGTGAGCGGGCATTGACGTCGCGGTTTCTCCAGGGGCTTCGGAGGAACATCAGGACTCAGTGCATAGGTGGTATGTACCACACCAGAGCGGGTTTAGTGGAGTTGGCAGCGTCCATTGAGGAGGACTTGCGTGAGCCGGTGAGTACGGCGGTTGTTCCAGTTGCAGTTGCTCCTGCTACCCATCCTCGGGGCCAGCAGCAGCATCAGCAGCGCAGAGGTCACAGTTCTGGTTACGGCAGGGGCAGCAGGCCTGCGCAGGGCCAGAAGAGGAGAGCAGACGAGATATCTGCTAGTAGCCCGAGTACGGGTGGGTGTTTTAGTTGTGGTAGTCTGGATCACAGAGTTGCTACGTGCCCCAAGAGGGCGGGACCCAGAGAGTCGACAGTGTGCTATTACTGCAGGGAGCCGGGGCATATCAAGACTATGTGTCCCAAGTTGCAGCAGAGAGCAGTGGCAGCGGCGATTCAGCCGTTGGCGATTCAGTCAGCAGCGCAGGTTGCGGCGTTGCAGTCGGGTGGAGCGCCGAGAGTTTATACTTCGAGAGTTTATCACAGGTAAAATCTTGACTCAGACTTTTAAATTCTTAAGGTAGAATTGTGGTGTTGTCTGTTTCTGTTGTTTTACTGTGATAGAGTTAGAGGTTCTCAACACTTGTGGAATTGTGTAGGGACCTTGTTAGTTGGAGGTTTTGAGTCTCACGTTCTGTTTGACTCGGGAGCATCTAATTGCTTCATAACTCCGGAGAGAGCTGAGGGTAGTGGTATTCGGAGTAGCGATGGCGAGGCTTCAGGCTTTGTCAAGGTGGCTGGTGGTGGTTATTTGGCTACTTCGGGCAGAGCTAGAGCAGTTGATGTGCAGATTGCGGGGCAGTCTATGCCAGCAGATTTAGTCATCAGTCCGGTGGAACTGTATGACGTGATTTTGGGGATGGACTGGTTATCTCTATACCGAGTTCATCTGGATTGCTACAGAGGTAGAGTGGTGTTTGAGCAGGATGCAGAGAAGTTGGTTTATCAGGGAGTGAGACCGACTTCGGGGAGTATAGTGATTTCAGCTATTCAGGCAGAGCAGTTGTTAGAGCGGGGCTGCGAAGCTTATTTGGCGACGATCACTATGACAGAGTCCAGTGGTGAGGTGAGTCTGCAGGATATTCAGGTTGTCCAGGATTTTGAGGATGTATTTCGGTCGCTGAAGGGATTGCCACCATCTCGGTCAGATCCTTTCACAATTGATTTAGAGCCCGGGACAGCTCCGATATCGAAGACACCTTACAGGATGGCTCCAGCAGAGATGGCAGAGCTGAAGAAGCAGCTAGAGGACCTTTTGAGTAAAGGGTTCATCAGACCTAGTGTTTCGCCGTGGGGAGCGCCAGTGTTGTTTGTTAAGAAGAAGGATGGCAGTTTTCGGTTGTGTATCGATTACCGGGGACTTAACCGAGTCACAGTGAAGAACAGGTACCCACTTCCGAGGATTGATGAGTTGTTGGATCAGTTGAGAGGTGCTACTTGGTTCTCCAAGATTGATTTGGCATCGGGATATCATCAGATTCCGATAGATGAGGCAGATGTCCGGAAGACAGCTTTTCGGACAAGGTATGGGCATTTTGAGTTTGTGGTCATGCCTTTTGGTTTGACTAATGCGCCGGCAGCGTTCATGAGGTTGATGAACGACGTGTTCAGGGAATTTCTGGATGTGTTTGTCATTATTTTCATTGATGACATTTTGGTGTATTCGAGGAGTCCAGAGGAGCATGCGACTCATTTGAGGCTTGTTTTGGGGAAGCTTCGAGAGCAGAAGCTGTATGCTAAGTTGAGCAAGTGTAGCTTTTGGCAGCGAGAGATGGGTTTTCTTGGCCACATTGTTTCTGCAGAGGGAGTTTCTGTGGATCCGGCTAAGATTGAGGCTATCAGGGATTGGCCTAGACCGAGTAGTGCTACCGAGATCAGGAGTTTTCTGGGTTTAGCAGGCTACTACAGGAGGTTCGTCAAGGGGTTTGCGAGTATGTCTCAGCCGATGACGAGGTTGACTGGCAAGGATGTGCCGTTTGTGTGGTCGCAGGAGTGCGAGGAGAGCTTTGGGAAGCTCAAGGAGATGTTGACTAGTACACCAGTGTTGGCATTACCCGACCCGGGGAAGCCATATGTAGTGTACACAGATGCTTCAGGTGTTGGACTTGGTTGTGTTTTGATGCAGGAGGGCAGAGTGATTGCCTATGCTTCGAGGCAGTTGCAGGGCAGTGAGCGCAACCGTCCTACACACGATCTTGAGTTGGGAGCAGTGGTTTTTGCACTCAAGATTTGGAGGTCTTATCTTTATGGTGGTAGAGTGCAGATCTTTACAGATCACAAGAGTCTACAGCACATTTTCACTCAGCCTTTGCTGAATGCGAGACAGACGCGTTGGGTGGAGTTTCTGGCAGACTATGACCTGGATATTGTTTATCATCCAGGCAAGGCCAATTTGGTGGCCGATGCTTTGAGTCGACTGAGGGTGGATTCAGATAGAGAGCGTGGTGTTGAGGCGTTGGTCAGCGAGATTAGTACATTGCAGCTTTGTGCTATTTCAGAGGAGCCTTTGGGTTTGGAGGTAGCTGATCAGGCAGACTTACTCAGTAGGATCAGAGTGGCGCAGCAGAGTGATCAGGGTTTGATTGATGCTTCGCAGGCGGTTGGTTCTGAGTATCAGGTCTCTTCGAATGGGACTATCTTGGTTCGTGGGCGAGTTTGTGTGCCCAAGGATGAGGTGTTGAGGCATGAGGTTTTGGGAGAGGCTCATTCAAGCAAGTTTTCGATTCATCCGGGTGCGACCAAGATGTACCGTGACCTCAAACGGTATTATCATTGGGTTGGGATGAAGAGGGATGTGGCTGATTGGGTTGCGAGGTGCAACACTTGTTCTTTGGTCAAGGCAGAGCATCAGGTGCCTAGTGGTCTTTTGCAGAGTTTACCCATTCCAGAGTGGAAGTGGGACATGATCACTATGGATTTTGTTGTGGGATTACCTATCTCACGGACTTTCGATGCTATTTGGGTCATTGTAGATCGCTTGACCAAGTCAGCACATTTCTTGGCTATCAAGAAGACAGATGGAGCGGCTGTCTTGGCTAGGAAGTTTGTGCGAGAGATTGTGAGGCTGCATGGAGTGCCAGCCAGTATTGTGTCAGATAGAGATCCGAGGTTTGCTTCAGAGTTTTGGAGGGCATTTCAGACTGAGATGGGCACTAAGGTGCATATGAGTACAGCGTATCATCCGCAGACAGATGGGCAGTCAGAGAGGACTATTCAGACTTTGGAGGATCTGCTTAGGATGTGTGTACTGGATTGGGGTGGTCATTGGGCTGATCATCTGTGTTTGGCAGAGTTTGCCTATAACAACAGTTTTCAGTCTAGTATTGGTATGGCACTATGGTTCCTTATGAGGCTTTGTATGGGAGGCCATGCAGGACACCCTTATGTTGGACCCAAGTGGGGGAGCGCAGCATGTTTGGAGCTAGTTTTGTTCAGGAGACGACGGAGAAGATTCGTGTCTTGAGGTTGAACATGAAGGAGGCTCAGGATAGACAGAGGAGTTATGCAGATAGGCGGCGACGTGAGCTTGAGTTTCAGGTGGGAGATAGAGTTTATCTCAAGATGGCTATGTTGAGGGGCCCTAACAGGTCCATAGCAGAGAACAAGCTCAGTCCGCGATTTATGGGTTTGTTTCCAGGGGTGGAGCGAGTTGGGCCAGTGGCTTATCGGTTGGAGTTGCCACCGATTATGAGCGCCTTTCACAAGGTGTTTCATGTTTCGATGTTGAGGAGGTGTTTGCGTCCTTCAGAGGAGGTAGTGGTTGAGATTCCAGAGGACCTTCAGCCAGATATGACAGTTCCGGCAGTTCCTGTGAGGATTCTTGAGAGGAGAGTCAAGGTTCTGCGAAACAAGAGGGTGCCATTGTTGAGAGTCTTGTGGGACTGTAGTGGCACAGAGGAGCAGACTTGGGAGCCAGAGGCAAAGATGAAGCTGAAGTTCGGAAAGTGGTTTGACAAGCAGGTTGTGGAGTGATTCATCTTTGTGGTTCTAGTCTTGTTTTTGGTTTTGTTGTTGTTGGTTTTGGACTTATGTATTTTCGTTTTGTTGTACGATATACATTTTTGGAGTTATATGAGATGGAGTTTTGCCTCATATTTTTGGTTGTGGCTTCGGGTCACGTTTTGGTTGTGGCTTCGGGTCACGTTTTGGTTGTGGCTTCGGGTCACGTTTTGGTTTGGTGGCAGTGGTCACATTTTGGTACTGGACCGTGAGTCGCAGTATGGATGTCATGACAGTGGATTATGGCATTGAGAGTAATAATATCTTGGAAACATGCGTATAACAAAGGACTAAAATTTGAGTTTTGAGGTCTTGGAGAGACGTTTGTGTTGGGATTCGAGGACGAATCCAGTTTAGTGGGGGAGAATTGTAACATCCGCGAACCAGAAAGTAGTGTTTAGAGTTGGTATCGGACGACATTAGGGGTTTGGGAGTCGATTACATATGCTCTTTGGGGTTCGAATCGAGGATTAATTGTACATGTTCTTGTTTGATTGTTGTACAGCTGGTCTAAGGTTCATTTATCTCGAAGAAAGTGTGTGAAAAGCTTCTGAATGCCTAGTGTCGATCGACACTACGAGGTGTGTCGATCGACACTACGAGGTGTGTCGATCTACACCGGTTATCAGGGTTGATTTCCGATTTAAGTCGATCGAATCGAGTTGGGTTGGTTTGGTCGATGGGTGTCGACCGACACCAAGGAAGGGTGTCGATCGACACCGGTTATTGCGAAATCGACCGGTTTGATTCAAGTGATTGTGGTTTGGTCGGTTAAGGGCGAGGGAACCCTATTTTGTGCGAGAAAACACTGTAGCTGATGTGTGCCAAACAAGGGTGTGGTATATATGCAAGTAATAAAAACCCTAAGCTAAACATGGTTGCAAGTGCACAACATGTTGTTGTAGTACTTAGGGGTCGATCCACAAGAGAATGCGAATTACACATTACACATTTGTAAAGATTTGGTTAAGCTAAATCAATAATATGCAAGGGGGGTTTTGTGTTTTTTTTTTATAAAGGAAATTCAAATGACAAATGCAACTATACAAACACCATTATTGAACAAAGGACAATCCGCAAAAGACATAAGCCAAATCAATTGAAAAGTTTGTTAAATCCGGTTTCCATGAACTCAAAACGCTAAGATGTGGTCATCCCACTTTCGTGGCTCCGACCACCTATGTTTCTTAAACCAATGGACTCAGCTTTCACATGGTCATTGAAGAGTGAAACACGCAATAAAATCGAGTAGTGATTGTTCACAAAACTCCTTAGGTCTACTTTCATAGCCTAAGACGATTTGCCCATCAAATATTAGGACCGGGGATATAACAAGCTTTTGGAGAGTATATCAACCTTGGATCAAGTCGCTAGTTAGCTACTCTAGCAACAGGCTTTAGGTATGAATAAAGATGGTGAACCATAAGGTTTCCATTTCTTTAACAACCGATTCTTGATGGCTTATCATATCATGTCTTCTTTGAAAGATCTATGATTCAATAATGAGTCTAAGGGAGTAGAGAGGATCTCATGGTTCTAGGGAAAGAAGGCGGAGTGATAGAGATCAAGCCGCCGCTCTTCCCTAGAGAGAAGCCTCCAAACCGTAGACTAGAAGCTAAAACATGCGAGTATGTACAAAGTGCAAAAGAAGAGAAAGAACAAGGAGACCACCTAAGTGGCTCCGGTTTATTAACTGAAAGAAGAAGAGAGTTGTGTCTATTGATTCGTGATATGATACAAGAGGCTAAAAGCAAGTATATATAGGTGAGGGGAGGCTAGGTCGGCTGAGTTAATGCGCAAAGGAGAAGAGGAAACTTTCCATTTCTTCTCCTCGCGTGAACTTGCTCACCAAGTCTTGAGTGAGGCGCGGCTGCCACCTTCTTCTCGCGTGTAGAGATGTGGGCTTGAGTCAGGATGAGGTTTAGGCTTGGCCCGAAGTGATCCCAGTCCATTTTGCTCATCCAAGCTCCATGGGCTTCGCTTACTCGCCAGACGGACATGTCTTGGGAGAAAACGATCCTAGGCCGAATTTCTGCTCCAAATAGCCCAATTCCACCTCGTCGCGACGCAGGACTCATTTATCTATCTTTCCATATAAAGATCTCATGATTTGGACGTAGGAAAGACCCTTTTCCGCGGTCATCTTTCGGATGCTTCGATTCTGTCCGAATGCGGAAACCGGCTGACTTGAGTTTTGTTGAAGCTCTTGACTTGGGAACTTGCATGGATCATTGTTTGAAGCTCTTTTGCCTTCTTTTTGCCATTTTGACCTGTTTGCTTCCCAAAACCACAATATACAAGAAAACTACCTCTTGGATACAAAATCATTATTATTAGGTAAGAAAATATAAAGAAAACCAAGGTAAAAACATGTAAAATATGGATATATCAACTCCCCCAGACTTAGCCTTTTGCTTGTCCTCAAGCAAACTAAGAAAGGAAAAGAGGTTTGAAAACATGAGAACTCTCAATGCATTTTGAAAATCCATGCTAGCTTATGTCTTAGTAATCCACATGAAAAACGGTTTTGGCTTTATGATGAGGAGCATGAGTACTTACATTGAGTTTAGCAGTTGTCCCAAAGTAACCCACACTCCATATGACCATCCGGGCTCACCTCCCTTGACTCCTTTAGTTTTTAAAGGTACGGTCTCAACTAGGGGATATCGATCAAAGGGTTTATGATCTCTTTCTCATCCTCTTGTGCTTAAACACTTGTCTTGGCTCTTGTTTCACCTCCCTTTATTCTCACTCCTTAAGTCGATTGATCCCTTTTTTAGGGTAGCAAAGTATTTTTTTATTCGACTTCTTCTCCTCTTTGTGGAGGTTTTTGATGGATCTTCCATAGACGCGAGTATTGATGGTTGTAGCCACCTAATCCCCGGTTATTTGGATCAATGGGTCTTCCATAGACGCGAGTATTGATGGTGGTTGCCACCTAATCCCCGGTTACTTGGACCTTGATGCTTTTTCTTAAAATTGGAGGGGAGAGAGAGGGGAAACCGAACTCACGTAGACTTTCACTATTTGGTGAGGATAAGGAGTCGTACCCTTTGTAAAACCAAGCCCCTAACTGAGAAGGTTAAGTTCATTAAGGTGCGGAGTCAAAGGTGGATCCTCCATTGGCTTTTTGGAAATGTGGCCATTTTTGGTAAACCGATCCGCTCAAAGTGTACATTGGGTGAATGTTGCCAAATACTGTTTCAATGGTCACTTAAACATTAGTGTAACATGGTTAGTTTCAAAGAAAAGGTCATAATTCTCGGACTAAATTTTGACTCAATAAAACGACTCAAAGAAAAAGGGAAAAAATGAAAAGAAAAATCAAAAGAACAAACGTGTTAGTAATCCCCCCAGACTTAACTTGCACCGTCCCGGTGGAAGCAAATCTAATTAAGAGGGGTGAAAAGGGAAATTGAATTTGTTGGGAAAGTGTTTCGGATTTTGTTACCAAAGTGTGACCATAGGTCATGAAGAGCGGGTTTGCATTGTGAAGCGACTCTAAGTGTGATATGACAACATCAAATCACGCCTTAGATCCATTTGGTCGGTGAGTTTTCAATCTGAGGGTGTGATTCCGTCCGGTGTGCAATGTGGTCTTGTAATGCCCGTGCGGCGGCCAAAAATGAAGGCTGTGGATCACATGATAAACCGTTAAGAATTTTATGAACGGGATTGAAAATTTACCGTCCAATATGATATTTTAGAGCCGCTGGTGAAGTATGAGGTCAAACGAACGAGCGGATGTGAGAATCCGTCATCGGGTGGGTTCATCGGCTGGCCGGAAGGTGATGTAGATGACCGCAGCCTGCATCGTGAACAATTCTCTGACCGATCTTGAAATTCCACCGACCAATCATATATTTTAGGAGCCGTGGTGGAGTTTCAGGGCAAACAAACGAGCGGTTTGGGAGATTCATCGTTTGGTGGCCATCCGGACGATCCGGAGAGGGTGCAATAGACCACAGCCCAAACGATGATGAATTCCTCGACCGTGCTTGAAAATCCGTCGACCAACCTTATATTTTATGACCACTGGAGAAGTTTGAGGGCAAACGGACGAGCGGTTTGAGATTTCCTTCACAACGTGGTCTAGTTGGCTCCGGGAAGAGATTTTTTGACCATTCTTGAATTTGGCTCGTCCGTCCCTTGATTTTCTTCTGGAATAGTGATGATGAAGCTCCAAGAATCCATCTCCAGGTGGTGGTATATCCATGCCGTGATTTTGGTTTTTGTCGGCCTTCGGTTGCCCACCATCGACCGGATGTGGCATTCGTGCGTATCTCCTTATCCGTCAAGATTTCTCTGTCCTATCTTTTGGATTTGCCGACCAACATGGTGTTGTCAGGTCGCCTGTGAAGTTTGGTGGACTTTGGTTGAGCCGTTTGTGAGATGGGTCGATTGGGTCCTCCGTGTTACCCGTTTGGTCGAGAAAATGGTGCCGGATTGTATATCCCCGATTCTGCTCGATCGTTTGCTGATTTTTGTCGACCTTTCCGTCGCCATAACTCTCTGTGATCATCCCATAGTCTTTGCCGCCTGGTTATGGTTGTCCCGTACTTTGCTTTTCCGTTGTGTCTTCTTGTCAAACTTAGGCCGGGAGTTGCCGTGAACAAGGGTGGGATGATTGGGTGGGACTTAATCGTCTCATGAAGCATGCAAGACTCCTTTGATAGTCTCCTTTGGTACTTAATCCTAAAACTGTTTTATTTTTTTTTATTTTTTTTGATTTGATAAAATTCCCAACAAAAATTCAAGTTAATAAAAACCAAATCAAAAGTTAAAAAGAAAAGAAAAGAAAAATATGGGTTGCCTCCCATAAGCGCTTGTTTTAAGTCTTTTTAGCTCGACTCCTTGTGTTCCTTAAGTGTTAGGCAAGTGTGGAGGCTGTAGGAAGCTCCTAGTGCTGGATGGATCCGAGTGCATCTTGTCTTGTAACAATTCTTTGATCAAGTAACCTTGTTGTGAGCCTTCTCCTCCACTTGTGTACCGAAATCTTTTTGATGAAAAACCTGGAGGTGCAGCAACATAGTAGGTGTCCTTGTCAACATTAGCTAGTGAGATCCTCCTGTTCGGCCAATCCATGATTGCTCCAGCCGTTGCTAAGAAAGATCTTCCAAGTAAAAGAGCTTGGTCTTCCGGATCCTCCATAGTAACAACATAGAAATCGGCTGGAATGATGCAATCTTCAAAGTCAAGCGGAACATCTTTTACCTTGCCAAGTGGTTTGAATGAAGAGCTGTTGGCAAGCTTTATCCCCATGTTTGTCCGCTCCATGGTCTCAATCAGACCCAAACTTCTTGCTATTACCGCCGGCATGAGGTTCACACTTAAACCGGAATCACATAACGCATCATCAAAGAATTTGCCGTTGATAGAGCAATGTATAAGGAAGTAACCTGGGTCATGAAGCTTGTGTAGTGTTCTTGGAGCAGGCATTTCCTCCCTTGCTTCATTATACATCTTCTCCACCTCGGCTAAGCTCCAATCGTGAGTCCATACAAAGTCTTGAAGGTAAGGGCTCTTGTTGCAAGCGACATCAAAGGGCATATTGCTAGGGAACCTTTTTGCCATAAAATTGAAGTCATCAAGGGTGTAATCCATTGATGAGCTCGCCTTCCTTTTCTCCTTAGGGAGGGGTGGTAGTGAAGATCTTGGAGAAAGTGGTGTTCCTTCCGGCAACTTTCTTCCTCTTATCCTTGCTGTCCGCTTGCCTTGTCTCCTTTCATCCTCATCCCAAACCACTCTTGGATTGGTTTCTTTAGCACCAAAAGCAGCCAAAGCATTGTTGGGCTTTGTGTTAGCCGCTTTTGTGCCTTTTGAAGCTCGGTCTCTTTCTTCCATATCCTCCAAGCGTTTGGTGAGGTCTTTGACTACTTTGGATGCTCCTCCGGTTGTATCTTGCCATAACGTGGTCTTCTCATGTAGCTCTTTGTATCTTTCTTCCACAAGACGCTTCAAGTCATTGATTGATTCCTTGAATTGTTCTTGCCCTTCCACCAACATCACCATGTTTGAGTAAACCTCCTTCTCTCTTTGGTTAACCTCCGATGCTCTCTTCTTGGCTTGGTGAGCAACAAGCGAGATTGAGTTGAGGCTCATGGTTGTGCCATTAAGGTTGTCTTCTAAGCCGGTGATCTTCTCATCCAAGTGGCTATCCATCTCCTTTGAGTTGAGGTTTAAGTCTCGGATCGCCTTGGTGTTGCCTCCAACGGTTGCGGCTTGTTCCCTTAGCTCCCCTTCCACTTCAAAACACCTTGTTTCGACTCTCTCCACTTGGTCAGAGAGGTTTCCGAACTTTCTATCAAGGTCATGCTTTAGAAACTCTAACCTTGTCTCAAGACTTTGGCTAGATTTTCTTTGGATTTCCATGAAGTCTTCTATCATGGCTTTGAGATTGTCATCTCTCCGCCGATTAAGCGCGTGCTCTTGGTATGTGGGAAGGTCGGGGCGTGGACGGTGGTGATGATGAGGTGGCTGGTGAGGTCGGCCTTGATAAACCGGTGATCGGTTTTGATGATAGTGATGATGTTCTTCTCGGCTAGTCTCGGCAAAGAGCGGATGGTGGAAATTTGGTGGGATTGGCATTGGGATGAAGTCTCCGGCCGGATTTGAATCATGTGGCCGCCTTTGGACTTCATGGGGAAGAGGTTTTCTCCTTCCAAAGTTGTTACTCATGCTTGAGTGATGGCTCATCCTTAAAGTACCTAAGGAACATAAGTGAAACAAAATTGCAAAAGTTAGTAAACATGAAACAAAAGATCTAGTCTTAACTTTTAATCTCATAAACGTGTAAGTGCAATGCATTCCCCGGCAACGGCGCCAAAAACTTGATGTGTGCCAAACAAGGGTGTGGTATATATGCAAGTAATAAAAACCCTAAGCTAAACATGGTTGCAAGTGCACAACATGTTGTTGTAGTACTTAGGGGTCGATCCACAAGAGAATGCGAATTACACATTACACATTTGTAAAGATTTGGTTAAGCTAAATCAATAATATGCAAGGGGGGTTTTGTGTTTTTGTTTTATAAAGGAAATTCAAATGACAAATGCAACTATACAAACACCATTATTGAACAAAGGACAATCCGCAAAAGACATAAGCCAAATCAATTGAAAAGTTTGTTAAATCCGGTTTCCATGAACTCAAAACACTAAGATGTGGTCATCCCACTTTCGTGGCTCCGACCACCTATGTTTCTTAAACCAATGGACTCAGCTTTCACATGGTCATTGAAGAGTGAAACACGCAATAAAATCGAGTAGTGATTGTTCACAAAACTCCTTAGGTCTACTTTCATAGCCTAAGACGATTTGCCCATCAAATATTAGGACCGGGGATATAACAAGCTTTTGGAGAGTATATCAACCTTGGATCAAGTCGCTAGTTAGCTACTCTAGCAACAGGCTTTAGGTATGAATAAAGATGGTGAACCATAAGGTTTCCATTTCTTTAACAACCGATTCTTGATGGCTTATCATATCATGTCTTCTTTGAAAGATCTATGATTCAATAATGAGTCTAAGGGAGTAGAGAGGATCTCATGGTTCTAGGGAAAGAAGGCGGAGTGATAGAGATCAAGCCGCCGCTCTTCCCTAGAGAGAAGCCTCCAAACCGTAGACTAGAAGCTAAAACATGCGAGTATGTACAAAGTGCAAAAGAAGAGAAAGAACAAGGAGACCACCTAAGTGGCTCCGGTTTATTAACTGAAAGAAGAAGAGAGTTGTGTCTATTGATTCGTGATATGATACAAGAGGCTAAAAGCAAGTATATATAGGTGAGGGGAGGCTAGGTCGGCTGAGTTAATGCGCAAAGGAGAAGAGGAAACTTTCCATTTCTTCTCCTCGCGTGAACTTGCTCACCAAGTCTTGAGTGAGGCGCGGCTGCCACCTTCTTCTCGCGTGTAGAGATGTGGGCTTGAGTCAGGATGAGGTTTAGGCTTGGCCCGAAGTGATCCCAGTCCATTTTGCTCATCCAAGCTCCATGGGCTTCGCTTACTCGCCAGACGGACATGTCTTGGGAGAAAACGATCCTAGGCCGAATTTCTGCTCCAAATAGCCCAATTCCACCTCGTCGCGACGCAGGACTCATTTATCTATCTTTCCATATAAAGATCTCATGATTTGGACGTAGGAAAGACCCTTTTCCGCGGTCATCTTTCGGATGCTTCGATTCTGTCCGAATGCGGAAACCGGCTGACTTGAGTTTTGTTGAAGCTCTTGACTTGGGAACTTGCATGGATCATTGTTTGAAGCTCTTTTGCCTTATTTTTGCCATTTTGACCTGTTTGCTTCCCAAAACCACAATATACAAGAAAACTACCTCTTGGATACAAAATCATTATTATTAGGTAAGAAAATATAAAGAAAACCAAGGTAAAAACATGTAAAATATGGATATATCAGTAGCCGCATCACTTTTCACGTTTTTCGAGGCAGAGAGTTTCCAGAGAGAGGCAGGGCGATTTTGATTGATTTTTGGAGTTTCTGGGCTTGATCCGTGGCTGTTCTTCGCTGTTTCATCTCTTTTCCTTGTTTCCAATCCAATCTAAGGTGAGTGCGTGACTGTAGGTCCGTTATTCATTAGAGATTGTTTGATTTTGAGTCTATGTTGTTGCTCTTGAGTTGTTCTTCGTTTTTATGTGGTTTGATGCGTTTATGGGGGTTGAATCCCATTGATTGATGTTTATTCTACTGTTTTCGCACTGTTTCATCGCGTTTGGTTTCTGGGCGTCGAGCCGGTGTCGAGCGACACTCGATGAGTGTCGATCGACACTCGGGAGGCTGGCGTCGATCGACACCATAGAGGTGTCGGTCGACACCGACCTGGGTGTCAGGAAACGTGGGTTTCCTGACAGGTAGTTGTGGTTTTTATTGTTGCATTGTCATTGTTGTTGTTTATTGTGATGTTTTGTCTAGTTTTTGACGTAATTGGCCTGTAGGCAGGATGATCCACTCACTAAGTATTTATGATAATACTTACGCATCTCTATTCCATTGTGATGCAGGTAACAGCAATGTTCTTCCGCGGAAAGAGACCGAGAGAAGAGGATGATGAGATTAGGAATTTGATATTGGCATTGTTGTTGTGGTTGACAAGGAATTCTTAGGGTGTTAGTTTATTTTAATAATGTAGCAAAACCTGGTTAGGGTTGCTTATTGGTTATTTGGTTTATTGGTTTTATTCTTCATTGGTTATTTGTTATACGGTTATTCATGATTTAATAATATTGGTTTCTTCCGCATTTTGTTGTTGAATTAGCTGTTGAGGATTACATTTATGGGAATGTTAATCTGGGCTAACTATATATAAAAAAAAAAAGCTTGGTTGTTTCAACTGTGGCTCATGAAACCAACCCTATCCGGCTTCCACCTTCTCAAAGATGTCTTCTGTCTGAATACATACATAACTGCATCTAATTCCTGCAAAAATTGGATCCGTATTTGTTTTAGTGTTTCGAAGTCATTTTAGGAGATACAAATGGTGTCAGGAAATATGCTAACCTGGTTCATTAGCCATATTGCTGGTCCCACTACTCTTTTAGCTAATTCTGGAGTGAATACAGTTGGACCGATTGGTAGGCTCCTGAAAAAGAAATAAAAAAAATCAGAAGCAAGAGAAAATCAAATGTATTTGAAATGGATACTTACTCGGGCATCGCAAACCACTGTTGTAGTTGTTCCCATGATTCATCTGACACAGAAACCAGGTGCTTGTCAGCGTCTTCATGGTCGGATTGTCTGCTCGTGAAGTCTTTTAAAGATGGCGTGTAAAGCTTTTCGGCCAAACTAATCGTCACAGGATGTAATGAAGTCATAGGTGTCTTAAATTCGAGTGGGTCTTCATTGTCGGCCTGTTGTGACTGATCAAAACCGGGTACGTAAGTGTCTTGGGATAGTTCGTCAATCTTATTCAAGAGGGACGCTTGCAAAATCTCATCCATATTAACCTCTAAACTCTGAGTCAAGTCTACATCATGTAGCTTGTCTGACACGTTCGTTGTACCCTGTTAGTGGAGACAAAGGCTTATGAGAAAGTATTTTTATGAAAGGCAGACTTAAACCACATTAAAACATTCTTTACGATGGACAAGAGTTATATTACAACATCAAACTTCTTACAACATTAAAGCATGAATTACCGTCTTACAAGGACCTAGAGTTATATTAGTTTTTTTTCTTACAAACTGATAATATGTTACACAAACACGGCATCTTACAATGCTATGCAAAAAAAAGCAGTCAATATCACTTAGACTTAGAGTTTCTTGTCTGTCGTACCTTTACTTGTCGCTGAGATTGCTGTGCAGAGGCTGGTTGTGAGCTTGTCGATGCCTCTCCTGAATTTCCCTGCTTCAAAGCTTGTCTTAGCAAATCCTTGAGTTGTGAAAGCTCACCCTTAAGCTCCATAAACTCACTCTCTAATTTACCATATTTCTCTTCATTCTTTGCCAATATCTTCGCCTCAGATTCTTGAATCAAACCTCGCAAGAAAGTCTTCATGCCTTGATCAGCATCTCCATGTTTTGATGCTGCTTCTCGCTGCGACAGTAACTGCCTCTTGCGTGACTCTGCACCCTTATCGATAACCTTTCTCTTACCCTTCCCAGAAACAGAAGTGGTTGCAGCATCAGCGCATGGTGTTCTAATGTTTTCAGCATCATCAGCACTTCCATCCTCTACTACTTCAGAATCTGGCACTGGCGGAGGAGGATTTTGGGCAACTCGTTCTTCAAATTCCCAGATGTGCTGACTCCATGTCATTATCCCTTCTGATGAGTGCATTCATGTGATCCACTCTCTCATCTCTCATTTCGTCATCTCTGACAAAATTTGAAGATTCAAGAACATCCATATTGCCGGTTTCAGAGATATACGAGTATAAAACTCCCTACAACAGATACAAGAACAAAGAAGTAATGTTAGCATGTTCATTTTATGCAAGTAGAAAAGTAGACTACGTTAAAGAAGAGCAGAAGTTTAAATCTGTATAGACTACTAACCTCTGATCCAAATGAGTTCTCGAGTTTGATGATATCTCCATAGCTGACCCGTCCATGTCCTGACCAGTTTGAACATCTAGGAAATACAATGTCAACCTCATCGAGCTTATTACCCAACATAACCCCAAAATCAGGAATCGCCTCCATAATCCAAATCTGAAAAGCATAGACAAATCCTTACAAGACATAGTTATTTGGATTACTTAAAAGTGTCCTTGCTTTCACGATCCCATTCACTAGATGGTCGAATGAGTGAAGCCCCCACGGATAAGCTCGTAACTTCGAGAAGTCCATGACCAATTTGATGTACTCGTGGGGAATGCCAACCTTCTCATCCTTCGCCATTAGCAAACCAGAAATCACAGACAAGTAAACCAACCTGAGCCTGTCCTTACGAGTCCACCTATGAGCATTTGGTATATGCTGATTCCTAATGCTTTGAATGGAAACCTTATCGCCTCTCATTAGCAACCTACTCCAGAAACCATCATCATTAACCCATCTCTTAAGGTCGTAGTTTCCATCATCTTCGCACTTGAGTCCAGTTACCGCATGGTATTCTTGCAAAGAGAATCTCAGAGGCGTCCTTGCGAACACAAACCACAGCTCATGTTTCTTTGCGGTGACAAGTTGCCTACACATGAAACTGTGTACCAATATCGCTGAGAACGCCAAACTGTTGTCATAGATAGCTAGGATCGGACCAAAAACCGGGTCTTTCTTGATTTCATTGTACTCATGCGGCATTTTCTCATCAAGAAGCTCCAATATCGACGTTCTGCAGCAATTGTTGATCTTTTCAACTTGTGGCTCGGTCCCTTCCTCGTATAATCGCTCCGGTAACTCTGGATCCATATCTGTAATTAAAGAAGACAACATAGAATGTTCAGATTATCAAAGCTATCAAAGCTATCAATAAAACAAAACGAGTCTACCATTTAGCTAGCCATGAAAAACAAGAAACAAATAGAACGAGTCTAACATTGACACAAAGATATTAAGTTCATAAACGAGTGTAACATTGGAAAAACATCAAACAAAATAGAGAAAAAACTAGTTAGATTCACAAAAACCCGTTCGAAAAACCGCATAATCATGATTTCAGAAACCTTAAAAAACGCATCACAAAACACATATATCAACCTGTAACATAAGAGACTCAATAACTTAGACAACAGAGGAAAACACTACTCTTTTAACCATAGCAATTTGTTTGTTTGTTTGTCTAAACCCCAAACCAAATCAATTATAATTCCAATCGCATGCCATCAGAAGCGACAATGTAAACATGAGCAACTTTTAATCATTATGTGCTATCAAAGAAGCTATGAAAAACGAGTACAACATTCATAATAAGAAAATAAACAACTTTCACATTCAAAAAACATCAAATAAAGTGGAAACAAAGACATGATTTTGAACGACCGAAACCAGTTGGTAGTAACATGTTCCTAAACCATATAAACGCGATTTCATGAGTCCAATGAGACAAAACTAGTATCGAAGACTAAAACATGAGTCGGATGCGATTCTAATACTCAACAAACCTACACACAAACTCCTACGAAGGCAAAACTATCGTAATCTAAACCAAAATTAACACCATAAAGAAGAGAATTCTCAATTGCATGTAAGTGAAATTTGACAAACTCCGATTCAATTAACTCAATTTTCTAATCACTTGTAAACCCTAGAACTAATATTCAAATTGGGGGAAGATGAAATTGCTTCAATCATAAAAGATTGGAGGCCGAGATTACTTGGAACATCACACTTACTTGAGACAATGGAGGCCGAGATTAGTTGGAAGACGCCGGAATAGGAAGACCCCGGCCGTGGAAGACCCCGGCCGTGGAAGACCCCGGCCGTGGAAGACCCCGGCCGTGGAAGACCCCGGCCGTGGAAGACGCCGGTAAGGGAAGACCCCGGCCGTGGAAGACGCCGGTAAGGGAAGACACCGGCCGTGGAAGACGCCGGTAAGTGATATCAACTCGACGGCGAAGAGAGTGGAAAGAAGACGCCGGAAGTCGTTCCTTATCCGACAATCCCTTCTCCGGAAATCGCAAGAGAAGGAGCGGAGCGACAGCAAGGATAATGAGAGGTCAAAAAAATAACATTAATATTGCCGTCCAAATACACCGATTAACATTGTTTTACTTTTTTCTCTTTTTCAAATAACATTATTAATTTCCAAATTAATTATCTAATTCTATTTTAAAGGGTAAAATGTGACATTTCTGATTGAAAAAGTCTATAAGGACAACAATTGATCAAAAAGTTTAGACGGACAAGAGGAGAGTTTTTTGAGGCATTTTTGCCAAATTTCTCTTATTAGTTTGAGTCTCATAAGATTTCAGATGTGAAATTCCTAACAATTAGTGACAAAAATAATAGCTGGCCAAGTATAATTTTCAGACATGTATCTATGCCTAATTTGGTTTTTTTTTTTTTTTTTTTTTTTGTTGTCCTATAAATGGAGATAGAGACTTATTTCTACAATCGTGTCATATTTGACGTCACTCATGCGTCAGTTTAATTTTGTCTGCATCATAAAGTGTTAAAGATCACAATCAATAAAGTAGGGAAGCAAACAATGAGGAAATGTGCGAGGGTTACATTATGCATGCAGATGAAGACGTGTGTGTAACAATACTAGCTATTCACTGAATCATTCTTGTTAGCTTTGCTTTGTATCAATCTAGAATTAGCTTCACAATTACGTATTAAAAATCTGGGTAGCCAATGCAAAATGAAAATAAAAAAATTGTAATATGGGAAGATTTTGTATCGTTGGTATTAACAATATAAGAGAATACAACCATAATTCAATAAAATGCACACATTGGGATAAATAGATCTCCACAGGGCCGTAAGATGTGTGGTATGATCAATTACTTAAGCCTTAACCCAATCTCGGATCTGAGCATCCACAAAGTTGCCAAGGTGTTTGTAAGCAGCTTCCGAGGGATGGATTGAGTCCCAAAACAAGTGATCCGAATGATTCCTACAAGTCTTTGAAAGGACATTGCACATGAAGCCCGTTTCCAAGAACCCTGTTCCGCAGCATCCTTTCTTCGTGTCTTTAAACCCTATTTCATTTTTAAGATGATGAGTATATAATGCATGATTTAACAAGACAAGATTTTAGATTACTTTGGGAACAAGGAAGAAAATCGTATATACCGTATTTTCTAGGGTTTTGGATCATATCCATCAGAGGGTCGTACACGTTAGCGTAAAGAAACTTGCTTCCTGGAAGAGACGCTTCAATCTCAGGCAGTTTCTTGATGAGTTTCTGATTGTATAAAACGGAGTCTTTGTTCTCTTGTTCCACACAAAATCTAAAAATGTTTCTAAATTTAGCCGTCATTTGCACCGGTAAACATCCCATCGGCGCCAACCCTCCGACCACAATATTCCGGCAACCTAAACTATAAAGCTCCTGTAAACGCAAAAGGAGAAGATTCAGTTGAACAAATATGAAAAAAAATAGCTTGAAGAAATATCAAAGACTGGTCTTAAACCTAGAGAAAAACAAAAGCATATGAGACATTTACCCTAACAAAACTGTCAACCCTCTTGAGCACAAAGTCTTGGTAACTATTGATATCAGGATACTCGAGACGCCTCGTGGGAAGATCGTAAAAGTTCAAGATGAAATCGTTGGGCCCTGCGCTGATGACAACTAAAGCGTTGTTAATGATCTCCATCGCTTTCTTGTCTCCCACGATACCTTTGAGACGAGCGATGTAACTCTTGAACATGCTCGGTTGTTGCGAGACCGGGATGGCCTTGCTCGATAGCGAGGTCCGGTCATCGTAGCCTGCACCCGCGGATGCGAAACAGACTCCGGTGACAATGTCTTGGTCGGAGATGTTCGGTTGTAGAAACGGAGGAACAAACTCTTTGATGTTGAGGTTGGTAGCGATGACGTCAGAGATTAGCTTTCCGTTGGAGAATCTTCCGTTAGCTTCGCGGCCGGGAAGATCAACACCGTAAGGGAGATGCTTAGCTTTTAATAAGGCTTGGAAATAGTAGTTGTTGTTGCCTGTGTCTGCGGTTGAGTCGCCGAACATTAAAATCGCTGGAAAAAGTGGCTTTGGTGTGACGTTTGCGGCCGCATTGCAAAATGATGCGAGTGTTGCTATGAATAGACCAAGAACTATGGCTTTAGATGTACACATTGTGAAAATAATCTTGAATTGTTGTTTCTACTTTAATTTGTTGACGAATTTCAAATGCGTTTGGTTAATGATTTATAAGGGAATGAACTTTGATTTTTGTTGTTGGACTGAGTTGGTTTCTGTGTGTGACATGGTAATTCTCTTATTTTGAAAGTCTGTTTTTCCTGAAACTGAAAAACAATTTGATAAGAAAGAAAGAAAGAAAGAAGATTTGAATCTTGTAGTCTAATTTAAGATATAATTAACTAGCATAGTCAGAAAAACAGAAGATGTTGACCAAAATTAATAGTCAAAAATAGAAGGGTTTTAAACTAAAATGGCTTAAAAAAAGTAACAGTTTTTTCTTCCTGTATTACGATGACAGTTTGTAAGAAATCATGTAGTTGAGTGGATATAAAAAAAACGGTTGATTGAATGTCTCGACATAATATTTTGAAAGATAATATGAACGTCGCATTTTTAACTCTCAAATACAATCACTTTTTATATTGAAAAAAAAAAGTTACATGCTTATTAAATAATCAAATTAATTAAAGAAACTTCTCTTAAATTTGTACCGTACCAATTAATGAAAAATATAATTCCATTAATGGAACCTTAAGTTTCTAGTATAAATTGTGATTCTACACAAACTTACAATGCAAGGATCTAGAATTTTATTTTATTTTTTCAAGAGTAAATATGTTCATGGAGAAGCAGATGCGAAACAATGGAGCAATGCGCAAGGTAAGGGGAACGAAAGAGAGATTAAACAACCACAAGCTGCTGTTTTTTGGAAAGCTGCAGATAGAGGTCGGCTAAAGTGTAATATTGGTTTTTCTTGGTCTGAACCAAAAACGATCTCTGGTGTGTCTTGGGTTCTAAGGGATGATCAAGGAACGGTCATGAGACACAGTAGACGTTCCTTTTCTCATGTGGGATCGTGTCTTGATGCAAAGGTTAAGAGTTAGGAATGGGTTTTGGAGAGTATGCGAAGCATGAAAATTGCAAACGTTACCTTTGCTGCTTCTGCTGGAATTCATATAGGTTTATAACACTTTATAAATACTTATGAATCAATTCCAGGATCTCATGCAAATATTGAAATAAATCTAGATCTAAGAGACTTGGATATACCTTGATACTTAGCAGCGGAAGATAATCGGAATTAGATCAAGGTTGTCTGAGCACTCCAAGTGTAGTGCCTCTACCGGTATCCACACGCACACAAATTGGTTCGGAACGGGATGCTAGTGCCGTCGAGATCAAATCTCAAGAGGCTTTGACAAACTACTTTGTCTAAACTCTAGGGTTTTAGTATTGCGGCTCACGTGTATGTTGTGTTAACGAAGACGTCTACACCCTCTTATATATTCAACTCATAAACCTAATTGAGTATTAGTTTATGGGCTTAATATCATATGCCCATTTAGGTGGAGTCCATTTAAATAATGAATACACTTATTCATTACACGTTTGCAAACATCTATACTAATATTTGCGAAGTAAAAACGCACCAGAATCGTCCTCACTAATTATTACCCTCTTACCCTTAATGAATACAAAGATTAGCGTGTCTAATTACGTCTTTCTGTTAATACGTTTGATTAAAGAATAATTAGAATTAAAGAAAAAAGAAGATTTCCTTTGTTTGTTGGTTAGGAGATAAATTCGTATATTCCAAATAAATAAATCCTAAAGGATAACTTCCAATTTGTTGAAGATGATAGATTCATATCTATGTTTATGGGATTATTAAAATTCGGTATCTAATAATAAAAATGAATATTCGGTTCTCTTGAGCATTCTCATAGATTTAAAAAGAGAAAATTCAAAACGCAGACCTAAATAATATTTGCTATAAATACTATTCCCATCTCTCATATCGGTCGTCGTTTATATTTTCGGTTATTGTTCTAGGGTTTACATGTAGCTTTTCTTGCTATGCTTTCTTTTAGGTTTTTGTGCAAATTTAGGTTTCTTTGTTGTTCTTTTTTTGTTTTGTCAGAATCTAACATGAAATTGGTTTGTTTTTTTCCCTTCAGATCGTAAGAAAAGAACAGTCAAACGAATATCAACTTCGCCATCAAAACCATCACTCGGTGCACTCGGTGAAACCCTAGCTACCGTCTCTTATATATATACTTCGAGTATTTCTCATATCGTCTACGATTTTTTGTGGTTCTTGCTTTAGTTATCGCCGATATATGTTTTAGGTTTGATCTCATATAGTTTAGGGTTTATGCAATTGCTAACTATTTTTAGCTTGCTGACTACGTTTGTTTGCTTCTCGCGCAGCTAGGGTCATGGGCACTTCGGATTTTTGCGGTGTGTTGTAATGTAAGTGTTATACGGCTCGGTTTAAATTTATTGACATCGTTTTGGTCTCTTTCGCTCGATCTGTATTACGTCGATTTATGTTTTGACTCAGATTTTGATATCGTCTATGGTTTGGTACTGTTCATACTCTACGTAGTTATTGATATTTTGTTTGATAGCATACGAAACTAACAACGTTTATTTGTTCTCTTTGCAGTTTAATATCACGGTCGCTTGATCGTTATGTCGTGTTTGGTATGTGAGATTTGTGCAACGATGTTTACGTTTTCTTAACGGCGTTTTGATATTTATGGTGTGTCTGAAAAATATAAATCAATTAGAGTTTGTGTTTAACTTGCAGGATCGTCGACGATTTAGAGAACATCTTCTTTCACGTGGACGCTTTTCTGTAACGGTAAATCCATATATCACAATTATTTTATATAAATACAAATAGTGTTTCTCATATCGATTGGACTCTTTTGGGATATTGTTATAGGTGCAGTCGAGAGATGTTTTTTTTTTCGTGATATTTAAGGTGATGCCTCTTACTTTCGATTGTCTGATTGCGTCCCTTGGTTGGTACAATCATGAGTATAATTCAAGTAATGTTTGTTTTCATCTTGCAGGATCGCCAGCGGATTCGCGAAGTTCTTCGTTCGCATAAGTGATTTTTTTAAAAAGTGATATGCAAACATTACCAATGTTGTTGCGAGGTGATCCTTTATTATTTATTACTAATAAAATCTTATTAGGACCAATCATCAAAAACCTAACAATTTTTCGTGTAAACATTGCAATTCAGGTTCAAGTTGTATCTCAAGGTGATGGGTGGCACTCTCGATACCAAACTCGTGTTATTTGATTCCCTGACAAATTAGATTGTTCAGCATGAGGCATCCGAGTTATTCGGCTGTGTAGTCGACGAGGTAGATTTCCACTTATATTTTTGCACAGTTCTGTAATGACGTATAGCGCAAGTAAAATGGTTTTTCTGAATTGTGAACACCAATAGCACGTTTCTTATTCGTAATGTTGTTTGGATTGGTATAACTTTGACGCAGATCGAAGATCCTGACGACGTAGGGTTACAAGATTTGTGTGGAAAAACGTTTTAGTTTGTAATAGCCGTCGAGAGAGCTGATTTGAAAGGAGGGCATAGTACTTACAAAGTCATCAAGGTCCTTTCTACACTTAGTGTGGTTGATAAAACTGACGCTCTCACCGACTCCGCTAAGGATGTTACCCCATCTGAACTCCTTTCTGGTGAACCGGTAATACATGTCGTCTGTGATATTTATCACCTTTTCCGATAGCACATTTTCATCATATATTGTCTGACATTCGTTTGGATTTCGATTGTTTTTGTCTAGAGTGTTTTGATGTTAGGGGACAGCAAAGAAGTCATTATTGAAGAAGGGACGTTGAATGACAGTAAGCCAGTTTCCAAAAACGTGACGAGATCGGGGTCGATGGCAGTTTGGCGGACCTGGAAAGCTCGAACAAGAAAGCACCTCTAAAAGAGGTGAAGATTGAGAATATTGAGAAGATGAGGGGAGTGGCGTAGAATGAATGGTGGTCTAATGTTTTTAGAGTTTGTTTTCCCTCGAAAAATCCAAATAACAACTAGCTTCTTGAGTTAGTTCAGAGTTTTTTTCCATTTCAGTATTTTTAATTCAGTTTACGTATAAGTTGTCATTTCACATTTGAAGTTAAGTTTAATTTATCTTTGATTTTGTCATTTATAGTTTGGTTAAAATTAAAGTTTCGTTACAATTAAAATATTGAAATTTCTATGTTTCGCAAAGGAGATTTTCACTTGCTTTTAGAAATGTTTTTTTTCACAAGACCATTTATGCTTAAGACCGGTCACGGCGCTTCTCATTTGTCAAGTATATGCGAGAACAACAAAAAATGGCAGGTTAGTATATTTAACGTGAATGCTTGCACGTGAAAAGGTAAATAATAAAAAAAATCAAAGTTTTGTCACATTTGCGTGTGACACAATGACTTAGTCTCGACAGTCTACCCCTGCCAAAAGCATTGATGTGCCGTTTCGAGCCTTAGTTTCAAAAACTTTATGACAACTTCTTTTACTTTGCAATTTCCCGAAATGTAAAATGTGTATATTTGGTAAAAACTAAAAAAATTATGCCAATGAAACGGCATATCGCCAAACCAAATAACCTACATTGGATATAAGTCCTAAAATATTTTATGCTAATCGATATCAATAATTGCTCGATTAGGAAAGACAACTATATGTGAGACTACGCCTACACGTGTGATGCTAAATCCCTCGGATCCAGCAGTTGATGATTTCAAATCGAGGTTCGTATTTGGTTTGTTTGATGTTAACGGTACCACGCTGTTGATTATCGCTGACATACATAGATGATGTTGGCATAAATAAATCGTTATATGTATTGAAATAGGTTGGGAAGGAAGAAACCGCGTATGGATTCGTCGACAAGGGTGAAGTATGCGTGATCTATGGTGTGATTTATACGTCTTATTGGATAAGGGATTTGGTTTTTTTTTTATATTTTTTTCGTTATGGTGTTTCTATTATATCTTCGTATTGTAACGATAAACACGTTATATCTTTCGTGTTGAGTTAAACGCAATATTAAAAGGGGTCTTTAATATGCTTGGATTATTGTGGCCATGATCTGGTCCGTTGAGATGCTTCACGGGTTCTACTATTAGAAATCTGTATATGAGAATAGTTTTGGATTCAGAAATTGTCGGTCGTGTTGTGTTGGTTTTATCGTATTTATTTATGGTTTGGTCTCAATACTTTTACATAGGATTTAGCTTCATTTTATTTTAGTATAGTTCCTTTTACGGTTGTATTCAGTTGTCGTTTTGAGAATAGTTCTGTTCTGGTTATATGACATGTAAGATGAGCATAGTCGGCATAAATTCTCTCGTGATTATGCAATGTATAAAGTTGGTTATTAGACTTTGCTGGTAATCTCGAATATCATTGTCAGTTTATGTCGATCGTTCATTCGCATTGGTTTTGCTGGGATGATAGCAGAAATGTGTCGGAGATGAGAATACACATTCACGGGTTAAAATACATAGACAACTTTATGAGGGAATAGTATGATTCAATATCGTGTAACAATATTATGATTCGGTATAATATATGCAGCCTCTCTTTTACCACATGTCTTGAATTTCGTATTTGAACTGTTTGCATACAGTTACAATTGTTTGATAACATATTGCGTGCAATAAAATTTATATATATTTTTACAAAACTTACGTTTAAGACATATGATCTAACGTTATGACGAATGCGAGTATAGGAGTTTGAAGTATCTGGAATATGTATTTGACCAAATTTTAGTATACCTTTATATGTTGTAAATGCATAGTGTCATGAAATTCAGGAGTTGTGTAGATTCTTGAAATGCCAAATTAGTGTCACGGAAACGGTGCCTTTGACGGGTTCGATTTGGCAGTTGAAAAATATCTTCGTATATTGTGAATATGTGTATTGGTTATGTGTATCTGATAATAAAGGAAAATATGTGTATCGGTTATGTGTATCTGATAATAAAGGAAATTATGATATAAATAATAATTTATGGAAGTAGTATATATAGTAGATGTATTCCCTTTGCATTTCACAATCGCTTATCACTCTAGACATAGATAATAGCAAGATGGCAACTCTCCATGAAATTTATGAATTAGATCCATTCACACTCGGTTGGAAAATCGGTGTCAAAATCGTCCGAATGTGGTATCAACTCTGGGGTTTTGGGACGACGCTGGAGATGATACTTAGTGATGAAAAGGTATATTTTGTTTGTTCATGTAATCTAGATTTTTTTAAAACATGTATATCGATTACATAGCATGTTTAAACACGTAGGGAGTTCAAATACCTGCAACGGTGATGCCTGGTGAGATTGAATTGTTTAAAAATAATCTGGAAGAAGGGCGGTGGATAGTCTTGTGGGGATTCAAAGTCGTGGAGGAGTCAAGATACCTACGAACAACTGATAATAAGTACAGGATAGAGTTGCTTAGATTCACCATCGTTGAACCACTCGAACCGAAAGCAGATGGTCTTCTTCTCCGACCAACACGATTTTATGATATCTTTACTAGAGGTATCGACAGCCAGTATCTAATAGGTATGCTGAGTGTATAAAAGTATCCTTTGTTCGTCTTCGTACATTTTTGATGTTTAACCTCTTTGGTTCTTTAAGTTTATTATATTGTTGATGATATGCAGCGATTTTGTTTTTCGATGCAGATGTTATTGGTTGCGTGCATAAAGTTGGGCAAGTTGAGGAATGGTACGCCGAGTCCTACGGAGATAGTATTTATGAACTACGTTTTGAACTCATCGATTCAAAGTAAGTTTAAAGAATTGTTTATTATTATGAAATTGTGTATTTGTAGCATATTTGTAGAAGTATGATAGTAGAATTGATTGCGATGTCAGGAGAGAGGCGGTTATGCCGTGCATTGCGAGGGGAGATTTGGCGAAGAACTTTTATGACCAGTACCAGGAGATAAAAAAGGAGGTTGTTTTTTGTGTTCTTCGTTTTTGGAGTATAGATTACCAAGGTCGTAATGGTTCAATCGTGGTATCATCTGCCGGATCGTGTTCTGATTTCCATTTCGATCCTCATGATAAAGACGTTGAAGAGTTCAGAGACGTGTAAGGAATGAATATTCTCTTTTGTCGATACAAAATAACATCTGACTGGTGACCATAATCGTATGTTCATATGTAGGTACTTTGGTCGCCGTTCGTGAGCCCAGGATTTGAGGAAGAACGAGAGTGCTGTTGTTTAATTTTCTTCTGTTATGTAGTTTCGTGGACTCCTTTTATTTTGTTTATCATGTTTTCCTAAAATGTTATGGTACTGTTATATGTTCCTATCTATTATGTACTATTTGTTGCTTAGCAATCGTCGCTTCTGCATTGATTATTACAGTCATCATCGTTGGTAGTACTATCTTAATGCTCAGTATGCACAACTTTTTTCAATTTAAAAAATGGCCTTGGTATGTGTATTTGTTTTTCTTATACTGTTATAATTCATTTAATAAGTGTTAATAAAGTTTAAGGTGGTTAACACAAGCCACTATAAAATGTTTGTAGGATCTAAAAATAAGTAAATAATACTTAAACCGATAATGAAATTCGATAATAATAATGGAAGTACATGCTTAGCCCTAAATTTCGGTGTACTTCTTTTTGGCTTATATATACTACTGCTCTTCTTTCACATGTTTAAGATCTAATCACCTTTTCCGAGAGCACCTTTTCGTCATATATTGTCTGACATTCGTTTGGATTTCGATTGTTTTTGTCTAGAGTGTTTTGATGTTAGAGGACAGCAATGAAGTCATTGTTGAAGAAGGGACGTGACAGTAAGCCAGTTTCCAAAAAATGTAACGAGATCGGGGTCGATGGCAGTTTGGCGGACTTGGAAAACTCGAACAAGAAAGCACCTCTAAAAGAGGTGAAGATTGAGAATATTGAGAAGATGAGGGGAGTGGCGTAGAATGAATGGTGGTCTAATGTTTTTAGAGTGTGTTTTCTGTCGAAAAATCCAAATAACAACTAGATTCCTCAGTTAGTTCCGAGTTTGTTTCCATTTCAGTACTTTTAATTCAGTTTACGTATAAGTTGTCATTTCACATTTGAAGTTAAGTTTAATTTCCTTTGATTTTGTCATTTATAGTTTGGTTAAAATTAAAGTTTCGTTTCAATTAGAATATTGAAAATTCTATGTTTCGCAAAGAAGATTTTCATCTTTTCTAAATTCAGTATTGTACCATTGCACTATCTTTTACTTCATTTAGCTAAAGTTTAGCGTTGTTTTATTATTCATATTGTATGCACGTTTTATTAGATGGCTCATCATTGACATTTTCTAATGGTGAGTTTTGTCTTTATTATTTTCTTATCTTGATTAGATAAACATATAATTTATTTTCATTGTTTTATTTGTTAGTCATGAATTTTGGGTAATTAACGAAAAATAAATATAAATACAGGTAATGGGATATTGGGTGTATAAAATGTACCTAACCTTATACCAAGGGAAACAAACATAATAAAATGTGAAGATATTATTTAGTTTACTGATTTAGTTAAAGAGATAATAGCATGTATTGAAAGTTTAGTAGATGCGATAATTTATATTGTTCCAATATAGATAATTTCTAAAAGTAAAATTTTAAAAGCCTTGGGATGGTTGTTACGTATATTTGTTTCTATCCTTATCTCAATCTTTACATTTTAATCTATCCTTATTTAATTATTTACATTTTAGTCCAAACTTCGATATCTGTTAAACTATATATACTCCGCATGTATTATAGCTAAAGATACTTGAGCAACTTCTATAGGGTTTAGGCGATTTTTTATATTCATACCCTTAAAGTTTTGTTCTTTAACGACGATTTTTGTTATGTTTCTTTATAGAGATACTAGATCGATAACCTTTACTGATGGTTTCCGCTTGGTTCCGAGTAGGGCTATGTTAACGTGGGAGCTTAGCGACGTGACAGTGGGTGAGTCGGTTTTCGTAGCATGTTCTGTATCGGTATATTCATCGTCTTAAGTCGTCCCTGTGATTTTGATCGTGTTTTAAATTGGTTTAGGTTTCTGCGAGAATCTTATGGATTCACGTTTTTATGACGGATCAGATTTTCGAACGAATCTTTTAGCAGGTTTGAATACTCAGCCACGTCAAACTAGACGAGCGGAGTCGAACTATGGTCGTATGTACAAGTTCGTTGATATAACGGATAGAATGGGTTGGTGTTCGGTGTTGTTTTTTCCTCTTTATTTTTCTATTTTGAATTCATGTATTTACTATTCTTGTGTATACTCTTAGTATCTAAATCTAGGACACAGCATCGGCTGTCACTGATGATCCAGGGTTGGTTATCTTATTGATGTAGATATTTTAATTTTTGATGGTGTATATCCTATGTTATTATTGATACGTTTATTCCGTTTACAGATTATGATATGGTTGATGGCTTACAAAGCTTGGATCCCACACAATTACCAGTATCTTCCGAGAGTGAGTATTCACGTATGCGTTTTGATATTCTGTATTTCCAGACTTATATCATCTCTTCTAATGCTGTCCATGTTTGTATGAATTCGCTGATAGTGATTTTATATTCAGGCAAGTGTATCCGACGCAGTTTTGTTTGGGATGCTTCAGAGAATGATTGGTTATTGTGTAGATATGTAATTCAGTTTGTAGGTTAGGCTATGATCTTATTTATTTTGTTATTTTAAAAAATCCTATTAGTTTAGCTATATGAGATTTCAGTTGTGTTTAGATCTTCGATACATAAAAGTGCATTATATTATTAGTTAGTGGTTATGATTATGTTTCGATACGTTATGATTTTGTATTTATTGTTATTCTGTTTGGCTTGGTTTTGTGTGAAGTAGGCTACCATTGTTCACGTGGTGTTGGTGTTGGCGTCGTTATTTTGACCGATGATAAAGAAGATCCTAATGCTGACCTGTTAAGTGATGACGATATTAGTGATCATGATTCTGATCTGTCTTTTATATCCGCTTCTGGTTCTTCTCTGTCGGAGTATGATCCCAATGAGTCAGATTGTGATACCGATTGCGAGAGCATCGAATATGCGAGCGATGCTACTACCGGTGACGATGGTAGTGACGATAGCGATTCAGATTCTGATGCGTTGGATTTGGATTCTCAGAGTGATGGCGATGCTATGTCCGATGTAGGAGATGAAGTCTCTAAAGAGACTATCTCTAAAGAGACTATCCCTCTCTCAGTATTGTGTCCGGAGAGTGTAGGTGTTTCTATCTTTGTTAAGGTTCTTAGGGAATGGAAACAACGTGAGTTCACAGGAAAGCAGACTACACAATTGATTCTTGTGGACGAATATGTAAGCTTTCTCGACCGACATGATCACTTTTTTGTATATGTTTGAATTTGGTGTTTCTAAATGTGTTGACATGATTTCTGTGTTAAACAGGGTGTAAAGATTCAGGCTTCCGTTTGCCAGGATATGTCTCTTTCTATTTTGGATTCGATGTCTCTAGGTCCATGGTTTACTGTGAAAAATTTCAAAATTAAGCCTCAGATTTTATCATGTCGAGCTACTACCCATCCTTACATTGTATGTTTGGATGCAACTACTTCCATTACGGATAGTGGTACTGTATGCACCCGTTGTTTTTACGACTTCGTAGATTTTCAGAGCATACTTGATCGTATTCACGACGATGATTATTTAGTCGGTGGGTTAATATGCAAAATACTTTTAGCATATTTTCGTCTACTGGCCAGTGTAACTTACGACGCTTATTTTGGTCTTCTGTCTCAGATCTTATAGGTGAAGTTGTGGGCGTTGGGAGATTTAATCCACTTGCGAGTTTAGACATTCATGGTAAAGCGGGCTGTGATCATGATCAGAGCATAATGTTCGACATTCGTGATAGCAGGTTCGTTATTTCGATGCTAACAATGTTTCATCGTCGTTTGTCCCTGTGCATGCATTAACATGTTGTCTTTTCTAATTAACATAATTTAATCTCCTTATTAATTTTTATTTCGATGGGCGGATAGGGGTGTAATTCTTGAGTGTGAGTTATCGGGGTCCATGGCTACAAGCTTTTATAATGATTGGAACGATGTTCGCGGTGATGTCGTTGTTTGCGTAATCCGATGGGGTGTTGTTGACTTTTATCGAGGTATTTATATGTATGAGTTATTGTGTATTTTTGTAACGTGTGTACTCTGAATAATCATGCTAATCGATATCAATAATTGCTCGATTAGGAAAGACAACTATATGTGAGACTACGCCTACACGTGTGATGCTAAATCCCTCGGATCCAGCAGTTGATGATTTCAAATCGAGGTTCGTATGTGGTTTGTTTGATGTTAACGGTACCACGCTGTTGATTATCGCTGACATGCATAAATAATGTTGACATAAATAAATCGTTATATGTATTGAAATAGGTTGGGAAGGAAGAAACCGCGTATGGATTCGTCGACAAGGATGAAGTATGCGTGATCTATGGTGTGATTTATACGTCTTATTGGATAAGGGATTTGGTTTTTTTTTTATATTTTTTTCGTTAAGGTGTTTCTATTATATCTTCGTATTGTAACGATAAACACGTTATATCTTTCGCGTTGAGTTAAACGCAATATTAAAAGGGGTCTTTTGTATGCTTGGATTATTGTGGCTGTTATAATTCATTTAATAAGTGTTAATAAATTTTAAGGTGGTTAACACAAGTCACTTTAAAATGGTTTTAAGATCTAAAACTAAGTAAATAATACTTAAAGCGATAATGAAATTCGATAATAATAATGGGAGTACATCTTAGGCCTAAATTTCGGTGTACTTCTTTTTGGCTTATATATACTACTGCTTTTCTTTCACATGTTTAAGATCTACTATATTTTCGGTGTTTCCTTTCGCACTATCGTCGATGTATCTTTATAATCGAGTTTAGTGGGATGATGGTTTTGCAAATTAAAACTTATTATAATATAGTACTGATATATAGTTGTATAATTTATGTGCAGAATATTAATAGATTATGCGGTTTTACAATATTCCGTTTCATCGTATGCGAAGATCATCGGATGATGATTTTATTGGAGATGATAATCTTCCTGGCCAGATTGTGATGACGCATGTAAATGTGTTTGCAAGTGAATTTTATTGCTTAATGGTGTTGATGCATGTGATCGGATGCCCTAGAGATTATACAGATTTAAGAACGATTTGTGGTGTAGTATATCCAACGTTTAAAGATGCCAAAGACGCTTTAGGATTATTAGAAGGTGATCGGTAGTGTATTAATGCAATTGTGGAAGCAAGTGGTTGGAGTTCACGTAGTGCTTTGCGTAAATTATTTGCCACTATGATTAACTCGGGTAGTGTTATCGACTACGTTAGGGTTTGGAACGCTACAAGCTACCTTATGGTTGAGTTATAAGCGTCTATAATTTTTTCTTGTGCGTTATGATTTTATTGTCTGCGTGATTTCGGGTTCGTGATAACAAACAAGATAAAAGAACGCTGATTTGAATAAATCTTATTGATTTCACGGATTTGTTTGTCGAATGGAATTTTTGTGTTACTGTTATGTTTAATCTAATTTCTATGTATGCTGGGAAACACATGCATATAAATCTTATCGTCGATGGACATAAACTAAGGTTGTCGTTCACAGTGTGCAAATTTGTATCTAGATACTATCTAAGAATGTGCAAACGATATCTATACATGATTATAATCGGTTGTGAATACGATCTCGATTCGAATAAAATAGATATATTTTAGATATCGTATACACGTGTAAATCTTGATAATTTTTTCGCATAAAGAAGAACGGATAGACGCGTCCGTTTATATAAAACTGTAGAAATAACTTGCTTAGAATTTTAAATATATTGTATGGCTTTGATAGTCTGGGACGAGACGATAACAGTTCTTGGAGTTGTACATTCAGCCGATGCAAATATATAATCGGTTGATATAACATCAGTAAATATTTATTTTGTTCAAAATAAGAATGGTATAAATATCAATAACATAAAAGTAAATATATGATAGTTATGTATTATTAACATATTCGTTTTTTTTTAACGGTTGATAATAACGAAGAAGTTGACTTATATGAGATGTTTACAAATAAATTTTAGATAATGGTTGGAGTTACTTAGTTATTATAAAAACATATATGCGATATACATATGAGTAAATTGAAATAATATTTTTATTAATGAAAATTGTAAACCCTAAACATTCTTATATTCAGAAACCCTAACATATTGGTTTATATATATATATATATATATACAATTAGAATATCATAAATGAAACAACCAACACTTTTTTGTTTTTTTGTTTTTTTTTTTATTATACTTAAACAATTCTAGCGGAAGTCTTAAAAATCTTTAAATAAATAAATCAACCAATTCAACAATGAAGTCAATAATCAATAAATCAAATAAATCAAATATCAAATAATTCTAACAACTTAAGCAAAATAAATAAAACATAAATCCTATCATCCTCTTCTTCGGCCTTGATTCCGCGTTTAGACATTTCTACCACCTGCATCACAGGAAAGGAGATGCGTAAGTATTATCATAAATACTTAGTGAAGCGATCACTCTGCCCACGGGCCAATTATGCAATTTCCAGATAATTAAACTCTTTTAAATAATTTCCACAATTATTAAATATTTTTCCACCATTAAAATAATTCCAAATAATTATTAAATAATTCTCATAATTAAATAATAATCTTAATTAATTATTAATCCGAAAATAATTAATTAAATCAAACCAATTAACCATCAAAACCAATTAAATACATTAAACCGGATTAAACCATTTTTTATTTCGATTTTAATTCAATAACCAATTTAATTCGCTCAAACCGGTTAACCATCCTGAACCAACATTGGTGTCGACCGACACCAGCTTGGTGTCGATCGACACCCGCTCGACAGGACGACACCAGAAGCAATGAAACACACAGAAAACGCCAAATTATCACAATCATCAATCCAACACGATTCAACACCACAATCAACACATACACATCACGAAAAACAACAGAAACTCATCTATTCATTCATCTAGCAACCTAAATCCGGAAATCCCGAGCCCACAGTCACGCACTCACCTTGGATTTGGATTGAAAGGGAGAAAGGGAGATGAACAGGGAAGAACAGCAATCAGACACCACCAAAAGCTCCAAAATCGCTCAAGAACACTCCAAAATCTCCTCCTAAACTCTCTGCCTCCAAAAAGTGACAACCACTCGACGACAAAAGCCTTTTTATTTCGTTTCTTAGGGTTTCCACCCTTAACCGACGCGAACCGAACAAAATAGAAACAAACCGGGAATTTGCGATTTGGCCGGTGTCGATCGACACCAGCCTTGGTGTCGCTCGATACCAGGCAAAAACTCCACTTCTTGGTTTACGGATGTTACAATAAACTCAGAGTCGAACACTGTTTTTGATTTAATCACGAGACAAGTATCGTTTTCTTCTCACATCGTTATTTCCAAGATCATCACGTTTTCTCGGTATTGTTACCCAATTTACTCTTTGTGTTACTAATCAGTTATCTGCGTGATTCTTTACGATTGATATTCGTAGTTGGCGTATGTGTGAGACGATATAGATAGGTGTATATAGAATATTGCATGCGTGTAACATCCAAGACAACATTAAATAACAAAGATAATGAGGCAAAACTCCATCTCATAAATCTTAAAAATGTATGTCTTACAACGTAAACCAAAACAACAACAACAAAAGCTCGCAAGCTAAACCAAAAACAAAGCCACAAAGACGAAAGAAGCTCACTCCACACTCTGCTTGTCGAACCACTTCCTGAACTTCAACTTCATCTTTGCCTCTGGCTCCCAAGTCTCCTCCTCAATACCGCCACATGCCCACAAAACTCTCAATAACGGTATCCTCTTGTTCCGCAGAACCTTGACCCTCCTCTCAAGAATCCTCACAGGCACTGCCGGAATTGTCAAATCTGGCTGAAGATCCTCTGGAATCTGAGCCACTATCTCCTCAGAAGGATGAAGACACTTCCTCAGCATCGACACATGAAACACCTTGTGAAAGGCTCTCATAATCGGAGGTAACTCCAACCTGTACGCCAACGGCCCCACTCGCTCCACAACTGGAAACGGACCCATGAAACGCGGACTCAGCTTGTTCTCTGCGATGGATCTGTTAGGACCCCTCAACATCGCCATCTTGAGATACACTCTATCTCCAACCTGAAACTCAAGCTCTCGTCTGCGTCTATTTGCGTAACTCTTCTGTCTATCCTGAGCTTCCTTCATGTTCAGTCGCACAACACGAACCTTCTCAGTCGTCTCCTGAACATTAGTAGCTCCATAAATGCTGCGCTCCCCCACTTGGGTCCAGCATAAGGGTGTCCTACATGGCCTCCCATACAAAGCCTCAAAAGGAGCCATGCCAATACTCGCCTGGAAGCTGTTGTTGTAAGCAAACTCAACCAAGCTCAAATGATCTGCCCAATGACCACCCCAATCTAGCACACACATCCTCAACAGATCCTCTAAAGTCTGAATCGTCCTCTCTGACTGCCCATCTGTCTGTGGATGATATGCCGTACTCATATGCACCTTAGTGCCCATCTCAGCCTGAAATGCCCTCCAAAACTCTGAGGCAAATCTCGGATCTCGGTCTGACACTATACTGGCTGGCACACCATGCAGCCTCACAATCTCACGCACAAACTTCCTAGCCAAAACAGCTGCTCCATCTGTTTTCTTGATGGCCAAGAAATGTGCTGACTTAGTCAACCGATCCACGATAACCCAAATAGCATCATGTGTCCTCGAAATAGGTAGCCCAACCACGAAATCCATCGTAATCATGTCCCACTTCCACTCTGGAATGGGTAAACTCTGTAATAGACCACCTGGAACCTGATGCTCAGCCTTCACTAAGGAACAAGTGTTGCACCTCGCAACCCAATCAGCCACATCTCTCTTCATCCCAACCCAATGGTAGTACCTCTTGAGATCACGGTACATCTTGGTCGCTCCTGGATGAATCGAGAACTTGCTCGAATGAGCCTCTCTCAGAATCTGCTGTCTCAACTCATCAACCTTGGGTACACAAACCCGACCACGAACCAGAATAGTCCCGTTCTCAGCAACCTGATACTCGGAACTCGGCACATGTGACGCATCAATCAAACTCTGATCACTCTGCTGCGCCACCCTGATCCGGCTCAACAAATCTGCCTGATTAACTGCCTCTAAGCCCAAAGCCTCCTGAGAAATAGCACAAAGGTGCAAAGTGCTATTCTCGCCTACCAACGCCTCAACATCCTGCTCTAAAGCCGAATCACACCTCCGTCGACTCAAAGCATCTGCCACTAGGTTAGCCTTGCCCGGATGATAGATAATCTCCAAGTCATAATCCGCTAAGAACTCAACCCAGCGCGTCTGTCTCGCATTCAGCATCGGCTGAGTAAAAATGTGCTTAAGACTCTTGTGGTCAGTGAAGATCTGAACTGAACCACCATACAAATAAGACCTCCAGATCTTAAGCGCAAAGACCACCGCTCCCAACTCTAGATCATGGGTAGGACGGTTACGCTCGCTCCCCTGCCACTGTCTCGAAGCGTAAGCAAAAACTCTGCCCTCCTGCATCAGCACACAACCCAGACCAATACCTGAAGCATCAGTGTACACTGCATAAGGCTTCCCTGGCTCGGGTAACGCCAAGACAGGTGTACTAGTCAAATACTCCTTGAGCTTCTCAAAGCTCTCCTCACACTCAGGCGTCCACACAAAAGGAACATCCTTCCTAGTCAACTGCGTCATCGGCTGCGCCATACTCGCAAAGCCCCTGGCGAATCTCCTGTAATAGCCTGCTAACCCAAGAAAGCTCCTGATCTCGGTAGCGCTACTAGGTCTAGACCAATCTCTGATGGCCTCTATCTTCGCCGGATCTACTGACACACCCTCCGCAGAAACAATATGTCCGAGAAAACCCATCTCTCGATGCCAGAAACTGCACTTGCTCAACTTAGCATACAGCTTCTGCTCTCGAAGCTTCTCTAGAACCAACCTCAAATGAGTCTCATGCTCCTCAGTACTCCTCGAATAAACCAAAATGTCGTCGATGAAGATGATGACAAACACATCCAAATACTCCCTGAATACGTCGTTCATCAACCTCATGAATGCCGCAGGCGCATTCGTCAAACCGAAAGGCATAACCACAAACTCGAAATGCCCATAACGTGTCCTGAAAGCAGTCTTGCGGATAGCCGCCTCGTCTATCGGGATCTGATGGTAACCCGATGCCAAATCTATCTTGGAGAACCAAGTAGCACCCCTCAACTGATCCAACAACTCGTCAATCCTCGGGAGAGGGTACCTGTTCTTCACAGTAACTCGGTTCAGTCCCCGGTAATCAATACACAGCCGGAAACTCCCATCCTTCTTCTTCACAAACAGAACTGGTGCTCCCCACGGTGAAACACTCGGTCGAATGAACCCTTTGCTCAAAAGGTCCTCTAGCTGCTTCTTCAGCTCTGCCAACTCTGCTGGAGCCATCCTGTAAGGCGTCTTGGATATCGGCGCTGTCCCCGGCTCTAACTCAATCGTGAAAGGATCTGACCGCGAAGGTGGCAACCCCGTCAATGACTGAAAAACCTCTGGAAACTCTCGAACCACCCGAATATCCTCGAAAACCACCTCACCACTAGACTACGCCATAGAGATCGTCGCCAAATAGGCCTCACAGCCTCGCTCAATCAACTGCTCTGCCTGAATCGCCGAGATCACTATGCTCCCGGAAGTCGGTCTCACACCCTGAAACACTAATCTCCCGCCATCACGCTCAAAAACCACTCTGCCTCTGTAACAATCCAGATGAACCCGGTAAAAAGATAACCAGTCCATCCCCAGAATGACGTCATATAACTCCACCGGACTAATCACCAAATCCGCTGGCATCGACTGCCCCGCAATCTGAATATCAACGCCTCTAGCACGGCCCGTAGTAGCCATGAAACCACCTCCAGCCACCTTGACCATGCCTGCACGCTCACCCGCGCTGCTCCGGATGCCACTACTCTCGGCCCACTCCGGAGTGATGAAGCAATTAGATGCTCCAGAATCGAATAAAACGTGTGACTGAACGCCATCGACTAACAAGGTCCCTACACATTTAAATCTATGAGACCCTGCTAATCCCATCACAGGCAAAATATTGCAAACAAACTATAACCACAAAATAACTTAGGGAAATTACGAAGTCAGAGTCAATAAATGTACCTGTGATCTATCCGCCCTGACTCGACTGGCCAACCTCTGTAGAAGAGTAGACTCTCGGTCCCGCCCCCAACTGGCCCACTGGCTGAACCGCTGCCACCTGAGTCACTGGTCGAGCCGCTATCGGCTGAACTGCTGCCACTGTCAAACTCTGCAACTTGGGACACCTCGGCCTGATATGTCCCGACTCTCCGCAATGGAAACACGCCCTAGTGTCCCTAGTATCCCGAGGCATATCCTTCTTGGGACAACTATACACTCGGTGCTCCGTACTGCCGCACCCGTAACACGAACCACGAGGAAAACGGCTGCCGGAAGAAGACTCCTCCCGACTCCTCTTCTGACCCTGTGCAGGCCTGCTGCCCCTGCCAGAACCAGAACCAACACTCGAACTACGGCGCTGCTGCGACTGCTGCTGCTGACTCCGAGGCTGGATAGCAGGAGCATCCGCAGATGGCACCACCACCGGACCAGCCTGCTCACGAAGGTCCTCCTCAATAGAAGCTGCCAGCTCCACTAGCTCAGCTCTCACGGTATAGTCACGACCTCGGCACTGAGTCCTGATGCTCGGACGAAGTCCCTGAAGGAACCTCTGCATAACACTGCGCTCGCCGCCTACACCGGGACCAGTATGCACCACTAGCCTGCTAAACTCTGCGTCTTACTCACGCACTGAACGGTCTCCCTGCGTCAAAGCGATAAACCGCAGATGACGTCTATCTCGAGCCTCCTGAGGAAAGTACTTGGCGTCAAACTCCGCCACAAACTCTCCCCAAGTCCAGACAGCTCTCCTGCCCTGAACAGCCCGCCACCACAAATGTGTGTCACCACTCAGATAGTGGACCGCTAACTCAACCTGATACTGAACCGGGCACCTGATCGACTGGAAGTTCCGCTCCACTCTCGACCTCCACTCATCGGCCACCTCTGGACCCACTCCGCCCTCGAAGAAAGGCATCCCAATACGCTGCATCTGTCCCATCATCTCTAAATAGGACGGATGACCAACCACCGCAGCTCCCTGCTGCCCAACAAAAGCCGCACCCGGCTGACCAAGCACTGCAGCATCCTGCTGCCCAAACACTGGCGCACCCTGCGGTACACCGGCCATCGGAGGAACACCCGGAGCCTGCTGAGGAAGCACTGGCGGAAAACGTGCCAGCAACTGTGTCAGTAACCCCACAACCAGGTCATCTCGACCCTGAGCCGGAGCCGCACCCCCACCTGGGGCCGCTCCAACCCCCGCGCCACCACCGACGCCCACACCGGCCTCACTCGCCGCTGAAATAGACTGGGTCACCGACGCAGTCGCCACACTCGGCGCAACACTCTCGCCCGAATCCTCTGGCTCGCCACGACCCCGACCTCCACGACCTCCACGACCTCTGCCACGGCCTCGACTGCGGCCTGCACCTCGGCCTCTACCTCTACCTCGAGCACCACCGTCCATCTCACTGTATGGAACAAAGAGGTGAGATACAAAACACAAAACCAACAACACAAACAAAACTCACCGCGGAATCTCCTGAAGCCCGAAGAGGATGATACTAAAACTATCAACCTAGCACGTCCTAAAACCGTCTAGGCTCTGATACCAAAATGAAACAACCAACACTTTTTTGTTTTTTTTATTTTTTATTATACTTAAACAATTCTAGCAGAAGTCTTAAAAATCTTTAAATAAATAAATCAACCAATTCAACAATGAAGTCAATAATCAATAAATCAAATAAATCAAATATCAAATAATTCTAACAACTTAAGCAAAAGAAATAAAACATAAATCCTATCATCCTCTTCTTCGGCCTTGATTCCGCGTTTAGACATTTCTACCACCTGCATCACAGGAAAGGAGATGCGTAAGTATTATCATAAATACTTAGTGAAGCGATCACTCTGCCCACGGGCCAATTACGCAATTTCCAGATAATTAAAGTCTTTTAAATAATTTCCACAATTATTAAATATTTTTCCACCATTAAAATAATTCCAAATAATTATTAAATAATTCTCATAATTAAATAATAATCTTAATTAATTATTAATCCAAAAATAATTAATTAAATCAAACCAATTAACCATCAAAACCAATTAAATATATTAAACCGGATTAAACCCTTTTTTATTTCAATTTTAATTCAATAACCAATTTAATTCGCTCAAACCGGTTAACCATCCTGAACCAACATTGGTGTCGACCGACACCAGCTTGGTGTCTATCGACACCCGCTCGACAGGACGACACCAGAAGCAATGAAACACACAGAAAACGCCAAATTATCACAATCATCAATCCAACACGATTCAACACCACAATCAACACATACACATCACGAAAAACAACAGAAACTCATCTATTCATTCATCTAGCAACCTAAATCCGGAAATCCCGAGCCCACAGTCACGCACTCACCTTGGATTTGGATTGAAAGGGAGAAAGGGAGATGAACAGGGAAGAACAGCAATCAGACACCACCAAAAGCTCCAAAATCGCTCAAGAACACTCCAAAATCTCCTCCTAAACTCTCTGCCTCCAAAAAGTGACAACCACTCGACGACAAAAGCCTTTTTATTTCGTTTCTTAGGGTTTCCACCCTTAACCGACGCGAACCGAACAAAATAGAAACAAACCGGGAATTTGCGATTTGGCCGTTGTCGATCGACACCAGCCTTGGTGTCGCTCGATACCAGGCAAAAACTCCACTTCTTGGTTTACGGATGTTACAATAAACTCAGAGTCGAACACTGTTTTTGATTTAATCACGAGACAAGTATCGTTTTCTTCTCACATCGTTATTTCGAAGATCATCACGTTTTCTCGGTATTGTTACCCAATTTACTCTTTGTGTTACTAATCAGTTATCTGCGTGATTCTTTACGATTGATATTCGTAGTTGGCGTATGTGTGAGACGATATAGATAGGTGTATATAGAATATTGCATGCGTGTTCTTATTGTATCGACTTTCGGTAGCTTAAACTATATTTCTATTTACGTTTATGATTTTATCACAATTTATAGGCGAGTAGATCATGGACAGTGAAGGCAATCGTTTCGCTGTGGAAGATCATGGTGACAAAAACTACGACGATTGTGACGGTTTCGGTGTCGAGGGTGAGAACAAGAGCGGCAACAATGAGTCGGCTGGTGACGAAGAAGAAACTGATGGAGATGGAGACTACGTTGATCAAGATGACAATAGCATGGACGCTGAAAGTGTATCAGATTGTTTTGAGGAGAACTCTGATGATGATAATGCTAAGTATGGTCTTGGTTTAAAGGAAAACAAGATTCATGATCGCTTGCATTCTATTCGTACGGATACCGTTCTATTCGTGAATGGTTTATTTTTGAATGTTTTAAATCCATCGAATAGAAGGTCTATCGAAGAAGCACGACGTCATCCAGTTCGTCGTATGCTTGGTGTGAAAGAAGTTGTTAATCCAGGAGCAACCGTACTCGATTACGTGATGCCAAACACGTTCGGTGTTTTGGATTTGAGTCCTGGGAGATACGATTCCTGCATACAAGTGTGTGTTTTACGTAAATGGTTTCTTGATGTCGGTCCGAGCGGCAAGAGGATCGAATTAGTGCTTTGTGGCGAGGATGTATGGTTTAGTTGTCTATATATCACGCATAGAATCATATGTTTATTTTAATATAACATTGTTATAGTTAAATCATGAATGAATGTCTATATTTCTGATATTTACAGGGTATTAAAGTCCATGCAACGGTGCCTATGTCTATGTACGAGAAATACAAACTGGAACTATATGAGGGAGGTTACATAAATATCAAGAACTTTGATGTAGTGACTCAGATAGGCTCATGCAGAACGACGTGGCATGCTAACAGACTTATTTTCATAAGGTCAACTACTGTCTCGAAGTTATTCTACACACAAGGAAGTAATTCTTTTGATTTTGTTAGTTTTCGGGCTATACTTGATCGTCGACACTGCGATGATTACTTAGTAGGTATGTATACAGTATTCGTATTTATGCAGGTTTAGTTTTGTTAAACATGATATATTTTTACCGCCCTTGCTTAGTCGGTATATTGTTTGGTTAAGATTTGATTGGAGAAGTTCTTGATGTCCGTGAAGATAGTTTCTACAAAACCACCACCTTTGACTTACGTGATACGAGGTAGAGTTAATATTACTCTTGGATGATATTGTCGTCTATGATATTGTCGTTTTTAGTATCGTTGAATGGTATAGTCATGTTAGAAATTTATTTTACCGCTAAAAAAAGGTATATCGTTCTCACGATGGGTTGTGTTTTCTTATTACGATGTCAGTAACTACCGTCTCACGTGTGAACTCTCTGGATCTATCGCTTATGGATTCTTCAAACGTTGGGAATATTTGAAAAAGGCTAATGTTCATATTTGTGTTATGAGATGGGCAGTCATTGATTTCTTCGGAGGTAGTGATGAGTTAAATATATTTTTTAAAATCTGTATAATCTTGGCCAGCCTATCTATAATATTAGTTATATTTGTGTATTTTTGGTAGGAAAAATAATCATCTCTAATGTTGATCCCACACGAGTCTATCTCAATCCTTTAGTCGACGAGGTTGAAGAGTTCAAGGCTATGTACGTGCTATATCATACCTACCTATCTTCTTTGATTTATGTATATATTTTGTGTATTTTGAATGATTATTATTATTTTTTTAAAAAAATGGTTGTGTTGTAGGTTATTAGAGAACAAGAAATTCAGAAAGAATTGAGAAGAATGTTGATTGGGATCTCATGAGTCTTCATAAAAGATTTTTCAGCATTCGTTTATTTATATCAGTGGATATATATATGCATTAGCGGTTTGGGAATGGCTATAATTAAACTACTCACCTAGGTTTTTGTTTTTCTTTTATTCAGACAGAAATAAATACAGTAGGCTCTTGGTCTTTATTTGTTATTGAGTTTAATATACTATCGTTCGTTCAATCCTAAATAATACTATTTGGTTTAGTTCCCATGCTTCCTATAGAACCGACAGTGTAAATATAACTATATATTTGATCTGTCGGTTCGTGGATACCATAACCTATATCGTAATTTTGTGAATTATCGTTTTAGTATGTTTGAATCAGTGTAAATTTAAATTATTAAATTCTTTTGGTACTATATATCAATTTTTTAAATCGTATTACGAGATCTTAGTTTAGGATATGAATGCCATATATCAGCGTAAGCGTAACGGTATTCTAATTTATTTTTAGACACATCCCAATTGTGTAGATTTGGGATTTAATAAGCGAGTCCAGCTATGTTCACTTTCATGTAGATTAGTTGATTAAGCATTGTAATGTTGGTATGAAAAAATGACCACATTTATATTAAGCATTGTAATGTTGGTATGAAAAAAGTTACCACATTTACAATTGCTTAGATACAAAGAAATCACCTAAAATGATATAGATTTATACTTTGTATATAGTGTTTTCACAATAATATGTAATACTATGAAGATATATGTTGGAATAATATTCATCTGACAAATTTGGAAACTCCCAAAGATAAAAATCTAACAAATTTAGTATCTACTAAAGTTTTAAAATTAGTCGTTCTTGGTGATCAGTATCTATATCGGGTTGTTGGGTTATAACACCAAGCCCATATAACACTAAAATGAAATGTAACATTCTAATAATTTAGAGATCCGGTTTCGTGGCTTTTATTCTCATGACACAGCCCGATTAGTGATAGTATTGAATCTAAAGGCCCTGTTAAGTTTCGTAGTCCAATTAAGTATTAAGCCCAAATATTTTCCTTCCTCTGATTATAACAAATTTAAATATTATGTAAATATTATTATAAATTCCTGCTATAGTAAACTAATGGGAGCAGATAAGGTTAAATTCTGAGAATAAACTATTTTTAGATTACATGATAACAAAATATGATATATATCTAAAATTTCTATATTTTGTCTTCGCAAAAAGTATAATTTGAAGGTATATGTCAAATTCACATTTATCGATCATTTTTTAAAGGTATAAAAAATCAAGAATTATCCTATAAAACGAATATCGGTACTTATTGTAGCTATAATATAAACATATTAACATCCACTGGATATAAAATGACTACTTCTTTTCCCCTCTTTGGTGATGATTACGATAGCTGGGATTCTTTTGAGATGAGGCATAGAGCGGATGTTGTCGATGAGAAAATAAGCAATGCTGATGAGGAACATCTGTCCGACGAGGAGCGTAACCAAAGAAAAACAACAACACTAGGAGTTATTCATGGAAACGTTATGGTTTCTGATTTAGATCCGGAATCTGTCGGTGTATGTGTTTTTGTCAAAATACTGCAAGTGTGGACAGAGTATTCTATACCGTTTGTGAAAACGCTTCACTTGGTTTTGGTCGATAATCAGGTGTGTTTTTATGAATATATGCTTATAATAATATTATTTACGGAGTAATGTTAACATGACATAAGCTAAGAGTTACTTAAATTTTTTAATATATTCGCTCAGGGTGTAAAAATACAAGCTTTTATCGGGGAAGACTTATATGATGCTTATTCGGCCGTCGTTACTGTTGATTCGTGGATAACGGTGAACGATTTTATTTTGGTCGACCAAGCGGAATGCTTGCGAGTGACTTCGCATCGGTATAAGATTATTTTCACTGAATCAACTGTGATAAACGAGAGTCCTCATCCATGTTCTCAGCATTATTTTGATTTTATTGACTTTGAGAGAATTTTAGATCATACTCAAAATAGCAGCTGTTTAGCAGGTATCTAAGATGTCAGCCATATATATATATTCCCTCATTACATATATTTTGTTATTCATAGTAGTTATATATTATGTTTTATTTTTTGGTTTTTGTACTTATAAGATCTGTTAGGTGAGGTCGTGTACGTGGATAAAATCGATCGCAACTTTGAATATCATCACGCTAAACATGTGATTTATGGAAACTACGAAGACGACTCGGTGGAGTTTAGCTTACGAGATGCAAAGTGTGTATATATACTAATGAATTGTGTGCTACTATCGAGCTTTCTTTCGTTTGACTTTACACTTCTTCAATCCACAGGAACTACATTCTACACTGTGAGTTATTTGGAGAAAGAGCACGTGAATTTTACAATCACTGGTTGGAAAATCACAAAAAACCTGTCGTCTGTATTTTGAGATGGCCCGCGGTGAATGTTTATGGAGGTATTTAGTGCTATAAACAGAAATGTATAGTTCATCTTAAAGCTTAACATGTTTCATGACGCTACAATATATTATTTGATGCAGGAGAAGTTATTGTTTCGTATAGTCACGCGACTCGAATTATGTTCGACACTTTGGTACCAGAGATTGATAACTTCATAAAATCGTTAGTGTTCCGTTATTCCGTTGAATATGCATAAATTGGTTGGGCGTTTTTCACTAACAATAATTAATTATTTTGTAAATTCTGTGAATTGAAGGTTGCCAAGGAAGAAAATATGTCGACGATTGCAGTGGAATGACTATCAAGTCTAAAACGTTCGCTAGATTGATAGATATGTAGACTTGATTCTGCTATTTTATTGTGATTTTATTATGGATTGTATTTCGTGTTCGTTATAAGTTTACTCTTAATAATGACCTTCTGAGATATTAATGGTGTCTATTTATTAGTGTTACTTCACTTTTGAGTGACGCTCATATTTGACATACATCGAACTTAGTATAAGAACATATAGATTGTAGCATATTGGTTTGTTCAAAAAAGTATATCCCTCTTGGTCTTTAAACAATTTAGTGATATCAATAGACAATTTAATTTTATATCCATTGGCGATATCAATATACAATACAATATATAACAATCACTGGCCGACATATATCAAATTCTATATATATATTAAACATGCACATATCAATATTCACGTGATATCTAGGTCTGTTTTGGATATGTAGAAAAGGGGATTTCCACTTAAAACCCTCGTGGTGCTCCAAATCGGTTAAGTTTACATTACATAGCCAATAATGTAAATTTCAGAAATCTGAAGTAGTCAAATATATATTTATACAATGACTGTAGAAAAAGTGTTATTATTCCGAATTCAGCTTCAATAAATCCGACGTAAATTGTTAACTAAAAAATTAAAATATATTTATGAGTACAATTGCGATATATACATGACCAAAGTAAGGTATACATATCAGTTTTTACTTCCGTTATTTGGAAGTCGGAAAATATTGGATAAATGCAAATATTCCTTTCGTGTACATCTCTAATAATAACAATAACAAGAAATATTCCAGAAAAGTCCTGCAATGGTGTTAGGGCGGTTTACTTATATATATATATATATATATATATATATATATATATATATATATATATAAAACTATATACACGTTCTTGAGTTTTCACTTCAGCCTTCTCTAAAGCAAATTCTTTTCGGATGTCGATATTTAAAAAGAAATCTTCGCCTCTGGTCCACATAAACGACCTTAATACGTCTTCTGATTATTTCAAGATAAAAGTTCATATATTAAAGGTTTGGGATGGATATAAGAGCAAGAAGGGAAGTCCACTCGAGATGGTATTAGTTGATGAGAAGGTAATCCTGATAGTACTTTGTATTAATTAGTTCTTTTTACTGTGGATCGTTGTTTAGTATACACGTTTGTAATTCTGTCGTCTGTGTAACAGGTTGACCGAATCCAAGCTACAGTGGATACGGATTGCGTTAGTATACTAAGGAACAAGTTGATAGAAGGCAGATCGGTGTTATTAGATACTTTCAAAGTAGTCCCCTACCAAAGTACGCTGCGTACATCAAGATCTTCTTTCAAGATTTTGTTCTACGCTACTACAGGTATCAGTCCGTGCGATGATTTTCCGAGTCATGTACCGGAAAATTATATGATTACTTTTGATGAAATATCATCGGAGGATTTGGACAGGTCATATATGATAGGTAATTCAGAATTGTGTTCTGTTGTTTTACATGTATTAATTAGTCGATTGCTTGAATCTGCTGATCATAGTTTGTTATTCGTATTTTGCTTAGATATCATGGGTCAGATAGTACGCCTGGGTAATATCGAAGATGTAACTGCACAAGGAAAGATTTCACGGAGGCTCAGGCTCGACCTAAGGGATACCAGGTTAGATATTTTAAATTTTATATTCTGACCTATTATTCAGTATAAAAGGTATCCTCTTATGTTGGATTTATATTAAAATCTGATTACAGTGATTCGCGATTATCGTGTACTCTCTGGGGTGAATATGCTGGGCAAGTGTCGGAGTATGTGAAAGATAATGTTGAATCTGTTATCGTGTGTGTCATCAGGCTTGCGTGTGTCAGGGAATACCAGTGTAATTTGATATCGACTATTTTATTTCGATTATATGTTGATTTATGTTGGTTAGCTCTAATTTATTTTGTTCGCTATCGTAGCTGTGAAAAGCGTTTCAAATGCTTTTAGTACCACGAAGATATTCTTGGATCCAGTCAATCCTCGGGTAGAAGAATTTAGAAAAAAGTGAGTGTTTGATATACATTGTTTTCGTAGTGTAAAAACGATGTTGATATAGTGGTAATTTTTTGTTCATATGTTATTGTAGTTTACCGGCTGATAAGTGTGATCTTACGCCTACGGATGATACATCATCTACTGCTGATAATAATTGAAACAACCAACATTTTTTTTTTTTAAACTTAAACAATCTAGCGGAAGTCTTAAAAATCTTTAAATAAATAAATCAACCAATTCAACAATGAAGTCAATAATCAAATAAATCAAATGAATCAAATATCAAATAATTCTAACAACTTAAGCAAAAGAAAAAAGACATAAATCCTATCATCCTCTTCTTCGGCCTTGATTCCGCGTTTATACATTTCTACCACCTGCATCACAGGAAAGGAGATGCGTAAGTATTATCATAAATACTTAGTGAAGCGATCACTCTGCCCACGGGCCAATTACGCAATTTCCAGATAATTAAAGTCTTTTAAATAATTTCCACAAATTATTAAATATTTTTCAATCATTAAAATAATTCCAAATAATTATTAAATAATTCTCATAATTATATAATAATCTTAATTAGTTATTAATCCGAAAATAATTAATTAAACCATTTCAATTAACCAATTAAATTAATTAAACCATTAAACCGGACTAAAATCAATTCCAATTTGATTAAACCAACATTCCAATTTAAATCGGATTAAACCAGACAAAACCGGTGGTGTCGACCGACACCAAACTTGGTGCCGATCGACACCAAACTTGGTGTCGATCGACACTCGGTCGTCTGATCGAATCCGAGTGCACAGATCGGCACTAAACACAGAATCACCACCAAATCATTCACACACACGATTCAACACATCTATTAGCACGAAAATCATCATATAACTCAAGAACAACAACTAGAACAACAATCCATTCATCTAACATCCTAAATCCGGAAATCCCGAGCCCACAGTCACGCACTCACCTTGGATTTGGATTGAAAGGGAGGAAAGGGAGATGAACAGGGAAGAACAGCAATCACCAACTCACAAAACCTCACAATCTCCTCCAAAATCGCCTCTAGAAGTTCTCTGCCTCGAAATATGAGCTGCAAAACGCGGCCAGCTCTTTTTATTTCGAGTCTTAGGGTTTTTCCAACCCAAACCACGCGAACCGAACAAAATAGAAACAAACCGGAAATTTGCGATTTGGCCGGTGTCGAGCAACACCAAGGCTGGTGTCGCTCGACACCAGGCAAAAACTCCACTTTTCCGGATGTTACAACTCTCCCCCACTAAACTGGATTCGTCCTCGAATCCTAACTCAAAACACGTCTCGCAAGACCAACAATCCGACCTCGCAAGGTCACAACACTGGAGATCCTCAACTGATCCCCGAGACTCACACTCAATCTTATGCATACGCACGTTCCAAGACATTTTCCTCTTAACTCATTACCCAAACACTCAAATTGGGGCCACGGCCTCCCAAATGAGTCTCAATCAAACCACTTGTATTGGGGCCACGGCCTCCCAAACAAGTCTGCAACTACCCAAACTGGGGCCACGGCCTCCCAGATGGGCCAGCCAAAGCTCATACCGAAGCCACGACACTCGGATAAGCTACTCACACTGAAGCCACGGCACTCAGGTAAGTCTGCCAGAGAACCAAAGTCTCCAAAACGTAATGAGTTATTCAGGACCGCAGCCCTTAGAGAAAATTCTTAAAACGCTTGTAACAAAAAGATTGAAACGTCTCACGACCCAACCGGTCAACAAGTGTAACATCCAAGACAACATTAAATAACAAAGATAATGAGGCAAAACTCCATCTCATAAATCTCAAAAATGTATGTCTTACAATGTAAACCAAAACAACAACAACAAAAGCTCGCAAGCTAAACCAAAAACAAAGCCACAAAGACGAAAGAAGCTCACTCCACACTCTGCTTGTCGAACCACTTCCTGAACTTCAACTTCATCTTTGCCTCTGGCTCCCAAGTCTCCTCCTCAATACCGCCACAAGCCCACAAAACTCTCAATAACGGTATCCTCTTGTTCCGCAGAACCTTGACCCTCCTCTCAAGAATCCTCACAGGCACTGCCGGAACTGTCAAATCTGGCTGAAGATCCTCTGGAATCTGAGCCACTATCTCCTCAGAAGGATGAAGACACTTCCTCAGCATCGACACATGAAACACCTTGTGAAAGGCTCTCATAATCAGAGGTAACTCCAACCTGTACGCCAACGGTCCCACTCGCTCCACAACTGGAAACGGACCCATGAAACGCGGACTCAGCTTATTCTCTGCGATGGATCTGTTAGGACCCCTCAACATCGCCATCTTGAGATACACTCTATCTCCAACCTGAAACTCAAGCTCTCGTCTGCGTCTATCTGCGTAACTCTTCTGTCTATCCTGAGCTTCCTTCATGTTCAGTCGCACAACACGAACCTTCTCAGTCGTCTCCTGAACATAAGTAGCTCCATAAATACTGCGCTCCCCCACTTGGGTCCAGCATAAGGGTGTCCTACATGGCCTCCCATACAAAGCCTCAAAAGGAGCCATGCCAATACTCGCCTGGTAGCTGTTGTTGTAAGCAAACTCAACCAAGCTCAAATGATCTGCCCAATGACCACCCCAATCTAGCACACACATCCTCAACAGAACCTCTAAAGTCTGAATCGTCCTCTCTGACTGCCCATCTGTCTGTGGGTGATATGCCGTACTCATGTGCACCTTAGTGCCCATCTCAGCCTGAAATGCCCTCCAAAACTCTGAGGCAAATCTCGGATCTCGGTCTGACACTATACTGGCTGGCACTCCATGCAGCCTCACAATCTCACGCACAAACTTCCTAACCAAAACAGCTGCTCCGTCTGTTTTCTTGATGGCCAAGAAATGTGCTGACTTGGTCAACCGATCCACGATAACCCAAATAGCATCATGTGTCCTCGAAATAGGTAGCCCAACCACGAAATCCATCGTAATCATGTCCCACTTCCACTCTGGAATGGGTAAACTCTGTAATAGACCACCTGGAACCTGATGCTCAGCCTTCACTAAGGAACAAGTGTTGCACCTCGCAACCCAATCCGCTACATCTCTCTTCATCCCAACCCAATGATAGTACCTCTTGAGATCATGGTACATCTTGGTCGCTCCTGGATGAATCGAGAACTTGCTCGAATGAGCCTCTCTCAGAATCTGCTGTCTCAACTCATCAACCTTGGGTACACAAACCCGACCACGAACCAGAATAGTCCCGTTCTCAGCAACCTGATACTCGAAACTCGGCACATGTGACGCATCAATCAAACTCTGTTCACTCTGCTGCGCCACCCTGATCCTGCTCAACAAATCTGCCTGATAAACTGCCTCCAAACCCAAAGGCTCCTGCGAAATAGCACAAAGACGCAAAGTGCTAATCTCGCCCACCAACGCCTCAACATCCTGCTCTAAAGCCGAATCACACCTCCGTCGACTCAAAGCATCTGCCACTAGGTTAGCCTTGCCCGGATGATAGAAGATCTCCAAGTCATAATCCGCTAAGAACTCAACCCAGCGCGTCTGTCTCGCATTCAGCATCGGCTGAGTGAAAATGTGCTTAAGACTCTTGTGGTCAGTGAAGATCTGAACTGAACCACCATACAAATAAGACCTCCAGATCTTAAGCGCAAAGACCACCGCTCCCAACTCTAGATCATGGGTAGGACGGTTACGCTCACTCCCCTGCCACTGCCTCGAAGCGTAAGCAATAACTCTGCCCTCCTGCATTAGCACACAACCCAGACCAATGCCTGAAGCATCAGTGTACACTGCGTAAGGCTTCCCTGGCTCGGGTAACGCCAAGACAGGTGTACTAGTCAAATACTCCTTGAGCTTCTCAAAGCTCTCCTCACACTCAGGCGTCCACACAAAAGGAACATCTTTCCTAGTCAACTGCGTCATCGGCTGCGCCATACTCGCAAAACCCCTGACGAATCTCCTGTAATAACCTGCTAACCCAAGAAAGCTCCTGATCTCGGTAGCACTACTAGGTCTGGGCCAATCTCTGATGGCCTCTATCTTCGCCGGATCTACAGACACGCCCTCTGCAGAAACAATATGTCCGAGAAAACCCATCTCTCGCTGCCAGAAACTGCACTTGCTCAACTTAGCATACAGCTTCTGCTCTCGAAGCTTCTCCAGAACCAACCTCGAATGAGCCTCATGCTCCTCAGGACTCCTCGAATAAACCAGAATATCGTCGATGAAGATGATGACAAACACATCAAAATACTCCCTGAATACGTCGTTCATCAACCTCATGAATGCCGCAGGCGCATTCGTCAAACCGAAAGGCATAACCACAAACTCAAAATGCCCATAACGTGTCCTGAAAGCAGTCTTGCGAATATCCGCCTCGTCTATCGGGATATGATGATAACCCGATGCCAAGTCTATCTTGGAGAACCAAGTAGCACCCCTCAACTGATCCAACAACTCGTCAATCCTCGGGAGAGGGTACCTGTTCTTCACAGTAACTCGGTTCAGTCCCCGGTAATCAATACACAGCCGGAAACTCCCATCCTTCTTCTTCACAAACAGAACTGATGCTCCCCACGGTGAAACACTCGGTCGAATAAACCCTTTGCTCAAAAGGTCCTCTAGCTGCTTCTTCAGCTCTGCCAACTCAGCTGGAGCCATCCTGTAAGGCGTCTTAGATATCGGCGCTGTCCCCGGCTCTAACTCAATCGTGAAAGGATCTGACCGCGAAGGTGGCAACCCTGTCAACGACTGAAAAAACCTCTGGAAACTCTCGAACCACCCGAATATCCTCGAAAACCACCTCACCACTGGACTCCGCCATAGAGATCGTCGCCAAATAGGCCTCACAGCCTCGCTCAATCAACTGTTCTGCCTGAATCGCCGAGATCACTATGCTCCCGGAAGTCGGTCTCACACCCTGAAACACTAACCTCCCACCATCACGCTCGAAAACCACTCTGCCTCTGTAGCAATCCAGATGAACCCGGTAAAATGATAACCAGTCCATCCCCAGAATGACGTCATATAACTCCACCGGACTAATCACCAAATCAGCTGGCATCGACTGCCCCGCAATCTGAATATCAACGCCTCTAGCACGGCCCGAAGTAGCCAGGAAACCACCTCCAGCCACCTTGACCATGCCTGCACGCTCACCCGCGCTGCTCCGGATGCCACTACTCTCGGCCCACTCCGGAGTGATGAAGCAATTAGATGCTCCAGAATCGAATAAAACGTGTGACTGAACGCCACCGACTAACAAGGTCCCTACACATTTAAAACTATGAGACCCTGCTAATCCCATCACAGGCAAAATATCCCAAACAAACAACAACCACAAAAATAACTTAGGGAAATTACAAAGTCTGAGTCAATAAAGGTACCTGTGATCTGCCCGCCCTGACTCGACTGGCCAACCTCTGTAGAAGAGTAGACTCTCGGTCCCGCCCCCAACTGGCCCACTGGCTGAACCGCTGCCACCTGAGTCATTGGTCGAGCCGCTATCGGCTGAACTGCTGCCACTGTCAAACTCTGCAACTTGGGACACCTCGGCCTGATATGTCCCGACTCTCCGCAATGGAAACACTCCCTAGTGTCCCTAGTATCCCGAGGCACAACCTTCTTGGGACAACTATACACTCGGTGCTCCGTACTGCCGCACCCGTAACACGAGCCACGAGGAAAACGGCTGCCGGAAGAAGACTCCTCCCGACTCCTCTTCTGACCCTGTGCAGGCCTGCTGCCCCTGCCAAAACCAGAACCAACACTCGAACTATGGCGCTGCTGCGACAGCTGCTGCTGACTCCGAGGCTGGATAGCAGGAGCATCCGCAGACGGCACCACCACCGGACCAGCCTGCTCACGAAGGTCCTCCTCAATAGAAGCTGCCAGCTCCACTAGCTCAGCTCTCACGATATAGTCACGACCTCGGCACTGAGTCCTGATGCTCGGACGAAGTCCCTGAAGGAACCTCTGCATAACACTGCGCTCGCCGCCTATACCGGGACCAGTATGCACCACTAGCCTGCTAAACTCTGCGTCTTACTCACGCACTGAACGGCCACCCTGCGTCAAAGCGATAAACCGCAGATGAAGTCTATCTCGAGCCTCCTGAGGAAAGTACTTGGCGTCAAACTCCGCCACAAACTCGCCCCAAGTCCAGACAGCTCTCCTGCCCTGAACAGCCCGCCACCACAAATGTGCGTCACCACTCAGATTGTGGACCGCTAACTCAACCTGATACTGAACCGGAAACCTGATCGACTGGAAGTTCCGCTCCACTCTCGATCTCCACTCGTCGGCCACCTCTGGACCAACTCCGCCCTCGAAGAAAGGCGTCCCAATACGCTGCATCTGTCCCATCATCTCTAAATAGGACGGATGACCAACCACCGCAGCTCCCTGCTGCCCAACAAAAGCCGCACCCGGCTAACCAAGCACTGCAGCATCCTGCTGCCCAAACACTGGCGCACCCAGCGGTACACCGGCCATCTGAGGAACACCCGGAGCCTACTGAGGAACCACTGGCGGAAAACGGGCCAGCAACTGTGTCAGTAACCCCACAACCAGGTCATCTCGACCCTGAGCCGGAGCCGCACCCCCACCTGGGGCCGCTCCAACCCCCGCGCCACCACCGACGCCCACACCGGCCTCACTCGCCGCTGAAATAGACTGGGTCACCGACGCAGTCGCCACACTCGGCGCAACACTCTCGCCCGAATCCTCTGGCTCGCCACGACCCCGACCTCCACGACCTCCACGACCTCTGCCACGGCCTCGACCGCGGCCTGCACCTCGGCCTCTACCTCTACCTCGAGCACCACCGTCCATCTCACTGTATGGAACAAAGAGGTGAGATACAAAACACCAAACTAACAACACAAACAAAACTTACCGCGGAATCTCCTGAAGCCCGAAGAGGATGATACTAAAACTATCAACCTAGCACGTCCTAAAACCGTCTAGGCTCTGATACCAAAATGAAACAACCAACATTTTTTTTTTTTAAACTTAAACAATCTAGCGGAAGTCTTAAAAATCTTTAAATAAATAAATCAACCAATTCAACAATGAAGTCAACAATCAAATAAATCAAATGAATCAAATATCAAATAATTCTAACAACTTAAGCAAAAGAAAAAAGACATAAATCCTATCATCCTCTTCTTCGGCTTTGATTCCGCGTTTAGACATTTCTACCACCTGCATCACAGGAAAGGAGATGCGTAAGTATTATCATAAATACTTAGTGAAGCGATCACTCTGCCCACTGGCCAATTACGCAATTTCCAGATAATTAAAGTCTTTTAAATAATTTCCACAAATTATTAAATATTTTTCCATCATTAAAATAATTCCAAATAATAATTAAATAATTCTCATAATTATATAATAATCTTAATTAATTATTAATCCGAAAATAATTAATTAAACCATTTCAATTAACCAATTAAATTAATTAAACCATTAAACCGGACTAAAATCAATTCCAATTTGATTAAACCAACATTCCAATTTAAATCGGATTAAACCAGACAAAACCGGTGGTGTCGACCGACACCAAACTTGGTGTCGATCGACACTCGGTCGTCTGATCGAATCCGAGTGCACAGATCGGCACTAAACACAGAATCACCACCAAATCATTCACACACACGATTCAACACATCTATTAGCACGAAAATCATCATATAACTCAAGAACAACAACTAGAACAACAATCCATTCATCTAACATCCTAAATCCGGAAATCCCGAGCCCACAGTCACGCACTCACCTTGGATTTGGATTGAAAGGGAGGAAAGGGAGATGAACAGGGAAGAACAGCAATCACCAACTCACAAAACCTCACAATCTCCTCCAAAATCGCCTCTAGAAGTTCTCTGCCTCGAAATATGAGCTGCAAAACGCGGCCAGCTCTTTTTATTTCGAGTCTTAGGGTTTTTCCAACCCAAACCACGCGAACCGAACAAAATAGAAACAAACCGGAAATTTGCGATTTGGCCGGTGTCGATCGACACCAGCCTTGGTGTCGCTCGACACCAGGCAAAAACTCCACTTCTTGGTTTCCGGATGTTACAATAATGTTACGTTATACGATGAATTCTTCGTGGTGAATCCGCGGAAAAATTTGAGTGAGATACACGATGCGGAAAAGGTAACGGGTATCTTCTTTAATCATGTATTGTTGTAGTCGATTATTATATGTGTTCTAGCTGCTGATCATAATAATTTTAAATTTTATACAGACTGGAAAATGCGTAACAATTGCGACTGTCGCTTCTCTCGGCAACAATAATAATTGGTATTATATAGGATGCGCTGTATGCAATAAGAAGGTTCATCCCTATCCGGAAAATACTGCTCAGTCTGCTGCAGGGTTATGGAAGTGTATTGTCTGCAAGAAAGATGTATCCAAAGTTGTTGCCTGGTAATATTCTTCGTGTTGCTGTTACTGTGATATGTCCATTATATGAGAGATGTATTTTGCTATGGTTTTCTAATATTTATACTTTATGAATCCGCAGCTATTTTATAGTCCTTAATGTTTCTGATGCTTCTGGATACATGGCGAGTTTTTTAATCTTCGATCCTCTAGCGAACGTATTATTTAAGAAGTCTGCGGAAGAGCTGTATGAGGAAGCTGGGATGGTATTGTCACGCAGTTGGTCTATGCTAATCGTAATATTTTATATAGATATACTACTTTGTCGATTTCTAAAACGTATGTTTATTTTGAAGGATGCTGCTGATGGGTTGCCTCCGGCTATAGAGAGTCTAATGGGACGCGAAATGTTGTTCAAGCTTAATATATCTGACGACAATATTAAAAGGATAAAGACTTCTTACGTTTTGGAGAAATACTCAGATGAAGCTGAGATGGTTTATGAGTTTAAAAATGGTGTTAGCTCACGGGTACGTGTACACTAACCACGTGTATAGTTTATATGCGTTTTTGTGATTGTAATGTCGTTGCACTTTAATAACTGGTTTTACCCTTGGTTTTGGTATTTTCCAGCCGTCTGCTACAACACCGGCGATCGTTGGTGGTTTGGAATCATCTGATAATCCATCTATAACTCCTACTCCAGCAACCAATCTTGATCTATCGAGTAGTCTCGCTCCATCGAGCACTCCTACTACATCAAGTACTCCTACCTCGAAGATGAGTTCTACTTCAAAATCGCCTCCTGCTTCCAAAACTACTCCTCCTTCGAATAGTAGTACCTCTTCGAAAAGGGTTCGAGGTGGGAGTATCAAAACTCCTGATAAAGCGGAGGGTCCGTTGACCAGGCAGAAAATTTGACGTTGTTCTACAATCATCATTTTTTTTTCACTACAAGAATATTGACTTTTGGTAGCACTAAAAGATAGCGTTTATTCAGTAGTGCTATATTAGACTTACCCTGAAAACTTATATAGCGTTTTTTTATTAGGAAACGCTATGGTATATAGTCTCTGTATTACACGGGTCTCTTTTCCATCCTATAGTAGCAAAATATACACGGAAACGCTGTGATAGATTTGGGCGGAAAAATGAAAAGGAAAACCCGCGACACTTAGTAAAATTTAGCTCGAAAAATAAAATCCCCAAATTAATCTCAACTTTTCATCTTCTTCCTCGATCTAGGTTGTGTGTTCTTTAATCCCCAAATTAATCTCTGCACAATCTGAGTTCCTCTCAGAGAAATTCCAGGAAGAACACCTCTTAAACACCTCCTCTCCTCTCTTTCTACTCCGTTAAATTCGATCGATTCTAACACCCTTTACTGTAGATCGAGAAACCCAGAAACTGTGCTGATTTCGCTACTCTCTTCAACCTAGAATCCGAAGGTTGTCCTCTTTCTCACTCACCCATACAACTAATTTTGTTGCTTTCGAGTCTCCTTCACTTCGTTTTTAGGAAAACCTCCTGTGAATCCCATATCGAAGGTGAAATCATTTTAATGTCAGATTTTTGAATTGATTGTGGGTTCTGGCTTGTTTAATTGACTAATTGGGAATGATTTATCTCACATGCAGGAAGAAATCGGCGAAGATTATCTAGATTCTCAACAAAATCCGACAGGTATATATATTTCTCCACTTAGATTAACGCTTTCGATCAGTGTAGTGTATGATTTAATGCATTATCTGTGACAAAATACTTGTATCCACGTTTCGACGGAGCTGTTGTATCATGGATAAAGCTTGGGTTTGGTTACCAAGGTACGACATTCTTATTGTATTCATATCTTCTTTGATTCCTTACTACACATTTGCATATAATAAACTATGGATTGCTGTTATCTTTGAATGGTAGGGCTAGTCTTGAGTATGAACAAGGAGCAACTAAGTTTGTCTATGATTCATCTCTGAGATTGGGTAATCCTGCACACATGTTCTGCCCGTGTATGCATTGCCGCAATGTGTGCCATCAGTCGTTGGAAACGATATTGGAACATTTGGTGATTAGAGGGATGGATCAGAAATACAAGACAAGTCAGTGTTGGAGCAAACATGGGGAAACAAGGCTTCACAGGCCGACTAGTGTTCAACCATCTGAAACCGAGGCTTACGACCTGTTTAGGAGTGCCTTTACATCTACATAAGATAATCAGCCATCTCACAACCATAACGAAGGTCAGTCTGATAAGGTCAACAGCGAGGAAGACTCTGCTTTTAGAAAAAAGTTAGAAGATGCTGAAACTCCACTCTACTCGACATGTCCTAACTACACCAAGGTCTCTGCAATCATGGAGCTACTGTTACGAAGTTATCATTTTTACTGGCTAGAGACTCACACGTACAAAAGCTTGAAGCTACACAAGTAGAATTACTCAACAAACTTGAAGAATTGCGCCTTGTAGTCAATGATTTAGCTGGTAAAAAGGTACGATCTCAATCAAACCCTTTGTTTTTTCCTTTTTTGAAACCCAATATATAACATAAGGCATTCTAATATGTTCTGCTTGTGCCAAACTGTCAGGCTCACTCTCAATCAGTTTCGCAGTCTGAGCTTAGTGATGTTAGCAAAGGAGGAATTAGGTGTCAGCTACTAGATTGGTACTCGTCTGAAGATGTTGTCGTTGGAGAAGGAGAATTCTGCACTGCAGAACAAACATACAAGATTGGTCGCATCCCACTAGGTCCAAATGCGGCTGCTGTTATTGTCAAATATGCAGTCAAGTCAGAAGCCAATGTCTGGAGACCTACGCCAAGTATTGTCACGACTGGGCAAGCTGTAGGAGTGAAAATAGCATGGCCTAATGACAAGGTCATTTTGGACGAACTCAGTGAATCACCTGATGGAGCCAACAATAATGGATCAGAGGTAATTGCAGACCTAACTTCTTTAACTTGGAAAGTCAATGATTATATAACTAATATAGGTTGAAATATGTTATTCATAGGCTACAACTTCATCAATTGGAAAAGTGCACATTTTCGATTGGAATTTAGATGAAGTCCTAGTTGCTGAGGGTATATTGTGTTCAACTGACCCAAAAGAAATGGTCAATGATATTCCTCTGGGTCCGAATGCTGCAAGTGTGACGATCCTGAATGTGGTTAAAGTCGATGCTTTCTTATGGAGGCCAAGTGCTGAGATCTCGGTGATGGGTGATGCACTTAATGGGAATATCGCATGGCCTGTTGATAAAATACGTTTAGCTGCTATACCTTCTAGGGAAGAATCAGCCAAAAACTCACCTCAGGTAAACTATACTAACTCATGTTCTCATGTTTTAATACTGCAAGTGTTAGATAGTTGCTTGTGATGTCATTTTGCTGATTGTGTTGTATATTTGTGTTATTAGAGTGGTAGTCAGAGTACTGGTACCAGTAAATGTGCAAAACAGAAGTGCATATTGTTGGCCTGTGATGATAATTCCGGACAGAGAGTGGCGCTAGGTCGTGTTTCTTCTACAGATCCAGCAGACATGGTACATTTCGTCCCTCTAGGTCCTAATGCTAGTAAGGTTTGGGTAGAGGTTTCAAAGGTTGATAGTGCAAGAGTATGGAGACCAAATTCTGAAGTTGAGTTCATAGCAGATGCAATAGGAACCACGGTGGCTTGGCCAAATGATACAATTGGCCAAGCATACTTGATGCATACTATCTTTACTTGTTACAATTCAGATTTGATGTAATACTATTGTTGAGTTGGGATCTTTGTAGAATCATATGTTATGACCTTATGTTATTTGCTTCTTTCAATTAAATGCAGTGTTTTCATAATCGTGTGTACAACCCAAATGAATTGTGATTCAGTAATAACGATTGCATTTGAAAAAGTGCTATTAAAATAACAAAAATAACAATTCTTAAACGCTGTGTAAAATATTATTAATAGCAATTCTAAAGTGTTATAGTAGGTTATTTAATTGCACTTACTAAAACGCTATCGTATATAAAGTTACAGTAGCATCGACAAAAAACGCTACCTAAAGTGTCAGACCTATGGTCGCGGGCTCTGATATAGCGTTTATTAAAACGCTATAATATAATTAGATAGCGTTTTTCCGGCGCTACTAATACCCTTTTTTCCTGTAGTGTTTTCTTTTTTTCTCTTTGGTTTTCTTCTTATTTTATTTCTTAATAATTGTGGCTTTGCGCAAGTGATTTGTTCAGTTCCTTTTGATCGATATACTTGGAATACTTTTTACATTATAACCTTGAGTTAGATTACGCCTATTTTAGCATGTGTACCATTTTTAATTCTTTCGGTCATCAACTTATCGCCATATGTATGGTTTTGGGAGTAACTCAATTATCGTTCCACGTAAAATCAAGTGATTGTCCTCGTGGATGATCGTAATATTATTCTCTTTTTTTGTTCGTCGGATATCCCATGCATGTATTCCTTCGTTTAAAACTTTGACAAAACGACGACGACTTTTTGAATGATATTTTGAAGAATATAATTACTGTTAGACCACATTAGACAAATACCACAATATATAAAAAATAACACAATATGATAGAATAAGATCCCGAATTCGAAGATAGAATACATATATTTATATCCACAGAAGATTAAAATAATAGTAAATATTGATACGCCAATATATTAATCTAGGGTATTAGATGCTCATGATAGTGATAGTTAGAAAGCTAACTTCAAAAATGTCAAAGATAGCTATCGATATAATTAACACATATATCCAATGTTTATAAAATATAAAAATTACATTTTAGTAATAGGCAGTTTTCATGTTTATATAAACAAAATTAATAACCTAGCAAGCAAAATTCAACATATTATTTTGGGAACGGTTTCTTCGACTTAGCAAGATGAAGAGCAAAGCTGGTCCAAGAACTATCAGGAAAAATAAGACCTCTGCTGCATCTACCATATCTACGACACGTGAGTTGTTTTAAGTTTTTGATGTGATATAATTTGACATAATATAATTCAATATACAATCACTAACATCGTAACATCTTTGAATCAAAGCTATTATTCCAAGGGGTCAAAGATGTCCACCTCTCAGTGCTGCTGACAACGCTACCTTGCAAGCTGAAAAACATCATGTATATGCGGATCCTCCTTTGTTGGATGAAGCGAGTTGTCGTGCTGCAATACTGTGGAGGAAGCAGTTGATTGGGGCAAAAAGGCGACGAAGACAGCATATTGGTTAGTTATTTGTATTCTTTAGAATATATATACGGAGCATGTGTTGTACATATTGATATTTGTTTTTAAACATTTTCGATTGACGAATTTGGGCTTAATAGAATTTGTGGCGCAATCGTACGGTGGCAATTAGATTCTGTGTTACATGAATTCTGATAACGAGTCAGAAAACGAAGAAGACGATGATGATAAAAATGATTCTGAATCAGAGGCAGAGCAAACGAAAAGAAAACCCAAGAAGAGAGCAAGAAAGACGGCTCGATCCGCTGAGATTCGAAAGGACATGGTCAATTATACTAAAGCCGGCCTCATTAGAGGAGGTGAAGTTTTCGATTTATATGATTATGAAATTTTATTAGAGTCAATTTGCATGAGGATATTCTATTAAAATCATTCATATATTGTGTTTTTATATATTAATTTTATGTCCATTGGTTAAATGAAGGTTATTACGATGATGGTGATCCTATCTACGTGTGTAATCATTGTAACGCCTATATGTGGTTTGGAGAAAGAACAGCAAAAAGATCATCGAAGAAAAATCCAGAGTTCTCCATGTGTTGTGGTCGTGGTAAAGTAGTGCTCCCGCTTCTCAAAGACCCTCCAAAAACTTTGATGGATTTGTTATATGATAAAGGCGAACAGAGAACCCATTTTCGTGAGCATATACGAGTATATAACATGATGTTTTCTTTCACGTCTCTTGGAGGAACGGTGAATCATTCCATCAACGATGGTAAAGGACCTTATGTGTTTCAGATGTGTGGCGAGAATTATCATCGTATAGGTGATCTTTTGCCTGAACCTGGTAAACGACCAGCATTTTTACAGCTCTATATATATGATACCGCAAACGAAGCTGCAAACAGGATAATTGCTCACGGGTATTAATCAATTATATCGTAAATTATATATATCAAACGTTAATTGGTTATCGTAGATGATTTACTTATCTGTATTTGCAACACAGTAAAGCTGGTGCGTACGGGATCAAGACGGAAGTGGTCCAACGATTGCAAGATATGTTGGATAAACATAATTGTCACGTCGCCGCATTTAGAACAGCGCGTGACAAGATACAATCTCGCACGGTTTCTACGAATGGACTACGATTAACTTTAAAGAGTGACAGACGTTCTGATGGTAGGACAAGTAATTTACTGACTACCGATGAAGTAGCCGCTCTCATACCAGGTGATATAGATGTCACAATGCACACTCGAGATATTGTAATAGAGACTAAAACGGGAAAACTAACGAGGATAAGTGAGTTGCATCCTGCGTATCTGGCTCTACAGTATCCACTGCTGTTTCCTTACGGTGAGGATGGGTTCATGCTTGGAATTGACATTGGGTTTATAGATACGGCGGGAAGGAGGACAAAGACGGTTACCATGCGTCAGTTTTTTGCTTACCGTATTCATGAGAGGTTTGGAGAATCGCCTACCATTTTGATGTCGTGAAAACTGTACCAGCAGTTTCTCGTGGATGCGTTCACGATGATTGAGACAAACAGGCTTCGTTATCTATTTTTTAACCAGAGTAAACTGAGAGCAGAGACGATAGATAAGATTCAGAACAAAGCGGATAACGGTGCTTCTGATTTTTCGGGCCAAGGAAAGAGGATATACATTCCTTCGTCTTACACTGGAGGTACAAGGTACATGCTACAACATTACCTCGATGCAATGGCGACCTGTAAGTACTATGGGTTTCCCGATCTTTTCATAACCTTCACCTGCAATCCTAAATGGCCGGAGATGACGAGGTTTTGTGAGAGACACGATCTAACTCCAGAAGACAAGGCAGACATTGGCTGCAGACTATTTAAGATGAAGCTGGATGATCTCATCTACCAGTTGACTAAGAAGGACTTGCTGGGAGTTGTGGAAGCTGGTACGTGGACAGTTTGTAATTATTTAGAGCGCATCTCCTTCATCGATTTATATGATTTTGTATAATGTTTATACTGTGTTTACATGCAATATCTGATGCCATATATGTTTCAACTCTTTTTAGCTATATACACGATCGACTTTCAGAAGAGAGGCCTTCCGCATGCTCACATAGTTATGTTCATGCGAGCGGATCACAAACTACCAACGGGAGATGACATCGACAGGATTATTTCTGCTGAGATACCGGATAAAGAGCTAGATCCTCACCTTTATGAAGTCGTTTCTGATGTAATGATACATGGTCCTTGTGGTAAAGTAAACCGCCAGAGTGTGTGCATGGTCGATGGGAAGTGTAGCAAATTTTTCCCGAAACCATTCAGTCAAGTGACAAAAATCGATGACATTGGGTATCCTATATACAGGAGGCGAGAAGATGGGAGATATGTTGCTAAAAACAATTACAAGTGTGATAACCGATACGTTGTGCCGTATAACGAGTATTTAGCACGTCGATATCGAGCTCATATTAACGTCGAGTGGTGTGTGCAGTCGCGTTCAGTGAAATATCTTTTCAAGTACATTCACAAGGGTGCTGATTATGTCATGGCATCAGTTGGTGTTGAAAACGAAGAAGATGAGATCAAGAAGCATTTTAGTTGCAGGTACTTGTGTTTTGCTAGATTTATTTGCAAGTTACGTATGATATACTTGCTATTATTAACACGTGTAATGTGTCGGAATTTGTTATAGATACATCGCACCTTGTGAGGCTGTTTGGCGGATTCTAGGTTTTCCGATTCATTATCGATCTGTTTCGGTGGTGAAACTCCTATTTCATCTCGAAGATCAAGAAATGGTGATTTTCAACGAGGATGATCCGCCGGAAAAGGTTATGGAACGTGTGACATCTGGAACTACTAAGTTCATCGCTTGGATGCAGTGTAACGAAGTTCATGAAATCGCAAAGACTCTAACCTATGCTGAAATTCCTACTCATTTTGTCTGGAAGCCGACAGAGAAAATATGGAAACCAAGGACCCGCAGGAAAGTTATTGGAAGGATTACTTACGTGCCCATGTCTGCAGGTGAAGCTTACTATCTGAGAATCTTGCTCAATATTGTTAAAGGCCCGGTTTCGTTTAATTGTATTAAGACGGTCAAAGGTGTCACATACGCGACGTTTAAAGAAGCTTGCTATGCACTCGGCCTATTGGACGATGACAAAGAGTACATCGACGCTATACGAGAGGCGGACAGATGGGTACTCGCTCCAAGTATTCTAAGATTGTTTGTAATAATGCTCATGACGAACAGTATTGCATTTCCTGAGAAGGTTTGGGAAGCAACATGGAAGATTTTATCGTCAGATATGTTAGCAAAACACTGGGCTGCCAACAATAATAATCGTAGTAAGTTATGGATAATTTAGAAAGCTCATATGTATTCTGATATAGATTAATGATCATACACGATGATAAACCCTAAACATCTATTAATGGACAGGTCTAAGGCTGACTGAGGAACAGGAGAAAAATAATGCTTTGGTTGAGATAGAGGCTCTTATGCGCCTAGGTGGAAGTTCGCTCGAAATTTTTTCGCTTATGCCGTTTCTTGATGATTGCGTAATCGATTCATGTCCAAATCCTCTCATTCGTGACGAGCGAAGCTATGTCCGTGCTAAACAACAAGAGAAGCATGATAGGTTAATAACAACTATAACGACTGAGCAGAGATCGATATACGATGAAATTTTGAATGCTGTTGCGTCGAACTCTGGAGGTATGTTCTTCGTTTATGGATCTGGAGGTACAGGGAAAACGTATTTGTGGAGTCTTCTCGGAACTTTTCTGCGATCGAGAGGTGATATTGTTCTCAATGTTGCATCGAGTGGTATTGCTGCATTGTTGTTGGAAGGAGGACGTACAGCACATTCGCGATTTGCAATCCCTATCGTGGTGAACAAGACTTCTACATGTATGATAAGTGGAGGTACGCATCTAGCCGGGCTCATAGAAGAAGCTAAACTCATAATATGGGATGAGGCATTGATGATGAGTAAAGATTGTTTCGAAACGCTTGACAGAACGATGCGAGACATATTAAAATGTGATAAACCATTCGGCGGCAAGGTTATCGTATTTGGTGGTGATTTCAGACAGATATTGCCTATGATCACCGGTGCTGGCAGAGTAGAAATAGTTTTGGCCACTTTAAATTCTTCTACACTCTGGTCTACGTGCAAGGTGTTGCGTCTTACACAAAACATGCGGCTTATCCCTGGGGACAATAGTCGTGAGATGGTCGAACTTGCCAAGTTTTCGAAATGGATTTTAGATATCGGGGATGGGAATATAAATTCGCACGATAGCGGCGAGAGTGAGATCGATATTCCGGAAGATTTGCTGATCACCGACTGTGAGGATCCTGTTAATGTAACATCCGCGAACCAGAAAGTTGTTTTGGAAGTGGTGTTGGACGATGCTAGGGGTTCGGGAGTAGTTGGCACATGTTCTTAGAGGTGTGAATTGAGGATTGGCTGTGCATGTTCTTGTTTGATTGTTGTGCAGTCGGTCTAAGATTCAAGCATCGCGAAGAAAGGGTGTCGATCGACACCGGTTATCAGGGTCAATTTCCGGTTTAAGTCGATCGAATCGAGTTGGGTTGGTTTTGGTCGATGGTGTCGACCGACACCAAGGAAGGGTGTCGATCGACACCGGTTATTGGAATTGCGACCGGTTTGATTCAAGTGATTGCGGTTTGGTCGGTTAAGGGCGAGGGAACCCTATTTTGTGCGAGAAAACACTGTAGCCGCATCACTTTTCACGTTTTTCGAGGCAGAGAGTTTCCAGAGAGAGGCAGGGCGATTTTGGTTGATTTTTGGAGTTTCTCGGCTTGATCTGTTGCCGTTCTTCGCTGTTTCATCTCCTTTCCTTGTTTCCAATCCAATCTAAGGTGAGTGCGTGACTGTAGGTCTGTTATTCATTAGAGATTGTTTGATTTTGAGTTTATGTTGTTGTTCTTGAGTTGTTCTTCGTTTTTATGTGGTTTGATGCGTTTATGGGGGTTGAATCCCATTGATTGATGTTTATTCTACTGTTTTCGCACTGTTTCATCGCGTTTGGTGTCTGGGCGTCGAGCCGGTGTCGATCGACACCATATAGGTGTCGGTCGACACCGACCTGGGTGTCAGGAAACGTGGGTTTCCTGACAGGTAGTTGTGGTTTTTATTGTTGCATTGTCATCCTGGTTGTTTATTGTGATGTATTGTCTATTGTTTGACGTAATTGGCCTGTAGGCAGGATGATCCACTCACTAAGTATTTATGATAATACTTACGCATCTCTATTCCAATGTGATGCAGGTAACAGCAATGTTCATCCGCAGAAAGAGACCGAGAGAAGAGGATGATGAGATTAGGATTTGGATTCTGGCGTTTATGTTGTGGTTGATTGAGAATTTTTGAGTTTAGGGTGTTAGGCTTTATTTCAATAATGTAGCAAACCGGTTTAGGTTGCTTATTGGTGATTGGTTATTGGTTTTATTCTTTATTGGTTATTGTTGAACGGCTATTCATGATTTAATAATATTATTGATTCTTTTGAGAACTTCCGCATTATGTTGTTGAATTAGCTGTTGAGGATTAATATTTATGGGAATGTTAATCTGGGCTAATTATTATTTAAAAAAAAAAAAAAAAGCTTGGTTGTTTCATTTTGGTATCAGAGCGTAGTCGGTTTTAGGACTGTTAGTATTGGATGAATTGGACTATGTGTTTAATTGATTATGTGAGTTAGTCAATTAGTGGTTTAATCTCATCCTCTCGGTCTTCCAGTTTTCCGCGGGTAAGTGAGTTGGATATTTGGTGTGTTGTGTTTTGTGTTTGTGTGTTGACTTTGCTCTTTTTCTGTACTTGGTGGTAGTGCAGAGAGATGGACGCAGGTCGTGGTCGTGGCCGTGGTCGTGGTCGCGGTGCAGCCCGTGGGGGCAGAGGAGCTGGTCGCGGTGGGCGAGCAGCGGGTCGTGGAGGTCGGGGTGCTGGTCGTGGAGTGCCAGAGGCTGAGGTTTCCGTAGAGAGTGCAGCGCCTAGTGTGGCGGCAGCGTCGGTGACACAGTCTGTTTCGTTGGCCGGTGAGGCTAACTCAGGTGCCAGTGGTGGCGCAGGAGCTGGAGCGGTTCCCGGTGGGGGCGCTGCTTTAGCTCAGGGAGAGTTGATTGTGGGGCTACTGACGCAGTTGTTGGCACGTCTTCCTCAGGCAGTTCCACAGCAGGCTCCGGTTGCACCTCCAGCGGCCTGGGCACAGGTTGGTGCCGGGGCACATGTTGGTGCCGGTTTTGTTGAGCAGCAGGAGGCTGTGGCGCAGCAGGGTGTTGCAGTTGGAGTTTCTCCTTATCGTGAGATGATGAGGGAGATGCAGAGGATTGGTACGCCTACGTTTGAGGGCGGGGTTACTCCAGAGCAGGCTGACGAGTGGCGTCAGAGGTTGGAGCGGAACTTCGATTCTGTTCGTTGTCCGGCACAGTTTCAGGTTGAGTTGGCAGTGCACTACCTTGGAGGTGATGCTCATTTGTGGTGGAGGTCTGTTAGGACCAGGAGAGAGGTTTGGACTTGGGTTGACTTCGTCGAGGAGTTCAACCACAAGTTTTTCCCTCAGGAGGCTCGTGACAGGCTGCAGTTGAGGTTTTTGGACTTGACTCAGGGCGAGAGGTCTGTCCGGGATTATGATGCAGAGTTTTGCAGATTGTTGGTCCATTCGGGTGGCGAGCTGATCAGTGAGCGGGCATTGACGTCGCGGTTTCTTCAGGGACTTCGGAGGAACATCAGGACGCAGTGCAGAGGTGGTATGTACCACACTAGAGCGGGTTTAGTGGAGTTGGCAGCGTCCATTGAGGAGGACTTGCGTGAGCCGGTGAGTACGGCGGTTGTTCCAGTTGCAGTTGCTCCTGCTACCCATCCTCGGGGCCAGCAGCAGCATCAGCAGCGCAGAGGTCACAGTTCTGGTTACGGCAGGGGCAGCAGGCTTGCGCAGGGCCAGAAGAGGAGAGCAGAGGAGATATCTGCTAGTAGCCCGAGTACGGGTGGGTGTTTTGGTTGTGGGAGTCTGGATCACAGAGTTGCGACTTGCCCCAAGAGGGCGGGATCCAGAGAGACTCCAGTGTGCTTCTACTGCAGGGAGCCGGGGCATATCAAGACAATGTGTCCCAAGTTGCAGCAGAGAGCAGTGGCAGCGGCGATTCAGCCGTTGGCTATTCAGTCAGCAGCGCAGGTTGCGGCGTTACAGTCGGGTGGGGCGCCGAGAGTTTATACTTCGGCAGAGGTGGGCCAGACCAGTCAGTCAGGCCAGATCACAGGTAAAATCTTGACTCAGACTTTTAAATTCTTAAGGTAGAATTGTTGGTGTTGTCTGTTTCTGTTATTTTACTGTGATAGAGTTAGAGGTTCTCAACACTTGTGGAATTGTGTAGGGACCTTGTTAGTTGGAGGTTTTGAGTCTCACGTTCTGTTTGACTCGGGAGCATCTAATTGCTTCATTACTCCGGAGAGAGCTGAGGGTAGTGGTATTCGGAGTAGCGATGGCGAGGCTTCAGGCCTTGTCAAGGTGGCCGGTGGTGGTTATTTGGCTACTTCGGGCAGAGCTAGAGCAGTTGATGTGCAGATTGCGGGGCAGTCTATGCCAGCAGATTTGGTCATCAGTCCAGTGGAGCTGTATGACGTGATTTTGGGGATGGACTGGTTATCTCTATACCGAGTTCATCTGGATTGCTACAGAGGTAGAGTTGTGTTTGAGCGGGATTCAGGGAAGTTGGTTTATCAGGGAGTGAGACCGACTTCGGGGAGTATAGTGATTTCAGCTATTCAGGCAGAGCAGTTGTTAGAGCGGGGCTGCGAAGCTTATTTGGCGACGATCACTATGACAGAGTCCAGTGGTGAGGTGAGTCTGCAGGATATTCAGGTTGTCTAGGATTTCGAGGATGTATTTCGGTCGCTGAAGGGATTGCCACCATCTCGGTCAGATCCTTTCACGATTGATTTAGAGCCCGGGACAGCTCTGATATCGAAGACACCTTACAGGATGGCTCCAGCAGAGATGGCAGAGCTTAAGAAACAGCTAGAGGACCTTTTGAGTAAAGGGTTCAGCAGACCTAGTGTGTCGCCATGGGGAGCGCCAGTGTTGTTTGTGAAGAAGAAGGATGGCAGTTTTCGGTTGTGTATCGATTACCGGGGACTTAACCGAGTCACAGTGAAGAACAGGTACCCACTTCCGAGGATTGATGAGTTGTTGGATCAGTTGAGAGGGGCTACTTGGTTCTCTAAGATTGACTTGGCATCGGGTTATCATCAGATTCCGATAGATGAGGCAGATGTCCGGAAGACAGCTTTTCGGACGAGGTATGGACATTTCGAGTTTGTGGTCATGCCTTTTGGCTTGACTAATGCGCCGGCAGCGTTTATGAGGTTGATGAACGACGTGTTCAGTGAGTTTCTGGATGTGTTTTTCATTATTTTCATTGATGACATTTTGGTGTATTCGAGGAGTCCAGAGGAGCATGCGACTCATTTGAGGCTTGTGTTGGAGAAGCTTCGAGAGCAGAAGCTTTTTGCTAAGTTGAGCAAGTGTAGCTTTTGGCAGCGAGAGATGGGTTTTCTTGGCCACATTGTTTCTGCAGAGGGAGTTTCTGTGGATCCGGCTAAGATTGAGGCTATTAGAGATTGGCCTAGACCGAGTAGTGCTACCGAGATCAGGAGTTTTCTGGGTTTAGCAGGCTACTACAGGAGGTTCGTCAAGGGGTTTGCGAGTATGTCTCAGCCGATGACGAGGTTGACTGGCAAGGAAGTGCCGTTTGTGTGGTCGCATGAGTGCGATGAGAGCTTTGGGAAGCTCAAGGAGATGTTGACTAGTACACCAGTGTTGGCATTACCCGACCCGGGGAAGCCATATGTAGTGTACACAGATGCTTCAGATGTTGGGCTGGGTTGTGTTTTGATGCAGGAGGGCAGAGTGATTGCCTATGCTTCGAGGCAGTTGCAGGGCAGTGAGCGCAACCGTCCTACACATGATCTTGAGTTGGGAGCAGTGGTTTTTGCACTCAAGATTTGGAGGTCTTATCTTTATGGTGGTAGAGTGCAGATCTTTACAGATCACAAGAGTCTACAGCACATTTTCACTCAGCCTTTGCTGAATGCGAGACAGACGCGTTGGGTGGAGTTTCTGGCAGACTATGACCTGGATATTGTTTATCATCCGGGCAAGGCCAATTTGGTGGCAGATGCTTTGAGTCGACGGAGGGTTGATTCAGATAGAGAGCGTGGTGTTGAGGCTTTGGTCAGCGAGATTAGTACATTGCGTCTTTGTGCTATTTCAGAGGAGCCTTTGGGTTTAGAGGCAGCTGATCAGGCAGATTTACTCAGTAGGATCAGGGTGGCGCAGCAGAGTGATCAGGGTTTGATTGATGCTTTGCAGGCGGTTGGTTCTGAGTATCAGGTCTCTTCGAATGGGACTATCTTGGTTCGTGGGCGAGTTTGTGTGCCCAAGGATGAGGTGTTGAGGCATGAGGTTTTGAGAGAGGCTCATTCGAGCAAGTTTTCGATTCATCCGGGTGCGACCAAGATGTACCCTGACCTCAAACAGTATTATCATTGGGTTGGGATGAAGAGGGATGTGGCAGATTGGGTTGCGAGGTGCAACACTTGTTCTTTGGTCAAGGCAAAGCATCAGGTGCCTAGTGGTCTTCTGCAGAGTTTACCCATTCCAGAGTAGAAGTGGGATATGATCACTATGGATTTTGTTGTGGGATTGCCGATCTCACGGACTTTCGATGCTATTTGGGTCATTGTAGATCGCTTGACCAAGTCAGCACATTTCTTGGCTATCAAGAAGACAGATGGAGCGGCTGTCTTGGCTAGGAAGTTTGAGCGAGAGATTGTGAGGCTGCATGGAGTGCCAGCCAGTATTGTGTCGGATAGAGATCCGAGGTTCGCTTCAGAGTTTTGGAGGGCATTTCAGACTGAGATGGGCACTAAGGTGCATATGAGTACAGCGTATCATCCGCAGACAGATGGGCAGTCAGAGAGGACTATTCAGACTTTGGAGGATCTGCTTAGGATGTGTGTACTGGATTGGGGTGGTCATTGGGCTGATCATCTGTGTTTGGCAGAGTTTGCCTATAACAACAGTTTTCAGTCTAGTATTGGCATGGCTCCTTATGAGGCGTTGTATGAGAGGCCATGTAGGACACCCTTATGCTGGACCCAAGTGGGGGAGCGCAGCATGTTTGGAGCCAGTTTTGTCCAGGAGACGACGGAAAAGATCCGTGTCTTGAGGCTGAACATGAAGGAGGCTCAGGATAGACAGAGGAGATATGCAGATAGGCGGCGACGTGAGCTTGAGTTTCAGGTGGGAGATAGAGTTTATCTCAAGATGGCTATGTTGAGGGGCCCTAACAGGTCCATAGCAGAGAACAAGCTCAGTCTGCGTTTTATGGGTCCGTTTCCAGTGGTGGAGCGTGTTGGGCCAGTGGCTTATCTGTTGGAGTTGCCACCGATTATGAGCGCCTTTCACAAGGTGTTTCATGTTTCTATGTTGAGGAGGTGTTTACGTCCTTCAGAGGAGGTGGTGGTTGAGGTTCCGGAGGACCTTCAGCCAGATATGACAGTTCCGGCAGTTCCTGTGAGGATTCTTGAGAGGAGAGTCAAGGTTTTGCGGAACAAGAGAGTGCCATTGTTGAGAGTCTTGTGGGACTGTAGCGGCACAGAGGAGCAGACTTGGGAGCCAGAGGCAAAGATGAAGCTGAAGTTCGGAAAGTGGTTCGACAAGCAGGCTGTGGAGTGATTCATCTTTGTGGTTCTAGTCTTGTTTTGGTTTTTGTTGCTGTTGGTTTTGGAATTATGTATTTTCGTTTCGTTGTACGATATACATTTTTGGAGTTATATGAGATGGAGTTTTGCCTCATATTTTTGGGTTATGGTTTGGATGTTACAAGTTTCTTTGGCCGGTGGGGTCATTGAAAGTTTTAGTCACATGTTGGTACGCGTTTCAGATTTTATTACTCGTTTTGTCTAGAGGCGTGGGCCTTGTAGACGGTGGTTCTATTTGTGTTGGGACGTTAGGTGCCCAACGGACTTATATTGGGGGTCGCTACCTCGATATGGGTTGTTTCGTGACGTGGGTCGCGGTTTGGATACTGGGCCATGGGCCGCAGTATGGATATTGTGGCGGTGGGCCGCAATATGGTTATCGTGACGGTAGGTTACGGTGTTGAGAGTAATAATATCTTGGAGACATGCGTATAACATAGGACTGAAAATATGAGTTTTTGAGGTCTTTGAGAGACGTTTGTGTTGGGATTCGAGGACGAATCCAGTTTAGTGGGGGAGAATTGTAACATCCGCGAACCAGAAAGTTGTTTTGGAAGTGGTGTTGGACGATGCTAGGGGTTCGGGAGTAGTTGGCACATGTTCTTAGAGGTGTGAATTGAGGATTGGCTGTGCATGTTCTTGTTTGATTGTTGTGCAGTCGGTCTAAGATTCAAGCATCGCGAAGAAAGTGTGCTAAATCCTTCTGAGGCTGTGAGAGAGGACTATTCAGACTTTGGAGGATCTGCTTAGGATGTGTGTACTGGATTGGGGTGGTCATTGGGCTGATCATCTGTGTTTGGCAGAGTTTGCCTATAACAACAGTTTTCAGTCTAGTATTGGCATGGCTCCTTATGAGGCGTTGTATGGGAGGCCATGTAGGACACCCTTATGCTGGACCCAAGTGGGGGAGCGCAGCATGTTTGGAGCCAGTTTTGTCCAGGAGACGACGGAAAAGATCCGTGTCTTGAGGCTGAACATGAAGGAGGCTCAGGATAGACAGAGGAGTTATGCAGATAGGCGGCGACGTGAGCTTGAGTTTCAGGTGGGAGATAGAGTTTATCTCAAGATGGCTATGTTGAGGGGCCCTAACAGGTCCATAGCAGAGAACAAGCTCAGTCTGCGTTTTATGGGTCCGTTTCCAGTGGTGGAGCGTGTTGGGCCAGTGGCTTATCTGTTGGAGTTGCCACCGATTATGAGCGCCTTTCACAAGGTGTTTCATGTTTCTATGTTGAGAAGGTGTTTACGTCCTTCAGAGGAGGTGGTGGTTGAGGTTCCGGAGGACCTTCAGCCAGATATGACAGTTCCGGCAGTTCCTGTGAGGATTCTTGAGAGGAGAGTCAAGGTTCTGCGGAACAAGAGAGTGCCATTGTTGAGAGTCTTGTGGGACTGTAGCGGCACAGAGGAGCAGACTTGGGAGCCAGAGGCAAAGATGAAGCTGAAGTTCGGAAAGTGGTTCGACAAGCAGGCTGTGGAGTGATTCATCTTTGTGGTTCTAGTCTTGTTTTGGTTTTTGTTGCTGTTGGTTTTGGAATTATGTATTTTCGTTTCGTTGTACGATATACATTTTTGGAGTTATATGAGATGGAGTTTTGCCTCATATTTTTGGGTTATGGTTTGGATGTTACAAGTTTCTTTGGCCGGTGGGGTCATTGAAAGTTTTAGTCACATGTTGGTACGCGTTTCAGATTTTATTACTCGTTTTGTCTAGAGGCGTGGGCCTTGTAGACGGTGGTTCTATTTGTGTTGGGACGTTAGGTGCCCAACGGACTTATATTGGGGGTCGCTACCTCGATATGGGTTGTTTCGTGACGTGGGTCGCGGTTTGGATACTGGGCCATGAGCCGCAGTATGGATATTGTGGCGGTGGGCCGCAATATGGTTATCGTGACGGTAGGTTACGGTGTTGAGAGTAATAATATCTTGGAGACATGCGTATAACATAGGACTGAAAATATGAGTTTTTGAGGTCTTTGAGAGACGTTTGTGTTGGGATTCGAGGACGAATCCAGTTTAGTGGGGGAGAATTGTAACATCCGCGAACCAGAAAGTTGTTTTGGAAGTGGTGTTGGACGATGCTAGGGGTTCGGGAGTAGTTGGCACATGTTCTTAGAGGTGTGAATTGAGGATTGGCTGTGCATGTTCTTGTTTGATTGTTGTGCAGTCGGTCTAAGATTCAAACTCTAAGATTCAGGGTCGATTTCCGGTTTAAGTCGATCGAATCGAGTTGGGTTGGTTTTGGTCGATGGGTGTCGACCGACACCAAGGAAGGGTGTCGATCGACACCGGTTATTGGAATTGCGACCGGTTTGATTCAAGTGATTGCGGTTTGGTCGGTTAAGGGCGAGGGAACCCTATTTTGTGCGAGAAAACACTGTAGCCGCATCACTTTTCACGTTTTTCGAGGCAGAGAGTTTCCAGAGAGAGGCAGGGCGATTTTGGTTGATTTTTGGAGTTTCTGGGCTTGATCTGTTGCTGTTCTTCGCTGTTTCATCTCCTTTCCTTGTTTCCAATCCAATCTAAGGTGAGTGCGTGACTGTAGGTCCGTTATTCATTAGAGATTGTTTGATTTTGAGTTTATGTTGTTGTTCTTTAGTTGTTCTTCGTTTTTATGTGGTTTGATGCGTTTATGGGGGTTGAATCCCATTGATTGATGTTTATTCTACTGTTTTCGCACTGTTTCATCGCGTTTGGTGTCTGGGCGTCGAGCCGGTGTCGAGCGACACTCTGTGAGTGTCGATCGACACTCGGGAGGCTGGCGTCGATCGACACCATATAGGTGTCGGTCGACACCGACCTGGGTGTCAGGAAACGTGGGTTTCCTGACAGGTAGTTGTGGTTTTTATTGTTGCATTGTCATCCTGGTTGTTTATTGTGATGTATTGTCTATTGTTTGACATAATTGGCCTGTAGGCAGGATGATCCACTCACTAAGTATTTATGATAATACTTACGCATCTCTGTTCCAATGTGATGCAGGTAACAGCAATGTTCATCCGCGGAAAGAGACCGTTCAACAATAACCAATAAAGAATAAAACCAATAACCAATAACCAATAAGCAACCTAAACCGGTTTGCTACATTATTGAAATAAAGCCTAACACCCTAAACTCAAGAATTCTCAATCAACCACAACATAAACGCCAGAATCCAAATCCTATTATTTAAAAAAAAAAAAAAAAGCTTGGTTGTTTCAGTTAACGCTATCGTGACTGCAGTTTACGGTCAATCTTTCTCCACTAAGACTGATCCTAAGTTTTTCCAAGACCGAGCGATATTGAGTCCACGAAACGATGACGTGGACGTGATAAATGATTACATGCTCTCGAAGCTATCAGGTATTATTCGTTGATGCATATTTAAAAGTATAGATTTTTATTCGTTACCGTAATATTAACGTAAACCCGTTTTGCATGGATGGCAGGTGAGGAAAGGACGTATATGAGCTGCGACAGTATCGATACCACTGATAGGAACTTTGATATTAATGAAGCGTCTGAAGTGCCATCGCAAAATAAGGAATCGTCTTCTGATAACAGCTCTGGTAATATGATTTATACTGAAGAGTTTCTGAATAGCATCAAACTATCTGGATTCCCAAAACATCTTCTCCGTCTCAAAGTAGGAACACCTATAATGCTGCTTAGGAACATCGATGCCAAGAACGGACTGTGTAATGGAACTAGGCTAATAATTACGCAGATGGCTAATTATATCATCGAGGCTAAGATCATAACAGGCGATAATGTTGGTAATATTGTGATTATCCCTAGGATTTCGGTATCGCCGGTTGAGGCTAAATATCCTTTCAGGATGAAACGAAAACAGTTTCCCATCACCGTAGCTTTTGCGATGACTATTAACAAGAGCCAGGGACAGACGTTAGGTAACGTTGGTGTTTATCTTCCAAAACCAGTTTTTACTCATGGTCAGTTGTATGTTGCGGTGTCTAGAGTTACGCCGAGAGCAGGATTGAAGATACTAATCACGGATAAAGATCAGAAACCACAGCGGAAGGCGTTGAATGTCGTGTACAACGAAATATTCGAGCATATTTAGTAACTATTATAGAATCACTTTGTTTCGGAATCACGCATTTGGCGAATTATTATTATTTATATTTTTATTTCTATTTTCGTTTTGTTATGCATGTTTGTAATGCATTGTTCTTATCAAATAGGATAACTATAATATTTTAACTGGAAAGATACACTTTGGTGTGTTATTGCATTCGAATTAAGTTTTCTAATTAGTCTGAGTTGTTAAATTATTTATATATATAGCCGAATTTGCAATTTACGAAGTATATAAATAAACATGATAAATATTATGTTTACTCTTAATATTTTGTTTTCAGTCATAACGGAAATATCCCATTAAACAAAATTGTTAAATTTGTTTAATTTGCGTATATAAATACAACTTCGAGATTTGGTAGTTAATATATTTTCAAAGATTTGTGTAGAATAGAATAATAGATGTCAATGGTAAACTATTATCTAACGGATTTTAGACACGGTGGTTTCGATTTATGTATGTTTCCCATGGAAGAGTTACATCCATTGTCTACCAAAAGAGCAATCCGAGTATATATTATTCGTATGTTTGATCGTACGAATGAAGAAGATGGTGTCATGGATTTTGTTTTTGTGGATGATAAGGTAACATTTATTGTGATAAATTATCCTTTAGTTAATAAAAAGCTGACCTACTTAGTAAACAATAAGTAATAATTGCAACCGGCCTGTTTGACGGCTATATGGGTCATCGATCACATATAAATAGGTATAGTAACTACTTCTATTGTGCTTCTTAGGTTTGTGATAAAATATTATCAACTCCAAAACCAAAAGCATGTATGTTTATCCAACTGATACCGAGGTCCGTAGAGATTACGACATATGTTTGCTGAATGTAGCGGAATTACATCCTCTTATTAAAAAAAATAGCGTTATGGGTGTAATCATCCGTGTGTTTATTGGTTTCGACGGTGTAGATGAAACGTTGGAAGTTCTTTTAATCGACGAAAAGGTAGTGTCGCTGATTGATGGTTTTGTTCGTGTTCTGTACGTGTTTTGCTTACTGTAAATTTTTAAAATTTTATATATTCACAATAACTCATCTTATCTTATATTGTTTCGTCATAGGGTGATCGAATTCAAGCTTCGTTGAAAGAAGTTTGATATTCGTATTATCCCTACTCCCATGCAGCCCCTCCTCTTGCAGGAAGGTGATTGGATCCTCTTGGTTGATTTCGATCTTATACCAGCAACTGGCCAATTCAGGTTAACTCCTCACGAGTTTATGATTGAATGTAAGAAATCGACGATTATTAAGAAGGTACCACATGGAATATCTGAATACAAGTACAATTTTAGTTCCTTTGAGGATATAAAAGCTGGCATCGTCGACCCTGCTTTTAGTGTTGGTAAGTATGATGTTTGTCCATTTACTACCGTAAATATATACTTGACGTTGTAACCGTGTTTACTCGGCTATTTTTGTATTCGTGTGTTTTTCAGATCTGATTGGCAAGGTAACCAATGTTGGAAGTTTGTTCAAGCGACAGATTATCGATGCTGCGGATAGAAAACAAAATGTTTATTTATATTTAGTAAATGAAAGGTAAGCAATGATTATATTATTCTTTAGTCGTGTATAAAATTAATATTTGATCTGTAGTTGATGGTTCAATGTCATTACCGCCTTGTCAGGGGTACTGCCATAACTGTAGTCATGCAGAGGTCACACGCACTAGACATCGTTAGTCGTTTGATGGACTATACAGAAACGACAGTTATATGCGTAGTGAGGTTTGCGAGAATTAGGAAATCTAATGGAGTGTGGTCAGCTCTTGCCGTGGATCAGTATTCACATGTTGTATTAGATCCTAATGTGCGCGAGGCTAATGAGTTACGGCGTGTGATTGTCGAGAACGAGAAAACATAATTACATTTATTGGGATGAGGCTTTGTCATTGCTCGCATATGCTCTTGGTTTTGAAATTTATTTAGGGTTTTTATTTCTTTTTGGCTCGATATACTATGCTTTAAACTCTAGATAATCATGGCGACGTTAAAGCATTTTAATAATTTTTGTAGAGTGTCGTTCGTTATTGAGATTATTTTTTCTCTGCAGGGTTCAAAAATTGTGGTTACTGTTAAACATAGAGATGCTACCTGTTATCAATAATCACAAATATATTCTAATATACTAATTGGCAGAAAATATACGAATACATTGATACATTTAATAGTGATAAGATTGGTTTTCTCAGGGAGATGCCTTTTGGCGATTATTCGAAACCCTAGAACCATCTTCATACTATAAATATAAAGGAGATACCTCGGCCGCATATCACGCCCGTTCGTTTTGTCGCTTCCACTTCAAAAACCCACATAAAACAGAAAAATCAAGAGAAAACTCACATGGCGACTTGCGTTATGGTTGCGGATTTGAGTTCATGGGTACCGAACTTGATGATAAGAGTCCTGGTCTTGAAAAAATGGACGAGAGTGTGTGTTAGAGGTGTAGAAGGCTTAGATGTTATTGTCGTCGATGAAGCAGTAAGTTGTCTTTGTATTTGTGTCTGTTGCATTTCAATATTCGCGCCATTATGTTTGTACGATGATAATTCTCAAAAGTATTGTTTATGATCTCTCATTTAGGGAACGAAAATACAAGCGTCCGTCACGAAGAATATCCACGTTTCGATGTTTGATTGCCAGATTCAGGAAGGAGAATGGTACAGCCTATCCAAATTCGCTGTCGTAAATGCTCCGGTTGCAAATCGATCAACAACACATAGTTGGTGTATCATCATGGATTCTAACACCGACGTCCGGAAAATCGACAGGAGATCATCGAGTCACGTAATCAAACACCGTTGTTTCGGCTTCGTGATTAGTAGGCATGATGAGTTTCATTTCCCTATTGGTAATAGTTTGCGTATTCTCTTATTTACGTACTATAGATATATACTACTTAATAGTGTTGCTTACAAAACTAACTATCACTATATACATTAATATAGATTTGCTAGGTGTAATCTCTCATGTTGGAGATCTTGACACCGTTAGGGATGATAATTATGAAGGAATGAACAAAAGAATATGCAAGATTCATTTCAGGATTCGTGATTTACAGTAAGTGTATTAATCAGAACCGATCCTTACATTTATAGTTATCGCAGATTATTTACTTTGAGTATTGATTATATGACATTATACACAGGAACCGTGAAATTGAATGTGCAGCACGTGGGTCACTGGCTAACGAGTTCAATGAGATGTGGTGGAGAAATCGAAATTCTGTTGTTGTGTGTGAACTAACTGATTGGAGAATCTTCTCGTGCAAAGGTATTGTCGATATAACCTTCTCCTTTTAAAAACGTTAATCTTTAGTTTCTCTGAAATGTTTTTTTTAGTTAATATTTAAATATTTATTTCATTATCAGGATATAGTTATGTTGTTGATGGAGCTGGGATGTCCCAATTCGAGTTTGATCCGCAATTTCCCGAGTCTCAGGAATTGAAGAACAAGTAAGTATATATAATACATATGAAAAAAAAAAGATATATAGAGTTGGTTATGAAAAAATTAAATCGTTTTATCATTCCAACAGGTTTTTGATCACTTCTCAACATAAGAAAATGTCATCCAACAATCGCTTCTACGGGCAAGGTGCGATAAGAACTCCTCAGCCACTTCGATAAAGGGCTTATGCTGCATCTATCGGTCTACTTATTCTCATTTCCTACATTGTTTACGTTTTATTTCTCTAGAATTCAAGACTTTTTCTTTATATTGCTTATATTATATTTATCTAAACTTACTTTAAATTATTAGATTTATTAAAATTGAACATCATCACATTACAGTTACCTTTGTCGCAACTTAAAATGCCCAAAATCATTAGTATAGAAACACAGTTTATCTAGAACGCCCCTGTCGTTAAGATAGTGAATTTCGCAAGATAAACAAACCCTGAATCAACAAACTCTATTCACAAGTTGCGATAATACGTTAAAATCACAAGTGAACCTTTGCCTCGCACAATGTGCTCTTGATTTTACAATTTGTTGAAGGTCTTTTCTTTCTTTATTGACCTAATATACCATGCTCTATACTCTAGATACCGTATGAGACTAACGTCACGTGATCATACCGTATAACCACATGCTAACTATATGGTCGTAGTTTATGTTATACATACATTAATACTTAGAGAGAAAAACATGTATTATTATGTTTGAGAATCCAGAATACAAATAAAACCAACAAGACTTAGAAAAAGTAAAAAAACAAGAACAATATGAATATCGATGTCCCTCATGTAGTCCTCTAATTTGCAGCGTCGTCTTACTCCGGAATCAGATCAAGTGCTAAACACGCATCATTAAAAGTATGATGGACAACTCCATCCACAGTCAGTATATCAGTAAAACTGATTGGACCCCTGACAACTTCTAGAAGAATTCGTAGATAATATGCCTCTCCGTTACGCGGTGTTACATGCGGGAGAGTTACGTTCTCTGATGCTCTGCTGTGCCTGCGCCTAGGTTTCCATTCTTTTGTTTGCTCTGACCAAACCCACTTTGATGGAAACTCTGTGTAGAGAAGTTTTCTTGCTTCGGGATTCGACGCGTTACATTCCATCCAACTCGAGAATTTTGTTTTCGGAGGATTGTTAGAGACGGTATCATCGATGGAGAAAATAATATCATGTTGGCCTGGGAGATGGAAAGGTAAGAGCTGCATCTTTTGATATCTTGAAGAAACCCTAAAAAAATTCTCGGTGATGCTGTTGAACCCATGTATATATACCCTATAGATAATTAATTTCCATATTTATCTATAGGAAATATCAATATCGAAAGAAAAAAAAAAACTTACAATTTTAGAAGTAGTTATCTAGAAACTTAGCCCAATATCTTCAGTTGGACTGATGATTCGATTAGCCGACTTTAATATTTTGGCCCACTAAACAAAAGCAATGATAGGCGATATACAAATTCATATGCTACTGGCCCAATAGAAGGCATACCTTTAAAACTTTCGTGTTGTCCCGACAATGGTGCACTTCTCCTTCCCTCGATTGTTACCTACGAAGAATAGCTAAAAAGGAAACATCATTGAAGCAGTTTAGTATTTCACAAGTACCTGTTTCCAATATAACTACAAAATGATTGAAAAGTCTTATATAACACTACGAGAGTCTATATAATCACTAAGAAACTAAGGGCATCTCCATCGGAGGATTTAAGATGGTTTTGAAGAAGGTTTTAAACATAAAACAGATTAGAAAAAAGATTTAATAAAAGATAATTCTGGAGTCGAGTTCTAAGTAAAAAACTTCTGATGAATTAAAAACCCGCCACGTGTCGAGTCTATGTTAATTCACGGTTTGGAAAAACGAAAAACAGCTCACTTTCCTCTTTTCTCTTTCTCTCCACGACTCCACTGATACGAACGATGCGAATCGCCTTCTTTCCGATTTGATTCCGTCCGACCTGTATCGCCGTCTCTTCTCCGTTGCCTCGCCGTCTCCTCCGACGTACTGATCAATTTTACCGGCGATGTTATCACGATCAGCTCCATCGACGCCTCCTTCTCAGGCGAACCAAGGCACTTCGTTCACCGTCGAATCCATCCAGCGATTTAACCACTCCATCAGCAGATACATAGACGATGTTAGGTAAACCATGTGGAGCCATATTCTTTATCGTTTTTATGATTTTTCTATAGTATCAATTTTAGGACTTTGATAGTTTTGAATCTATAAGATTGTTTAGTAATGACAAAATTGGTTACTTTAAGTTCCATTGCATAGAAAATTCGGCTTATACATATTTTTAGAACACCAATTTGTGAATAAATCACCTTTGATATCTTTGCGTCTAGCTTTGGAATTTCATTATGTGACTATCAATCTTGCTATCTCATTCACCATTAAACAAGTTAGAAGAAAGCATGACATAGACCTGACATTATCAAACGGTTTAATTAGATCTGAAATCTTCTTTTCGTTCACAAGCTTATGATTTGGTATATCACTTCTCTTCTAACTTCAATAACACTTAGTCTTGTATCAAAATGTAGAAATGTTGTGGCGATCAATGTTTAACACATCATGGTGTCTTATACTAATTGGTAGCTATAATTTCGTATAATTATTTCTTTAATAAATGCCAAGTGATGTCATATCTATGAACAGAAGAGAGGCTGTAACTTCTTCTATTGACACACGCAAAAGTCTCTTCTAAAACTTCATTGGAAATTGAGTTGTGTATTTATTGAATTAAATCTTAATTTCAAAACGGTCAAAAAACTATCAATGTCATTTTAATTTCAAAATCAATTTTTTAGAAGGACGGATGATTCAGGAGAAGGAATTCACTATAACCTAAATCTCTCCCTATAAATACGGTAAACTCTCCATTTTAGACTTAAAATAGGATCACAAATTATCTTCAAAGATGGCAAATAGATCTAGAATCTCGGAGCTTTCTCCTCAGAGGAATGATTGGTCAATAAGGGTTAAGGTATTGAAAAAGTGGAGCGAGATGATAGACGGAGGTGGCGACATATTGCGTTTTCTGTTAGTAGATGAATTTGTAAGTTCATTCTTTATCCTTAACAATGAGTTCATGTAGATGAATAATTTTTTTGGCAAATGTAGTATCATCTGAAATAAGGAACTATGTTTTATATATACTCCTAATAATCTAATTTGCGTGTATGTAAAGGGTGGAAAAATACCTGCTAAAGTCAGCCCAGAGTTTGGACTCTATGATAGGTTCAATTTTGATGTGCACGAGGACCACTGGAAAATCTTCACTGGCTTCATCGTCGAGTTGGCATCGACTGATTTTCGCTTCGCTGTGAATGATCATTGTATTATCTTCACGGAAAATACAGAGGTGCATAATTCAGGTGGTGTTCATCAGGATCACTATATGAACTTCAAGGACTACATAGATATAAAGAATGGAGTGTACAGCTCCCATTATCCAATTGGTATGTCAAAAAAACAGAAGTTTTTTATTTGCATAGTACAATTTTTAATAGTATAGATATATGTATGTTTGTATTGGGAATCACTGTTTGATTTTAACAATGGCTTTTAGGCTATCTAGAAAACGTTGGTGAACTAAAAGTTGCGAGAGACCAGAACTTTACACTTGCAAATAACAAGAAAACTAATAAAGTGACATTCCTGATCAAGAATTTAGGGTAAGTGTTCTGAATTATTTTAAAAATACTTTTAAAAACTTATTGGTAATGTAACTTTGGTTGAATGCACTCCGTTTAACATGTCTCAAAAGTTTTACTCTGTTTTAGTGGTGACATTTTGGAATGCAAAGCTTATGGAGTATTGGCATTCCAGCTATATGATAAATGGTGGAGGCACGGTGATACAGAAACAATCATCACAATGAGTGACTGGATGGTTTACATGGATCCAAGTATGTTCGGTTTATCTTACTCAGTTTGTAATTACACCATAGACAGTTAAAAATATTTCATGTATTATCTACGTCACTAAGCACTAACTAATTTTACCCCAACTAGGAACAAACGAGATCAAGATTAAGGATGCTGGCGTTATCTCTAGATTTGAGTTTAATGGACCTTACCAGGATGTCTTTGACTTCAGTTACGAATAGTAAGTAACAAAGCTCTTCTCACTAACATTTTCAGTGATAAATTTGAAATCCATATCTTGGTAACTAATAAAACTCAAATCATATTTTTTTTTTTGCAGTTTTCATGATAGTGATGGTTCAGTCGAGGAGTCAGTCAAATCAAATTTTGTATAAATCTCGATACTCTAATCATTAGAGTATGTTTCTAAAATTTCTTGATTTCATTTCGGTATATTTATTAAGATGCTTAATTCTATAAAATAAACATATTATTATGAAGCCAAAATTTTATAATAAACCTCATAGCCCGCGCTGCAAGCGGCGGGCCCGTACCTAGTATACATAATCACATTTGTATATATTTTACTTTATTTGTTTTATCATATAAATAAAACATTCTCTAAAACCCAAATATACTTTGATCCAATTTGCTTAGGTGTGTGACCCTATAGGATCGTATAATACTAGCAATGAGTTCATAACTCATAGATTATAAGCGGTCTCTAGCAAGACATTATAATCACCTAATATTAAACGATTATGCAACCTCGACTTTACAACTATAACTAGAGAAATACAAATGATTTCAGGACATTCCCAACAGCTTCTTCGATGGAGATTATCAGAGCTCTACATAGACCAAGAGACTGGCCGGTTCTTTTATTCAATTTGAAGATTCAAGATGTAATAGAGGTGCAGCAGAGATTGCGAAGAGTGTGATAACAAAGAATAAACTGCAGTCATACGTGGCGTACAGAGAACCTCAATGGTTGAGGGAGTTTTTTGAAGAAGAGAGGAGAAGAGGAACTGATATCAATCTCAAGCTATCCTGTCAGTTGGAAAACCTTATCGAATGAGTAAATCCGTTTTTATAAGAGCCACAGGTCTCACAGTTTTTTAGGAAGCATCTTGCTTTCTAGTAATGATCGAATCCTATGGTCGTGGAGATGCTACTATTCTCTTGATAGTTTGGTTTTTATGGCTTTGTTTTCTTTTTCCATGTCTTGAACACATTTTCTTTCCCATCTTTTTGGGCTCTTAATACAATTTACTTCAGAGAAAATAAAATAAAATAATAATATGTTCATGATGAAGCAGGGTTATTTATGTTATTTGAAAATAATGAAATAAATCATAAAAAATCAAAACGAAATCGAACCGTTTTTCTATATGGTTTCACTTTTTATAAAACCAACTAGGTCTTTTACGCGCGCTATGCGCAGTTCTGTTTAAATAAGGGAAAATTGGCTAAATACTCCCAAAAAAACCTCTTCTTGTCCACATACACTTTCACAAATCCACTTTGTCCCCTTACTCTTTTTTTTGACAATTAATCCAATTTTAACCTTGAAATTGATTAGATAAAGTTTTGATTAAAATCATAATTAAAATAGGAAAATTGACTAGATATAGTTTTATTTTTCTTCTTCCCCTCATTTTCTCTCCTCTCACATAGCGGACGACAGCGATTTTTTTCCTCTTTCCCTCATCTCCTTTCTTCGCCGATTTCTTCCTCTCTGGTTACTTTTTCTCTTCTCTCCTCCCCGATTTCTTTTTCTCTTCTCCGTTCTCGTCCGCGCTCGCCGTGTTTCATCTGCTCTCCCTTCTCTTTGCCGTGTCATCAGTCGTCCTCTGCTCCCATCGTCCTTGTTATCCGTCAATCACCTCCTCTAGTAACTCACAAGGTTAGTAGTATGCTGGTTTCTTGATTAATCTAATTTTCCCTAAGAAGTTTCGAGATAGAGTTTGCAGTTGAAGAGAGGAGACATGCAATTGGGGATTTTAAGACATGAAAACTGATTTGGGGTTTCTAAGGTTTGATTATGGGTTTGATTATGTTTGCAATAGTGGTTCCTTGATTAATCGATTTTTGCCTAAGAATGTTTCGAGATAGAGTTGTAATTGAAGATTGGGGACATGCAATTGGGGATTTGGTGACATGAAAACTGATTTGGAGTTTCTAAGGTTTTCATTTGGATTTGATTATGTTTCAATTGTTCGCTGAGGTTAGATGAAAAATGATATGTGAAACAGGTGCGATGTTTACAGCTACGGTGTGATTCTATGGGAACTATTTACGTTACAGCAACCGTGGGGAAAGATGAATCCGATGAAAGTTGTTGGTGCAGTTGGTTTTCAGCATCGGCGTCTTGACATTCCCGACTTTGTCGATCCAGCTATCGCAGATCTCATCAGTAAATGCTGGCAAACGTGAGTTAAACAGTTTCTTGAATATTTTACGGTTTATAGCTCTGTAACAAGCCTTGACAATGGGGCTTATAAGCTATCTTGTTCTTATGGTTTGGCTGATATATCTTGTGGTTTTTGTGTGTGTGTGTGTGTGTGTGTTTGGTAGGGATTCAAAGTTAAGGCCAAGTTTGCAGAGATAATGGCTTGTCTAAAGCGGTTAGAGAAACCTATAACAGGTTCCAGCATTCCAAGACCAGTTCCCACTTCTTCTTCTTCATTAACAACTGAACAAGAACAAAAGGATTGATAACAGAAGAAAGAAGAAGAAGAAGAAGACCAAATTGGCAAACATTTTTTTTATGGATTCAATCTGTTTAAAGGGAAAAAGCTACAGATTTTCTTCCTTTTTCCTGGTTTTTGGCTCAGCTTCGGTGTTTCAAACGGCTTGTGATTGATTAGAGAGTTATTAAAAGAAAATATGTAACATCCGTGAACCAGAAAGTTGTTTTGGAAGTGGTGTTGGGCGATGCTAGGGGTTCGGGAGTAGTTGGCACATGCTCTTAGAGGTGTGAATTGAAGATTGGTTGTACATGTTCTTGTTTGATTGTTGTGCAGTCGGTTTAAGATTCAAGCACCGCGAAGAAAGTGTGTTAAATCCTTCTGAACGACTAGTATCGATCGACACCGGTTATCAGGGTTGATTCTGGTTTAAGTCGATCGAATTGAGTTGGAGTTGGTTTGGTCGATTGGTGTCGACCGACACCAAGGGAGGGTGTCGATCGACACCGGTTATTGAGAAATCGACCGGTTTGATTCAAGTCGGCTGGTTTTGGGCTGGTTTGGGCGAGAAAAGCCCTAGACTCGCGTTTTTAAGCCCTGTGGCCGCGAGAAAGGCACAGTTTTCGAGATATCAAGGTTCTTAGGCGATTTTTGGAGGATTGGAGGTGATTTCTGAGTTTCTGGGTTGAATCCGTGGCTGTTCTTCGTTGTTCCTTCTCCTTTCCTTCCTTTCAATCCCTTTTCAAGGTGAGTGCGTGATTGTAGGTCCGTTAAGCGTTAGAGATTGTGTGATTTCGGATTTATGATGTGTTTTTGAGATTGTTTATGCTGGATTTCGTGTTTTGATAGCATTGGGGCGTTGAAAACCCTTAGATTTTGTGTTATTGCGATTTGGAATGCGATTTTCGTTGATGTTGGTTTCTGGGCGTCGAGCCGGTGTCGAGCGACACTCGATGAGCGTCGATCGACACTCGGGAGGCTGGCGTCGATCGACACCATAGAGGTGTCGGTCGACACCGACCTGGGTGTCAGGAAACGTGGGTGTTTCCTGACAGGGATGGTTTATACTGTTGATTAATGTTGAGCATTGTTATTGTTGTTGATTATTGTGATGTTTTGTCTAGTGTTTGACGTAATTGGCCTGTAGGCAGGATGATCCACTCACTAAGTATTTATGATAATACTTACGCATCTCTTTCGTAATGTGATGCAGGTAACAGCAATGTTCTTCCGCGGAAAGAGACCGAGAGAAGAGGATGATGAGATTAGGAATTTGATTCTGGCTTTGTTGTTATGGTTGACCAGAAATTCATGAGTTTAGGGTGTTAGACTTTATTTTAATAATGTAGCAAACCGGCTTAGGTTGCTTATTGGTTATTGGTTTTATTGGTTTTATTCTTTATTGGTTATTGTTGAATAATTAATTATGATTTAATAATATTGGTTTTCTTCCGCATTGTGTTGAATTAGCTGTTGAGGATTAATATTTATGGGAATGTTAATCTGGGCTAATTATAAAAAAAAAAAAAAAAAGCTTGGTTGTTTCAAAATATATGGAAGATGAAGATTGAAGAAGGTGAAGCATTATGCTCGTGTGTTGTGTTTCTTGCCGTGATGTTCATGAGTTCATGTGTAATTTCCTCTGTTTTGTTTTACAAAATTGACACTGTAAAACGTTTTAGAGAAAAAATAAAAAAGAGAATTATTTGGCAATGATAAACACGTTGACAGAAAAAAAACAAAATTGAGAACTCTTGTTTTTATAATCATCACACGAACAAGATAAGGTTTGCCATATGAATCATTATCGGGGAGACATAGCGTTATTGATCAAACCGCGTAGCAAATAGCTAAACTCAAAGTCAACGCCCCTCTCGATTGAGAAGTCCTCCAAAACAATCGTTTTTAACTCCTCGAAACTAGTAGTAGATTCCAAAGCAACTAGTCTTCTTCCTTTTTCCTCATCAGCAACAAATATCCACCCATTGGTTGCACACATTTTCCATGAACCACAAGTGACATAGATATGCAACATATTAATTTAGATGAAGAAAAAGAGAGTTAGGGTATAGAGAGAGGAAGATGTGAGGAGGAAAAACATCGACAGAGGTTTATTTTCAGAGGCAGAGAAAAAAAAGAAAAAAAAGATTTGAAAAATATTCAGTTGCAATATTTTCTCGATTCTCGTAGAAGATGAATTCTACAAATGGGTAGATGACAGTTATTTTGGTAGAACTTGTAGTAAAAACATGAATTCTACGAAATTGTAGCAAAACTTGTTTTTTGTAGAACACAAATTCTGCGAATGGTAGAATATCATGTAATACGTAGAACATAAAAACTACGAACGGTAGATGCTAGTGTTTACCGTAGAACTTGAAATCTACAATTAGCAGAAGACTGTGTATTCCGTAGAATATATTTGGAGCAAATTCTACAAAACGGTAGAGGTACAAACTATTTGTAGATATCATCTTCTACACTCGCTAGACGTCCGCGTAAATAGTAGAAAACATCTTCTACTTTGATAATCGAAGTTGGTAGAACCAAACTTCAATTAATTTTCTGAACATGAAAAAAAAACCTAAAAAATCTCAAAAATTCTAGACAGTTTTTACATCATTTTTACGAATTTTAGAAATTTTGTTCACTTGTAAAAGAATTTAGTTTCAGTTTTTAATTATACTGAAGGGAAATTTTGGCAAAAAATGACCAAAGTCAAAAAATGAGTAAAAAGACAATATAAGCTTTTTTGGGGGTATATTCACAATTCTTCCTTTAAATAATCGGATTTTTTATTTGGTAATTTAAAAAAAAACAATTATCAAAAACTTTATGAATTTACATAAATTTATTCTATGTGTTTAATATATCAGTCATTATGAATAACCACATTAAAATACATTCTCAAAAAGTTTATGTGTTCGAATATTTGGTTATTTGTTTAAATATATGTTTGTTGTGTATCTATGCATCTAAAATCTCTTATTTATCTGATTTTTGTTGATTCCATATTGTTTACTCTTTTGAAATAAAATATGTTGTTTTATCAATTTAATTAATATGAATGTAAAGTTCAATTTACATATTAAATATAGAGAGGAAATGGTCGTTCAATTGCTAATATGTAGACCGGTTTTCATGCAAGTGTGTTTAAGGAAATTGATAGAAAATTCAGCTATCACGAATAACGAAGGGCTGCCTTTACCTTTGTTAGGTTGCTGCAATGATCGTGCAGTGCGATTTTTTTGCTTTTTCGTTAGATTTTACACAACTTTTAACTTATATATCCCTCGTTACTTTTATCATCATTCATATAATTTTTATTTTCATTATGTCATTAGGTTGTTTTAAGAAAAAAAATCTTTAGGATAATGTTTAATCTTCACATCACTTCTCACTACTTTTAATTTATTTCTAATTTCTTCATATTTTGATTTGAAGCATGTCCATCTTTGACACTGAGAGTTTGATCCATGACATACTCTCTTGTTTAAATATAATTTAGATAGTGTTACTCATGTGTTGTTTGTATGGATCAAACAGATACTGATAGGAATTATGTATAAAAATCAAATTTTGCCAGTATTTTGAGTGGAATGTTACTTATATAATCTAATATTTTGTTAATATTTTGTTGTTAATAAAATTTATTTACTTGTACAAACATAATTTATTTATATCTTAATCACTTATACAAACATAGACATAAAATATTAATTTTTCCTTCATAATCAATAATTGTTTTTCTAAATGTGTGCGTATACACTATCATTCATACAAATATTTTACTAACATTTTTGGATAGAACTTGATATAATGGATACTATTATCTTTTTAAATAAAAGTAAAAACATGTAGTTTAATAAAAATAAGTTGCTCAAATCCTTATTTTTATGTTCGTCTTTAAACCTATTTTCCAAACTATATCTTACATTACAACTATTTTTTTTTTTACAAATTAGGTGAATTTTATTCAAATGAAAATATAACATATAAAATTTTGTTCTAAATATTACGTTTTCAACATATATAGCAATGTTACAACGATCTTGCTTTGAATCTATGTATGTCTAAGTTTCAAAAAAAAAATTGTTTGATCGAACATTGACAATCCAACAAAATGTGTAACAAATAAATGATGCTATTTAATAAACATAATATTAACATGAAGGTAAACTATTATATTTCAAATATTCTAATAAAATAAAAAATATATTTTTCTCATCTTCAAATTCGTTTTTATATATATTTTTATTAAAATCTATCAAATAGTTTCAATTTTATAAGTTATAGATAAGAAAATTAATTTTCCGAATTTGACTACAAAAAGAAAAATATTCCTAATGTTATATTTGTTTGATATTTTTGTTGTTAATACAAACTTACATAAATTTTTTATCTCTTATATATTTTTATTGATGATATCATATTAAAATCTGTTAAATAGCTTAATATTAATGCTGATGTGGATCAAACAAATTGAGCTTTTCAATCCTATGTGTACATTTGCAATGGCTTTAAAAACATTTTTATATTTTTTTTTGAAAAATATATATACTTTCAGTTTTCATAATTAATAGATAAAAAAAAATATTAGATTACCTAATTTGACTAAAAAAGAGAACTATTTTTAATGTTAGATGAGGTTAATATTTTTGTTGTTAATACAAATTTACATAACTTCCTTATCTCTTATATATTTTTATTTATAATATAATTTTAAAATTTGTAAAATATGTAATGCTGATGTGGACTAATCAAATTAACTTTCTTCAATCCCACATCCTTAAAGGCCTATAGAGGCCACATCCACTCATTACCAATTGGTTTTGAGTTGGAAGCCCATGTAACTTAACATGGTATCAGAGCAAGTTATGCTCAAGAGTTTCGATTTAACGATCAAACTCTCATTTTCGCTTTTGTTTTAAGCCATAGAGCTTTTGTTTTAACATGGTAGCAGAGCTCTGATCCACGCACTCCAACCCGATCCGATCCAAAGTTGGTCCATTCATCGACGAGGCCCAAAACTGGTGCTGTCAATCCAAGCCCGAACATATTGAGATTGATGCTCAAAGAGCCATCATCTCGAGTGAAACAACCAAACTTTTGTTTTTTTTTTAAATTATCAATGCGGAAATTCTCAAAAGAAATCAGTAATATTAATCATAAATAAACCGTTCAACAAATAACCAATAACCAATAAAAACCAATAAAGAATAAGCAACCTAAACACCAGGTTTGCTACATTATTAAAATGAAACTAACATCCTAACATAATGAATTCCTTGCTAGCCACAACAAGATAGCCAAAATCAAATTCCTAGTCTCATCATCCTCTTCTCTCGGTCTCTTTCCGCGGAAGAACATTGCCGTTACCTGCATCACATTGGAATAGAGATGCGTAAGTATTATCATAAATACTTAGTGAGTGGATCATCCTGCCTACAGGCCAAGTACGTCAAACACTAGACAATACATCAACAGTAATCAACAACAAGAACAATAATCAACAACAGCAACCTCCAAGTCAGGAAAAACCCACGCTTTCCTGACACCCCAGGTCGGTGTCGACCGACACCTCAAGAGTGTCGATCGACGCCAGCCTTCTGAGTGTCGATCGACACCAGCTCGACGCCCAGACACCAAAAGCTACAAAAAGCGCATAAAACAACCAAAATCGTGGGATTCAACCCCCACATCGATCAAACAGCAATATAACTCAACCATAACTCAACCATAACTCAAGAACAACTTGAAAACTCATCAATAAACTCAAAATCAAACAAACTCCAATGATTAACGGACCTACAGTCATGCACTCACCTTGAAACGGATTGAAATGAAGGAAAGGAGATGAACGGTGAAGAACAACAACATAGCTAACCCAGAAACTCAGATTTCTCTCCCAAAATCGCCTCCCTCTTGCTTTGAAAGTGAAAAACTCGAAAAATAACTTTCACCACGCGGCTACAGTGTTTTATCGCGGACCTAGGGCTTCCCTCGCCCAAACCAACCCAAAACCAGCCGACTTAAATCAAACTGGTCGATTTTCCAATAACCGGTGTCGATCGACACCCTTCCTTGGTGTCGGTCGACACCCATCGACCATACCAACTCAAACCACAAATCAAACGCGCAATCGACTTAAACCGGAATTGATTTCTCAAACCGGTGTCGATCGACACCCCCTTTGGTGTCGATCGACACTAGGTATTCAAGAGATTTTTACACATTTTCATTGCGATGATCAAACCTTAGACCGACTGTACAACAATCAAACAAGAACATGTACAATCAATCCTCAATTAACACCTCAATGAGCATATGTAATCTACTCCCGAATCCCTAATGTCGTCCGATACCACTTCCAAAACAACTTTCTGGTTCGCGGATGTTACATCGAGGGGGCGTATTAGGGAATAATATCCCACATCGGAAGTTGGAAGGGATCTCATATAATATATAAGAGACATGGACCACTCCACTCATTGCCAATTGGTTTTGAGTTGGAAGCCCATGTAACTTAATAGCTTCAACCATGAATCAAATCAACTCAATCATGACTTGTGCTTTAGTATATAAATGATAATAAAAATTGTTTGTAATCTAGTTTTACTTTGTTACACGATGGATACATAGCTTGGGGACAGGTCTTATTCTTACATAAAGCGACACAGCTATGGTTCACGGTTCACCAACTTTTCCGGAGGAAATATTGAACCGAGTTTATACTGTTTTCACTTTTTTATAAAAACAAACTGTGACAAAATTAGGACAGGTCTTATATAAAAGTGAGCATATGTCTACCAAAATTAAGGCATCGAAGCACCGTCTCTGACTATGTCACTTCTCTTCAGACATCATAGCGCGTGTACGTAGATGCGATTATCCAACACTCTCCCTCGTTTCTAAGCACTTCCGGTCACTTGTTACATCGCCTAAGCTATACGCGAGTCGATCCTTGTTGGGCTGCACCGAATAATGTCTCTATGTTGTCCTCTATAACAGAGAAACCCGTGAGGACCGTTTGTATATTCACCCCCGGGAAACCAACGGAAATCGCCGCTTGGTTCTTATCCCTTCGCTTCCCGCTATGCCTTGGAATGGAATGTATGTTGCTGTGGGCTCAAAGATATTTGTGTTTGGTAGGATTTTTAACCATCACTATATCAATATGACATCGAGTGCCTTAAGCATCGATTGTAGATCTCACACGGTGCAAGACCTCCCGAGCATGCCTATTAACTTGACTGCTACAGTTGCTAACTTCATCGATGGGAAAATATATGTAATTGGATATTGGTGTTCTCACATATGTGGGAGCCAGAGATCATAAAGCCATACATTGAGATAGGTCTCACGTGGTCTCGTGATGTGGTGGTGATGGCTGATAAGATGTATGTGAGAGGTTGTGGTAACACCTTCTTTGAATAAATGGGAAAGTGATGAGATGTTGAATTCTAAGATGTGTGTTAAGTTTCCTTAGCATCAAACCTAAAACCAATTGGCAAGATAATGGCCCTTGTGAAGAAAGCTACAACCTTTAGGACGTCTCCTTTCAGTTGTTAGTAAAGCTTTCAACACACACCAAGAGAGAAACAAATGAAAGTTGAAGTCTTGAAGTTACTCGCTCAGAAACAGAGAAGAAAACAGAGAGCTTTGTGAAGAAGAAGAGTAAAGAGAAATAGAGGAACACACGCGAGATTTAACGAGTTCGTGCCGTTAACGAGGTCACTACATCTCTCCGGGATCTACCCGGAATCCACTAGATCAGAATCAGAGGTTTACAAAGAGGGGAATATGACAAGACCCCCTTACAAGAATCTCACTCAATTTCCCTTCTTTCCCCTGTTTCCCCAAGAACAATAAACAAGCTTACACTTTGAACTATTGCTCTCACTTCTCAATCGCGTATCTCTCTCTATAATGTATTAAGCTATTTATAAGGAAATGCAAGAAAACCTAGTAGCCACCACGCTCCACCACACAGCCGTTTTGAATGAGTCCGTAATATTAGGACTTGAGCTTATCTCCATGTTGAGTATCCGACAAAACAGTTTTGCATTTTTTTTGTTTCATCAAAAACGTGACAAACGGCTAGTCCATGTGGCTCTGCAATGTGGTCCTGCAAAGTGGTCTTGCACTCTTTTCCTTAGCTTGAATACTTCCTCTCCACGTTTTCACACATTGGTCTTTGCCTTGAATCTTCATGACTATATTCAACAAACTCCACCTATAGACATGAAGGATCAAGCGATGACTGTAAAACGTTTACCTGAGAGATAGAGAGACTTGTGAGTGATCTAGTATACTGGATCCAATCCCGATTCCTAAGTCCGATTACTCAGCCTTGACACGCAGCAAGTTCATCGCAGCCTGAAACTTACTGACGGGCAAGATCTTGGTGAAGATATCAGCCGGATTACACAGTATTGATATCTTTAACACCTCCACATATCCGTCTACAATAACATCTCGGATCTTGTGGTACTTTACGTCAATGTGCTTCGTTCTATCATGATGCACATTATTCTTCGACAATGCTATAGCGCTTTGAGAATCACAGAAAATCTCAACACTCTTCTGCTCATAGCCAAAGTCTTTCAACAACCCCTTAAGCCACAATGCCTCTTTCACAGCTTCATTCAAAGACATGTACTCGGCTTCTGTTGTCGACAGAGCTACAACTTTCTGCAATGTTGATCTCCAACTTATCGTATTGCCTCCAAGTGAGAACACCATACCACTGATTGATCTTCTTCTATCAACATCTGCTGCATAGTCTGAATCACAGTAACCTTTGAAAACGAATTCAGAGCCTTTCTTGTAGCACAACTTGTTCTTCATTGTTCCTTTAATGTATCTCAGCACCCACTTCACACCAAGCCAGTGTTCTTTGATCGGTTGACTCATGAATCTGCTGATGATACCAACTGGATACGATAAGTCAGGTCTGGTCCCAACCATTGCATACATGATACTTCCCACAACATTTGAGTAAGGCAATGACTTCATATACTCTGCATCCTCTCGCCTCTGCTATTTTGTAGCTGCACGCATCTTTAAATGTGCTCCAAGTGGTGTTACCACTGACTTTGCTTGTTCCATTTTGTACAGCTCAAGTACTTTGTTCAAGTAGCCCTCCTGAGACAGCCACAGTTTCCCATTTACTCTGTCTCGCTTTATCTCCATCCTGAGAATCTTGTTTGCAGCTCCAAGGTCCTTTATTTTGAATTTATCACTGAGCTGCTGCTTTAATGTTGATATAACTCCTTTGTCTTTAACAGTAACCAACATATCATCAACGTAGATTAGCAAATAAGCCTTTGAACCACCGTGAGGGTTTTGATGTAAACACAACTGTCCCTGAGACTTTTCTCAAACCCAATCTCAGTCATAAACCCATCAAACTTTTGATTCCACTCTCTTGGTGCCTGCTTAAGACCGTAGAGAGCCTTTTTCAGTAAACACACTTCATCTGGCTTGAACTGATCCTCAAAACCTTCTGGAGGCTCCATGTAAATCGTTTCCTCTAGCTCCCCATGCAAAAATGCTGTTTTTACATCTAACTGTTCAAGCTCAAGATCTTCTTCTATGACAATGGTTAGGAGAATACTTATAGACACATGTCTAACCACAGGTGAGAAGATGTCTGTGTAGTCTATCCCTTCTCTCTGGGCGTATCCCTTAGCAACAAGTCTCGCTTTAAATCTCGGATCTTCAACTTCAGGGATTCCAGATTTACGTCTGTATATCCACTTGTTTCTGATGACTCGTTGTCCTTTTGGTCTTAAGACAACAGTCCATGTGTGATTCTTGAGCAGAGAATCCATCTCTTCACCCATACCGCCATTCCAAAGCTCCCAGTCTTCATCATTTAGAGCTTCCTGATAGTTTGCAGGCTCTATTCTATCCCCATCGACTGTAGTGATAAGAGCTTCAGCATTGAACCAGTCTTCACTGTCATCCATCTCTTCACTGAAATAACCCTCAATGTCAAATCTCTTAGGAACTCTGACTTCTATTCTAACTCTGTCACGGGCCAAGTGATAGCTTTCCGGTGACTCTGCAGATTCATTCTCACTTACTTGTTCTTCATCTTTGTTTTCCTCTGACTCCTCTGCTTGATGACTGTCTTCTTCCGTGTGGTGATCATTCAGGGATTCTGTTTCTTCCGAATGATCTCCACCTAAGATATTATCACTGCTCTCTCCAATGTCGATGTCAAAGACTGTTTCTGGCGTTTCTTCCTCTACAGACTGAGATCCTTTCCCTCTCTGTATCACATCTTTGTACACGGAATTTTCCTGAAATGTTACATTTCTGCTAATTCCACATTTCTTCTCCTCAATCAACCAAGTTTTGTATCCCTTCACACCAGTTGGATATCCCAAGAAGACTCCTTTCTTGGCTCTTGGTGTCAGCTTCCCTTCGTCTGTGTGAACAAAACAAAAACACCCAAATCTCCTCAAGTAGCTGTAAGCAGGAGCTCTACCTGACCACTTCTTATCTGGTATTTCAGAGCTTAAGGCAGAAGATGGTGTCTTGTTAATCAGAGTGACTGCCGTATGAGTAGCTTCAGCCCAAAACGTCTTTGGTAACCCAGAGTCACTGAGCATAATCCTTACTTTCTCCATGATTGTGCGATTCATGCGCTCTGCAACCCCGTTTTGTTGCGGTGTGTAAGCACATGTTCTGTGCCTTACAATGCCCTTCTCCTTGCAGAAATCATTAAACCTCTGATTGCAGAACTCAAGACAATTGTCTGTTCTCAGGATTTTTATCTTCCTCACGGCTTGATTTTCAATCATCACACACCATTCAACAAAACTCTCAAAAGCTTCATCTTTATGCTTGAGAAAGTAAACCCATGTTTTCCTTGAGTAGTCTGATATATCCATATTTTGCATGATTTTACTTGGTATTTATCTATGTTTTCAAGTATTTTCAATAAGGCTTTATGCCTTTAGAGGTAGTTTTCTTGTATTTGTTGGTTTTGGAGTCTTAACAGGTTAAAACATCAAAAAGGATTCAAAAAGGAGCAAAAGAGCCTCAAACCATGATCCATGCAAGTTTCCAAGTCAAGAGCATCAATATAACTCCATTTGTCCGATTCTCGCATTTGGACAGAACCGGAGCATCCGAAAGATAACCGCGGCAAGGGGTCTTCCCGACGTCCAGAAATCATTATCTTGGTCTTTCTGGATAGATATTTGAGTCACACATCACGGCGAAGTGGATTCAAGCCATTTGTATCAACCATCAGGGAGAAAATCTTTTTCTCCCAAGACGTGTCCGCCAGGCGAGCAAACGAAGCCCATGGAGACTTGGCGCCACAAACAGTCCGGGATTCCGCGGAATGGACCCTGTCTCGACTTAACACAAGCCCAGATTGCTTTTGGTGGTTTACTTGTCCTGAGCCCGGTCCAATCACGTCGCAAATCATCAAGGCCGGTTAACCGGAAAGTTTCCTTTTTCAGCACATCATAACCCTAGCGACTACAAGCCTATAAATACATGTTTTTAGCCTTTGAAAGGAGGAGAGCCGCGAGTGTCTGTGCAAGAAAGAGAGCAGCCTTCAAGGAGGAGAAGCCCTAGGTGGTGCGCCGTCCAGAAGGAAGAAGGAGGCGCCGCTCAACTCATTGCACTCGCATCTCATTGTTTACATTTCTACCTTTTCCTTTTCACTTTTGTACTTTGGATCGAAAGTTATCAAAGGATTCGACTTGTTCTTCATCAGAGAAGCCTCTTTCAATCCCTTATCTCTTTTCATACTTGCATAATGATATCAATCTCGCCTTGCTTGCTTGATCGTAGTATGTCCGAGTAGATCCCCTCGTTAGGCCGAGGGAGATCGATGGACTCTTGACATGATTTTACTTGTTTGATTGCATAAAACGGGATTTACTCTTTTGGTTCTTCATATTTGCTTGTTCTTAATGCTTGTTGTTAAGAAAGCGCGCCTAAACAACTTGATCCTAGGTTGATACACTCTCCAAAAGCTTGTTGTATTGCCGAAACTAGTATTTGGTGAGCTAAGTGTTTTAGGCTTCCAAAAGTCGACCTAAGGAACTTAGTGAACAATCACAACTTGAACATTGATTAATGCATGCTTATAACTTGTAATAACCATCGAAGGTTGAGTCTATTAGGTTGTTTAAACATAGTGGCCGGAGCCACGAAAGTGGAAAGGTTATGCCTTAGTGTTGTGAGTTCAAGACGGTTTATAACTTATCCCATGCAATCTCTTGTCAATTCATTGAATGTTTCCATTGATTATCCTTTGCCTAACTTCTTTCTCATCTTGTTTACAATCTCATTCACTTACTCACTTGTTTTCATTGGATATCAAGACCACCACAAATCATATTCTTCGTTCTAGCTACTCATCACTCAATATAGACTTGAAACGAGATCACTCTTCCTTGTGTTCGACCCCGACTTACCACGGCTGTGCACTTGCAGCTCTACCAAGTTGGGTTATAAATTGTATTAGTTTGAAGCATAAAACCCAACGCATCATAGTCATCTATAAAGGAAATGAAATACTGACATTTCCCTAGAGACAAAGGCACGGAAGGTGCTCCCCATAAGTCAGAATGAACATAGTCTAACTTATCCTTTGTGTCATGAGTAGCAATAGAGAAGCTGACCCTCTTTGCTTTCCCGTACACACACTCCTCACACATATCCAGTGTGGAAATCTTCTTTCTGTCTAGTAGCCCTTTCTTGACCAAAATGTCCATATTCTTCTGGCTCATGTGGCCTAATCTTCGATGCCACAAGACAGTATCATTGGTCTTCTTTTCTGCTACTAACATCTCACCGCTCTCAGGCTTTCCCTGCAGTAAATACAGCTTCTCATGTCTCTTCCCTGTCAAGAGAGTCTTGATTCCGTTCTTGACTCTTAGGATCCCATCTCTCGAATCAAAACTATAACCCAGCTCTTCCATTGTTCCCATGGATAGCAGATTCCGGTCCATGTCAGGAATGTATCTGACTTGTGTCAACACAACACTCGAGCCATCCTCATTTATGATTCTTACATTTCCAACTCCTTTGACCTTTGATGTAGTTTTGTTTCCCATTCGAACTGATCCTCCGACGCTTTCTCTTAGAGATTCAAACCACTCTCTCTTGTGCGTCATGTGATAGTTGCAGCCTGTATCCATAACCCATTCATTCTCCAGATTTATTTTTGTTGAATGAAGAGCCTCCGAGACATATAAGCCTGTAGCTTCATTTCTGTTTTCTTTTACCATTGCAGCAGCTTCACCTCTGTTACTGCTTCTTTGGTTCTTCGATTTGCCTTGCACTTTTCCTCTGTTCGGGCAAGAGTTCCTGAAATGTCCTTCCTCACCGCAAATCCAACATCCTTTTCTGCTTCTTGAGGTTGATCGAGACTTGGATGATCTTGACAACCTGTCTCTATGTTCTGATCTACCTCTCTGGTTCCCTTTTTTTCTGACATAAAGCCCTTCTCCTTGACTCTTAGAGCTTCTAGAGTTAGTGCCAAACTCAAGCTCTTTTGAGTTTATCGCTGCAACAACCTCGTTAAAAGTTAATGTGGTTCTGTTTGAGTACCTCAATGTATCTCTAAGATGATCAAACTGTCGTGGTAGAGACATGAGGAGCAGAATAGCTTGATCTTCATCCGACACACTTGCGCCAACATTCTCCAAGTCATCTACTAGCTGCATAAAGTCATCAATGTTCTTCTCAATCGTTGAGCTTTCTGACATTCTGAAACTATACAGCTTTTGTTTCAGATATATTCGATTTGGAAGAGCTTTGGCTAGATACAGCCGATCCAGAGCCCTAAGCATCGCAGCTGCGGTCACCTCCTTCCTGAACTTTCTCTGAACCCTCTCGGTGATGCATAGGACTATGGCGCTTCTAGCTTTCTTCTTCTTCTCAGCGAAAGTTTTATCCTTTTCTTCTGCATCTTTTCCCGCTGGAGTGGCTGTAACCTTGTCAGATTCTTCCAAAGCTCTGGACAGACCCAACAGATCTATGTGAGCTAACAGCCGGTCTTTCCATAGAACGTAATCTCCATGACCATCAAACTTCTCCACCTCCCCTCTTGAAGACGACATGGTTTCTTCAACACCGGAGTGGTTGTTAAAGAGCCACGAACCACCGTAACCGGGCTCTGATACCAATATGTGAAGAAAGCTACAACCTTTAGGACGTCTCCTTTCAGTTGTTAGTAAAGCTTTCAACACACACCAAGAGAGAAACAAATGAAAGTTGAAGTCTTGAAGTTACTCGCTCAGAAACAGAGAAAAAAAGAGAGTTTTGTGAAGAAGAAGAGTAAAGAGAAATAGAGGAACACACGCGAGATTTAACGAGTTCGTGCCGTTAACGAGGTCACTACGTCTCGTCGGGATCTTCCCGGAATCCACTAGATCAGAATCAGAGGTTTACAAAGAGGCGAATATGACAAGACCCCCTTACAAGAATCTCACTCAATTTCCCTTCTTTCCCCTGTTTCCCCAAGAACAATAAACAAGCTTACACTTTGAACTATTGCTCTCACTTCTCAATCTCGTATCTCCCTCTATAATGTATTAAGCTATTTATAAGGAAATGCAAGAAAACCTAGTAGCCACCACGCTCCACCACACAGCCGTTTTGAATGAGTCCGTAAAATTAGGACTTGAGCTTATCTCCATGTTGAGTATCCGACAAAACAGTTTTGCTTTTTTTTTTTTCATCAAAAACGTGACAAACGGCTAGTCCATGTGACTCTGCAATGTGGTCCTGCAAAGTGGTCCTGCACTCTTTTCCTTAGCTTGAATACTTCCTCTCCACGTTTTCACACATTGGTCTTTGCCTTGGATCTTCATGACTATATTCAACAGCCCTTCTAGCCATTAATCTCGCAGACCATCAATCCTAGGGTTGAGGGGTCGGGCCCTTTCTGGGCCGGGTCAACGAGAATGGTGCGGATTAGGCTCTGATACTATGTTAAGTTTCCTTAGCATCCAACCTAAAACCAATTGGCAATAGGTGGAGAGGCCTCCGTCCCTTATATATTGTTCAAGGTCACTCCCAACTTTCGATGTGAGACTTATCTTACACACACTTTAGAGATTAAGGTCTCATGGTCCATTAACCTCTACAATATCCCAATAATGTGGTTGTGGGCGTGCGTTGTTGATGACGTATTGTACTATTACGATCGTGATGAGAACTGTTTAAGAAGGTATGATCCAAAGAAGAGGTGTTGGGGAGTGGTGAATGGTTTGGAAGAATTTTGGGCTGAGACGAGGGTTGTCACAGATTGTGAGTTACGGTGGGAAACTGGCTTTGTTTTTTAATAGTGTAACATCAGATTCCTCCTGGGAGAGAATAACAAATAAGATTTGGTGTGCGGAGATTTTGTTGGAAAGACGTAAAGGAGGAGAAATTTGGGGTAAAGTTGAGTGGTTTGACCAGCTTATGGTTCCTGAGGATTTTTACTTCACAAAATCTCTACCTATTATGCTTTGATGCTGAAACTCTATTTTATATAAACTGTGCTTTGTTTTATTTTACATTAATGAAATTTCTTTGTTGAGGTTTACCCAAACGCCTAGATGAGAATTTTCTTTGAGTACTATATGGATCATTGCTACATTGCTAATATATATTGCTCACTTGTTTATTAATTGATTAGTTAGGCACCAACTAGAATATCATTTTTTTTATTGGAAACACTAATCAGAAAATGAAGAACACTGATCAGTTCTTGGTTTCCTTTCTTAGTTTCGTTTTTTCTCTCATCACATTTAAGATTTCAACGAAGTTTTAAAAGAAATTGAGGTGATGCATAAAGCTACGTGAATTGTTGGCTATTTCCTCTCAAGTTAAATCCAAGAACAACATCAAGCATAAGAAAAAACAAATTGAATCTATCTATTATATTTAAAGGTTTACAAAATTACTAGTTAAAATAAATAAAAATATAACCAAAACGTGTGTGAGAATCTATCAAACTAAGATGAAAAGAGAAAGTAGAGAAACTAGGAAGTAGGATCCGATCCAAACAATAGAGTTTGAAGCTGCGCTTTGTGGAGCTGGTGATGGTCCCATCTGATACTGTGGACCATTGTTAACCGGTGAATCAGCCAAAGGAGACGAGGACGAGCTTCTTGATCGGACTAATCTAGGAACGGGAGCTGCAACTGGACCCAACGATCACTACAAGAAAACAGCGGTTTTGAGACGAAAATATTTCCGTCGCAATCTTGCGATGGATTTGCGACGGACTTGCGACGGAAAAAGAAACCATCGCAAATCAGTCGCAAATTTGCGACGGAATTGCGAGTCAAGAAGAATCCGTCGCAATTCCGTCCCAAATTTGCGACGGAATTGCGATGGAAAACTGCCATCGCAAGTTTGCGACGGATTTGCGGTTACGAGTTTTCGTCGCAAAGTTCTTCGTCACAAATCCGTCGCAATTTGCGACGGATTTGCGAGGAAAAGTTGGTGGCCGACATGCGGACCGGTTAGGTACGCACGTGTTAATTGAATTTACCTAACTCATTGAGATGAATATTTCCGTCGCAAGGCCGTCGCAAGTTCGTCGCAAGTGACTCGTAATTCCGTCGCAAAGTCGAATCCGTCGCAAAATATCCATCGCAAATCCATAGCAAAAAATTTTCAGAAATCTATAAATAGCGAAACGTTCATCGTTGGAAATCAGAAATCAAAAACAAAAAAAAGGGGAAGAGAGGGAAAGAGAGGGAAGAGGAGAAGGAAAAAAAAAAAAGAGGGAAAAAAAAAATAAAACACTAAAAAAATTAGTTACGGAATATATGAGTTACGAAGCTGGATGTACAATCAAAGAGATCCAGGGACCGACGAAGTGAGGAGAGAGTTTGTTGAAGGATTACATGGATTCTTTAACCAAGCACAAAACCAACCACATGCAATGCAAACTGGTAAAATATTTTGTCCCTGTAAGAAATGTAGGAACAAAAAATATATCGCTGTTGATACTTCTAAAAAACATGTATTTAATAGAGGATTTGTACCAAACTATTATGTATGGTATTTTCATGGGGAAAATCATTATAATACTTCTCACTATGAAGCGGGAAATAGTGGTTCGAGTCAAGGGGTTGAAGAACATAATTATAGCGGTAGCTATGATTATGGTCATCCTGATATATTGGGAAATGATATTGGGTATCAGCAAGGGAACAGGTTTCATGATATGGGTCCAGATGCATTTCATGAAACTACGCCTGTTCTTGCTGATAATCCTATGAAAGCAATTTTGGAAGAACCCAACATTGAAGCACAAAAGTTTTATGATATGTTAGATGCTGCAAATCAACCACTTTACGATAGGTGTAGAGAGGGACTTTCTAGATTGTCACTAGAAGCTAGGATGATGGCAATTAAAAGTGAGGATAACAGCAGCGAGAGTAACATGGATAAGTGGGCTGGACTATTTCAAGAGTATTTACCGGAAGATAATCTTTCTGCTGGTAATTACTATGAAATACAGAAGTTGGTTGCGGGTCTTGGGTTACCTTATGAAATGATTGATGTATGCATTGACAATTGCATGATTTTCTGGAAATATGATGATAAGCTGCAGGAATGTCGATTTTGTGGGAAGCCGAGATACAAACCCACTATTGGAAGGAGGCGGGTCCCTTACCAACGTATGTGGTACTTGCCAATCACCGAAAGATTGAAACGGTTATACCAATCGGAAATGACGTCAGCGTCAATGAGATGGCATGCAGAACATTCCACACATCATGGAGAGATAACACATCCCTCAGATGCAAAGGCGTGGAAATACTTTCAGACGGTACATTCAAACTTTGCTAATGAGTCCAGGAATGTTTATCTAGGATTATGCACAGACGGATTTAGTCCATTTGGTATGTCAGGGAGACAATATTCGCTATGGCCCGTCATAATGACGCCATATAATCTTCCGCCGACAATGTACATGCAGCGAGAATTTTTGTTCTTAACTATTTTAGTGCCAGGTCCAAAGCATCTGAAGCGATCCCTAGATGTATTTCTGCAACCTTTGATCGATGAGTTGAAACAACTGTGGTATTCAGGAGTCTGCACATTTGATTACTCGCAGCAACAAAACTTCAACATGCGCGCAGTATTATTGTGGACGATTAGTGACTTTCCAGCGTATGGAATGTTGTCGGGGTGGACTACGCACGGAAGACTATCGTGTCCACACTGTTTGAATAGGGCAGAAGCATTTCAGCTGAGGCATGGAAGAAAACCTTGTTGGTTTGATTGTCACCGTCGTTTTCTTCCTATCAATCACAAGTACCGAAAGAACAAGGTTTTATTTACAAAGAATAAAGCTGTCCGCGGTCCCACTCCGGATTATCTTTCGGGACAGGATTTGCTTGATCAGATCGATTATTATGGTGGTGAGGAAACATGCAAACATGCCTGACGGATATGGACAAGCACACAACTGGCACAAAAAAAGTATATTCTGGGAACTCCCATATTGGAAGGATCACCTTTTGCGACATAATCTTGACGTTATGCATATCGAGAAGAATTTTTTTGATAACATCATGCATACCATTTTGAATGTCCAAGGAAAAAGTAAAGACAATATGAAATCGAGGCTGGACTTAGCTGATATATGCAAAAGAACCGAGTTGGAGATTAATAGAGACGGTAAACAGCCAATTCCGAGTTTTCGATTGTCTGCATATGGGAAGAGAGCTCTATTTGATTGGGTGGCCTCATATGTCAAATTTCCGGATGGATATGTTTCCAAATTCTCACGATGTATAGAGCGAGGACAAAACCTTTCTGGTATGAAGAGCCACGATTGCCATGTTTTCATACAGCGACTACTACCGTTTGCATTACAAGAGCTATTGCCGTCTCATGTCCACGAAGCAATTGCTGGTTAACAAGTATTTACATTTCTTTTAATTGAGTTTATGTACATAATTAAATTAATATATATGTTTTATTAATTTGTTTATGGTGTATATTAATATATTATAGGTATTGGGGCGTTTTTCCGAGATCTTTGCATGCGAACACTGACAGAAGACGGGGTAGAGAAGTTAAAAAAAAACATTGATCTCTTGTTATGTAACATGGAGAAAATCTTCCCTCCTTCATTCTTCGACGTGATGGAACACCTAACGGTACATTTGCCATATGAGGCGGATCTCGGGGGGCCTGTGCAATTCAGGTGGATGTATCCGTTCGAGCGTTTTATGGGACACTTGAAGGGAAAGGCTAAAAACCTTGCAAAAGTTGAGGGATCCATAGTACAAGGTTCATTGACAGAGGAAACATCTAACTTCGCGTCCTACTATTTTAGTCCAAATGTGAGAACGAGAAGAATCGCTACGAAACGATACGATGATGGAGGCGTTGCACCTGTTTATAGGCATGTTGTCCCCAGCATCTTCAAAGAAATAGGCAGACTTGCTGGAAAGGTGAAGGAAAAATCATGGGACCATGAAGATTTGAGAGTGGCTCACAATTACATATTGCGTAATCTGGATGAAGTGCACCAGTTTGAGAGGTAACTTTGATAATACGTTTATATATATATATAACCCGAGATTTTTGTGCAGCATATTTGATAATCTGATCCGCCAAACATACCATGGTTTACAAGAGCATGAGTATGAGTTTTACAAAGAACGTGACTTTGCTGGATGGTTAAAATACTATGTAAGTTCTCTTCAAATTAGTGATATATAAACTAAAACCTAACACTATATATATATAATTAATGTACCATTTGTTTGTATATAGGTGAGAGAAGGCTGTCATCCGGAACAAATACCGCTGTGGCTGCATGAGATTGTGAACTCTCCAATAGGAAAGATCACTACAGCACCAATGTACTGTACTCGCGGGTACATTTTCCATACGTACAAGCATGGCATGCGGAAGTCAACCGCAAATTATGGTATTCATGTCCCGGGCGAAACAGAATTCTTTGGAGTTTTGCAAGAGATCATCGAGGTCACATACCCAGGAATTATCAACTTGAAATGTATTATGTTCAAATGTGATTGGTATGATCCGACACCAGGTCGAGGGGTTCGCAGAAACGAGACGGTAGGTGTCACCGATGTAAATGCAAACCGGAAATTTTCGAAGTTCGAACCCTTCATCCTTGCATCGCAGGCAGAGCAAGTGTGTTTCATTCCTTATCCTCGAGTTAGGCAAAGACGGGAGACTTGGTTATCGGTCATAAAGGTCAATCCAAGAGGTTATGTAGTTGGTTTAGACAATGAAGTAGCCATGCAGCATGACAGAGTTGCAGAAGTTTCAAACCCGATCGAATCCACAGAAAATATCATACACGTTAACCCCGAGAACAGAGAAGTTGAAGACGTCGTTGACGATTCAAGTGAAGATAGAGAAGCCGATGAATTCGAAGAGTCTGCGACTGATGAAGAAGAACGGGAGCACAGTGAAAACTCTTACGTATCTGAAAATTACGATGAAAATGAGGATAATCTTGACTTTGATTAATTTTAAGGTTTTTCTTTGTATTTTCAGTTGTTCGTATTTTACATATATTGTCACTCCATCGCAAACTTTTTACTTAGAAGACTACACAAAAGTCATTTCAGGATAACATTTTTTACCTTGCAGATGTCTTGTCTCTGGTTCCCCACGCTGAGCCACTTGATGACAATGATTTTGAGTTTGTTTTAGAGACCCATGCATTATCGGCTTCTCTTCTAGATTTGACGTCACCGGGTGGCTTTTTGTTCCAGCCGCCGTCACTGTTGTTTCCGATATCCCCCTGATCGTTCCCGGTACCCTAAGCTGCTTTGTTATCATTTCCCGGTTTGTCATTGGAGTTAGAACCCCAGCTAGACCAGTTTCCGACAGAGGATGAATCGGTGGAAGGCTTTCTAGTGTTTGATTATAGTATTTAAATCCACCGTCGTCATCCTTCTTACCCCATGAAGATCCACCATCATCTTTCTTACCTCAAGAAGATTCACCGTCATCCTTCTTACCCCATGTTGATCCTCCGTCATCCTTTGTACCCCATGTTGATCATGGATCTTCATTCTAGGGTTAAAAAAGATGACGGCGGATCAACATGGGGTAAGTAGTATGACGGTGGATCTTCTTGAGGTAAGAAAGATGATGGTGGATCTTCATGGGGTAAGAAGGATGACGGTGGATTTAAATACTATAATCAAACACTAGAAAGCCTTCCACCGATTCATCCTCTGTCGGAAACTGGTCTAGCTGTGGTTCTAACTCCAATGACAAACCCGGAAATGATAACAAAGCAGCTTGGGGAACCGGCAACGATCAGGGGGATAGCGGAAACAACAGTGGCCGTGGTTGGAACAAAAAGCCACCCGGGGGACGTCAAATCTAGCGGAGAATTGCGATGGAATTGCGATGGAAACATAAAAAAATTTATGTCCATCGCAAATCCGTCGCAAGTCTGCGATTGAATGGCGATGGATATTAAAATTTTTATGTTTCCATCGCAATTCCATCGCAACATTGCGACGGAATTGCGATGCATTGATTAATTTTCCGGTTTCCATCGCTAAGCCGTCGCAATTTTGCAACGGAATTGCGATGGATTGTTAAATTTTTCGCTTTCCATCGCAATTCCCTCGCATATTTGCAACGACTTTGCGATGGAAACTCAAGTTTTAGGGTTTAGGGTTTCCTATTTTTCTTATAACAAGGTTTTTGGGTAATATAATCTTATTATGTACTGTATAATTCAACCCTAAAAGCTTTTTAGTAAATAAAATATGTTTCTCTTGAACTACGTACATATCAAGCTCATTGAAGCTTACGACATATATAACATTACAAACGGCTTTGTTGAAACATCGACCATATATATATATACATATATGTATGAATGTTCAATATCTATATTCATAGTCAAATTCATCTACTAATAAGCATATATATTCAATATCTACAACCCTTATTACTCCGCGTTCGGATTAGGGTTTCCAACATATTCCTCGCAATTTCATCGCAAAATCGCGACTGAATTGCGACGGAAATGCCCCATTCCATCGCAATTATGTCGCAAATCTAGGGTTCCCATTCTTTAATTTCGTCGCAATTCCATCGAAAATTTGCGATGGATTTGCGACGGTATTTAATTTCTATATATATGAGCGCTCGGGTTTGAGCTTCGCTCAAACCGACCCCCCATTACCGCCTCCGTCCTGTTTCCGCGACTTCTTCTTCCGCGACCGGTCGTCAAGCCCTCCGCCGCCGCCGAGCCGTTCTCTTTCTGACGCCGCCTTTTCTCCCGCCGTTCCGCCGCGCCGTTCCGCCAAGCCGTCCTTTCTCCCGCCATTCCACGCCTTTCTCTTATCTTCACGACGCCGCCATCTCTCCCGCCGTTCCGCCGGGCCGTTCCGCCAAGCCGTGCCGCCGAGCCGTTCTCTTTCCGACGCCGCCCTTTCTCCCGCCATTCCGCTGCGCTGTTCCGCCAAGCCGTCCTTTCTCCCGCCGTTCCGCGCCTTTCTCTTCTCTTCCCGACGCCGTCATCTCTCCTGCCGTTCCGCCGCGCCGTTCCGCCAAGCCGTTCCGCCGCGCCGTTCTCCTCTCTTTCTGACGCCGGCCTCTCTCCCGCAGATCCGCAGCGCCGTTCCGCCGCCGGTCGTCTGTTCCGCCGCCGGTCGTCCATTCCGCCGCCGGGCGTCCCCCGCCGTTCTCTTCTGCAATCCGCCTCCGCTCATACCGCCGGCGTCTCCACAGCCCATTTGGTAATTTTTCTTTTTTTTGTTCCTGATTTTGCTAGATGTTTAGAGGAATTTAGATTGAAAAAATATAGTATTGAATCGAAATTTTTAGATTTTGTTAGATAATTAGATCGAAATTTTTAGATTTTGTTAGATAATTAAATCGAAATTTTTAGAATTGTTAGATAAGTAAATCGAAATTTTTAGAATTGTTAGATAATTAACTCGAAATTTTTTGAATTGTTAGATAATTAAATCGAAATTTTTAGAGTTAGTAATGATATATTTTGATTGTTGAATTTGTTAAGATTGTTGAGTTTTTTACAAATGAAATAAAATCTAATTAAATCATTACAAAACTTTGAAATGATTTTGATTTTGTTAGATAACTAAATCTAAATTTTTGGAATTGTTTGATAATTAAATCGAAATTTTTAGTTTTTCACATGTAATTTGTTCATGTGATTAGATTAGTTTTAGAATTGTTTTAATTTCTAGAAACTAAAAATGTACAATTATTATTGTTACTTTGTATTTTACTTTTTTAATTTAATGCAGATGGAGCAACAAAACACTTACCAGGAGTTCTTGAGTCAGGGAGGATCCGGGGGCCGTGCTGGTTCCGGGGGTTCCCGTGGTGGTCGTTCCGTTCCCGTGAGGAGTCACGGGCACCCTGCTAGTAGTTCCCATGGTTCTACGGGACGGGAGCAGCAGCAGCGGGTACGGTCTCGGTCTCCTTCTCCACCTCGTCAGGCAGCCGCAGTTGAGGCCGCGGTTGAGGCCGCTAGAGCCCCATTTTATGCGGCCATGAGTGAGATTTTATATGAGCCCGGTCATGATCTCCTCCCTCATCTTCATCCACACCGCCCACCGAGAACTTTATGGTATGTAATTTTAAATTTTTATTAGTTCTTGTTTTATTTTATATTGTACTTTTTATACACTTTTTTCTTTTTCAGGTTCTCTCATGATTCGTCCGTCGCTTCAGCAGTTACGGAAATCTTTGAAAAAGATTACCAAGATGCTTTTGCCCGGTGGAAGGATGTGATGGAACCCGTTCTCCAACGTTGGTTCTCTACTTTTGCTGTAAGTTTTAATGTATTTTTTATTAATTTTTAAAAATATTTTCTTATTGCTGATCACTAACATTATATTATTGTTTTCTGATTTTTTTATTTCAAGCGCAAGTATCACTGGGAGTCTGGCTTTACCGAGAGGGTTTACCAAGAGTTCTGCGCCAAAGTCCATGATCGGTTACCCGATATGGTACATCGATGGAAGAAGTCGTGGTTGGCGAAGGGTGATGCTGCCAAGCCACTTCACTTTGATCAGAATGTGTGGGAGGGCTTGGTTGCTTACTGGTTGGATCCTGATCACCGGAAACGGAGTGACAACAGTAAGTCCGCCCGAGGGAAGAGGAAAAATTCTAAACATCGATCCGGCCGAATTTCTTACGTGGCCCGCGGCCGAATGCTTGTAAGTTTTTTTCTAATTATTTTTTAACAATATTTTTTGTATCATTTATAATTCTTATCATTTTTATGAAATCAAAAATTATTTTATAGGCCGAGGAACAAGGGGAATCAGAGACGGATTTGCTGGCAGTTCTCGCGTATGCCAAACGGAATCCGGATGGCACTTTCCTGGATGACAATTCTGAGGAGCTCTACAACGACGTTAACTCAAAACTACAAGAGTTGACTCAGAATGATGATCCCGACAGCGTCGCTTCTGGTTCTTCCGTCGCCGTGAAGAACAAGGTTTTTCTTCAGGTAAATTTGTATCATTTTTTTAGTTTAAATTATTTTTATTCTTATGTATATTGTTGGCTTCTTAATTTCAATGTTTTTTTTGGTTTTTCAGTCCGCTCCCCGTAGAAAGGGGAAGATTTGGGGGGGGGGGGGGGGGGGGGGTTCTCTTCAATCCCAAATCGATCTTGGGAGCGGTTATGTTTGCGGTTCCGCTTCGAGTCGGTTCCTGGATCCGAACGAGGTTCCTGTGTTGAAGGAGGAATTGAATGCAACAAACACAGAATTGACTACAACAAAGACGAAGGTTGAGGCGTTCAAAGAGATCTTCGACTACTTGGGCAACTCGGATCCGAAGCTCAAGGAGATTATGAGCCGTTTGCGTCAAAACCAGCAGCAAACCGAGGGCGGAACCAGCGGAACCGGCGGATCGGATCAGGACGGACCCAGCGGACCATCCGTCGATTTTTAGTTTTCGTTTTATTGTTTTTTGTGTTATTTATGAATATTTTTGTTTAATGATATTTGAATTAAAATTTAATTTAATTTAATTATGATTTTCATTTTTTTAATTTATTTATTTATTAAAAAACAAAAAAAAAATTAAAAACCAATTTAATAATTAAAAAATTAAAAATTAAAAAAAAATAAAAACTTGCGACGGAATTGATTCCGTCGCAAGTTTGCGATTGATAGTATGAGTCGCAAGTTTGTGATGGACTTATTCTGTCGCAAACTTGCGATGGATTCTATTCCGTCGCACGTTTGCGATGAATTGCGACGGACCGTATTCCATCGCAAACTTGAGATGGATTGCGACGGAGTTAAGTCCATCGCAAGTTTGCGACGGAATATAATCTCTCGCAAATCAATCGCCAAATTGCGACTGAATAAATATGGTCGTAAATCCGTCGCAATATTGCGACGGAATTGCGAGGGAAAAGTCATTGCGAGGAACAATTTGCGACGAAAATTTTTGTCTCGCAATTCCATCGCAAATCGTCATCTGCGATGGAATTGCGACGGGAATTTTCGTCGCAAATGGCCTATATTTCTTGTAGTGGATGCTGGTAAGACGAGGATTTGAAGCTTTTGACCTATCTCGCAGTCAGAGCCGCTACTAAAGGAAAAAAGAAACTTTGGCTTAAGGCATAATTATTTGATATAAAATTGAAAAGGCATATTTGCAAATAGTTTTGTGGTTTATTGGTATTAAATGCTTTTGTTTTTGTTAAAATTGTATTTCGAGCTCATTTCCCTCACTAATATCCCAAGGCTAATCAATATATATATATATATATATATATATATGTGAATCATATTATGTATCTATGCTCATTTTCTTTACATGATTTCAATTTTTCTCATTTTCTTTTTTAACCATTCTAAATGTTTATTGACAACTTTTAAAGTACGTGAAAATTTAATATAAGATATAGCATTCTTATAACAACTTTTTGTAACATTTTATATAGTAATCATATTATACTAGACAATTTATTTTGTGAACTGTTTTCTTGAATTTCTATTATAAAAAAAAATAATAATAAAAAATTTTAGCCTATGGCATTAAAATGTTTAGGCACCGAGCAGAACAGTGACCAGGAGTTCGGCATATAAGTTACGGATTCCCGGTTTGGTTAGACTGACCGTGTCAGACCCGGTTTTGTATCTCCCTAGAGGGCTAGACGGTTCACAGAGCTCGAAATCAGTAGGAGTGACTTCAGTGACGTCGTGGTACTCATTGTTGTATTCGAAGACCAAAGAGTCTCCGACTTTGAAAGTTCTTGAAGAAGCCCAAGCCTCGTAATCCGCGCCCATCATGGTCCATCCTTTTGAGTCGCCGACTTTGTGAACGGTTCCTCCAACGGCAACTCCAAAAAGTGCCACAAGAATCAGCAAGGACGTGAAGAAGGATTTGCTCTTGATCAAAGCCATGATATAACGCAGAGCAAAAAGAAAATAACTTTGAAAGAGGTTTATGAAGTTTTGAGTTTGTTTGGTGAGAAGTTTAAGATATTTATATAGAGCCCGACGTATATTTGAGTTAAATCTTTTTGCCTTTAGGGATGTGAAGATTTGGATAGTTCCTAGTGACTGTTGATGTTACTCTTACATTCTTTTTTCATATATGAAAGATATTAGATATACTCAATGACCTTGTCTAATCCGAGTTTCCTTTTTTTTTCTTCTCTTTAACTCTTATATAAGCTTCTTTGTTTAGTTATCATCAGATTGTACTTTGATGGTTCTACTTCTCTAATTTGTCGTTGGCTCATGTTTTCGTTTGCGTGCAGTAGTAAATGGATTTTTTTATTCATATGGGATATTGATATTTGATGGAATAAATGAATTTTAACTACTCATCAACAGTGGCGGAGCCACAACCAAAATTTACAGGGGTCATAATATATATTTATACATATCTTTCTATATTTATCATAAATATATCTCACAAACACTTAAACAAATGAAGAATATATAAATTATGAATAGATTATATTGTTTTCTATCATAACAGAAAAAAAATTATATATATACACCTAAGTTAGTAAATCTCAAGAGAATAGAAGAAATTCTTAAAGCTAAACTTGAAAATGCGTCTTCTATGGTCTATACCATTTTTTCATAGCAATATGTGTTTTTACGTTCTATAACTAGCTATGTTGTGATTATAAATAGATAAGTATGATGTTAGATATCTAGAAAATTAGCTATGTTGTGATTATAAATAGATAAGTATGATGTTAGATATCTAGAAAAACTTTGGGTTGAATACGCTCAGCCTCTTTCCCCCTTAACTCAATAAATTATGTCTAATCCACCCTAAACTTTATACTTCCGCATATTTCCCCTCAAACAAATTGATTTCTGTATATATTTCTCTCCAGAATGCGATATACCTAAAATACGGTTTAGTGAATTGATCGCAATTTATGTTTTTAATTGAATTTGGGGAAACCGACATAAATTGTTAAGATTGGAGGGCGATAGGCAGAGCTTAAAAAAATGGGTGGATACCAACAAAAATCGATTAGTTGGGGGGCTGAGAGCCGGCAGCCCTTAAACCAAAGGAGGAGTTGAACTTAGGTTTAGGGGGTCAATGCCCAGTAATATACCAACTGAGCTGCTTATTCCATATGAAATGTTGTACATCAAAATTTATTTAACTATTTCACCTGGGTCAGTTGACCCACCTGGTTCTTCACTGGCTCCGCCACTGCTCATCAATATATCTCTTTTCAATATACAACATATCTAATAAAGGATCCCATATGAATAAAAAAAAAAATTTGATGATCAAGGACAATTTAAACAGATAATCTACTAGTATATGAAAGCACAATAGGCCTGGGCAAATTATCTGCTAGATCCGCTTCGATCTGTTATCCGCTTCGATTCGATCCGAAAAATCCAGATAATCGTAACGATACAAAGCAAAACAAATACTAAAATTCAATATCCGTTATAAACTGAGCAAATAGCAAATATTTTTTTTAAAACCGGATATCCGCTCCGCTCCGTATATTATAATAATTACGTATATAATAGTATAAATTTGTTCTTTTTATCTTTATAAACATACAAATCAACAAAAATATTGTCTTCACAAATATAATCCACTCATTTATGCAGTAAAAAAGTCTAATAACGTAACCGTAGCTTATATAATTAGGAATATTGTGACTAAATAAAAAAACTAGCAAATCATATGTTTAAAACTTTAAAATTATTTTTGTATTATGTTTAAATGTTAACGATGATATGTTTAGTGGTACCGTTGTGATCAATTAATTACGTATTTAGAACTTATTTTTAAAGGCATATTATAATTTATGAAACAATAATATATTTTTAAAGACATATTAAAGATGTATCTATCTAATTTTCAATTATTTATTATTTATATATGTTTTTATTTATTATTTTTAATATTTTATGGATTGGATCGGATATCTGCGGATATTTAATTTTTTTACGGATATCCGGATTTCTGGATATCCGGAAAGTTTCGGATCGGAACGAATTACAAAATCAAATAATCTGATCAGACGGAGCGAATCACGGATCACAGATATTTTCCGGATATCCTCTCTGTGGCCACTCCTAAAGCACAATATGGCTCTCTCCAAAAACTGACACATCACCACATGTGGCTTAAAATTAATTTCATCCAAGTTAATTAAAAGCACCAACAACCTTTCGAACGTCTTGATGTTATTTATTTAAAAACTGCGCGTTGTTCTATCTGTAAGAAAAACGGCGGCCAGTTGAAAGAAGAAATCACCGCGAGCGAGCTTTTAGCTTGGGCGCTCTCTCCTCCGGTTCGAGAAGAGAACCATTTCTCATGGCGGTAGTACGGTTTCTACGATTTCCAATTTCTTCGCGGGTCTTCTCGTACCCGACCCGACTCATTCGGGTCACACCGGCGTTAGTACGATTCTCTTCCTCCGCCGCGTTTCAGCAATCCACTTCCCTCTCACCGTCTTCTTCAAAGAGCTCCGGCCAATTTCTCGCCGACAAATGGGAATCATATCGGAAGAAGAAAGTCGTCATTCGGATTGGGTACGTCGGTACCGATTACAGAGGTACGATTTTCTAGTTCCCGTCGAATCGCGCCATTCTTCTGTGCCCCGTTTGTGATTTTGTTCTCCATATTCAGGTTTGCAGATTCAAAGAGACGATCCTGCTCTTAAAAGTAAGTCTCTTTCTTTCCGTCTAATAAAGTTCGGATTTTTCCCATATAAAGTTGCAAGTTTTACCACTCGACAGTGAATCACAGCATAAACCCTAGACCCTTTGGAAAGCTCTGTAGACTATTATGCTAAAATTAAGCTCAAATGCCTTTGAAATGTAGCTATTGAGGGTGAATTAGAGGGTGCTATACACAAGGCTGGTGGGATTCTAGATAGTAACTTTGGTGATCTTCATAAGATTGGTTGGGCTAGAAGTAGCCGAACCGATAAAGGAGTAAGCTTTCTTCTTTTTTCTCTGTTCCACATCTGATGAATGATCCTCTCTTCTAATGCATAGACTCACTTATGTGTGTGCGTCTCTTTGATGGTCGTTTATGTTTCAGGTTCATTCTCTGGCAACGACAATATCGCTGAAAATGGAGATCCCTGAGACTGCTTGGAAGGATGATCCTCACGGCACTCTTCTTGCTAAGTGCATCAGCAAACATCTTCCTCAAAATATCAGAGTTTTCAGCGTTTTACCATCACAAAGGTGAGTGACAACTTGTTGGTGCAAATATGATTCTCTAATGTTTTGAAAAGTCACAGAGTGATATTTGCATCTTCACAGGAGATTTGATCCCAGAAGGGAGTGTACACTTCGGATGTATTCTTATCTCCTTCCTGTTGATGTTATTGGGGTCAAGAATAGCTTCACTCCAGATGAGATTGAGCATCACATTTCGGATTTCAACGAGATTTTAAGAGAATTCGAGGTGAGAGAAGCTTTGCATAGTTTCAGAGACTTCAAAGCGAAACTTGTTACCGTTCTTGCTTCATTGGCTCTGTTTCTGTCTTGTAGGGTGATTATCCTTTCCATAACTACACACAACGTTCAAAGTACAGAAGGAAAGCTCAACAAAAGTTATCTCAGAGAAACGGACGCCCTCCAAAGAAACCAAAATCAATCAAAGCATCAGAATCAGAGTTTACAGAGGAAATTCACAGAGAAGTTGAAGAAGAAGAAGAAGAAGAAGAAGAAGAAGAAGAAGAAGCAGAGGGTGAATGTAAAGAACATGTTCCTGATTCTGATAACTCTCAAGCGTACATTCGTGCAAAATGGCTATACGAGCCAGACGAAGCGGATAAGCTCAGCTCAGCTCATTTCAGGAAAGTGTTTCAATGTCGTTGCGGAAAGCTTGAGAATTCACTTGGATTTGGCTTTGTCGAGATCTCCATATGGGGCGAGTCATTCATGTTACATCAGGTAATATACAGACACACAACCGTTTCTTTCTTGCAAAAACTTAGTTTGGTTATGCAAGAGTGTAACTAAAAAGGTTTGTTTTGGGAGTGTAGATACGGAAGATGATTGGAACAGCTGTGGCAGTGAAGAGAGAGCTGCTTCCTAGAGACATCATAAGACTATCTCTCAACAAGTTCACAAGAATCGTTTTGCCTCTGGCTCCATCTGAAGTACTGATCTTGAGAGGGAACAGTTTCCAAGTGCGTAAAGTTCCGGGGAAGTTCCAGAGGCCGGAGATTGAAGCAATGGGTGAATCAGAGGAAGTGAATAAGGAGATAGAAGAGTTTTACAGAGCGGTGTTGGTTCCACAGGTGAGCAGATTCTTGGATTCTGAGGATGCTCCATGGAAAGAGTGGTTGGAGCATTTGGAGAGGAACGATGGTTTGATCGATGAGGATTTGGAAGATGTAAGGAGAGGTTGGAATGAGTGGAAATCGAAGCTGAGAGTTATCACGAGGAAGACAGAGAATGATGGAGAGTTTGGTTCTGGAGAGTTTGGTTCTGTTTCAGTACCTGTGCATCAAGCTCTGCATTAGTCACATTTACGTTTATGCAATTTTGACAAATTGTTTTATGATTGATTATTTTATTTCTAATCACTTTGAATCTGAGAAAAATCTAAAGTTTTGTGAACTTCAGATTGAGAGGTCTCGCTGTTTCTAAGACAATGTTGAGACATGTATCAATGCCTAATTTGGATTTTTGTTTAGTTGTTCTATAAATGGAGATAGAGACTTATTTCCATATAGCGTCATATTTGACGTCATTCATGCGTCAGTTTAATTTTGTTTATATCATAAAACTATCAAAATCAAAATCAACATAAATTAAGTAGGGAAGCAAAGAATGAGTAAATGTGTGAGGGTTACATTACATGCAGATGAAGACGTGTAACTATACTAGCTATTCACTGAATCTTTTTCTTGTTAGCTTTGCTTTGTAATGTTTCTTTCAATCACAATCTTCGTTCTTTGACTAATCCTTCGTCTATGCAGCAAATCTTCGTTATAAATTTTCGTTGTCAATATTAGTAAATTCGGATTTTCTGGAATCTATTGACTCTTCATATCATATATTTGAGAACATTCTTTTAAACTTTCTTTCCAGCCTAAAAGAAAAATGTTTTTTTTTTTCTTTTGAAATGGTAAGTAGTATCATACTATCAGTCCTTCTTAAAAAGAATTTAACTATTTGATCGGCAATGTCGTTAGATCAGTTGGATCTCTGATAATATTCTACATTTAATAGATTTTTAACTTAGTGTCAATTGATAATAAGTGATCAGTTTGTCAATAATTCATATAGACATTATTAGTTTGAGTCTCATAAGATTTCAGATGTGAAATTCCTAACAATTAGTGACAAAAATAATAGCTGGTCAAGTATAATTTTCAGACATGTATCTATACCTAATTTGGTTTTTTTTTTTTTTTTTTTTTGTATTTATAGATAAAGACTTATTTCTACAATCGTGTCATATTTGACGTCACTCATGCGTCAGTTTAATTTTGTCTGCATCACAAAGTGTTAAGATCACAATCAATAAAGTAGGGAAGCAAACAATGAGGAAATGTGCGAGGGTTACATTATGCATGCAGATGAAGACGTGTGTGTAACAATACTAGCTATTCACTGAATCATTCTTGTTAGCTTTGCTTTGTATCAATCTAGAATTAGTATTGGCATCAATGCCATATCACATTGATTAAGGAGTATAATTGATACTATCTTGACTGAATATCGTCCGACTAATGGTGATTGTAATACTTTAGGAAAGTAGATATGATTGTATGAGTATATATGTATGCCAAGGTACAATAATGAAAGCAACACAAATTCTTCGATTCTTCTTCTCTTCCTCTGTTATCTTTTATGGTATCAGAGCCTGAACCATTTTTTTTCTGAAAAACAACTGAGACTCGACAATGACTGAAACAACGCCAACCACACCAACCACGACAATCATGGAGACCCGACGAACCATCTCTCCATACGACCTGAGTGCCGCCGACAACCCTGGTGCGGTGATTTCTCATCCACTTCTGAAAGGCACTAACTACGACGAATGGGCAATTGGTATGAAAACCGCTCTATGCTCCCGGAAGAAATTTGGGTTTCTCGATGGATCCATTCCTCGTCCTAGCGACTATTCTCCTGATCTCGAAGATTGGTGGACTATCAATGCTCTGCTGGTCTCATGGCTGAAGATGTCCATCGATCCAGTCTTGCGCTCCAACATCTCTCACCGAGATGTGGCTCAAGACTTGTGGGAGAATCTGAAAAAACGATTCTCAGTGACAAATGGTCCTCGGATCCAGCAGCTCAACGCAGAGCTTGCTTGTTGCAAACAACGTGGCTTGGCGATCGAAGCCTACTTTGGCAAACTCAACAAGATTTGGGATAGCTTGGCTGCCTATCGTCCTCTGCGCTCTTGTACATGCGGGAAATGTGTTTGTGACGTAGGAGCCAAACAAGAGCTTGATCGAGAAGAGGATAAGGTTCATCAATTTCTCTACGGACTTGATGATACCTCATTCCGCACTGTCCGCTCAAGCTTGGTGTCTCGACAACCGATCAAGCCATTGGAGGAGGTTTACAACATAGTGCGTCAAGAGGAAGATCTACGGAGGCAGGGGCAGAATGACGACCAACAGGAAATCGCTGCCTTTGCCGCCCAGACGCGTTTTCCTCGGCGTGATGAAAAAGACAAAGGAGTCCTATGCAAACATTGCAACAGGGGAGGACATCCTTCGGAGAGTTGTTACGCGTTGATCGGTTATCCAGAGTGGTGGGGAGAACGCCCTCGCTCTCGATCTATGCAACCCCGTGGACGTGGGAGTTCCTCTGCAGCAGGAACGACGGGTCGTGGACGTGGGACACCATCGTTTGCTCATGCTGTGTGAGTCAATGCTTCTCCAACTCAAGAACGTGCTAACCACGTTATCACTGATCACGATCGTGATGGAGTTACAGGACTGTCGGATGAGCAATGGCGTGCGTTGGTGGCTTTGTTGAACGGCGATAAAAACACCACCACCGAAACCCTCACCGGTATGAATTCTCTCCCTTACTGGATTTTGGATACTGGTGCGTCGCATCATATCACGGGTAACTTTGCGATGTTGACAAATGTTCGAGATATGGCTCCGGTAATAGTCATATTAGCTGATGGACATGAAAAGCTATCTGTCAAAGAAGGGACAGTTCAGCTTGGGTCTGGTCTGGTTTTGCAATCGGTTTTTTATGTTGAAGGATTTCAATCGGATTTGATTTCTCTTGGTCAGTTGATGGACGATGAGAATCGTTGTGTGGTTCAAATGGCTGATCACTTCCTTGTTGTTCAGGACCGCACTTCGAGGATGGTGATTGGAGCGGGTAAGCGTGAGGGAGGGACCTTCCTTTTTCGCAGTGTGGAGACAGTGGCAGCGGTGAAAACACGAGCGGCTTACGATTTGTGGCATAACCGTATGGGTCATCCGACTCCGAAGATAGTGGGTCTCATACCAGCCGTGTCTTTTTCTATTTCTTCTGAAATTTCAAATAAAGCGTGTGATGTCTGTCTCCGCGCAAAGCAAACACGAGCTTGTTTTCCGACTAGTTTGAATAAAACAACTTCAATATTTCAGTTAGTATACTGTGATCTTTGGGGTCGGTATCGCACACCATCTCATTCTGGTGCTCGATATTTTTTGACCATCGTGGATGATTTCTCGAGGGCTGTCTGGCTATACTTACTCGTCGACAAGACTGAGGCACCTATCCAATTGAAAAAATTTATCAATTTGGTTGAAAGGCAATTTGAGAAACAAGTCAAAACGATTATGAGTGATAATGGTACCGAGTTTATTTGTCTCTCAGCCTATTTTCAAGCCAAAGGCATCATCCATGAAACCTCGTGTGTTGGAACACCTCAACAGAATGGCAGAGTTGAGAGGAAACACCGCCACATCCTTAACGTCGCCCGAGCTCTTCGGTTTACTGCAAATTTACCGATTGAGTTTTGGGGTGAATGTATCCTCACCGCTGGCTATCTTATAAACCGCACTCCGAATCACCTTCTGCAAGGATCATCACCATATTAACGTTTGCACAACTCCACTCCATCTTACGATCATCTCCGAGTGTTTGGTAGCTTGTGCTATGCGCACAATCAAGGTCATAAAGGCGACAAGTTTGCTCCAAGATGACGACGGTGCATATTTGTTGGTTATCCCAACGGTAAGAAAGGCTGGAGACTTTATGATCTTGAGAAGAAAGCGTTCTTCGTTTCCTGGGACGTGATCTTCTGTGAAACTGACTTTCCGTTTCTGACTCGTACAAAACAGAGGAACGAAGAAGATGATGATTTAGTGGGTTCTGACTTATGGGCTCCAATCTCTGCTCCTCTTATCCTTGAAGAACATATACCTCGGCCCATGTCCTTAAGCCCAGTTATGGCCCAAAATGATCTACCTACTCCTGATCCAGAATCTGACTCACCTGCTCCTAATCCTGAACCAGAACCATCTCCTTCACCACCACCGAATCTGTCATCTCCGACAAACACTCCGTCTTCATCCGCCTCCCATCCTGATGTTGATCCTCCCGCCGAAAACCAGCGTGATTCTGTTGACACTGGCACCTCAGTCTTCCTACCAGATAATCCACCTGAAACCCTCGGTCGTGGACACCGCCGGAAACAAGCGCCGGTGACCCTACGAAATTTTGTTACCAATGCCGTCAATGTCGCTCTGCTTCCCGGTGGAGGTACCTCTGCTACCTCCCTTTACCCCATTTCCTCTTATATCACATCATCGCGATTTGCTCCACAACATCAAGCTTACCAGGTTGCCGTGATAAACATGGTGGAGCCCAAGACATATCGATATGCGGTGGCTGATTCAAATTGGCGAAGGGCAATGGGTTCTAAGATTCAAGCGTTGGAGCTTAATCAGACATGGGATCTAGTCGATTTGCCTCCTGGAAAGCAAGCTCTTGGGTCTAAATGGGTCTACAAAATCAAAAACAAATCTGATGGGAGTATCGAAAGGTATAAAGCACGCTTGGTGGTGCTCGGAAATCACCAAAAAGAAGGAGAAAACTATAATGAAACCTTTGCTCCAGTTGCTAAGATGGACACGGTTCGAATGTTTTTAGGTGTCGCTGCAGCAAAGGGTTGCACTACAAGAAGAATAGGCCATTTGCGACGGAAAATAAATTGCGAATGAAGAATTTCCGTCGCAAATCGTTCGAAGCGAAGCTCAAACCCGCGCCCTCATATATATTAAGATTTTGTTCTGTCGCAAATCCATCGCAACTTTGCGACGGATTTGCGATGGAATGGGGCATTTAAAAGATGGAAACCCTAATCCGCGCAAAATTGCGATGGATTTGCGACGGAATGGGGCATTTCCGTCGCAAATCCATCGCAAAATTGCGATGGAATTGCGAGGAAAATGTTGGAAACCCTAATCCGAACACGATTTAGGGTTTCCAACGTTTTCCTCGCAAATCCATCGCAACATTGCGATGGATTTGCGACGGAATGGGCCATTTCCGTCGCAAATCCGTAGCAACTGTGCGATGGATTTGCGAGGGAAATGCCTCATTCCGTCGCAAATCCATCGCAATGTTGCTACGGATTTGCGAGGAAAACGTTGGAAACCCTATATATAGAACCCTATTCCGAACCTGAAATGACTTTCATCAAAACCGTTTGTACGTGTATGACTTTTGTGTACGTACTCTTGTAAGTAAAAAGTTTAAATTGCGATGGAATTGCGATATATGCTACTTTTTAAAACCATCGGAACTGACGCAAAAACATAATTTTTACGTAGGAAGTACAAATTCATCACAATTCAAAATACGAACAACTTAAAATTCAAAGAAAAACCTCAAAATTAATCATAGTGATTTTCATCATCGTTTTCATCATCATTTTCAGATACGTAAGAGTTTTCACTGTCCTCCCGTTCTTCTTCATCACTCGCAGACTCTTCGAATTCATCGGCTTCTCCATCTTCACTTGTATCGTCGACGACGTCTTCAACTTCTCTATTCTCGGGGTCAACGTGTATGATATTTTCTGTGGATTCGATCGGGTTTGAAACTTCTGCAACTCTGTCATGCTCCATGGCCACTTCATCGTCTAAACCAAATACATAACCTCTTGGATTGACCTTTATGACCGATAACCAAGTCTCTCGTCTTTGCCTAACTCGAGGATAAGGAATAAAACACACTTGCTCTGCCTGCGATGCAAGGATGAAGGGTTCGAACTTGGAAAATTTTCGGCCTGCATTTACATCGGTGACACCTACCGTCTCGTTTCTGCGAACCCCTCGACCTGGTGTCGGATCATACCAATCACATTTGAACATAATACATATTAATTTTTTTACGGTGAATATATATTATATTATAGGTATTGGGGCGTTTTTCCGAGATCTTTGCACGCGAACACTGACAGAAGACGGGGTAGAGAAATTAAAAAAAAACATTGCTGTCTTGTTATGTAACATGGAAATGATCTTTCCTCCTTCATTCTTCGACGTGATGGAACACCTAACGGTACATTTGCCATATGAGGCGGAACTAGGGGGCCTGTGCAATTCAGGTGGATGTATCCGTTCGAGCGTTTTATGGGACACTTGAAGGGAAAGGCTAAAAACCTTGCAAAAGTAGAGGGATCCATCGTACAAGGAAGTTTGACAGAGGAAACATCTAACTTCTCGTCTTACTATTTTAGTCCAAATGTGAGAACGAAAAGAACCGCTACGAAACGATACGATGATGGAGGCGTTGCACCTGTTTATAGGCATGTTGTCCCCAGCATCTTCAAAGAAATAGGCAGACTTGCTGGAAAGTTGAAGGAAAAATCGTGGGACCATAAACATTTGAGTGCGGCTCACAATTACATATTGCGAAATCTGGATGAAGTGCACCAATTAGAGAGGTAACTCTGATCATACATTAATATATATATATATATATATATATATATATATATATATATATATATATATATATATATATAACACGAGATTTTTGTGCAGCATATTTGATAATCTTGCCCGCCAAACTTACCCTGGTCGAGAAGAGCATGAGTATGAGGTTTACAAAGAACGTGACTTTGCTGGATGGTTAAAATACTATGTAAGTGCTCTTCAAATTACTGATATATAAACTAAAACCTAACACTATATATAATTAATGTGTGTGATTGTACCACTTGTTTTTATTCAGGTGAGAGAGGGCTATCATCCGGAACAAATTCCGCTGTGGTTGCATGAGATTGTGAACTCTCCAATAGGACAGATTACTACAGCACCAATGTACTGTACTCGCGGGTACATTTTCCATACGTACAAGCATGGCATGAAGAAGTCGACCGCAAATTATGGTATTCATGTCCCGGGCGAAACAGAATTCTACGGGGTTTTGCAAGAGATCATCGAGGTCACATACCCAGGAATTATCAACTTGAGCGAAGGACTTGCGACGGAAAACTTCCATCGCAATGAGTTAGGTGAACTTCGTTTAACACGTGCGTACCTAACTCATCTTATGTCGGCCAACCACTTTCCCTCGCAAATCCATCGCAACATTGCGACGGAATTGCGACGGAAATCCCCTATTCCATCGCAATTCCGTCGCAAAAATGCGATGGATTTGCGAGGAAACAAATAAATTTTTTATCCCTCGCAATTCCATCGCAAATTTTGCGACGGAATTGCGATGGAAACAAAAAATTAAACATCTCATCGCAATTCCATCGCAAAATTGCGAAGGAATTGAGAGGGATACAAAAATTTCTTTGATTCCATCGCAATTCCCTCGCAACTTTGCGATGGAATTGCGATGGACACAAAAAAATTTAGGGTTTAGGGTTTCCTCTTTTGGAAAGAAAAGTGTTTACGATAACAAAATCCTACATTTGTAACTGATAATTGAATTTTAAACGATCTACACTAATAAAATATATTTCTCTGAAACTCCTTACGGTATCGAATTCATTTAAGCTTATGATATATTAAACATTACGGAAGATGTTCGTTAAACACGAATTATATGTATACCTATACGTACAAATGTATTATCAATATATAACATTTATCATATTCACATTCACCCTTTAATAAACATACACAGTAATCTATAAAACGCTAATTAGTCCGCATTTAGAACTTTATATACCCTAAACCATAAACCAAAAATTCCGTCGCAAATCCATCGCAATTGCGACGGAATTGCGACGGAAATGTCCCATTCCATCGCAATTCCGACGCAACATTGCGATGGAATTGCGATGGAATCGTGCATGTCCGTCGCAAATCCGTCGCAAAGAGCGATGGATTTGCGACGGAAATTGGTTGGCAGACATGCGATAAGTTAGGTACGCACGTGTTAAACGAAGTTCACCTAACTCATTGCGATGGAAGTTTTCCGTCGCAAGTCCTTCGCAAAAGCGTCGCAAAACAGTCGCTACTCCCTCGCAAATTTATTTCCGTCGCAAATCCGTCGCAAAATTCCATCGCAAATCCATCGCAAACAAATTTCTGATTCTATAAATAGCCGACAAACTCACGTCACAATTCACACCAATACAAAGAGAATAGAAAAAGAAGAAAAGAAGAGAGAGGGAAAAAAAAACACCAAAAAAATGAGTTACGAAGCTAGCCGGGTGTACAATCATCTTTTTACACCACGGTGGATTTTCTTTTTTACCCTAAGAAAATCCACCTCCATCTTGTTTACCCCATGTTGAATCTCTGTGGACATGAGATAATTAAGAAGGATGACGGTACGTTGATCTCTTCCTAATTATCTAATTTCCACAGAGGATCAACAGGGGATAAATGGGATGGGGGTGAATCGTCTTGGGGTAAATCTATTGGAGGATTGTGATAGATAATGCTGAGCAAACTGATATTCCCTCCAATATGCTACTAAAGGTAATAATGGTTGGGATTCCAAAATGGATCGTCGCTATATGATGTTGTTGGATAGTTGTAGAGAATATGGGGATTTATATCCGAGCTGAGAGTGAGAGATAACCCACTGAGGTGTATTAGGTATGAAGTTGATAACGGAGGATACGATATATAAGCGCTTATATATCGTATCCTCCGTTATCAACGTCATACCTAATACACCTCAGTGGATTATCTCTCACTCTCGGATATAAATCCCCATCTTCTCTACTACTATCCAACAACATCATATTTTGCGACGGAATTGCGATGAAATGTTTAATTTTTAGGTTTCCATCGCAATTCCGTCGCAATTTTGCGAGGGAATTGCGAAGTCATCGCAGTCCATCACAATTTTGCGACGGAATTGCGATGGACTGTTTAATTTTTAGGTTTCCATCGCAAAATCGTCGCAAACTTGCGATGGAATTGCGATGACTTCGCAAATCCCTCGCAATTCCATCGCAAGACCGTCGCAAAGTTGCGACGGAAACATTTCCATCGCAAACTTGCGACGGATTTGCGTTGGCTTCTTATTCCGTCGCAAAACCGTCGCAAATCCGTCGCAAAGTCGTCGCAAATTTGCGACGGAAATTTTCCATCGCAAAGTTCCTTTGCAATGAGCCTGTTTTCTTGTAGTGTTGGGATGTCCAACAGATGGACTTCCATAACGCCTTTCTTCATGGTGATCTCAATGAGGAAGTTTACATGAAGTTGCCTCCAGGTTTCCAGACGACAGATCCGACAAAGGTGTGCAAACTTCGGAAATCTCTTTACGGCCTGAAACAAGCACCGCAATGCTGGTTCGCCAAACTGAGTAATGCATTGAAAGAGTATGGCTTCAAACAATCTCTTTCCGATTACTCACTTTTCACTTATGAGAAACGGGCTGTTAAGGTGAATGTTCTTGTTTATGTCGATGATTTGTTAATCTCAAGTAACACAGAAAAATATATGAAGTCTTTCAAGGCCTATTTGTCATCTCGTTTTCACATGAAGGATCTGGGGCAATTGAAATACTTCTTGGGGATTGAAGTGGCCAGAAACTCGATGGGGTTCTACTTGTGTCAACGCAAGTACACATTGGATATTATCAATGAGGCGGGGTTGCTCGCTGCTAAACCATCTACTTTTCCGCTGGAGCAGAATCACAAGCTTGCCTTATCCACCTCGCCGATACTCAGTGATCCGCAGCGCTATCGCAGATTGATTGGGCGCCTTATCTACTTAGCGGTAACGCGTCCTGACCTCTCCTACTCTGTTCATATTCTGGCTCAGTTTATGCAAGTTCCACAACAAGATCATTGGGATGCAGCATTACGCATAGTTCGCTATCTGAAAAACAGTCCGGGACAAGGGATTTTGTTGAAAAGCTGCTCGGATTTAAAAATCAGAGGATGGTGTGACTCAGACTATGCCGCGTGTCCGCTCACACGGAAATCTCTCACTGGCTATTTTGTACAGTTTGGTGATTCTCCGATTGCTTGGAAAACAAAGAAACAAAAGACCGTTAGCCGATCTTCTGCGGAGGCTGAGTACCGCGCGATGGCTCATCTCACAGCCCAGCTGATATGGATGAAGCGAATTCTTATCACTCTTGGAGTTTCTCATCCCGACCCAATGTTACTGTACTGTGACAGCAAAGCCGCGATCCACATCGCCACAAATCCCGTGTTTCATGAACGGACAAAGCATATTGAAGTGGATTGTCACTTTGTGCGTGATGAACTCTTAAAAGGTACATTGCAACCTACACACGTCCCCACAGATTTACAATTAGCTGATATTCTGACAAAGGCGTTGGGTCGACAAGAGTTCGAGGCATTTCATGACAAGTTGGGCATTCTTGATCTTCATGCTCCAACTTGAGGGAGGGTATTGGCATCAATGCCATATCACATTGATTAAGGAGTATAATTGATACTATCTTGATTGAATATCGTCCGATTAATGGTGATTGTAATACTTTAGGAAAGTAGATATGAGTATATATGTATGCCAAGGCACAATAATGAAAGCAACACAAATTCTTCGATTGTTCTTCTCTTCCTCTGTTATCTTTTAATTAGCTTCATAATTACGTATTAAAAATCTGGGTAGCCAATGCAAAATGAAAATAAAAAAATTGTAATATGGGAAGATTTTGTATCGTTGGTATTAACAATATAAGAGAATACAACCATAATTCAATAAAATGCACACATTGGGATAAATAGATCTCCACAGGGCCGTAAGATGTGTGGTATGGTCAATTACTTAAGCCTTAACCCAATCTCGGATCTGAGCATCCACAAAGTTGCCAAGGTGTTTGTAAGCAGCTTCCGAGGGATGGATTGAGTCCCAAAACAAGTGATCCGAATGATTCCTACAAGTCTTTGAAAGGACATTGCACATGAAGCCCGTTTCCAAGAACCCTGTTCCGCAGCATCCTTTCTTCGTGTCTTTAAACCCTATTTCATTTTTAAGATGATGAGTATATAATGCATGATTTAACAAGACAAGATTTTAGATTACTTTGGGAACAAGGAAGAAAATCGTATATACCGTATTTTCTAGGGTTTTGGATCATATCCATCAGAGGGTCGTACACGTTAGCGTAAAGAAACTTGCTTCCTGGAAGAGACGCTTCAATCTCAGGCAGTTTCTTGATGAGTTTCTGATTGTATAAAACGGAGTCTTTGTTCTCTTGTTCCACACAAAATCTAAAAATGTTTCTAAATTTAGCCGTCATTTGCACCGGTAAACATCCCATCGGCGCCAACCCTCCGACCACAATATTCCGGCAACCTAAACTATAAAGCTCCTGTAAACGCAAAAGGAGAAGATTCAGTTGAACAAATATGAAAAAAAATAGCTTGAAGAAATATCAAAGACTGGTCTTAAACCTAGAGAAAAACAAAAGCATATGAGACATTTACCCTAACAAAACTGTCAACCCTCTTGAGCACAAAGTCTTGGTAACTATTGATATCAGGATACTCGAGACGCCTCGTGGGAAGATCGTAAAAGTTCAAGATGAAATCGTTGGGCCCTGCGCTGATGACAACTAAAGCGTTGTTAATGATCTCCATCGCTTTCTTGTCTCCCACGATACCTTTGAGACGAGCGATGTAACTCTTGAACATGCTCGGTTGTTGTGAGACCGGGATGGCCTTGCTCGATAGCGAGGTCCGGTCATCGTAGCCTGCACCCGCGGATGCGAAACAGACTCCGGTGACAATGTCTTGGTCGGAGATGTTCGGTTGTAGAAACGGAGGAACAAACTCTTTGATGTTGAGGTTGGTAGCGATGACGTCAGGGATTAGCTTTCCGTTGGAGAATCTTCCGTTAGCTTCGCGGCCGGGAAGATCAACACCGTAAGGGAGATGCTTAGCTTTTAATAAGGCTTGGAAATGGTAGTTGTTGTTGCCTGTGTCTGCGGTTGAGTCACCGAACATTAAAATCGCTGGAAAAAGTGGCTTTGGTGTGACGTTTGCGGCCGCATTGCAAAATGATGCGAGTGTTGCTATGAATAGACCAAGAACTATGGCTTTAGATGTACACATTGTGAAAATAATCTTGAATTGTTGTTTCTACTTTAATTTGTTGACGAATTTCAAATGCGTTTGGTTAATGATTTATAAGGGAATGAGCTTTGATTTTTGTTGTTGGACTGAGTTGGTTTCTGTGTGTGACATGCTAATTCTCTTATTTTGAAAGTCTGTTTTTCCTGAAACTGAAAAACAATTTGATAAGAAAGAAAGAAAGAAAGAAGATTTGAATCTTGTAGTCTAATTTAAGATATAATTAACTAGCATAGTCAGAAAAACAGAAGATTGTTGACCAAAATTAATAGTAAAAAATAGAAGAGTTTTAAACTAAAATAGCTTAAAAAATAACAGTTTTTTCTTCCTGTATTACGACGATAGTTTGTAAGAAATTATGTAGTTGAGTGGATATAAAAAAACGGTTGATTGAATGTCTCGACATAATATTTCGAAAGATAATAAGAACGTCGCATTTTTAACTCTCAAATACAAATCACTTTTATATTGAAAAAAAAAAGTTACATAATTATTAAATAATCAAATTAATTAAAGAAACTTCTCTTAAATTTGTACCGTACCAATTAATGAAAAATATAATTCCATTAATGGAACCTTAAGTTTCTAGTATAAATTGTGATTCTACACAAACTTACAATGCAAGGATCCCATGCTAGTAGTCATGTGAATGGCCGACATGCAATTTGGCTAGTACTCCTTTAACATTTAGACAAAAAAAAAAAAAAAAAAAAAAAAAAAAAAAAAAAAAAAACAACTCCTTTAACATTTTCTCCTGAGTTTAGACTTTAGACTGTACAATTGACCAACATTCCAATTCAAAGTAAAATTACATTAGATATGAGTGTTAGACCGGCCGGGTCTCCCAACTGACCACGTACGGTGTCATTTATTATAAGTTGTACCGTGACCACGTGAGGGAAGAAGTCTGGACGCTATCATTGGTTTTCTACCAAAGGCAAAAATTTGGGATGTGGAAGGAAGAGTACAAGGTTTAAACCTTGGAAATGGATAATTTCAGTTTGATTTCGACAAGGAAGAGGACATGAATAAGGTGCTAGCAAAACGTCCATGGCACTTTAACAGGTGGAGTTTTTCGCTAGAGAAATGGGAACCGTTCACCTCAGAGCTCTTTCCAAACACTATGTTGTTTTGGATTGCTGTTACAGGTGTACCGGTCCATTTTTGGAATGATAAAACCTTCACTGAGATTGGGAAAGCTCTGGGAGCAGTGAAGGCCATAGATGCCAGAAGGGCCCGATTCCAAGTTGCTGTAAATGCAGATCTTCCACTGCAATTCGAACGGAAAGTTGGCTTCCCAAATGGCGACACGGGTATGGTCTCCTTTCTGTATGAGGGACTCCACCGATACTGTTTCACCTGCAAACGCATCTCGCATGAGGAAAATACATGCCCTGAACTTAACGATGAACAGCGCGAATCTAAGAAAAGGGAAAGAGCGGTATCTATGCAGGCCTATAACAGGACACACGGTCTAACCTTTCCCGGTTATAGACATTTTGCTCATGAAGAGAAAAAAATGGCCTCCCCACCTCATCCGGATAGGCGCAGCTATGGAAACAATGCGGATACCAGAAGTTTTGAAAAGAACTCTAGACAACATAATACATGCCCAAAAGCCCCGAGAACAGACATAGTCCAGAACGATCTGCGTAGGGAGCTCGAAGGGAGGAGAGACAACAGAGGTAAGGAAGTATGGAGCAGACTGGATAGACGTGCGTCTGAGCCTTACCCCAACACGAGAAAACAATATCACCCTTACGTCCGTCCGAGGACGGAAAATGATAGACGTGCACTTGGATCTGCATATTCCCACCAAGTGTGGAGGTCTCGTCGGTCTAGTGAGTACATATATGGCGAAAAGGGAGCTACACCAAATTCTAGGATCTCAGGCCATAGAGAATCCTCCTATAGGAGCGTATCGGACTCACAGCGGACAATCACAGAGGTACGGGACGAGCAAAGACGCCTGAATACTGCAGTTGCCCAGCCCTCCGGCCGACTTGTTTACCATAAGGAAAAAAGAGAGGGGGGACAAGTATCCACTCGGACACCTGTCTCCCAACATAGGCCCATAACGGATTCTAGATATTACCCTGATGCTCATATTCCGTCGCATATTCAAAAGGAGAAAAGTCTGCGGGATATGATATCTCAGCCTCAAAACCAAATAGAACAAAACCCCATTCAGAAGGAAAAGGAACCAACTGAGGATGAGTTTGCCCTTATGGAAAAGGAGCTGGAGCAGCCAGTGATGGATGACACAATGATTGATAACGACGATCTTCTCGTAGAGGATATGCTAAACGATGGCGAAAAGGACGCCCTCCGAGAACAGGAAATGGATGACGATGATGAAAGGATCGAAGCTATATCCCAACTTACCCCAGAGACATCCGTCGGAAAGGACGAGAACACTAATGTTGGCCACCTCTCCCCAGCCACTACTGCGAACAAGACAGCAATATTTGCTACAACACATGGTTCTCCCCAAATGAAAAAAGCTTCAACGAGCCCTAATTTAAAGGGTGAACAGGCTTCCAAAAAGCTCCAACAGCTTAGGAAGCGCTCATCTCCAAAAAACCAGTCAAGAGCAGGCCCTAATAAAAATTCGTCTACTCGATCTAACCGTCTCCCTCGAACTGAGGTGTTCCCTTCTGCTCTAAGCAAAAATCTTTCTTCTTCTCTTTCAGGTTCGGTGGTGTCCCAGAAACCACCCAGTAAGAAGATATGAACGCCATAGCATGGAATTGCCAAGGTGCTGGAGCTGAGTTGACAAAATACCATTTACAAGAACTGCACCGCCTGTATAAACCTGCTTTTCTTTTTCTTTCGGAATCTAAAAACTCTTTGTCTTTTATGCAAGAATTCAAAACTTCTTTTGGTTATGATAATTTGTTTACCGTGGAGCCGGAGGGGCGAAGCGGTGGACTAGCTCTTTTCTATTTTGACTCTTTTTCTGTTAATGTTCTTTCCTCCTCTAATCGTTTGATCGATGTTGAAGCTGAGTTTGAAGGTAAGCGTCTATTCATGACGTTTGTTTACGGAGACCCGGTTATAGAGAACCGAGCATGTGTATGGGATACACTTACGAATCTAAGTCTCACCAGAACAGGAGCTTGGCTTATGATAGGGGATTTCAATGAGATTACAGGCAACCACGAAAAGAGGGTGGGAGAAAACGTTCTGAAAACTCTTTCCTTGGTTTCAAGACCATGTTGGAAAATTGCGGTATGATAGACTTCCCCTATAAAGGCAATCCCCTTTCCTGGGTCGGCTATCGGGCCTCCGGCAAAGTCCAATGTCGTCTAGACAGAGCTGTAGGAAACGAGGACTGGCATCAAGAATTTTCCCACACTTATGTGGAGTATCTCAGCCTTTGGGGCTCGGATCATAGGCCGATACTGGCTAGAATCCAATCAAGTAACGCCAAGGGCCAACGTAACTTTTGTTTTGACAAACGATGGCTTGGAAAAAATGGCTTTAAGGATACCATCACTGCTGGGTGGGGTATCGATCCGGATTCGGATGTCGGAGACGTTCATCGAAAGGTGCAATCGTGCCGTCGTGCTATCTCTAAATGGAAGAAGACAAATAAGACCAATACGGCAAAACAAATTGAAGTCCTAAAGGAACAATTAGAGAGAGCACATACAGACGATACCGTACCAAGCGAAGAGGTGATCAAGCTTAAAGGGGATCTGTGCTCAGCCCTCCGCGAGGAAGAACTCCACTGGAGACAGAAAAGCCGGATTACATGGCTTCAGGAAGGAGACCGCAATACTAGCTTTTTTCACGCCTCGACGAAGCAAAGGCGGGCACGAAACCGGATCATAAAGTTGAAGAGACCTGATGGATCATGGGCTGAGACTGAAGACAGTATTGAACAAACTGCTACTTCATATTTCCTGACTCTCTTTACCTCATCCAATCCACAAGACTTCGATAGTGCACTCCGATTTGTTACAGTAAAAGTTACCCCGGAGATGAATGGTGCCCTGACCAGGATTCCGTCAAATGACGAGATAAAAAAGGCAATCAACGAAATTAATCCGGACAAAGCCCCTGGACCAGATGGGATGACTAGCCTCTTCTATCAACGCTTCTGGGATACCACAGCAATGGATATCATATGTATGGTTAAGGAATTTTTTTCCTCTAACAGCTTAGATCCAAGGCTGAACCAAACAAACATTTGCCTAATCCCAAAGACCGATAGACCGAGGGATATGACAGAATTTCGTCCTATCAGCCTCTGCAATGTTAGCTACAAGATTATCTCAAAAATTCTGAGTTTGAGACTAAAGAGAATTCTCCCGAGATTGATTTCGGAGACACAATCAGCTTTTGTGGCGAAACGCCTTATTACCGACAATATCCTTATCGCGCAAGAGGCTTTTCACGCTCTCCGGACAAACCCGATGTGTAATGCGAAATACGTGGCTATCAAGACAGACATGAGTAAAGCCTATGATAGAGTGGAATGGAACTTCTTAGAAGCTCTAATGAGGAAGTTGGGTTTCTCGGATAAATGGATTGCGTGGATAATTTTATGCATCACCTCGGTCTCGTACCAAGTCCTCCTAAATGGAGAGCCAAAAGGAAATGTCTTACCATCCCGGGGCTTGCGACAGGGAGACCCGTTATCCCCATTTCTTTTCATCATTTTAACAGAAGCTTTGGTTGCCCAACTGCGAGGAGCCGAAGAAGAGGGTCGGATAAAGGGTCTCAAAATTGCTCGAGCATGCCCTCCTATTTCCCATCTCCTGTTCGCAGACGATAGCCTTTTTTTCTGCAAGGCTGACATCCTGCAATGTGCAGAGTTAATGAAGATTATCGAAACATACGGGCTTGCCTCTGGACAACAATTGAATCCCGGAAAATCGTCCATCTTTTTTGGCAGTAAAGTCCCCCTGGAACTGAGATCCACCCTAAAATCTATGCTCGGCATACATAAGGAGGGCGGAATGGGTACGTATCTCGGAATACCAGAAAAGTTAAATGGCTCCAAAAAACAAGTACTGTTTGCCTTTGTATAAGATAGACTCAGCCAACGTCTTAATACATGGTCTTCTAAACTTCTATCGAAAGGCGGCAAAGCGGTCCTCATTAAGTCGGTTGTTCAAGCTCTACCGACATACGTGATGTCCTGTTTTCTCCTACCAAAGGCGATTATCAAGAAACTTCAAAGCGCAATCTCTAACTTCTGGTGGAGCAACAAGCAGAATAGTCGTGGCATTCACTGGATAGCTTGGGATAAAATATGTGCCCCTATGGATAAAGGAGGCTTGGGCTTTAGAGACCTGCAATATTTCAACCTAGCTCTATTAGCTAAACAGCTTTGGCGACTCATTTATTTCCCAAAATCCTTACTTGCCAGGGTCTTAAAAGGAAGATATTATCATAATTCAACACCCCTGGAGGTTGAAACTTCGAATATGCCGTCTTATGGCTGGCGGAGCATCATGGCTGCCAAATCTTTACTGAAAAAAGGACTCCGGAGATCGATAGGCTCGGGAGACCATTCCTTCGTGTGGAGGGACCCTTGGATTCCCGATAATCCTCCACGACCTCCCACAGATTGTGGAGTATACCGAGACCCACTTCTCTTGGTATCTCATCTGATTGATCCAATAACGAAAGAGTGGAACCTTGATAAGATGGCAGAGTTAATGACTCCGACGGATATTGCCCTTGCTTGCAGTCTTAAGACGAGTCGGGCGCATCGCCCGGATAGCTTCTGTTGGACGTATACAAAGAGCGGCATCTACACAGTCAAATCCGGTTATGAGATAGCCTTGGAACTAAAGGACGCTCCTGGCCTCCAGCAGGCCCTGCAGCCTAGCGTCGATGGCCTCATGAGCCGAATTTGGGCACAAAAAACCTCCGAAAAACTAAAACACTTTATGTGGAGTGCGGTTGCAGGCTGCACACCTGTGCGTAGCCGACTTGTAGATCGCCACTGTGCTGCTGAGAGGGTATGCCCGAGATGTGGTGATTGTGATGAGTCAATAAACCACTTGTGCTTCGAATGCCCATGGGCAGTTCAAACATGGATACAAGCGGGCCTCCTCTCTTCTCCGGGTCGTTTCCCGAGTAACTCTTTGTTTTCCAACTTCGACTATCTATTTGGCCGAGCTAAGGACCTCGGTGTGCCGGCAAAGTTTCTGGAATGCTTTCCATGGATCCTCTGGTATATTTGGAAAAGTCGAAATAAAAAGTGTTCGACGGAATTGATATCATGCCGTCCGACACCTTTCAAATGGCCAAGGCAGAATCGAAGGCTTGGCTGCTAGCTCAATCCATGACGAATTCCTTTGCTGAACGACACTCCACCCCTGCCCCCACCATGGAGAATACCGACGTAATATACCCGCGATGCCAGGTAGATGCATCGTGGGTCTATAACAACAAGTTTTTTGGGGGAGGCTTTGCTCTTGATTTCGAAAAGGACGTTACCATCTGTGGTTCTTTTGCTTCCATGCAAGTCCTTTCACCGATTCATGCGGAATTTCAGTCTCTAATATGGGCGATGAAAGCTGCACGGCACATGGGTCTTACCTCTGTACGATTTGAATCTGATTGCCTTCAGCTAGTCCGTCTGCTTGACGAAGATGAAGGTTGGCCCTCTCTGGCCTCGGAATTAGAAGATTTTACCTTTTGTTGTTCTACTTTCAGTAACTTTTCCCTATCTTTCATACCACGTTCCATGAACATCCGTGCCGATGCTCTCTCAAAAGAAGCTCGTGGACGAGGAACAATTTTTTCCCATGTAAACTCTTTACCTCCACATTGGATTGCCCAAACGGCGACTCCAATCGGAGCTATCTAGAAATATAAGGTTTTTTGCTGGCAAAAAAAAAAAAGTAAAATTACATTAGATATGAGTGTTAGACCGGCCGGGTCTCCCAACTGACCACGTACGGTGTCATTTATTATAAGTTGTACCGTGGACTTAACCATCGATAATTACAACATAACAGAAAAAAAATCTCCAGGTCTTTTGCACGTATGTAACACATTCTATGTTATTTTTATACATGCTGTTGAATATTTTGAAAAGTACTAATGTCTGATTTTCTAAAGATATTGACCTCAAATATTTTTATATATTGCGTTTATACGTCGAGTAACAGTGAATCAAACATGATTTATGACATATATTATGTAGGTATGAAGCTCAATCTTAAATTCTGCGGAAATCATGTATGTCTTGATCTCGACCATATATTGGTCTAGGTGGCCGTTTTGTAGGTGAATACGTTCACGTTGTCTCGATCTCACGAAAATGTTTAAACAGACGTCTAATAATCACTTATGAAATAAAATATATGGACACCATAGAGTAATACACATATTTTGATTTAGGTGAGAGTATTGATTATTGTTAGGGTCCCATAAAACTTTGGAATTAAATTCACTTAAAATAACAGCCGCGTGATCAAAATTCATGGACCCACGATCAAACCAACAGAACATGAACTACTACCAACTTACCAAGAGAATATTATGTTGGCATATATTAATTGGACTCACCCGAAATTTCGTCAAGTCATATTTCCCACTTATGCCCAAACAAAGTCGTTTTACATTCTTCAGAAGTCATACATGGTCTACATTATTAATTTAGCGAAAAAAAACAAGAATTTGCCATCGTACAATTTCAACAATTAAAAAAAAGGATCTTTAAATATATAAAAAAACCCATCTGAATTTACATCATTTTGGTTATCTGTATCTATTTTTGTACTGCGTGTTTCTACGATCTACTACCCATATACAAAAATTTTAGTTTACCCCCATCGGTTACTCTTTAACCGGTTTACATCGGTTTAAAGTAAAACGCAAACTAAACAAAAAATTTGCGTCGTTGGATGAAGTGAAAGCTTGCGTGGATAACTAACCGCCAGAAAACGATGCGTTTTCTCTTTCAAAACTTGTTGTATTTTTCTCTCTCTTCTTCTTCTTCTTCTACGGCTTGAGCGAGTAGAACTTGCGGTTGCGTAGATATAAAACGGCGGCGAGAACGGCGGCGATAGAAGAGAACATTCCCCAAGAAATCAAAGTGGTTTGAAAGCAATACATCCCAAAACACTTGCCGTCAAGACCATCGGAGAAGGTGGCTCCGTCGCGGTAAACTTTAGCGGCTAATGACCCAAAAGAAAAAGATCCAATGGGAATGCTTACGACAACAATGTTGTGGTTAACTCCAAAATTCTTTGTACCAAAAAGCTCTGCGGTCATTGTGACGGAAAGAGAAGTCAAAGCTCCGGAGAAGACTCCGATCATCGCCGTGCTGACGTAGAGAGAGATGTCTGAGTCGATGAGGAGGAGTAGAAACGAAGCTACCATTGCCACTAGTGAGACGGCCATAGAAACCGGGCTTGATGGCATGTATTTGTTCCTGTAATTAGAATAAACTCCGATAAATTAGGCAAAAAATGAATTAAAAAATAATAATAATAATTTTTTGATAAATTAGACCAAACACGTAGAAAATGCAAGGAATGCATCACATATGTTATAATTCTACGTACGTGCTAGGTCAACGTAGTTGTATTATTAAGGAATATAATTGATTCTTTTTCAATTAGTATAATATCTTGGTAAAAAGGTAAAAAAGGGAAGTGAGTTTTTACCTAGAGAAGAAGTAGTCGAGTAACGAAGGAAGCAAGCGGCCGAAAAAGCCGAACGACGAGGAGAGAGCGACCAAGGAAGAGATCGCGACGCAGCCACGAGACTCCGCGATCTGACCAAGATTGTTCATAAACACCATCCCGACCGTCGGACCGAACAAATAAAGTCCGAAATAAATCCAGAAATCAAGTTTCTTCCATAGTTTTGTCCACTCGACCTCTTCCTTAACTCCAACTATCGCTTTCTCATCAAACTCTTCTTGTTCTTGTTTTGTTTGTTCTTCTTGAATAGGAGCTTCCAAATCGTGTACCTTGTGTTGTGTTCTTCTAGCGATCATAAACCCTTTGACTCTGACTCCAACCGGAATAACGATAGGAGCAAGAAGAAGCAACACAATACCAACGAGTACTAAAACCGCAGGAGCAGGGACAAGACTCGTAGCCACCGCGTAAACCCCCGTGGCTATAGTGACGACGAACAAAACGATGAAACCGAATTTAGCGTCAGGAGACGAACACGACGACGTTTTCGCTTCTCTCATCAACATAGGAGACGTCACGAGACAAGCGACCAAAGGGACGAGAGAGTTGAGCAAAAGATAACCAGAGGCTGCTTCACGTTGAGACGAGTGAAAGAAGGCGTGGACTATGTCGGTGTAGATTTTCCCGCTCAAACCTTGATAACTTGCCGTGATCCCCACGGCGACTTGACGGTTCACCGGAAAACTCTTGATAGCGACGATGTAGCAAGCGGTGTTGATCCAGCAGATGCTGTTTCCGGCGACGAAACTTAATATCCAGATTTGAGCAAACGATAGAGTGAACATCTTCTTGACGATGCAGAGGTACTGAAGACCGTAGCCAGCGAAACCTAAAGAACCTCCGGTGAGAAGGACGAGAGGTAGAGGAAGATGGACGGCGGCGATTCCGGAGATGAAGCCGAGGACTTTTCCGGCGTCGGAGGCGAAAGAGAGGTAGTTGAGTTTGAACTGAGAGATTGAGAGAAACTCTTTGAGCTGTGAAGAGTAAGCAGGGAAACTCAAGTTGGTGCCGTTGAGAGATTGAAGCCAGAGAACAGCGACGAGGCTAAACCACCGGAGAACGTTCGGAGACATTGATCTGAGAGTACTGATAATGTCGGTTGAGAAATAGAGATTGTGAAGACTGAGACGATCACTCGTTAAGGAGGTTTGTATTTATAACCGGAGATTTATGTTTCGATTTTGTATTTTTATGTTGTGGTAAAGAAAAGGAAGATGTGGTTAACTGTATACGATTAATAGGGGAATGAGTTTTAGGGGGACATATTGGTTCAGTAATTTGGGGTGATTTAATTTTTATTATATCTCTTATTGAATCTAGCATTTTTTTCAAGATAATCAAAATCCAAAGTGTAACATCCGTGAACCTGGAAGTTGTTTTGGAAGTGGTGTTGGACGATGCTAGGGGTTCGGGAGTAGTTGGCACATGCTCTTAGAGGTGTGAATTGAAGATTGGCTGTACATGTTCTTGTTTGATTGTTGTGCAGTCGGTTTAAGATTCAAGCACCGCGAAGAAAGTGTGTTAAATCCTTCTGAACGACTAGTATCGATCGACACCCGAAGGGTGTCGATCGACACCGGTTATCGGGTTTGATTTCCGGTTTAAGTCGATCGATTTGCAATTGGAGTTGGTTTGGTCGATGGGTGTCGACCGACACCAAGGGAGGGTGTCGATCGACACCGGTTATTGAGAAATCGACCGGTTTGATTTAAGTCGGCTGGTTTTGGGCTGGTTTAGGGCGTGGAAACCCTATTTCGTGTTTTAAAAGCCCTGTGGCCGCGAGAAAGGCAGAAGTTTCGAGTTATCAAGTGTTGAAGGCGATTTTTGGAGGATTGGAGGTGATTTCTGAGTTTCTGGGTTGAATCCGTGGCTGTTCTTCGTTGTTCCTTCTCCCTTCCTTCCTTTCAATCCGTTTTCAAGGTGAGTGCGTGACTGTAGGTCCGTTATTCATTAGAGATTGTTTGATTTTGAGTTTATGTTGTTGTTTATGAGTTGTTCTTCGTTTTTGTGTGGTTTGATGCGTTTATGGGGGTTGAATCCCATTGATTGGTGTTAGATTTTACTATTTTCGCACTGTTTCTTCGCGTTTGGTTTCTGGGCGTCGAGCCGGTGTCGAGCGACACTCGATGAGTGTCGATCGACACTCGGGAGGCTGGCGTCGATCGACACCATAGAGGTGTCGGTCGACACCAACCTGGGTGTCAGGAAACGTGGGTGTTTCCTGACAGGGAATGTTTATATTGATGAGTATTGTTGAGCATTGTTATGGTTGATGTTTATTGTGATGTTTTGTCTAGTGTTTGACGTAATTGGCCTGTAGGCAGGATGATCCACTCACTAAGTATTTATGATAATACTTACGCATCTCTATTCCAATGTGATGCAGGTAACAGCAATGTTCTTCCGCGGAAAGAGACCGAGAGAAGAGGATGATGAGATTACGAATTTGATTTTGGCATTGTTGTTGTGGTTGACAAGGAATTCTTAGGGTGTTAGTTTATTTTAATAATGTTGCAAAACCTGGTTAGGTTGCTTATTGGTTTTTGGTTTTATTGGTTCATTTCTTTATTGGTTATTGTTGAACGGTTATTTATGATTTAATAATATTATTGTTTTCTTCCGCATTGTGTTGTTGAATTAGCTGTTGAGGATTAATATTTATGGGAATATTAATCTGGGCTAATTATTTAATAAAAAAAAAAAAAATTTGGTTGTTTCATTTTGGTATCAGAGCGTAGTCGGTTTTAGGACTGTTAGTATTGGATGAATTGGACTATGTGGTTAATTGATTATGTGAGTTAGTCAATTAGTGGTTTAATCTCATCCTCTCGGTCTTCCAGTTTTCCGCGGGTAAGTGAGTTGGATATTTGGTGTGTTTCGGTTTTGTGTCTGTGTTTTGACCTTTGCTCTTTTTCTGTACTTGGTGGAAGTGCAGAGAGATGGACGCAGGTCGTGGTCGTGGCCGTGGTCGTGGTCGCGGTGCAGCCCGTGGGGGCAGAGGAGCTGGTCGCGGTGGGCGAGCAGCGGGTCGTGGAGGTCGGGGTGCTGGTCGTGGTTTGCCAGAGGCTGAGGCCTCAGTGGAGAGTGCGGCGCCTAGTGTGGCGGCAGCGTCGGTGACACAGTCTGTTTCGTTAGCCGGTGGGGCTAGTTTGGGCGTCGGGGGGTGGCGCGGGGGCAGGAGCAGTTCCCGGTGGGGGCGCGGCTCTTGCTCAGGGTGATTTGATTGTGGGGCTACTGACGCAGCTTTTGGCACGTCTTCCAGAGGCAGTTCCACAGCAGGCTCCGGTTGCACCTCCAGCGGCCGGGGCACAGGTTGGTGCCGGGGCACATGTTGGTGCCGGTTTTGTTGAGCAGCAGGAGGCTGCGGTGCAGCAGGGTGTTGCAGTTGGGGTTTCTCCTTATCGTGAGATGATGAGGGAGATGCAGAGGATTGGTACGCCTACGTTTGAGGGCGGGGTTACTCCAGAGCAGGCTGACGAGTGGCGTCAGAGGTTGGAGCGGAACTTCGATTCTGTTCGTTGTCCGGCACAGTTTCAGGTTGAGCTGGCGGTGCACTACCTTGGAGGTGATGCACATTTGTGGTGGAGGTCTGTTAGGACCAGGAGAGAGGTTTGGACTTGGGTTGACTTCGTCGAGGAGTTCAACCACAAGTTTTTCCCTCAGGAGGCTCGTGACAGGCTGCAGTTGAGGTTTTTGGACTTGACTCAGGGTGAGAGGTCTGTTCGAGAGTATGATGCAGAGTTCTGTAGATTGGTGGTCTTTTCTGGTGGTGAGCTGATCAGTGAGCGAGCATTGACGTCGCGGTTTCTCCAGGGGCTTCGGAGGAACATCAGGACTCAGTGCAGAGGTGGTATGTACCACACCAGAGCGGGTTTAGTGGAGTTGGCAGCGTCCATTGAGGAGGACTTGCGTGAGCCGGTGAGTACGACAGTTGTTCCAGTTGCAGTTGCTCCTGCTACCCATCCTCGGGGCCAGCAGCAGCATCAGCAGCGCAGAGGTTACAGTTCTGGTTACGGCAGGGGCAGTAGGCCTGCGCAGGGCCAGAAGAGGAGAGCAGAGGAGATATCTGCTAGTAGCCCGAGTACGGGTGGGTGTTTTGGTTGTGGGAGTCTGGATCACAGAGTGGCGACTTGCCCCAAGAGGGCGGGATCCAGAGAGCCGACAGTGTGCTACTACTGCAGGGAGCCGGGGCATATCAAGACTATGTGTCCCAAGTTGCAGCAGAGAGCAGTGGCAGCGGCGATTCAGCCGTTGGCGATTCAGTCAGCAGCGCAGGTTGCGGCGTTGCAGTCAGGTGGAGCGCCGAGAGTTTATACTTCGGCAGAGGTGGGCCAGACCAGTCAGTCAGGCCAGATCACAGGTAAAATCTTGACTCAGACTTTTAAATTCTTAAGGTAGAATTGTTGGTGTTGTCTGTTTCTGTTATTTACTGTGATAGAGTTAGAGGTTCTCAACACTTGTGGAATTGTGTAGGGACCTTGTTAGTTGGAGGTTTTGAGTCTCACGTTCTGTTTGACTCGGGAGCATCTAATTGTTTCATAACTCCGGAGAGAGCTGAGGGTAGTGGCATTCGGAGTAGCGATGGCGAGGCTTCAGGCTTTGTCAAGGTGGCTGGTGGTGGTTATTTGGCTACGTCGGGCAGAGCTAGAGCAGTTGATGTGCGTATTGCGGGGCAGTCTATGCCAGCAGATTTGGTCATCAGTCCAGTGGAGCTGTATGACGTGATTTTGGGGATGGACTGGTTATCTCTATACCGAGTTCATCTGGATTGCTACAGAGGTAGAGTGGTGTTCGAGCAGGATGCAGGGAAGTTGGTTTATCAGGGAGTGAGACCGACTTCGGGGAGTATAGTGATTTCAGCTATTCAGGCAGAGCAGTTGCTAGAGCGGGGCTGCGAAGCCTATTTGGCGACAATCACTATGACAGAGTCCAGTGGTAAGGTGAGTCTGCAGGATATTCAGGTTGTCCAGGATTTCGAGGATGTATTTCGGTCGCTGAAGGGATTGCCACCATCTCGGTCAGATCCTTTCACGATTGAATTAGAGCCCGGGACAGCTCCGATATCGAAGACACCTTACAGGATGGCTCCAGCAGAGATGGCGGAGCTGAAGAAGCAGCTAGAGGACCTTTTGAGTAAAGGGTTCATCAGACCTAGTGTGTCGCCATGGGGAGCGCCAGTGTTGTTTGTGAAGAAGAAGGATGGTAGTTTTCGGTTGTGTATTGATTACCGGGGACTTAACCGAGTCACAGTGAAGAACAGGTACCCACTTCCGAGGATTGATGAGTTGTTGGATCAGTTGAGAGGGGCTACCTGGTTCTCCAAGATTGACTTGGCATCGGGTTATCATCAGATTCCGATAGATGAGGCAGATGTTCGGAAGACAGCTTTTCGGACGAGGTATGGACATTTCGAGTTTGTGGTCATGCCATTTGGTTTGACTAATGCGCCGGCAGCGTTTATGAGATTGATGAACGACGTGTTCAGGGAGTTTCTGGATGTGTTTGTCATTATTTTCATTGATGACATTTTGGTGTATTCGAGGAGTCCAGAGGAGCATGCGACTCATTTGAGGCTTGTGTTGGAGAAGCTTCGAGAGCAGAAGCTGTATGCTAAGTTGAGCAAGTGTAGCTTTTGGCAGCGAGAGATGGGTTTTCTTGGCCATATTGTTTCTGCAGAGGGAGTTTCTGTGGATCCGGCTAAGATAGAGGCTATCAGAGATTGGCCTAGACCGAGTAGTGCTACCGAGATCAGGAGTTTTCTGGGTTTAGCAGGCTACTACAGGAGGTTCGTCAAGGGGTTTGCGAGTATGTCTCAGCCGATGACGAGGTTGACTGGCAAGGATGTGCCGTTTGTGTGGTCGCCGGAGTGCGAGGAGAGCTTTGGGAAGCTCAAGGAGATGTTGACTAGTACACCTGTTTTGGCATTACCCGACCCGGGGAAGCCATATGTTGTGTACACAGATGCTTCAGGTGTGGGACTTGGTTGTGTTTTGATGCAGGAGGGCAGAGTGATTGCCTATGCTTCGAGGCAGTTGCAGGGCAGTGAGCGCAACCGTCCTACACATGATCTTGAGTTGGGAGCAGTGGTTTTTGCACTCAAGATTTGGAGGTCTTATCTTTATGGTGGTAGAGTGCAGATCTTTACAGATCACAAGAGTCTACAGCATATTTTCACTCAGCCTTTGCTGAATGCGAGACAGACGCGTTGGGTGGAATTTCTGGCAGACTATGACCTGGATATTGTTTATCATCCAGGCAAGGCCAATTTGGTGGCAGATGCTTTGAGTCGACGGAGGGTTGATTCAGATAGAGAGCGTGGTGTTGAGGCTTTGGTCAGCGAGATTAGTACATTGCGTCTGTGTGCTATTTCAGAGGAGCCTTTGGGTTTAGAGGCAGCTGATCAGGCAGATTTACTCAGTAGGATCAGAGTGGCGCAGCAGAGCGATCAGGGTTTGATTGATGCTTCGCAGGCGGTCGGTTCGGAGTATCAGGTCTCATCGAATGGGACTATCTTGGTTCGTGGGCGAGTTTGTGTGCCCAAGGATGTGGAGTTGAGGCATGAGGTTTTGAGAGAGGCTCATTCGAGCAAGTTTTCGATTCATCCGGGTGCGACCAAGATGTACCGTGACCTCAAACGGTATTATCATTGGGTTGGGATGAAGAGGGATGTGGCAGATTGGGTTGCGAGGTGCAACACTTGTTCTTTGGTCAAGGCAGAGCATCAGGTGCCTAGTGGTCTTTTGCAGAGTTTACCCATTCCGGAGTGGAAGTGGGATATGATCACTATGGATTTTGTCGTGGGATTGCCGATCTCACGGACTTTCGATGCTATTTGGGTCATTGTAGATCGCTTGACCAAGTCAGCACATTTCTTGGCTATCAAGAAGACAGATGGAGCGGCTGTCTTGGCTAGGAAGTTTGTGCGAGAGATTGTGAGGCTGCATGGAGTGCCAGCCAGTATTGTGTCGGATAGAGATCCGAGGTTTGCTTCAGAGTTTTGGAGGGCATTTCAGACTGAGATGGGCACTAAGGTGCATATGAGTACAGCGTATCATCCGCAGACAGACGGACAGTCAGAGAGGACTATTCAGACTTTGGAGGATCTGCTTAGGATGTGTGTACTGGATTGGGGTGGTCATTGGGCTGATCATCTGTGTTTGGCAGAGTTTGCCTATAACAACAGTTTTCAGTCTAGTATTGGTATGGCTCCTTATGAGGCTTTGTATGGGAGGCCATGCAGGACACCCTTATGCTGGACCCAAGTGGGGGAGCGCAGCATGTTTGGAGCTACTTTTGTTCAGGAGACGACGGAGAAGATTCGTGTCTTGAGGCTGAACATGAAGGAGGCTCAGGATAGACAGAGGAGTTATGCAGACAGGCGGCGACGTGAGCTTGAGTTTCAGGTGGGAGATAGAGTTTATCTCAAGATGGCTATGTTGAGGGGCCCTAACAGGTCCATAGCAGAGAACAAGCTCAGTCCGCGATTTATGGGTCCGTTTCCAGTGGTGGAGCGAGTTGGGCCAGTGGCTTATCGGTTGGAGTTGCCACCGATTATGAGCGCCTTTCATAAGGTGTTTCATGTGTCTATGTTGAGGAGGTGTTTGCGTCCTTCAGAGGAGGTTGTGGTTGAGATTCCAGAGGATCTCCAGCCAGATATGACAGTTCCGGCAGTTCCGGTGAGGATTCTTGAGAGGAGAGTCAAGGTTCTGCGGAACAAGAGAGTGCCGTTGTTGAGAGTCTTGTGGGACTGTAGTGGCACAGAGGAGCAGACTTGGGAGCCAGAGGCAAAGATGAAGCTGAAGTTCGGAAAGTGGTTCGACAAGCAGGCGGTGGAGTGATTCATCTTTGTGGTTCTAGTCTTGTTTTTGGTTTTGTTGTTGTTGGTTTTGGACTTATGTATTTTCGTTTTGTTGTACGATATACATTTTTGGAGTTATATGAGATGGAGTTTTGCCTCATATTTTTGGTTATGGTTTGGATGTTACAAGTTTCTTTGGCCGGTGGGGTCATTGGAAGTTTTAGTCATATGTTGGTACGCGTTTCAGATTTTATTACTCGTTTTGTCTAGAGGCGGTGGGCCTTGTAGACGGTGGTTCTATTTGTGTTGGGACGTTAGGTGCCCAACGGACTTATATTGGGGGTCGCTACCTCGATATGGGTTGTTTTAGTGACAGTGGGTCACGTTTTGGTTGTGACAGGGATCACATTTTGGTTGTGACTTCGGGTCACGTTTGGTTTTGTGACATTGGTCACATTTTGGTACTGGACCGTGAGTTGCAGTACGGATGTCATGACTGCGGTTATGGCATTGAGAGTAATAATATCTTGGAAACATGCGTATAACATAGGACTAAAGTTTGAGTTTTGAGGTCTTGGAGAGACGTTTGTGTTGGGATTCGAGGACGAATCCATTTTAGTGGGGGAGAATTGTAACATCCGTGAACCTGGAAGTTGTTTTGGAAGTGGTGTTGGACGATGCTAGGGGTTCGGGAGTAGTTGGCACATGCTCTTAGAGGTGTGAATTGAAGATTGGCTGTACATGTTCTTGTTTGATTGTTGTGCAGTCGGTTTAAGATTCAAGCACCGCGAAGAAAGTGTGTTAAATCCTTCTGAACGACTAGTATCGATCGACACCCGAAGGGTGTCGATCGACACCGGTTATCGGGTTTGATTTCCGGTTTAAGTCGATCGATTTGCAATTGGAGTTGGTTTGGTCGATGGGTGTCGACCGACACCAAGGGAGGGTGTCGATCGACACCGGTTATTGAGAAATCGACCGGTTTGATTTAAGTCGGCTGGTTTTGGGCTGGTTTAGGGCGTGGAAACCCTATTTCGTGTTTTAAAAGCCCTGTGGCCGCGAGAAAGGCAGAAGTTTCGAGTTATCAAGTGTTGAAGGCGATTTTTGGAGGATTGGAGGTGATTTCTGAGTTTCTGGGTTGAATCCGTGGCTGTTCTTCGTTGTTCCTTCTCCCTTCCTTCCTTTCAATCCGTTTTCAAGGTGAGTGCGTGACTGTAGGTCCGTTATTCATTAGAGATTGTTTGATTTTGAGTTTATGTTGTTGTTTATGAGTTGTTCTTCGTTTTTGTGTGGTTTGATGCGTTTATGGGGGTTGAATCCCATTGATTGGTGTTAGATTTTACTATTTTCGCACTGTTTCTTCGCATTTGGTTTCTGGGCGTCGAGCCGGTGTCGAGCGACACTCGATGAGTGTCGATCGACACTCGGGAGGCTGGCGTCGATCGACACCATAGAGGTGTCGGTCGACACCAACCTGGGTGTCAGGAAACGTGGGTGTTTCCTGACAGGGAATGTTTATATTGATGAGTATTGTTGAGCATTGTTATGGTTGATGTTTATTGTGATGTTTTGTCTAGTGTTTGACGTAATTGGCCTGTAGGCAGGATGATCCACTCACTAAGTATTTATGATAATACTTACGCATCTCTATTCCAATGTGATGCAGGTAACAGCAATGTTCTTCCGCGGAAAGAGACCGAGAGAAGAGGATGATGAGATTACGAATTTGATTTTGGCATTGTTGTTGTGGTTGACAAGGAATTCTTAGGGTGTTAGTTTATTTTAATAATGTTGCAAAACCTGGTTAGGTTGCTTATTGGTTTTTGGTTTTATTGGTTCATTTCTTTATTGGTTATTGTTGAACGGTTATTTATGATTTAATAATATTATTGTTTTCTTCCGCATTGTGTTGTTGAATTAGCTGTTGAGGATTAATATTTATGGGAATATTAATCTGGGCTAATTATTTAATAAAAAAAAAAAAATTTGGTTGTTTCACAAAGTTATTGGACTAGTCATTATATAAATTCGCTAAAATCTTGTGGATTTCATTAATAAATTATATCCAAAAAAGGATTTGGAATGATATGAGAGACAAATTATAGTTAAAAAAACCAGTGGGTTGAAATACCACCTCATATGATGGTATTTAACAATATTTGGAATGGAAAATTTGTTTAAATAATTTTATATCTTTAAATTGTTTAAAATCTTCGTAAGATCACTGATCCAATATCCTTGTGATTTTAGCTAATAGACTTGTATGTAATCCTAGGAGCTTAAGACTCCTGAAAATCTATATGAAAAGAATTAAGCGAGACGTTGGTTGTTAAAATAACTTGAAATATTAAACATCAATATATCTATCTTTATATTTCACATATTTTCCTTTTTATTTACTTAACTAGAAAATGGATTCCTTTTTTCTTATGGTGTTTACAGATAAGTTTCTGTTTATATTCATCCTTGAAAAACAAAATTGACAACTATTAATGCTTTTTTTTTGTTAAGACACGAAAATATTTTTTTTATTTATGACCAGAGATGTTGACACGAAAATATTTGGGAAATTATAATGGATGACCATATTATAACCCATATTTAGCAAACTAACAATAGGAAAGTCATGGCTACGATATTCCTTGTATATTTTGAAATATATACGAAAAAGTTCTTCGAGGAGAGAGAAATTCAAATTTTAAAAATTAGGTCACTTTCCAAAGGGGTTTTTCAATTTCTCGTAACATTGCCATTATTCACAATCACAGAGAAAATCATAACACACGGTGGCGAAACCTTTTGAAACAACCAGTTTTTTTTTTTTTAATTAAATTAATACTCAGTGGAATTCTTTAAATAATAAATCAATAATTAATAAATCTAGCAACCTAAACACCAGGTTTGCAAAATACATAAATCCAAAAACCAATAAACTAACAACCTAAAAGCGACGGTTTGCTAGTCACATAAGAATATATAAAATCAATATCCTATTATCCTCTTCATCTCTCGGCCTCATTCCATAGTCGAACATTCCTGATACCTGCATCACATTACGAAAGAGATACGTGAGTATTATCATAAATAATAAGTGAGACGGTCATCCTGTGTACAGGCCAATTACGCCAACCACTAGACAATACAGTAATCAATAGCAACAATAAACAACAATAATAACGATAACCAACGTACAAATCATTACAGCAAAAACTCGCAGAAGGTACTCGTGTCGACCGACACCCCACTGTGTCGCTCGACACCACCAGCTAGGTGTCGATCGACAGACACGAGGTGTGTCGCTCGACACAGCCCCAAAACCTAAAAACTCAAAGGGACGAATCAAGTGCACAAACACATAATCAAAGGGGTTTTCAAAGCCCCAATAACAATCAAACCACGGTTTCGTCATGAACAGCTCAAGAACACAACCTAAACTCAACTTACACAAGCAATCTCTAGTGAATCACGGACCTACGGTCACGCACTCACCTTAGAACGGATTAGAAACGAAGGGGAAGGTCAACAACAACCACAAAGCCTCAGATCGATCCTCCAAACTCCAAAAACTCCTCAAAATCGCCTCCAACTCTCTGGAAAATGTCTCTATCTCGAAAAGTGTGCCAAAAAGCGACTTCCTTCGCTTAAAAACGCGACCTATGGTTTCCTTGCCCAAAACCAGCCCAAACCAAAATCAACTCAAATCAAACCGGTCGAAAATCCAATAGCCGGTGTCGAGCGACACCCTCCCTGGTGTCGGTCGACACCACTCGACCACACCAACAAACCGAACAACAAATCGACTTAAACCGAAATCGATTCCAATAACCGGTGTCGAGCGACACCTGTACAATGCTTGAACCTTTAGACTGACTGCACAACAATCAAACAAGAACATGCACAGCCAACCCGAGATTCACAACGTATAGAGTATATGCAACTACTCCCGATCACTTGGTGTCGTCCGACACCACTTCCAAAACAGCACTTGAGGTTTACGGATGTTACAATTCTCCCCCACTAAACTGGATTCGTCCTCGAATCCCAACACAAAGCGTCTACCAAAGACCACAAAACCCGGCCCCCACTGGCCCAACATAAGAGATCTTCCACTAATCTCAGAGATTCTCGTCAAATCCTATGTTATACACACGTTCCCAGACATTATTACTCCTCAACTCAACACCACAACTCTAAAAACCAAACATGAGACCCACCCGTCTCCTCGAGAGATCCACCCGTCCCTCGATACCCCTATTGTGACCCACCCGTCACAATAGTAACCACAAAAACCACATATAGTGAGGTAGCGACCCTCACATATAAGTCCGCAAGAGATCCACCCATCTCCTCTAAAGACCCACCCGTCTCTTCTAAAGACCCACCCGTCTCTAGAACTATGCTGAGTAATAATCTGAAACGTGTATAACACATCCGACTAGGAATACCTCATGACCCAAAACTGGTCAACATACTTACAACATCCGAAACACAACCAAAATATGAGGCAACTCCCTCTCATATAATTCAAAAATGTATATCGTACCACTAACAAAAATACATTTTCACAAAACACCAAACACCTCAAACCAAAACTAGAACCACAAACCAACTGGAGATATACACGATCTCCCCACCTCAAACTCGAACTCTCGCTTCCGCCTAACAGAGTAACTTTTCTGCTTATCCTGAGCTTCCTTCTTGTTCAGCCTCAAACACGGACCTTCTCCATCATTTCCTGAACAAAAGTGGCTCCATAAATGCTGCGCTCCCCCACTTGGGCCCAGCATACAGGCATCCTACATGGCCTCCCATACAAAGCCCGAAGACTCACCAGCGCTGCTCCGGATGCCGCTACACTTGGCACGCTTCGGAGTAATGAACATCTAAATGTTCTCGAGTCAAACACCTCTGAAACTCAACGCCGCCCACTAGCAACGTTCTTACACAATTCCACCTATTGTGAAAAAGATTTATAAACTCTAACACCGAAAAATAAAGAAACAAACAACACTACTAAAATTCTACCACTAAGAATTTATAAGGTCTGAGTCAAAGATTTGACCTGTGGTCTGGCCCAACTCTGTCGTCGACGTGTACACACGCGCCACTCCTCCAGTCTGATCCAACTGCTGCAACGCTGCGATCTGAGCTGCTGACTGAATCGCCAAAGGCTGTACCGCCGCCACTGACATCGGCTGCAACTTGGGACACATCGGCCTGATATGCCCTGGCTCCCTACAGTAGAAACACACCGTAGCCTCCCTGGATGCCTCCCTCTTGGGACAACTAGCAACCCTATGCTCCATGCTCCCGCAGCCATAGCAACCACCCTTGCTGCTCAAGCTACTAACAAACATCTCGTCCGCTCTCCTCTTCTGACCCTGCGCAGGCTTGTCGCCTCTGCCAGAGCTAGACTCAACTCTCTCGCTGCTGCTGCTGCTGCTGACCCCTCTGCCGGGTAGCAGGAGCAACTGCAGATGGCACCGCTACTGGACTAACCTGCTCGCGAAGGTCCTCCTCAATGGAAGCCGCCAGCTCCACTAACTCTGCTCTCGTGGCGTACATACCACCTCTGCACTGAGTCCGAATACTCGACCAAAGACCCTGTAGGAATCTCATCGCCAGGGCCCGCTCGACACTAGCTCACCTGTGTCGACCGACACCTTCCGGTGTCGGTCGACATAGCCCTAAAACTCAGAAACTCAAAGCGACGAATCAAGTGCACAAACACAGAATCAAAGGGGTTTTCAATGCCCCAATAACAATCAAACCACAGTTTCGTCATGAACAGCTCAAGAACACAACCTAAACTCAACTTACACAAGCAATCTCTAGTGAATCACGGACCTACGGTCACGCACTCACCTTAGAACGGATTAGAAACGAAGGGGAAGGTGAACAGCAACCACAAAGCCTCAGATCGATCCTCCAAACTCCAAAAACTCCTCAAAATCGCCTCCAACTCTCTGGAAAAGGTCTCTGTCTCGAAAAGTGTGCCAAAAAGCGACTTCCTTCGCTTAAAAACGCGACCTAGGGTTTCCTTGCCCAAAACCAGCCCAAACCGAAATCAACTCAAATCAAACCGGTCGAAAACTCAATAGCCGGTGTCGCTCGACACCCTCCCTGGTGTCGGTCGACACCACTCGACCACACCAACAAATCGAACAACAAATCGACTTTAACTGAAATCGATTCCAATAACCGGTGTCGCTTGACACCAACTGTCCAAAAGTAATTTTACACATTTTTCTACACAATGCTTGAACCTTTAGACCGACTGCACAACAATCAAACAAGAACATGCACAGCCAACCCGAGATTCACACCGTATAGAGTATATGCAACTACTCCCGATCACTTGGTGTCGTCCGACACCACTTCCAAAACAGCACTTCAGGTTTACGGATGTTACACCTTCTTCAACCTTTGTGAAATTTTTTGGGCTTTGGATTCTTGATTTCGGCAAAGTAATTATAAGTTTTGGTTAAGAATTTAGAGTGTGAGAGAGACGAAGGAGACAAAATCGCGGAATATATTTGGGTTACGCAACAGTTTCTCTGCCGGAAAGGAGACGATGGGGATGAATATCTGAGGGATGGCGTAACGGTGGTAGATTCGGAAGAAGCATAAGTAAAAAAAAAAGGGGGAACAGTAGCGCATCTTGTTGGTTTAACCAAAACTCAGGCATTAGAAGTAGGATTTGGAAACGAGTGATGGATAAGCGATGTAGTTCAATTGATTTGCAGAAGGTGACACAATAGTATCAACGTAAATAAAATTTGTCTTTATAGAAGTTATGGGAAAAAAACTGTTATACTATATATATTGTTATGTTCTATGTTATTTCACTTACATACTATATTATTTTGTTATTGAAATTTTTTGTTAATTCGATTGTTTAGCGAAATAGGTGGAATGTTTCTTAGATAACGAAGCTATCTTTGTTGCATTTAGAGTTTAGAGTTTATGATTCTAAACCCCAAACTTAAAACCCTAAACTCTAAATTGGATGTACTGTACATTTATCAGTTTGGGTTAACTAATATTGACTAGGGTTTAGTTTTTATCATATAGGGTTTAGTTCTAAACCCCAAATTTTAAACCCTAAACTATAAATTAGATGTACTGTACATTTATCAATTTGGGTTCACTAATCTTTATTAGGGTTTAGATTTTATGATTTATAGTTTAGAGTTTAGGGTTTAGCTTTTAGCTTTTAGGGTTTAGAATCCTAAAACCCTAAATCTAAACTCTAAATTGGATATACTGTACATTTATCAGTTTGGGTTCACTAATCTTGACTAGGGTTTCGATTTTATGATTTAAAGTTTAGATTTTAAGATTTAGGGTTTAGCGTTTGGGGTTAAGGATTTAAAACCCAAACCCTAAACCCTAAACATTAAATTGGATGTACTTTACATTTATCAGTTTGGGTTCACTCATCTCGACTAGGGTTTAGATCAATAGCCAAGATGACATAGCATAATGTATAACTATTTTGTTAACCATTTCATACGTACTCAGTTTATAGTATAAGAAGCTGGTAGTATAGTATAGTTTACATTTCTTACATAGGCATTTAATTGTTTTAGGGTGCATAATATTTTGCGGTTATGGTTATGGATTTATGGTATATTAGGTGTACTGTATAGTATAGCTAACCAACTAAACTTTGAATATTCTATTTTTCAGTCTGCAATATACATCATAATTATTCGTGTTAATGAAGTGCACTACCAACATGGACACGTAGAACTAACTATAACCACAGAAAAAGATAATTATACAAAGGTAAATTTTTGGGGGGAAAAGTCCCGCCCATTTCAGGGAGATAACGAGCTAGCAAAGATTTCTCTTTGTTACTTACTTTATTTTCAAAATATCATAGCTATATTCTACATTATGAAACCCAATATTGTTATACAGCAAATTAACCCACCATATTTCTCAGTGTTTTGGTATACTTGGTTTTGTAACAAACACCATTGATCGAGCGTATGTAACAATTTTCATTGATTTGGAAACCTATATTAGTCTTTTGACAACGTATGTAACAATTCACATTTTATTTTTTTGTTAAAGGTAACAATTCACCTTTTCTCAAAAAAAAAAAAAAAAAAAAAAGACGTGTGTAACAATCACCATTGGACGTATATATAACAAGCCTCATTGACTTGAAAAGTTATACTAAGTCTTTTAGCGAATTTTTATATGTATTTTGTTTTTGCTTCGAAATGGTTTTGAGGTAAAACCTGAAAATTAATTATCATATGGTTGTAAATCATTATTTTTCTAACATTTTTTCGTTTCATTTCGGAATCCCTAAGAAGTCTAGACTTAAGTTATAAGTACAAGTTACATCTAACTTGTCTAGGCTCAAGACTTTCCGATAAATATATATTTATGAGATACATATCCCATTCCGTCTCAACCAAACATATATAGAACGAAATTTGCAAAACATTTGAATTCTAGAAAAGAATCTATTGAGTATTAAATACTCTACCCAATATTTTTTTTTCACATAATGAATTACTTTCAAAACTGTTTGATAATGTGGAACTCGATGAACTGATGAGGAGAATTGGCTGGGCTTGTTGACAGCAAAACATAAGTCAGTCCAAGTTTTCGTGAGATATAATAGTTTTTCCATAAGATGTAGATATGAGTATGAGATCTGTGAGCTACCCATAATCTTTCTACAACTTCAGATTAAGTTCTGAAGGGATAGACGAAGACTTGCAACAAACTAAACTTGTTTGATCCAATAACCGGAGGACATACTTGCGTTAATATGTAGAAATCTCTTGTGTCCACGACAACAATCTCCAAACCAAATTACAACGTAACTTTACATATCCCAAATTTTTAATATGCCTAGAAACAGAATACTAGAATATTTTCCCTCTTGAGGTACTTAAGAAGTTCTATACTTGACTACTTTTTTTTTTTTTTTTTTTGGGTTAACTACTTGACTAAATTAATTTTTATATCTTTAAAACTCTAACATGAAGTATGTTAAATTGTAAGGTATCTTGCTTGGATTAAAAGGAGCTGTGATAAGAGATGCCACTTAGAACAAAAAAGTTCAGTAGTGAGCTTTCGTTAGTCCATTTAGATGAATTATATTTTATTTTACCGAACCCACAAAAACAGATTTCGCAAACCAAATCTATGGAATGGTTTAACTTTAAGAGATATTAAAGAACACAAGTCGGCGATCGAGCACCAAATATGTATTGGATTATACATGGTTTTAAATGTCAACTTTATCAAATATATATTATCATAAAATTAAGAATAAATATATAAGTGCACCATGCATATAAACTTTCCAAATTCAACATTATTGGAAATACTTACAACAAAACACGTATTGTGCTAGAAGAATTTTTGTATTGTAGAGAACATAAATGGCGCTATAATTCAACGCTAAATTTGCATTTTATTTGTACTTTACACAATGATAGTTATATTCAACTACTGTGTAATCAAAAGTCTTAACCAATCAATTTGTATCTACGGCACAATTATTCAAAATCCTAATGTATAATAACATTCACTAATTTAAAAATCACAATTGGCATATAAAATATACATCATAACTACATAATGTTCACAACTAAATTAAAAATAGTGATTGATACTTTCATTCTCTTTCACGTTTTAATGCCCTTGTTTGACGGAAACGCGCACCATGGCAAAGTGCGATCCAAACCGTCTCGCGCCCGTCATTGACCAACTTTATCTATTATCATCACTGTGTCGTATGATTTATACGTGGGAATCGGGACTAGAAAAAAAAAACAAATTTTTTAAGTTAATAATAAAAATTCCCATTCATAAGAATGAATAAAGTAGGAAGAAAATCTGAGAGAAATAATGTTAAATAAGACAGCAAAAGAAACAAGTCGTACCTCGTTTGGTTTGATGTCCAACTGTTCATTCTTCATAATTTCAGATGACACCAACTCCAGTGTTACTCCAGTTGCCAATTCGGCGGCTTATCTATCTTCAACTCACTTTTGTTGAAGACTATTAACACATTTTTAGAGCTGTCAATCGGGTTGGCCCGCGTCCGCATGTACCTGCCTATTGGGCTTTCTGTTTTTGATACGTCCGTGCGGGTCGGCCATCCGCGGGCTGCGAACAAAAACTTTAGGTCCAAGCCCGCCCGCATATTATTAGCGGGTTTGCGGGTCTGCCCGCAGGCTTTGTAACCAGAAGCAGTTTCACCAATGTCACCCAACTCAACCACCCAACTTTCTTGCCATTTTGTTAGACTGAACTCCTTGTGCTGTGTAATAGAACATGTGAATCAATTTGTTTGAATAATGTAATTTCAAAGCTCTCGATCAAAGCCACATGATCATGTGCAAGATCTACATACACTGGATAGCTCTTAGAGATGTCAATCGGGCCAACCCGCGTCCGTCCGCCTGGACCTGCCCATTGGGCTTTATGTTTTTGATGCGTCCGTGCGGGTCGGCCCGCCGCATGTTGCGAACAAATTTTATAGGCCCAAGCCCGCCCCGCATGTTTTGCGGACAATTTTTTATCAACTCAAGCCCATCCTGCAAATGTCCGTATGGGCTTGGTCCGCGGGCTTTGGGCTGGGCTGACAGCTCTACACATTCTAACTAAGCATTTGTTAATTAACTACCTTAACTGAAAGTTTGTAACATTTAAGTCGAAATTCTTCTCTCTTTAAGTTCCAGCTTTCATTTATCTTCCGTATTCTCTTTGCTTCTTATTCCCTCAATTTCTGCAATCTTCTGTGTAATACTAGTCATCATAGCTTACGAACCTCTTAATTTTATTGATTAATAAAAACGCTTTAACTAAAAACCATTCAAATTGAAACTCTTTTTCTCCTTTTAACATCTCTATTTATTATCTACTACTTTCAAATAAATTTTAGAAAGATATCGAACATAAAAATCAGCTACATAAATTTAGATAATTCATGATCATAAAAGATGATAGGATTTTTCAAGAAAGGAGGAACCAACACCTCAGTAAAAACGTCTGATCAATGAGAACATTTTAAATAATACCAATCAGCTTTTTCGCAGGTTTATTTGCCACGTATTTGGTCCGGTTTGGTTTATTTTTCCATTACCACCGACCCGGTTTGGTTGCATTATGTCTTCAACGAAAGTTTCGTTCTTCTTCGACATAGAAATCAAACCAACTATGCTGAAAAAAATATCCCTTTCATTCTTCAGAGTAAACCCTCCACTGGAATTTCCACGCAACGCCTCTCTCTTTCTCGATTTGTTCATTTGGCGGAGCTCGTAGTGTTGTGTTACTGGGCGGATCCGCGGCTGGGAGATAGCTCCAAAATATCCTGAAAATGGCGGCGGCAGTGGTTTCTTCGCTTCTCTTGCTTCTCAATTTGGTTGGCTATGAGGGACTGGAAGTTATTAATCCCAAAGGAAGTACGGAGAATGCAGCAGAGGAAGCAAACAGAGGAAGATGGAAGCAAGAGGTATATATACTTTTATCGATTAATCGTTTCGGTAAAATCTTACTCTATCGTTTCGGTAAAATCTTACAAAAGGTATATATACTTTTGTAGACTGGAGATAAGAGATTTCTTGTATAGGAGTATTGTAGTGGAGGTGATCTTGCTGGATACATCATTCTCCATGTTTGGGAGTTGTTATTGAAAAGAAATGAATCAGCAAGAAGTAGACGAGAGGAAAATGAACCAGGTTGTTGAAAACATTTCTCAGTCGATTGAGATGAAGTAAATATGCATGAAAGAGATTGAAAACAAAGTCAATGAGAATTCTCGTTGTTTGGAGGGTTACGAATTGCAGAGCTAAATGTTAATCAAAACCACAAAGAAGATAAAAGACACCTGTTTAAAATGACTAGCTGGAAAACATAATCAATTTGTGTTTTCTTGCATGCTGGCATAGTTCTTTGGTCTGTTTTATGTGTCTTCTTAATGAGAAGTGGCTGAGAAGATGCATATGAACGTGAAAGAGCTGTATCAGAGCAAGACAACCGGCAGCTCACAAAGGGATAATGATCAAGACCAGGGAATTTGAGGTATGTTCTTGGCTATTATCTTATTACAACAGTCATGAGTACCAAGTGTTCTTTCCTATGCTTGTTCTCTCTCTGTGTCTTACGTTATATCACTTTTGCAGAAGCGATTTAGGCATCCAAACATGTGAATCACCACCTCTGTCTTGCGGCTGCTGTTTCTCTTGTAGAAAGCGGGACCACAAGCTTTTTAGGACAGGCTAATAAAAAATAAAACAGATTGAATTACAGAGGAACAATTTCTTAACTAAATTGAATTATGAAAGAAGAAAACAGAGCTGAAATATGAAAGAATGAAAAATCGAGATAGAGAGTCAGAAAAGGAGTATTATTTGACCGAGAGACCAGGAAACTAGAAAAAAAGATTTTATTTACTTTATATAAACTGGTCTAATGGTGTACTACAACAATGCCAGATTATAAACCAATAAAATCAAGTAAAATACAAACCAAAAATACGGATGGCAAGATGTCACCAAACACTATAACTGAAAAAGATGAAAAGAACAAGAAAAAAAATTATTTTGTGGTTTTTTATTTTTTATTTATTTTTTGTATACTTAGAAATTTTATTGATATCCCAAATACCTATAAAAATTCGGATAAATTGAAAACATAGTCTGGAAATAATATAATAAACAAAGCCCAAACAAAGAAAATTATATATTACAAATTCTTTTAAAATTTGATTTTTTTTCACATGCATTGATAAACAACAAATAAAAATTTGGTGTAAAATATACAATTCTAACTAAATTATATTATATTAAGTAATTTTCGAAGATTTAATTAAATATTTTTTTTCAAACTAAATAATAAAAAATAGAACTAATTTATAGAACTAAAATTATATTACACTAGGTGATTTTTCCGGACTTAGTGCGGGCACTAATACATTTTAAATATTAAAATAAATAAATAAACAGGTTATTAGCACACAAAAGAACTAAGTTATTTGTTGTAATAAATCACACAGAAAGTTCGTCTATATTAATGTTTTAGATTCTTGCGTTTAAGACTTGTGCACAAACATACATGACTCTGAGTTTCATAGTTTCTAACTTTCTGTCTTATAATTTTGAGGGATATTTATATAAGTACTCTGAAATGAAAGCTTGTATTCGATACTTTTGTATTTTACTTCGGATTCAATAAGATCATTACTTTTACCTTTGTTTTCCAAAATTTGATTGCTCTTTCAGTCTTTCTTCACGAATCCATTTCGTCTTTTCTCATTTAATGACAAACTCAATCTCTAAACTATTTCATATTTACAAATAATTGACTGATGAGCTTTTTGCACCAAAGTTCACTGTTGTGGATATGATCAAACACATGAAAACATCCCATGGAAAATGCTCCATCAAACCCAAGCTTCACATTCAGAAATAACCTTTCTTCAGATATCTCATTTGTCGACATATGCAAAAAATCTCTAATCATCCTCTTTTTTATGTTCAAAATCTCTAGTTCAAATTCCATCTAAATAAAACAATACATATTAAGATAATGTGACCTCTTACAGTGTCTCTGCTCATAATTCAAAAGCAGAAGTAGTGGTTCAAATCTGTAGATTTTAAATAGTAAGCTAAAACAGACAAAATCAAATATCATAGATAGGATTATCTCTAGTCTCTACATAAGCAAAAGAGCAAAGAGATCACACCAAAGATTAGTATCTGTTACGTTGTTGTTTTGTTTCAAACCAGATATATTAGTGTGAAGAAATGGGCCCAATGCAAGCCCAATTCTGAAATCGCCAAGTTCACGTGTTATTTCCGTTTCCATGTTTTAGTCGGTTTACTTACAAAAGGCAACAATGGAGAAAAGGCAAAACTCCATGAAGAAGAAAGGAAATACAGAGCATCATATGTGGCTATAAAAGAAGACCCAATGCTACACAAAGAGATCATCCCAAAATCAGAGAACCAAGAGAGAACAAGACTAAGAGAATAGAGGCTGAGAGAAGAGAGATAGCGAGAGAGAAACAAAGAGAGTCTTGTAGTCTTCTTCTTTATTCTTCTTTGTTCCAAACCTGTAACAGAGATAAACCTCTATTAGTGTCTTGTAAGAAGTCTTTGGTTAATAATACAAGTTGTGGGAAGGATCCCACCCGAGACGGTTCCGGTTAGAAGCCGGTAATTCTCGGTTAATCAAATTCTTTGTGTCTTATTACTTTTCTCAAACAACAGCAGGTTCATATCTAAGCATAAGGCAAAGTAAAAACCCTAACAAGTGGTATCAGAGCAATCCAGGTTTGATTGCAAGTGCTAGGAGATATGGAGCCAACTCTAGGAAGGTTTGAGATGGAGAAGTTTGACGGCAAAGGTGATTTTGGGATGTGGAAATTCAAGATGATGGGTCAACTAGAGATACAAGGTCTACTTTCAGTTATTAAAGAAGATTTTACTATTTTCTCTAAATCTGAAAAGCAAGAAGAAGGATCAGAAGCACAGATTGATCAAAAGAAGGCTGATAATGATCACAGAGTAAGAAGCTTGTTGGGAACATGCTTGAGTGATCTTATTCTGAGGAAGATCATGCATGAAACTACTGCTTTGGGCATGTGGAAGGCACTTGAAAGGATTTATCAAACCAAGTCTCTTCCCAACAGAATATACTTGAAGAAACAATTCTCTTGCTACAAGATGGAAGAAGACAAAACGATAGAAGAGAATGTTGACATATTTCTGAGGCTCGTTGCAGACTTGGACAGTCTCAAAGTTACCATTTCAGATGAAGATCAGGCCATTCAGCTCTTGTCTGGACTTCCAGCAGCATATGAACCATTGGTTCACACACTCCAATATGGATCAGGAAAGGAGACGCTTACTGTTAATGAAGTTGTCGCTTCTGCTTACTCTAAAGAAGCTGAACTAAGGCAGAAGGGGTTACTCAATAAAAGTAAGCTGGTCTCGGAGGGTTTGTATGTTGAATCAAGAGGAAGATCAGACAAGAAGGGAGGAAGTTCTAAGAACAGGAGAAGATCAAAGTCAAAGCAAAGGTTTGATAAGAACAACACGGGTTGTTTTATTTGTGGATCAGAAGATCACTGGAAAAGAGAATGTCCAGAAAGGAAGAGACCTCCGAATTCTGCAAATATTGCAACGGAACCTAAACAACCAATAGTGTTAACTGTTAGCACTCAAGACTCGATGAAGGAATGGGTTATGGACTCAGGTTGTTCATATCATAGTACACCAGAAAAGGAAGTCTTGTTTGACTTCAAGGAGTTCGATGGTGGTAAAGTTTTGATGGCTAATAACACTCATGGTAACATCAAAGGAATGGGAAAGATTCGGATTCAGAATCCAGATGGTTCTGAGGTAATACTCACGGATGTTAGATACATACCGGAGGTGAGTAGGAATCTTATTTCTTACGGGATGTTAGAGAGATCAGGTTGTAGATATGAAGGAAGAAACTTCAAGGTTCAGTTCTACAAAAGCGGAAAGAAGGCAATCTCAGGAAAATACAAAGACGGTTTGTATTATCTCCAAGGTACGGTTGCTAAGAGTGAAGAGAACGATTCTGGAGTTGAGAAAGAAATCAGACAAGGAAAAGTCAAAGAATGTGACTTTTTGTCAGAATTTGGTTCAAGGATCAACTCCTAATGGTTTTAAGAAAAATGATTCATCAGCTCAAGATGGAGATTCAGAAGAAATTGAGTCTAAGGAGAGCAATGAAGAATCTGGGAAGGAAGATCATTTGTTTAAAAAGGAGATTTTAAACAAAGAGCATGAGGTGAAAGACTTGGAAAAGGTTTCTAAGATATTGGGAATGGGGATCTTCGGAGATAGAGCTAAGGAAGGAGTTCTATCTAAGATTCAGGCCAATAAAGATCAAACGGGTTTTCCAAGTAAAGCAGTACCTGGACAGAAGCTTCAGGTTTGCTGCGAGCTTCCAAGCTTAAACTGAAGCAGGATTCAGCTCCAGGTAACTCCATTATCGACATGATACTCTCGCAGGAAGAAGAACATGGAAACGGGTCAGTTTCCGGAGATGTTCTTATGTCGATAAGATAAAAACCAGTTTGGTTTAATGGGTTTAAGGAGTTACCTGTTGGAATCAGTTGTCGTGGTGAAGAGACATTGATTCCAGGTGGAGCTGTTGTGGAAAGATTCAAGAAAAAAACAAGTTAGTTTTCAAGAGAGTTTTTTGAATCGCAGGAAATAAATTGAGAGTAAAGGAATTATCTAAAAATTACAGTAGCAGAAGAGAAGAGTTATTGTTCATGAAAGGCAGCTGAAAAGGAAGTCGATATCAAAGAGTACTCAAGAACGATATCAAAGGGATCAGCAAAGAGTCATGAATAAATAACAAGAGAAATAAGGTACCTGGGATAATATGAAGTCGAAGAAGGAGTTATTGGCTTCAGGTGGAGCTACTGTGAGAAGAATTGTGAAATCTAAGTTAAGCTTAGTCTTTAAGAAATTGGAAGAGACAAAGCATGAAGAAGATGATACTGGTCAAAGGGTTTACCTGTATTGTCGGGGGACAGTGGACGAGCATCAATGGCTCACCAGAAAGCTGCAAATCAAAAGGAAGAAGTTTCAGTGTTTTCGCAGATGGAGAAAACATGAAATTCAAGTATGTTTTTCATGGTCTTTGGAAGATCAAAAGATTCAGAGAAGCAAGGAGGAGATATCTCGGGTTAAGAGGATTACCTGGAGTTATCAAAACGGCAAAGAAGAGGCCATAGCTTGCAGAAGAACACTGAAAACAATTTTCGAAATTGAAAAATCAGTGATAATATCGTTTCTGAAATCACAGGAAGGAAGTTAAATTCATCACAGTAAGGAGATGAAGAGGAGTTAACCTGAGATTACATAAGCTAAGGGACATCAGAGAGAACAACGGCGGCAGGGGAATCGCCGGAGTTGGAGCTCGTGTCGGATCGATTTCATCTCTACTTCGAAGAAGATGAATCACAGGATAAGGACTCACGGTCAGATTCCGACTGAAACAGAGCAAGCTTCACGTCACCGGAAGGTGAAACGTCGACTGGTCGGAGCTGTCTGTGTCGCCGGAGAAGACGACCAAGGAATCGCATGCATTCAAATTAAATCGCATACGGTGCTCATGAGGAAGAAGGATTTAGGCGAGCAAAAGGGATGAGGAGATACGGCGGCGGAGGAGACTTGATTCGCCGGAGGAGGCCGCAGAAGATGGCGTGGTGAAGACCGGAGGAATCACAGCGAGGATCAAAGATTGTCACCGGAATCGCCATATATGAGAAGCAAAGGGGGAAGAAATGGATCGATACATAAGATGCCAATTTTTCATCGTGAAAAGAGGAAGGAGCAATTGGGCCCAAGGTGGAGATTGTGAAGAAATGGGCCCAATGCAAGCCCAATTCTGAAATTGCCAAGTTCACGTGTTATTTCCGTTTCCATGTTTTAGTCGGTTTACTTACAAAAGGCAACAATGGAGAAAAGGCAAAACTCCATGAAGAAGAAAGGAAATACAGAGCATCATATGTGGCTATAAAAGAAGACCCAATGCTACACAAAGAGATCATCCCAAAATCAGAGAACCAAGAGAGAACAAGACTAAGAGAATAGAGGCTGAGAGAAGAGAGATAGCGAGAGAGAAACAAAGAGAGTCTTGTAGTCTTCTTCTTTATTCTTCTTTGTTCCAAACCTGTAACAGAGATAAACCTCTATTAGTGTCTTGTAAGAAGTCTTTGGTTAATAATACAAGTTGTGGGAAGGATCCCACCCGAGACGGTTCCGGTTAGAAGCCGGTAATTCTCGGTTAATCAAATTCTTTGTGTCTTATTACTTTTCTCAAACAACAGCAGGTTCATATCTAAGCATAAGGCAAAGTAAAAACCCTAACAATTAGACATGATTAGCGAAAGTACAAACCCCGTTTCATATTCCGCTTCTCCTAGTATTTGAGAGGCTCGTAATCCTCAGAATCAAGAGCTTTACTCCATCCATTGTAGTTTTCCAAATCATGTTTTTGATCATAGATGTTGTAGGAATCCTCTCAATTTGAAGATCATGGCCGTTTATTCTTTTCTTCAGTTTGATCCAACATCGATCTTACAAAATTCCTCCAAGACCACCATGGACTGTATTGAGAGGATCCTTGTTTCATCTCTAATAGTTTCTTGAGATGTTTATGTTACTCTTCCCCTCTTAATACAAAGAACTCGGTTCACACTGTAGGAAGCCCTTCCCTATTGTGCACCGAAATACTTTGTTATTTGGGTAAAATCTGACTTTTCCATTCACATACATTAGCTTATATACACAATATGTTTCCTATATTGTTAGACTAAATCTAACAATATCTTTGTATCGAATATACACATATATCTCTCTATACCCCCCCCCTCAAGTTGGTAGAGATATGTTGTGTAGCAATAAGACCATCCTGAACGACATCTCGAACGAGGTGACAATCGGATTCTATGTGTTTCGTTCGCTCATGGAACACAGGATTTGCTGCAATGTGTATAGCAGCCTGACTGTCGCAAAACAGAGGCATAGGTTGAGGATGATCGAAGCCAAATGTGCGTAGTAATTCCTTGAGCCATTTGAGCTCGCGCAGCGTGTAAGCCATCGCCCGATACTCAGCCTCGGCGGATGAACATGACACTGTATCCTGTTTCTTGGTCTTCCAAGATATTGGAGAATTGCCGAGATAGACAACGTAAGTCGAAAGCGAGCGCCGTGTCCGTGGACATGCATTATAGTCGGAATCACAATAGGCAGTGATAGTGAGATCACTGTCACGACGAAGAAGAATCCCTTGAGCTGGCGTTCCTTTCAGATAACGAACAACTCGAAGAGCAGCTTCCCAATGCGCAACAAGAGGCGTCTGCATAAACTGAGAGAGGATATGCACGATGTAAGTAAGATCCGGACGTGTAATGCTGAGATAGATTAGCCTTCCAACAAGACGACGATACTCCTCTTTCATAGCTTCACACCACTCCTTGATACGTACAACGTCTTTAAAATGTTCCGGTTCATCGCTATCTAAGACAGCTGCCATAAAAGCAATATGATGTGCAGTGAAGCCGGCGTCAGAAAGATACTTAGTGAGGGGATAGAGTGTCTTACCAGAAACCGTTTTAGAGACCTTTGAATTGGTAGGAGCAAGTGTGAGAGCGTGAGAGGGGGAGTAGTGTACATTTTGAGTAACAAAGTCTTTAAGGAGGATTGAAGGTTGCTTGGAACGATGACCACGGCCTAACAACTCGGGTAAGCCAGGAGACGGAGGAGGTGAGTCATCCGGCTCAGAAGAATCAAGTGTCTCAGCTGACGGTGAAGTATTCGAATGCTCAAGAGGAATTATTTCCGGTGTAGGCTCCGGAGAAGGAGGCAGCGGAGGTGGCAATATAGTATCTGCAGGAGGTTGTATCACCGGATTTGTAGTTATCATAGGAGATAACTCAGCAAAGTCAGTATCGATGACCACATCAGGTGATATCGAAGGGGTAGAATCAGGGGCAGTGTCACGGAAGGGAAAGACGTGTTCTTGAAACTGAACGTCACGACTCACAAAAAATTGTTCCCTCTCGAGGTCATAAACACGCCATCCTTTCTTGCCATATGGATAGCCCACGAAAATACACTTCCGGCTACGAGGACTAAACTTATCTTTGTCACGAGCTCGATGATGAGCGTAGCACAAATAGCCAAACGTACGTAACATATCATACTGCGGAGGATTTCCAAAAGTACCTCATAAGGAGATTTCCCTTTCAAAACTTTTGTAGGCGTGCGATTGATCAGATGCGTGGCTGCAAGGATACTCTCACCCCAGAATTTAACCGGAAGTTGTCCTTGAAAGAGACAAGCGCGTGCAACATTCAAAATGTGACGATGCTTACGCTCCACTCTTCCATTTTGTTGAGGAGTATCGACGCAAGAAGTTTGGTGAAGAATCCCATGTTCTTGAAAATAAGATGAGAGACACATAAATTCAGTACCATTATCACTACGGATGGCTTAAACAGGTTTGCCAAACTATTTCTCGGCCATGGCGCAAAAGTTTCGAATTAGCTTGGCAACTTCTGATTTTTCACTCATGAGGAATGTCCAAACAGAGCGAGAGTAGTCGTCAACAAGTGTAAGAAAATACGCAGCCCCGCACGAGGATGGTGTGCGATACGGACCCCAAACATCACAGTGCACAAGTGAGAAAGAATCAGAGGCTTTATTAATGCTATCACTAAAAATCTCACGAGTTTGTTTGGCTCGAAAACAAATGTCACAACTCTTGATCTCTTCAATAACACTGGAAGAGCTATTACAATTCGGTAAAGAAATCAAAACACTAGCAGACGGATGCCCCAACCGACGATGCCATAAAGCGCCAGACGAAGCAGTATCCTTGGAAACTTTGTTGGCACGACCCGCTAAGACACCCGTAAAATAGTACACACCCTCACGCTCTTCACCCGCACCAATCAAAGTCCTCGTGAAACGGTCCTGTAAGAAACACAATGTGTCAGTAAAGATGGCAATACATCCAGTTTGTCGCAAGAGCTTTGAAACAGAGATGAGAGTGCAGTCAAAATCAGGAACAAATAACACGTCGGACAGGGAATAATCAGGTGACAAAGCCAATGTTCCACATTTTGTCGCGCGAGAACCAGTTCCATCAGGAAATTTGACAGCGGATGGCAATATATCGATGACGTCTTGGAGGAGAGTTATGTCTCCGGTCATATGATGGGAAGCCCCGTGTCAATAATAACATCAGTGAGAAGAGTTTTACCCGACAACTTTTCAAAGGTGGTGTTAGGATGTTGAGCTTGAAGAAGACTAATCAGTTGTGCAATCTGATCATTACTCTTGTCCGAGACAACGCGAGCATTATTGGCTCTCCCGCTACCTCTGCCTCGGGTTGCCGGAGGACGACCACCACGGTGAACAGAAGGACGACCAACAGACTCCTTCAGATCAGGTGTGATAGAACGTCCACCACCTTTGTTGAGTTCATAATACCAGTCGGGGTATCCGTGCAGAAGAAAACATTCCGACACTTCATGACCTTGACGATGAAATTGGGTACAGGTTAGCGTCGAACGATCACGAAAACGAGGAGCTGAAACAGCCGCAACATGAGGAGAAGATTCTCCTTTAGCAGCGAATCCAATAGCATCAGGTTTGTGGATCTACAGAAGCTCTTGAAGGAAATCATACATGGGATATTGTGGATCTACCCCCTGGAAAAATAGCGATTGGTAGCAAATGGGTGTATAAGTTGAAATTCAACTCTGATGGTTCATTGGAACGAGCTATGTTGAGATTTTGTTCCTCGCGAATGACACGAGAGTAAACTTGATTAAGAGACGGTAGAGGATCTTCACCGGTGATCGTAGAGTGTATCTGACCAAAACGAGGAAGGTCTAGCCCAAAGAGGAACTGATGGACTTGATCCTCCTCACGTTCCTTTGCAATGTCAGATGCTGCTTCACAACTGCAAACCTTTGCAGATCTGTAGTTTTGGAGTTCTTCCCACAGTTTTGTCAAACGTCCATAGTATTCGAGAACAGGTTGACCCTTTTGTTTGCACAAAGCAATCTCGTCTTTTAAGACCTGTTTGCGAACACCATTACCGACTGAGAAACGGGTCTGAAGGCTCTTCCACACGATTGAAGCTTCAGAGATGAAGGAAACAGTCGATCGAATCTTAGGATCGATGGAGGTCCGAATCCAGCCGATGATCATTGAGTTTGCGGCAAGCCACATGCTCAATTCTGGGTCGGAGGCTGGTTTTGGTATAGTTCCATCGATAAAGCCAAGCTTTTGCTTAGCTTGTAACGAGTTTTGTAGCTCAGTCGCCCATTCGGAGTAATTATCTTCCTTGAGGATGACAGAAGAGATGAGTGACCCCGGATTGTCTGATGCATTAAGCTGATAGGGATTAGCGGTGAAGCTAATTTGTGCGGCGGCGCTCGATTGCGCGGCGGCGGAGATTAACTCGGCGGCCAAAGAAGAGAAAATAGGGTTAGGTCAAAGAATCTTAGGGGGGGTTATTGGTAGATGAATTTGTAAGAATTCTTAAAATTTTCAGAAATCTTTGTTATTGATTTGTGAATTCTAACAATCTTATTAAAATCTGTTGTTATTGGTTTGGTGATTTATAAAGTCCATACAAAATCAGTTGTTATTCAAAAAGTTTGTGTTTTAATGATTTCATGAATCCATTAAAATCCTTGTTATTGGGACATGGATTTTAAACATTTTAACTCATAGAACAAGATTTCCAAAATACTACCTATAACCCTTAGATTTTCAAAATTCATTATAACAAAATATTTTGATTGATTTTATGAATATACAATCTCTCTCCAAATCTAACATAAACTCTTCATAAATTTAACAAATCTCTTAACTTTCAAAATTTATCAACTCTATAGAAATTCATCTCCCAATAACCCCCCCTTAGGTTCTGATACCATGAAATACTTTGTTATTTGGGTAAAATCTGACTTTTCCATTCACATACATTAGCTTATATACACAATATGTTTCCTATATTGTTAGACTAAATCTAACAATATCTTTGTATCGAATATACACATATATCTCTCTATATGCACAATCGACTCCGGTAAACCTTCATGTGATGTAATTGTCTCGAGAGCCACAACATTAACGTTCCCGTATTCATCTCCCTTTTTGATACCTTGTCATCCATAGATCAATACATAGCCTAAGACCTTAAACAGATTATTGAGAAAGTAAATTCGAAGCGAGGAAGAGACATCATCTTAGCATAAATAAACAGCTAACAGAAATCTTATCTCCATTGCATATCTCGAAAAGACATATCCCAATACCCCATTAATCAATCTCCATCGGCCAGCGCCGCCTGTGCGGAAGTTTATTATCATTTTTTAGGTTTTTTCCAAGCTAAGTATCTAGGGTTTATTATGATCAAAATCCTATATCATTATGTAAGCCCTATATATCGTTATGTATTATTTTGGCATAATCATGATTTCGATTGCCAAAAGGATGTAATTATAAATTTCCTAATTGTGTAATTATTTACAAATTGATGGCGAGAGAAATTAATTTTGAGATTTCATTAAGGGTATTAGTGTCATTGTATTCCTGAGAGTAAATAAGAGAACTTCATTCTCAAAAATCACTTCGCAAAATAATAGCATCGATACGTAAATGAAATTAAAAAAAAAACAGAAAATAATCTCAAAAAATGAAAACTATAAAATTGAAAAGAGAAAAAAACAAATTCTGCGGCGGCGTAGCGCAGGTCAAATTCTAGTAAATTATCAAAATTTAAATCATTTAAAATCTTATATAAAAAATGATCATCTCTCCAGCTGCTTGACACGTCTGTTGAACCATAATCATATCTCTAAACCAAAATCACATTTAAATTAGTTAGTTATTTGACAGTTATTGATCAAAAGGCAACACTAATCTGTTTAAGAGTTGTGTCTTTTAGATTAAGAGTAATGTCTTTTCTTATTACACAAACACATTGTTTCATTGACATGAATACAAGGAAAAGATTGTGAAGACAGTACTCCCACATTGTGTGAATTTTACTCTTTGTAGTCATGTTTTATGCACTGTTCAAAGCTTTCTATTTGTGGTTTGTTCTTATTGAAAGTGGCTGATATAGTTTTCCCGATCAGTCCCCAGGTTACAATAGCTACAACGATTATCTTCTGTCATCGATTCTTCTTTCACCAATCACATGCAAAGAATGTAAGAAGGGTGAGTTTATTGTTTTGCACATGAACAAGATGAATGCTTGTGTTATTTGAATCACCATGCTGTAGTCTGGCTACAGAATTATCTTTATTTCTGATTAATTGTGTACATTTTCCTTCCATGCATGAACCATCAACTCCATCATCGCCTCATTCAGGAGGCATAGTTAGCAACGAAATATTGTATTTTTGGTACCCTGACTTATCTCAAGCTACTACCTTACTCAATCTTACATTTTTGGTTTTTAAAACTGAAACATGTTCTCTAAATTTCTCTATGTAGTTTACGAGAGTAGGTCTTATTATTTCAGATGTTATGTTTATCAACTATGTTTCTGCTGATGATCTTTTGCATTTGCTTATTCAATAACACAGGCGACACAAATTCAAAGCCACATTCCACAACAAACGATAAGAGAGCTCACAAAAAAAAAAAAGGACATAGCCGACAAGGATGAAAGAAAATGGTTTGATTAAAATCTGCCTCTGTTTCTGCTATTACCGTTACATCAAAAGTTTCAGGTTAGAGCTGAGTTTCCAATTTGTTCAAAATATGTTCCTAACACATCCTCATGTTTGTGTTTCTCACTCATGTTCGTTCATTACCTTCCTTCATTTGTTGTGTACCATGTGCATACACGACAATCTGGATTGCTCTTTTCAAGTGATTCTCACCCAGTTCTTCGTCACCCGGGTTTTGTTAAAATGAAATGCTAACTTTTACAGGGTCGAAAATAATGAAAATTGTATTCTTTGTTTTATCCATACTGTCTTTTACAGGGTCGAAAATTGCAGTACGCGCATTTCTTCATGACACTGGACAATTCATCATATATCCTTGTTTGAAAATAGCACATATATTGCATTATGCAATTATAATCACACTTCATCGTGAGCTAGGTATACACCCGCAAAGAGTTTCTGGTCATATTGATCATCAGCCCTAACAGTTTATCATCTGCTCTTCTAAACTCCGCTTCTCCCGATTTCATCTCCTCCGCACTCGAAAAACCTACATCCTCCTCTCCACCTCCATTGCAGGCTCCCCCACGTCATATCACGAGTTCCACCATCGCAGCCACAAATCCCAACCGTGAAGGTGTCAATGTTTAATCGTCCATATCAAATTATCTAATCGGTGAGTGGAATTTCAAAAAAAAAAAAAAAAAAAAAAAAAACCCATTCTTTCCTGCAATTGTAGGGGCTTTAGAATAATCTTAAATCGTCAAACTATCTTTGTAGGGATTTGTCTTCTCCTCCATTTGTAGGGAATTTGCGTTTCGTACATTCCCCCAATCCTCCTTCCAGAACTGCGGTTTCTGTTAATCCTCTTCTTCGCAAACACAGAAATCTTTAACAGTTTCACATTTAATAGATTTTTAACTTAGTGTCAATTGATAATAAGTGATCAGTTTGTCAATAATTAATTCATATAGACATTATTAGTTTGAGTCTCATAAGATTTCAGATGTGAAATTCCTAACAATTAGTGATAAAAATAATAGCTGGCCAGTATAATTTTCAGACATGTATCTATCATAATTTGGTTTTTTTTTGTTTTTTTTGTCCTATAAATGGAGATAGAGACTTATTTCTACAATCGTGTCATATTTGACGTCACTCATGCGTCAGTTTAATTTTGTCTGCATCATAAAGTGTTAAGATCACAATCAATAAAGTAGGGAAGCAAACAATGAGGAAATGTGCGAGGGTTACATTATGCATGCAGATGAAGACGTGTGTGTAACAATACTAGCTATTCACTGAATCATTCTTGTTAGCTTTGCTTTGTATCAATCTAGAATTAGCTTCATAATTAGGTATTAAAAATCTGTGTAGCCAATGCAAAATGAAAATAAAAAAATTGTAATATGGGAAGATTTTGTATCGTTGGTATTAACAATATAAGAGAATACAACCATAATTCAATAAAATGCACACATTGGGATAAATAGATCTCCACAGGGCCGTAAGATGTGTGGTATGGTCAATTACTTAAGCCTTAACCCAATCTCGGATCTGAGCATCCACAAAGTTGCCAAGGTGTTTGTAAGCAGCTTCCGAGGGATGGATTGAGTCCCAAAACAAGTGATCCGAATGATTCCTACAAGTCTTTGAAAGGACATTGCACATGAAGCCCGTTTCCAAGAACCCTGTTCCGCAGCATCCTTTCTTCGTGTCTTTAAACCCTATTTCATTTTTAAGATGATGAGTATATAATGCATGATTTAACAAGACAAGATTTTAGATTACTTTGGGAACAAGGAAGAAAATCGTATATTACCGTATTTTCTAGGGTTTTGGATCATATCCATCAGAGGGTCGTACACGTTAGCGTAAAGAAACTTGCTTCCTGGAAGAGACGCTTCAATCTCAGGCAGTTTCTTGATGAGTTTCTGATTGTATAAAACGGAGTCTTTGTTCTCTTGTTCCACACAAAATCTAAAAATGTTTCTAAATTTAGCCGTCATTTGCACCGGTAAACATCCCATCGGCGCCAACCCTCCGACCACAATATTCCGGCAACCTAAACTATAAAGCTCCTGTAAACGCAAGAGGAGAAGATTCAATTGAACAAATATGAAAAAAATAGCTTGAAGAAATATCAAAGACTGGTCTTAAACCTAGAGAAAAACAAAAGCATATGAGACATTTACCCTAACAAAACTGTCAACCCTCTTGAGCACAAAGTCTTGGTAACTATTGATATCAGGATACTCGAGACGCCTCGTGGGAAGATCGTAAAAGTTCAAGATGAAATCGTTGGGCCCTGCGCTGATGACAACTAAAGCGTTGTTAATGATCTCCATCGCTTTCTTGTCTCCCACGATACCTTTGAGACGAGCGATGTAACTCTTGAACATGCTCGGTTGTTGCGAGACCGGGATGGCCTTGCTCGATAGCGAGGTCCGGTCATCGTAGCCTGCACCCGCGGATGCGAAACAGACTCCGGTGACAATGTCTTGGTCGGAGATGTTCGGTTGTAGAAACGGAGGAACAAACTCTTTGATGTTGAGGTTGGTAGCGATGACGTCAGAGATTAGCTTTCCGTTGGAGAATCTTCCGTTAGCTTCGCGGCCGGGAAGATCAACACCGTAAGGGAGATGCTTAGCTTTTAATAAGGCTTGGAAATAGTAGTTGTTGTTGCCTGTGTCTGCGGTTGAGTCGCCGAACATTAAAATCGCTGGAAAAAGTGGCTTTGGTGTGACGTTTGCGGCCGCATTGCAAAATGATGCGAGTGTTGCTATGAACAGACCAAGAACTATGGCTTTAGATGTACACATTGTGAAAATAATCTTGAATTGTTGTTTCTACTTTAATTTGTTGACGAATTTCAAATGCGTTTGGTTAATGATTTATAAGGGAATGAGCTTTGATTTTTGTTGTTGGACTGAGTTGGTTTCTGTGTGTGACATGCTAATTCTCTTATTTTGAAAGTCTGTTTTTCCTGAAACTGAAAAACAATTTGATAAGAAAGAAAGAAAGAAAGAAGATTTGAATCTTGTAGTCTAATTTAAGATATAATTAACTAGCATAGTCAGAAAAACAGAAGATTGTTGACCAAAATTAATAGTCAAAAATAGAAGAGTTTTAAACTAAAATAGCTTAAAAAAATAACAGTTTTTTCTTCCTGTATTACGACGATAGTTTGTAAGAAATCATGTAGTTGAGTGGATATAAAAAAACGGTTGATTGATTGTCTCGACATAATATTTCGAAAGATAATAAGAACGTCGCATTTTTAACTCTCAAATACAAATCACTTTTATATTGAAAAAAAAAAGTTACATAATTATTAAATAATCAAATTAATTAAAGAAACTTCTCTTAAATTTGTACCGTACCAATTAATGAAAAATATAATTCCATTAATGGAACCTTAAGTTTCTAGTATAAATTGTGATTCTACACAAACTTACAATGCAACGATCCCATGCTAGTAGTCATGTGAATGGCCGACATGCAATTTGGCTAGTACTCCTTTAACATTTTCTCCTGAGTTTAGACTTTAGACTGTACAATTGACCAACATTCCAATTCAAAGTAAAATTACATTAGATATGAGTGTTAGACCGGCCGGGTCTCCCAACTGACCACGTACGGTGTCATTTATTATAAGTTGTACCGTGGACTTAACCATCGATAATTACAACATAACAGAAAAAAAATCTCCAGGTCTTTTGCACGTATGTAACACATTCTATGTTATTTTTATACATGCTGTTGAATATTTTGAAAAGTACTAATGTCTGATTTTCTAAAGATATTGACCTCAAATATTTTTATATATTGCGTTTAATTATACGTCGAGTAACAGTGAATCAAACATGATTTATGACATATATTATGTAGGTATGAAGCTCAATCTTAAATTCTGCGGACATCATGCATGTCTTGATCTCGACCATATATTGGTCTAGGTGGCCGTTTTGTAGGTGAATACGTTCACGTTGTCTCGATCTCACGAAAAGGTTTAAACAGACGTCTAATAATCCACTTATGAAATAAAATATATGGACACCATAGAGTAATACACATATTTTGATTTAGGTAAGAGTATTGATTATTGTTAGGGTCCCATAAAACTTTGGAATTAAATTCACTTAAAATAACAGCCGCGTGATCAAAATTCATGGACCCACGATCAAACCAACAGAACATGAACTACTACCAACTTACCAAGAGAATATTATGTTGGCATATATTAATTGGACTCACCCGAAATTTCGTCAAGTCATATTTCCCACTTATACCCAAACAAAGTCGTTTTACATTCTACATTAATTTAGCGGAAAAAAAAACAAGAATTTGCCATCGTACAATTTCAACAATTAAAAAAAGGATCTTTAAATATAAAAAAAAAACCCATCTGAATTTACATCATTTTGGTTATCTGTATCTATTTTTGTACTGCGTGTTTCTACGATTTACTACCCATATACAAAAATTTTAGTTTACCCCCATCGGTTACTCTTTAACCGGTTTACATCGGTTTAAAGTAAAACGCAAACTATACAAAAAATTTGCGTCGTTGGATGAAGTGAAAGCTTGCGTGGATAACTAACCGCCAGAAAACGATGCGTTTTCTCTTTCAAAACTTGTTGTGTTTTTCTCTCTCTTCTTCTTCTTCTACGGCTTGAGCGAGTAGAACTTGCGGTTGCGTAGATATAAAACGGCGGCGAGAACGGCGGCGATAGAAGAGAACATTCCCCAAGAAATCAAAGTGGTTTGAAAGCAATACATCCCAAAACACTTGCCGTCAAGACCTTCGGAGAAGGTGGCTCCGTCGCGGTAAACTTTAGCGGCTAATGACCCAAAAGAAAAAGATCCAATGGGAATGCTTACGACAACAATGTTGTGGTTAACTCCAAAATTCTTTGTACCAAAAAGCTCTGCGGTCATTGTGACGGAAAGAGAAGTCAAAGCTCCGGAGAAGACTCCGATCATCGCCGTGCTGACGTAGAGAGAGATGTCTGAGTCGATGAGGAGGAGTAGAAACGAAGCTACCATTGCCACTAGTGAGACGGCCATAGAAACCGGGCTTGATGGCATGTATTTGTTCCTGTAATTAGAATAAACTCCGATAAATTAGGCAAAAAATGAATTAAAAAATAATAATAATAATTTTTTGATAAATTAGACCAAACACGTAGAAAATGCAAGGAATGCATCACATATGTTATAATTCTACGTACGTGCTAGGTCAACGTAGTTGTATTATTAAGGAATATAATTGATTCTTTTTCAATTAGTATAATATCTTGGTAAAAAGGTAAAAAAGGGAAGTGAGTTTTTACCTAGAGAAGAAGTAGTCGAGTAACGAAGGAAGCAAGCGGCCGAAAAAGCCGAACGACGAGGAGAGAGCGACCAAGGAAGAGGTCGCGACGCAGCCACGAGACTCCGCGATCTGACCAAGATTGTTCATAAACACCATCCCGACCGTCGGACCGAACAAATAAAGTCCGAAATAAATCCAGAAATCAAGTTTCTTCCATAGTTTTGTCCACTCGACCTCTTCTTTAACTCCAACTATCGCTTTCTCATCAAACTCTTCTTGTTCTTGTTTTGTTTGTTCTTCTTGAATAGGAGCTTCCAAATCGTGTACCTTGTGTTGTGTTCTTCTAGCGATCATAAACCCTTTGACTCTGACTCCAACCGGAATAACGATAGGAGCAAGAAGAAGCAACACAATACCAACGAGTACTAAAACCGCAGGAGCAGGGACAAGACTCGTAGCCACCGCGTAAACCCCCGTGGCTATAGTGACGACGAACAAAACGATGAAACCGAATTTAGCGTCACGAGACGAACACGACGACGTTTTCGCTTCTCTCATCAACATAGGAGACGTCACGAGACAAGCGACCAAAGGGACGAGAGAGTTGAGCAAAAGATAACCAGAGGCTGCTTCACGTTGAGACGAGTGAAAGAAGGCGTGGACTATGTCGGTGTAGATTTTCCCGCTCAAACCTTGATAACTTGCCGTGATCCCCACGGCGACTTGACGGTTCACCGGAAAACTCTTGATAGCGACGATGTAGCAAGCGGTGTTGATCCAGCAGATGCTGTTTCCGGCGACGAAACTTAAGATCCAGATTTGAGCAAACGATAGAGTGAACATCTTCTTGACGATGCAGAGGTACTGAAGACCGTAGCCAGCGAAACCTAAAGAACCTCCGGTGAGAAGGACGAGAGGGAGAGGAAGATGGACGGCGGCAATTCCGGAGATGAAGCCGAGGACTTTTCCGGCGTCGGAGGCGAAAGAGAGGTAGTTGAGTTTAAACTGAGAGATTGAGAGAAACTCTTTGAGCTGTGAAGAGTAAGCAGGGAAACTCAAGTTGGTGCCGTTGAGAGATTGAAGCCAGAGAACAGCGACGAGGCTAAACCACCGGACAACGTTCGGAGACATGATCTGAGAGTACTGATAATGTCGGTTGAGAAATAGAGATTGTGAAGACTGAGACGATCACTCGTTAAGGAGGTTTGTATTTATAACCGGAGATTTATGTTTCGATTTTGTATTTTAAAATTGTATTTTTATGTTGTGGTAATTATTATATCTCTTATTGAATCTAGCATTTTTTTCAAGATAATCAAAATCCAAAGTTATTGGACTAGTCATTATATAAATTCGCTAAAATCTTGTGGATTTCATTAATAAATTATATCCAAAAAAGGATTTGGAATGATATGAGAGACAAATTATAGTTAAAAAAAACCAATGGGATGAAATACCACCTCATATGATGGTATTTAACAATATTTGGAATGGAAATTTTGTTTAAATAATTTTATATCTTTAAATTGTTTAAAATCTTCGTAAGATCACTGATCCAATATCCTTGTGATTTTAGCTAATAGACTTGTATGTAATCCTAGGAGCTTAATTAAGACTCCTGAAAATCTATATGAAAAGAATTAAGCGAGACGTTGGTTGTTAAAATAACTTGAAATATTAAACATCAATATATCTATCTTTATATTTCACATATTTTCCTTTTTATTTACTTAACCAGAAAAAGGATTCCTTTTTTCTTATGGTGTTTACAGATAAGTTTCTGTTTATATTCATCCTTGAAAAACAAAATTGACAACTATTAATGCTTTTTTTTTTTTTTTGTTAACACACGAAAATATTTTTTTTATATTTATGACCAGAGATGTTGACACGAAAATATTTCTCAGTGTTTTGGTATACATGGTTTTGTAACAAACACCATTGATCGAGCGTATGTAACAATTTTCATTGATTTGGAAAGCTATATTAGTCTTTTGACAACGTATGTAACAATTCACCTTTTATTTTTTTTTGTTAAAAAGGTAACAATACTCCCTTTTTCAAAAAAAAAAAAAAAACAACGTGTAACAATCACCATTGGACGTATATATAACAAGCCTCCGAGATCTTGAGTGAGATTGATCTTTGGTTTCTGTCACAGAAAATTGACAAGGATTGCGAGAGGACTTTGACGGCGAGTGGAGTAAAGGAAGTAAAAAGGTGGAGGCCTCCGCCTGATCCTTGGTTAAAATGTAATGTGGGATGTGTTTGGCATAGAGATCAGGAAATGGGAGGCATGGCTTGGGTTCTTAGAGACAAAAAAGGTACCGTTCTCTTACATAGCCGAAGGTCTTTCGCTGATATTGGGAGCAAGTTGGAATGTAACTTCCGTGGGATTGAATGGGCAATTGAGTGCATGCTGATCCACGGTGTCAAACGGGTAATTTTCGCATTTGAAGATGCGCAGTTGGTAGGTGCAGTTAGCAGACCAAAGGCGTGGCCTTCTTTCAGGTTCCATTCTTCGGTTTTACTCTTTTTGCTAGAAATTTTTTTGGAGTGGAGATTAGAGCTAGAACCGCATTGTGCAAACAGAGGGGCTTTTCTCATCGCTCGAAGTGCTGTCTATGATGATCGTATGCACTCGTATGTTGCTTCAGGGCATCCGGTTTGGTTAGACTACATCTTCGCCAGTGAGAATCTCTCTCCCTTTGTGTTTGCAGGGTCGTAGGTTTCTCTCTGTTTTGTTGTTAGCTTTGTGCTCTTTTCCCTTTTATCCTCTGTATTGCTCTGTCTTCTTGAGCTTTTGGAGAGGACCGACTTGTTGTGTCGTGTCTTGGGCTCTGTGTTTTTCGTTTTGTTTAGGCTCCCTTCCCTTTTTCCTCCGTCTCTGCTCTTTAGTCTTGAGCTTCGGAGAGGACCGACTTGTGTCGTTGTCTTGGTCGTCGTGGTTCTTTGCTGGTGTAAGGATGATGTGTAACATCGTTTGAAAGTAATTTTTATAAGTTCAGATGGAAAAAAAAAAAATAACAAGCCTCATTGACTTGAAAAGTTATACTAAGTCTTTTAGCGAATTTATATGTATTTTGTTTTGGGGTGTTTTCACTTTTGGACCACAAATTGAAGTCAAATGCAAAACTAACCTCTTCAATTTTTTTTTTTGTCCAGTTATTTACGAGAATGCCATTACTATTTCGAGTGGTAGACCTTAACTGAGGTTTACTAGGGCTGCTTAAAGACCAAATACCCCTTATCTTCTACACTTAATTTCCAAAATGCCATATCATCAATATTGTCAACCATCATTTTCGCCCAATTTGGAGCTGTTAATGCTCCGAAAACTCACTTTTGAGCTACCATTGCTCATTCTCTCATCTCATAAACTCTTATTCTTTCATTTTCTCCCCATTTTCACCCCAAAAACTCTATAAGCAAACTTAAATCTTGGATCTTGGCATTTCCGATTATTTGGCTTACAGCAACGACCGGAGCTCGTTATTGAAGGCTTAAATCGAAGTTATCAGCCCTCTAATAGCCTTTCTCCGACGGCCATGTAACTTTTCTTCCATAATTATAAGAATTTCAGTTTTGGTCAGCGAATGTAGACCTCAGTTGAGGTCTACTATTACTTTGTAGACCTCAGTTGAGGTCTATTATTACTTAGTAGACCTCAGTTGAGGTCTAATGGTCAACGCAGGGTAGACCGCGACATTTCCTTTGCAAACAAAAAAAACTAGTCGTAGACCTCAACTGAGGTCTACTCCATGTGGAGGTTAGTTTTGCAATTGATCGAGAAAAATGTTTTTGTCCGGAGGTCTACCGCGGAGGTCTACTCCACGTGGAGTTTAGTTTTGCAATTGATCGAGAAAAATGTTTGTTGGAGGTCTACGACTTAGGTCTACCTACAAAAAAAATTGGTTTCGCAGTTGACAAAAGTTTGACTTTCCTCAAAAAGGTCTACCGTTGAGGTCTACGGGGTCTGGTAGACCTCAGGTGAGGTCTACGGGGTCTGGTAGACCTCAGGTGAGGTCTACTAAAATATCTGGTCAACGCAAAAAAATTGAGGTCTACTGCGAAGGTCTACTAGAGGAAAGTCAAACTTGGGTCAACTGAAAACTAACCATTTTGAGGTCTACTTTTTGCGGTAGACTTTCAACGTAGACCTCGTTGTGCTCCGTAGACCAATTCAGAGGTCTACTAATCAAAACGAGGTCTACCGCAACAAACATTTTTCTCGATCAATTGCAAAACTAACCTCCACGTGGAGTAGACCTCCGCGGTAGACCTCCGGTCAAAAACATTTTTCTCGGTCAATTGCAAAACTAACCTCCACGTGGATAGACCTCAGTAGAGATCTACGTTGTAGGTCTACGTATTAGGTCTACTACGTAGATCTACGTTGTAGGTCTACTATTATGTGTTATTTTGTAAATCGTTTTTTGGGTCAATATATCTAGTATTTTGAAAATTTTCTTGAACAGTTGGTTGTTTTTACTTGTTTACTTGCTTATATATGAGTTTCAAATGTTCATTCGGTGTGATTAAGGCTCTATTCGGTTTTCTTTTAAATTAGTTAACTAGCTTAATTTATTGGTAGACCGATGTGGAGGTCTACACGTTAGGTCTACTACTTAGGTCTACTCTACTTATGTTGTTTTGTTTGTTTTTGTTGCAGAAAATGGTTTGTTTAGCTTCCGTCCATGGAAAATGGCAGATGGTAGAAGACAGGTCATGGCCTGTGATGCGCTTTTCAATCTTTGTTCATAGTTTATAGTTGTTCGAAGTGCAGACCAGGTCTACTACGCAAAGGTACACTGAAATGGAGGTCTACAATGAAGATTTACGCATGGGGTCTATTACTGAGGTCTACGTAGAAGGTCTACTTCATGCTGTTTTCAACTTTTTTATGTAAGTTACGAGTTGCAACCTATGTCTCGTAAAACTTACATTAATTCGAGATGTTACTCATGTTGAAGTAGCACAAAATGACTTCCGAAGTTATTCTTGAAGTTGTGGTGGATGTAAGAAGATTATGTTATATCCTAGTTACCTTTTGTAATTTTTGCCACAATGTCATTAAGAGTACATAAAGTGATTTGATCTTTTTGATTTGTATTGATGATAAGTGCAATTGCCAATAAAAACCTTGAAAATAATACGGAAAAACTTTTAATTTGAGAAAAAAGTCTTACAATGAAAATTGAAACTAAAAGCAACAAGTGTTTAAACTGAGAATAGCAACAATTTTCTCTCATTTCTATATAAGATGAGAGAAAATTATGAATTGATAAGAAAATATGAAGATTAAAGTAGTTGCAGTCTCCGAGGAAGCCTATTTGATTGATTCCATGTGAGCGAGAATTCCACCTACTGACCAATCCGAAACAGATTCGGATTTTGTCGTCAACGGGAAGAGGATCTCAATAACCTTTATGTTCTATCTTGCAGCCGCCACTTCCAATAGCCTATTTCCTTCCTACAAAACAAGCTTGATAAGAAATAGTATCCAAAACTATATCAGATAGACCAATAGATCAAGATCTATAAAAAAAACCTACTTATGTCAACAAGAGAAAACTAACTAAATGGGGATAAAAAAATCATCACTGAGACCAGCTCCTAAATTGAAAAACCTTCACAAACAACATAAAATTTCAATCTTGTTTTCAGAGAAGACAAACTATGGAAGATCCAAGCAAATAAAGGGTTTTACCCATAATCTCTACCACAGAGGTCTACAACAGAGGTCTACAACAGAGGTCTACAACAGAGGTCTACAACAGAGGTCTACAACAGAGGTCTACCACAGATCTGAGAAAACAAAACCTCCATCTATTACAGATCGAGAGAGAAAAACTTACAGCGGCGGTGACGGTGGCGATCAGAGAAGGAGATGTAGGCTGAGGAGGAAGAAAAACTGCATATTCCCATCTCATTTTCTCCCATCCTTGTTTACCCAAATCCTTTCTCTAGCTCCTCTCTGCATATTAAGCCAAAGAGAATGGCAAATGGAACTGATTAAGAAGCTCCTTAATAAGATATGTTGAATCAGTTCAAAAGAAGCATAAGAAAGAAGTCCCAAAAGAGAATCCTTGGATTCCAAAACCATGAGAAACGAACCTGCAACCGGATCTAGAAATTAGCCAAGCGTCGTGGAAGAGGACATGAGGGATGCTACGAGGACCGAGGGGAAGACGAGGGATGCTCCGAGGGGAAGACGAGGACCGCAGTACCGTTTCAGGAGAGTTTCAGATCTGGAGGATTTGAGAGTAGATCCGGGAAAGGAGAACAGTACAGCTTTAGATCTGATGGAGCTGAAGTTGAGAAAGGAAGAGAGAAGCGTCGCCATAGTCTCTGGAAGGAAAGGTTGGAAAAAATAATGGCCAAAACGGAGAAGAAGAGGAAGAAGAAATCGACGGAGGATAAGAGAGAGAGAGGCGTTGATGAAAGAGAGTTTCACATAATTTTTTTTTCACAAAATTAGGGTTTTCCCTTTATATACCAGGATAAAACGGTTGGTAGATCTTCATGGTAGACCTCCGTGGTAGACTTACTCGGTAGACCTCACACATTTATAGGTTTTAACCTAAATGTCTTTGCTTATCTATAAATGATTCATTTGTATACATTCATATTTTTGGTAGATGATCATGTCTATGTTTTAATTATTCATACAGGTTTCGTTGTCAAATTTTTTTTATTTAATTTTAAATTTAAATTTAAGATTTAATGATTTGGTAGATCTACATGGTAGGCCTCCGTGGTAGACGTACCCGGTAGACCTCACACATTTATAGGTTTTAACCTAAATGTCTTTGCTTATCTATAAATGATTCATTTGTATGCAATCATATTTTTTGTAGATGATAATGTCTATCTTTTAATTATTCATACAGGTTTCGTTGTCAAATTATTTTTTATTTAATTTTTAATTTAAATTTAAGAATTAATTATTTGGTAGATCTACTTTACCCTAAACCCTAAATCGAATAATTTAGATAAAATTTTGTAACAATGTGCTTGCCCTATTGTCATTTTACAGTTTGGATAACAAATAAACGAACATTGAATCGTATAACAAACCAAAAACAACAATTGGTCTAGCAATTTTCAAAACCCTACAACTTACACCATTCAACCCTAAACAATCTACTCAAACTCTTATCCTTATGAACTATATATTCATGATATTTATAGATTCATGCATTTTTCTGAGATCATATTTTTAGTAGATGTTAAATGTCTATTATTTCGTTATTTGTGAAAAAAACATATTTCAAATTATTATTTTTTTAATTTTTAATTTAAATTTAAGATTTAATTATTTGGTAGATCTACATGGTAGACGTACCCGGTAGACCTCACACATTTATAGGTTTAACCTAAATGTCTTTGGTTATCTATAAATGATTCATTTTTATGCAATAATATTTTTGGTAGATGATAATGTCTATCTTTTAATTATTCATACAAGTTTTTTTGTCAAATTATTTTTTTTTTAATTTTTAATTTAAATTTAAGATTTAATTATTTGGTAGATCTACATGGTAGACGTACCCGTTAGACCTCACACATTTATAGGTTTTAACCAAAATGTCTTTGCTTATCTATAAATGATTTATTTTTATGCAATCATATTTTTTTGTAGATGATAATGTCTATCTTTTAATTATTCATACAGGTTTTGTTGTCAAATTATTTTTTATTTAATTTTTAATTTAAATTTAAGGTTTAATGATTTGGTAGACCTCCGTGGTAGACCTCCGTGGTAGACCTCCGTGGTAGATCTCCATGTTTGTCTACCACAGCGTATGGAGGTTAAAATCGTAACCGTGGCATGCGTTTTTTTGTTTGTTCATAAGAGAGTGTGAGGTACTGTTACTGTAGAAAATGTTAGTTTTGCAATTGTTTCAAATTGTGGTCTAGTTGAATAGAAAAAATCAATTTGTGGTCTATTTTTGGCAATTCCCCCTTTTGTTTTTGCTTCGAAATGTTTTTGAGGTAAACACTACAAGAAAACAGGAGTTTTCCCGACGATCAATTAATCCGTCTCTATATCGTCGGAAACAGACAATATAGACGGATTCCCGACGGATTAAGGTCGTCGTGACTATCTCGTCGGTAAAATAATGTCGTCGCAAATCCGTTGGTAAATCCCGATGGATTTCCGAGAGACCACTATTTCCGACCGATTCTCGACGAGAGATTCTCGCTTCGGTTTATCGTCGGGATATAGTCACTACAAGAAAACGAGAGAGCGCCGACGGATTATCGATTGTTTTATTAGCGACGGATTAGCGAGAAATTTAATTCCCGACGGGTTTGCGAGGGGCAGCTTCCGACGGATTTTCGAAGGTTGTTTTCCCAACGACTTTCCGACGAATACATTCCGATTGATTTGAGATGGTTTTCCGAGGAAAATTGAAAATTTTATTAAAAAAAAAAAATCCGAATTCATATTTTCCTTCTAAATACTTTATACACAAAAGTTGAAATATAAATATCAAAGTGTACAAAAACAAAATAAGAAACCATTACCTAGCTTGAGATATCAAGTTTCAAGCATTACAAAACCAAAATGTAATTGTTCTTTGCTTAGGCAATACCAAAACCAAACCATCACCTGGACATCATATTAGAAAACCGGCATATCCGGCCACTTACTTCTCATAAACTCAGACATTTTTAAGACCTTACTCTTTGTAGAGGTGAGTTCCTCTTGCGTGGAAGATAGCCTCTCTTCTGTTTCTGCTTTGAAGACTTCCAATGCAGTAACCTTCTCTTTAAGCTCCTCGTTCTGCTGGAGGAGATCGTTGCTGTAGTCAGAAAAAAATGATGTTGCAGGATCCTCCTCTGCAATATTACCAAGCCCTGGACGACGTTTTTTCTTTACGGGAATCGCCTACAAAACCAAAAGGCCAACACATCCAAACCAGACATGTATCAATGAAAGAAGGCGTACCATTGCAGAGGTATCAATGAATCAAGTCTAGACTTAAGTTATAAGTACAAGTTACATCCTAACTTCTCTCGGCTCAAGACTTTCCGATAAATATATATTTATGAGATACATATCCCATTCCGTCTCAACCAAACATAGAACGAAATATGCAAAACATTTGAATTCTAGAAAAGAATCTATTGAGTATAAAATACTCTACCCAATATTTTGTTTTCACATAATGAATTACTTTCAAAACTGTTTGATAATGTGGAACTCGATGACTGATGAGGAGAATTGGCTGGGCTTGTTGACAGCAAAACATAAGTCAGTCCAAGTTTTCGTGAGATATAATAGTTTTTCCATAAATTGTAGATATGAGTATGAGATCTGTGAGCTACCCATCCACTTAGAACAAAAAAGTTCAGTAGTGAGCTTTCGTTAGTCCATTTAGATGAATTATATTTTATTTTACCGAACCCACAAAAACAGATTTCGCAAACCAAATCTATGGAATGGTTTAACTTTAAGAGATATTAAAGAACACAAGTCGGCGATCGAGCACCAAATATGTATTGGATTATACATGGTTTTAAATGTCAACTTTATCAAATATATATTATGATAAAATTAAGAATATATATATAAGTGCACCATGCATATAAACTTTCCAAATTCAACATTATTGGAAATACTTACAACAAAACACGTATTGTGCTAGAAGAATTTTTGTATTGTAGAGAATATAAATGGCGCTATAATTCAACGCTAAATTTGCATTTTATATGTACTTTACACAATGATAGTTATATTCAACTACTGTTTAATCAAAAGTCTTAACCAATCAATTTGTATGTACGGCACAATTATTCAAAATCCTAATGTATAATAACATTCACTAATTCAAAATTCACAATTGGCATATAAATTATACATTATAACTACATAATGTTCACAACTAAATTAAAAATAGTGATTGATACTTTCATTCTCTTTCACGTTTTAATGCCCTTGTTTGACGGAAACGCGCACGATGGCAAAGTGCGATCCAAACCGTCTCGCGCCCGTCATTGACCAACTTTCTCTATTATCATCACTGTGTCGTATGATTTATACGTGGGAATCGGGACTAGAAAAAAAAAAAAAAATTTAAGTTAATAATAAAAATTCCCATTCATAAGAATGAATAAAGTAGGAAGAAAATATGAGAGAAATAATGTTAAATAAGACAGCAAAAGAAACAAGTCGTACCTCGTTTGGTTTGATGTCCAACTGTTCATTCGTCATAATTTCAGATGACACCAACTCCAGTGTTACTCCAGTTGCCAATTCGGCGGCTTATCTATCTTCAACTCACTTTTGTCGAAGACTATTAACACATTCTAACTAAGCATTTGTTAATTAACTACCTTAACTGAAAGTTTGTAACATTCAAGTCGAATTCTTCTCTCTTTAAGTTCCAGCTTTCATTTATCTTCGGTATTCTCTTTGCTTCTTACTAGGTCGGTATCCCGCGCTACGCCGCGGTATAATTTTATCGTATTTTTAATTTTGGTTCAGTGACAAACGCTTTTGACATCATATTTCCTCTTTCGCCTCTGGCTTTTAATTGACATCATAACGACATTATAGAATAGAGTATTATCTAGGAACAATGAATGTGTAAATAAACAAAAAAATCATAGAAAAAACTTACTTATCCCACCAAAAGTCTCGTCTTGTGTTTCTCAAAGTTTCACAAAACTCGACATCCATCCCAAATCCCACACAATTAAACATGTACATAAACGCAACAGAGAACATTGTGGTGTGAAACATTGCTTTCAATGTAACTCAAACATGTAAATGAAAAAGAGAAAGAGAGAGGGACAAGAGGATGATTTCAGGTTTAGATATGACCGGCCCAGTTTTGGGAGCTGTCGACTCTAGGCATTCTGGTACTCTCACTCTCCTAGCCTCAGCATCAACCTTAAAGGTTGCACCACACATGTCTCCTGAGCTATCTACCCTCGGCACTGGCTTAAGCTTGTTCTTCGGGTGCTCGAAGCTTCTCAATCCTCCCGATGATGTAAAGAAGCAACCTTCATACACCATACCATTTAACCATTACACCACAAAATCAAATAAATCATTAGAGCATTACTTCTTCTTCTCTTAAGCGTTTTTAGTGAATTGCTATCATAATAATCACACAAAACAACTGAAGTTGACCCGTGCTATGCTGCCTTGACCCGCGCTATGCTCCGGGATATACTTTTATTATTGTTTTTTTTTTTTGTTTTTGAAAAATGAGTTTTACTTTAGGTAAGTGAATACGTTATCTGGATTTTTTTTTGCATATATAATATAATTTAAATTTTTATAAAATAAATTGTATTTTTATACTATTTAGTTAAAGTAAAATATTTAATACTCCCTCTATTCCTCAATATTTGATGTTTTAGAGTTTTCACATAGATTAAGAAACAATTAATGTTTAACTATTAATGCATTACTTTTTCACTTTAAATAATTATTAACCAATCACAATTATAGAATTCTCTTAAAGTTAACATTTTATGACATTAATTAGCAAAAAATGCATTTAATAGTCTAAAACATCAAATAATAAGGAACAAAACAAAAAACTTAAACATCAAATATAGTGGAACAGAAGGAGTAATATTTTTGATTGATTGATAAAATATCATTTACTTTTATTTTATACATTTGAAAAAACCAGAAGCAGTTATTTATTTGAATATAGAATTATCTAAAATTAGATTATTTTAAAAATCTAAATGTAAAACAACCGAGTGTAGTTAGAGCATTACAAAGTCTTACTCGAGTAAATAACAAAATATGTAACTTGGATTATCGATTATAAATTTTCACATACTCAAATGAAGAGATTTTTCAAAAAGAAAAATTAACTTAGACTAATTCTCTTATAAAAAAAACCTTGTTTATGTTTCTGTTTCACCAAAAATCTCAGGACGTACGTTTGCGAGTTATTTTCTTCGTCCCTTAAGAAAATTTAGATATTTTCTTTTTCCTTTTTTATTTCTCTAGTAGTTATAAAATAAGTTTTTAAGTAAAACCCTTTTTTATATAGTTTAAGCTTTTATTAGCTGTTCCACTATGTCTTACTTACAAGTTTTCTTGATTAGTGTTATGTTTTCTATATTGAAAACCACTTCTTCGAGCTCTGCTGATGCTATTTGGTTGTTTTTCAGCTTGCAAATCTTAAACATATTTGATTAGTTTTTTGGTTGTTTTTCAAGCGGATCAAGACTGTCCTAATCTGCATCGGGTAAAGCTCCATCTCCAGCTTTCTTGGATCGCTCTCCCTCTCTTCGCCTTCTTCTCTTCTCCATTAGATCCTTCACCTTCTACTTTCCACACCAACCTCTTCTTCTCCATCGCGCTTCTTTCTTGATAGAGTCATCTCAGTCACTTTCGCTATCTGCAACACGTTTTTTTTTCATTCTCTCCCACCTTAAAAATCGCATCTTTATAAAAAAGCTTTTACCTTTTTTCCAGGGAAAAGCTTCTTCAGTTGCACGCTTGCCACTCCTGAAAGTTCCTTGTCCTCTCACACCTAATTCCACAACCTCAAATGCTTCATTCTACTACCAAACTGATACAAAGCACGGAATCCACCAATGCTTTGATCACAAGGCTGTCGAGAGTTGACAAGCTTGGTGGGATGAAGATCGCCACTCAAAGGTGCGGAAAGCCCCTGAGATAAGATCACAAGCCTATGCCTAAGTGAATCCACACTAAGACAGAGACTTAAACGTTCTCTAAGCAAAGGAATCCACCAAGTTACTTAGATAAACAAGATACAAGCACAAAGCTTAAAAGAAACTGAAAAGTTCTAGTGTTTGATTGATAAAAGGTGTGTTTTTACAATGAAGAATGCAAGAGCTTATATAGGCTCGACAAGGGACAAGACCAAACGGTCATAAACACTAAATTAAGAAAGAATATGCAGGAAATTAAATGGTAGATGATCAAGTGATGATGCTGCCTTGATCTTATAGCCGTTGGAGCCTTTATAGGGATTGTGGCCGAAAATGGTAAGATGTGATGATGCTTGAGTCTTGATAGCCGTGGTACATTAGGACGTATAGGTTCACTGAGAGCATCTCCAAAACGAAGCAGCTTTGATGAGTTGACCGTTGGGAAGTTATGGCCCTAGGTGTGAACGCATCCGAATAAGGTAAGTGTTCAAACAATGGGATCCGCCTGATCCTATGGCTGCTGGTGTATGGTGAGAGTAAGAGAAGCCCAAATCATGAGAGCCCAACACTCAAGAAGCCCAATACAAAAATACAGAACAAGACAAAGCTTCACAATTTACCTGCAAGTCAGAAAAAGACGTTAAAGATGAATAACAGATTTGAACCTTTAAGCTCTCTTAACCAGAGTTAGTTTACCTTTACAGCTGTAGATGTTGATTAGGTTAAGAGAGCCTCTGGATCCTTCTTATGATCTCTATATAAGTCATCCCTGTATATTCATGAAAATTATCCAGTAAAGAGTTAATAAAATCACAGTTTTCCAAAGTTCCTTCTTTCTTTCATGGTATAAGAGCCATTCATACCTTAACAGGTGCTTTGATGGCTGATCCACTCAATCCATATCCGTTTCCGAGCAACGTTCATGTGCTCAGTTCTGTTACATTGAAGCTGAACGACAGCAACTATTTGTTGTGGAAGACGCAGTTTGAGTCCCTTCTTTCCAGCCAGCGGCTCCTTGGTTTTGTCAATGGTGGTGTTACAACACCTCCAGTTGAGGCTCCTCAGTACGAGTCTTGGTTCTGCACTGACCAGTTAGTACGCTCCTGGCTCTTTGGTACCTTATCCGAGGAGGTGCTGGGATCTGTTCACAGTCTAGTCACATCTCGCGTGATCTGGTTGTCTCTTGCGGAGAACTTCAATCAAAGCTCTTTGGCCCGTGAGTTTGCCCTTCGTACAAGTCTTCAACGTCTCACCAAGAAAGACAAAACCTTGGCGGTCTATTGTCGTGACTTTAAAACTCTGTGTGATGCCCTGAGTTCGATCGGAAAACCTGTGGAGGAAACCATGAAGATGTTCACGTTTCTAAACGGGCTTGGCAGCGAGTATGACCCCATTGCAACCGTCATACAGAGTTCTCTCACCAAGCTTCCGACCCCGACCCTCAACGACGTAATCTCCGAAGTCCAGGCCTTTGACATAAAGCTCCAGTCTCGTGACCAGACAGCTACGGAGACACCTCACATGGCTTTCCAGGTTCAGCAGCCTCACACCAACTACGGCAGAGGGCGTGGACGCTTTGGCCACTACAGGGGTCGCGGTAACTACTGCACCAGAGGAAGGGGCTTCCCTCAACATCAAAGCACTCAAGCTACTTCTGGAGACCGTCCCACCTGTCAGATCTGTGGACGTATAGGTCACACTGCCTTGAAGTGCTACAACAGGTTTGACAACAACTACCAAGCCTCTGATTCTGCTAAGGCGTTTAGCTCGCTTCGTATGGCTGATGGAAAGGAGTGGTATCCGGACTCAGGTGCCTCTGCTCATATCACATCGAGCACTGCAAATCTTCAGTCAGCTACACAGTATGAAGGTAATGATACGGTTATGGTAGCTGATGGAACTTACCTGCCTATCACCCACGTGGGTTTCGCAGCTCTTGCATCACCTTCTGGTAAGATCCCCTTGAAAGACGTCTTAGTATGTCCTGCAATTAAAAAGTCGTTGATGTCAGTGACTAAGCTTTGTGATGACTATCCATGTGGTGTTTATTTCGACTCTACTAAGGTTTGTATTATTGACTTACAAACTCAGAAGGTGGTGACAAGGGGTCCACGGCGTGATAATCTTTATGTGCTTGAGAATCCACGCTTTGAAGTGTTCTTTTCAAATCGTCATTGTGCAGCATCTGAGGCAATATGGCATCATCGATTGGGACACTCGAACCTGAAGATTCTCCAGCACCTGAAAAACAGCAAGGAAATTGAAGTCAATAAGAGCAGATCAACCTCCATATGTGAGCCTTGCCAGATGGGGAAGAGCACTCGGCTACAGTTTTTTAGTTCAGATTCTCGTGTTTTGCATCCAATAACTAAGATCCATTGTGATCTATGGGGTCCTTCACCTTTTGTATCTACTCAAGGTTTTAAATATTATGCTATCTTTGTGGATGATTTCTCAAGATACTCATGGTTTTATCCCCTCAAGGCAAAATCTGAGTTCCTATCTGTATTCCTTGCCTTTCAAAGATTGGTTGAAAATCAATTCAACGGGAAAATTAAGGTGTTTCAAAGTGATGGTGGGGGAGAATTTACAAGCACTAAGTTTAAGAATCACCTGGTCCAATGTGGGATAAAGCAGCTGCTGTCATGTCCTTACACCCCTGAGCAGAATGGAATTGCAGAGAGAAAGCATCGTCACATTGTCGAGCTTGGCCTGTCGATGTTGTTCCACAGTCAGACGCCTCTCAAATACTGGGTTGAAGCTTTTGCTACTGCCTCCTATATTGCAAACATGCTTCCATCTTCTGTTCTCGACAACCTGAGTCCCCATGAATGTCTATTTAAAGGGAAACCAGACTATACAATGCTGAGAGTTTTTGGTGCAGGCTGCTATCCTTACCTGAGACCAATTGCAGAGCACAAGTTTGATCCGAGGTCTCTTCAATGCGTATTTCTTGGCTACAGCTCCCAATATAAGGGTTATCGGTGTCTCTATCCACCAACAGGCCGTATATACATCTCTCGCCATGTGGTGTTTGATGAAGAGTGTTTTCCTTTCAAGGAACAATATCGGCCCCTACAACCACAATACAACACTCCTCTTCTCAAGGCCTGGCAAGTTGCTCATCCAGAGAAACGTACGGAGGAACCAGACACTAGAGTGTCTCGGGCCCTGGTTCCGCCAATAGCCGTAGCTCCAGTCGATGTCTCAGACCAAGACGGAGCCGTAGTTAACGATGAACCTGCAGCAGGTGCTGATGAAGATGGAGTAGTTGAACAACCAGCTAATCTACACCAAATGACTACAAGAGCGAAGGCAGGTATTCACAAAACCAACACGAGATATGCTTTGGTGTCCCTTAAACTCATTCCCGAGATACCACGGAATATCACTGAGGCTCTAAAGCATCCGGGGTGGAATCTAGCAGCACTGGATGAGATGAATACTATTCATATGCTAAATACATATACTCTGGTGCCACCTACAGACGATATGAACATCTTAGGTTGTCGCTGGGTTTTTACAACTAAGATGCAACCGGACGGGGAGCTGGATAAACTAAAAGCGAGACTAGTTGCCAAAGGATATGATCAAGAAGAAGGGGTTGATTACCTGGAAACGTTTAGTCCAGTGGTCAGGACAGCTACGATACGTATGATTCTGGATGTATCAACAGCTAAAGAGTGGAAACTCAAACAGCTTGATGTTTCAAGTGCGTTTCTCCATGGTGAGTTGAAAGAACCAGTCTTCATGACACAACCTCCTGGCTTTGTTGATCCTGCAAGACCAGAATACGTTTGCAAATTAACAAAAGCATTATATGGTCTCAAGCAGGCACCAAGAGCATGGTATGATACGTTCAGTAATTACCTCATTGATTTTGGGTTCGTATGCAGTAAATCTGATCCATCTCTCTTCACTTATCGAAAAGAGGGAAAGTCTCTGGTCCTTTTGCTGTATGTCGATGACATCTTGCTGACAGGAAGTGATGATATCCTAGTTCAAGAACTCCTCCACTCACTCAACAAGCGTTTCTCTATGAAAGACCTCGGACAGCCGAAATACTTCTTAGGCGTGGAGATTCTCACTCATCAAGGAGGATTGTTCTTACATCAAACAGCATACGCCAAAGACATTCTCTTTAAAGCTGCAATGTCAGAGTGCAACCCAATGCCAACACCACTGCCACAACACATTGAGAATCTAAACTCAGAAATATTCCCGGAACCAACTTACTTCCGGAGTCTTGCTGGAAAGCTTCAGTATCTCACTATTACCAGGCCGGATATACAGTTCGCGGTCAACTTTGTCTGCCAGAGAATGCATCAACCAACAGTCACCGACTTTAGCCTCCTAAAACGGATCCTCAGATATATCAAGGGAACACTAAACTACGGTCTTCACATTCACAAGAATCAGGATATGTCCCTGAAAGCCTATTGCGACAGCGACTATGGTGGATGCAAAGAAACAAGAAGATCTACTACGGGGTTTTGCACAATGATGGGTCCTAACCTACTCTCCTGGTCAGCTAAGCGACAACAAACGGTCTCAAAATCATCCACAGAAGCTGAGTATAGAGCCCTTACAGCTACTGCTCAAGAAATCACCTGGTTGTCTGCGTTGCTCTGAGATCTTGGAATACCACAGTCGAAGTCTACTCTTCTGCAATGCGACAATCTTTCAGCTGTATATTTGAGTGCAAATCCGGCCCTCCACAGTCGATCGAAACACTTCGATACAGACTATCACTACATCCGGGAACAGGTGGCCTTGGGACTAATCGAGACGAAGCACATCTCTGCAAGTGAACAGCTCGCCGACATTTTCACCAAACCTCTTCCGAAGAGACCGTTCGTCGAGCTTCGGACCAAACTTGGTGTCGGAGAAAACCCCATCACGAGTTTGCGGGGGGCTGAGAGTAAGAGAAGCCCAAATCATGAGAGCCCAACACTCAAGAAGCCCAATACAAAAATACAGATCAAGACAAAGCTTCACAATTTACCTGCAAGTCAGAAAAAGACGTTAAAGATGAATAACAGATTTGAACCTTTAAGCTCTCTTAACCAGAGTTAGTTTACCTTTACAGCTGTAGATGTTGATTAGGTTAAGAGAGCCTCTGGATCCTTCTTATGATCTCTATATAAGTCATCCCTGTATATTCATGAAAATTATCCAGTAAAGAGTTAATAAAATCACAGTTTTCCAAAGTTCCTTCTTTCTTTCATATGGGAAGATCCTAGATGACTCTCTTGTATGGTTAGATGTGTCTCCTGAAGGCTTAGATGTCTCTCCTGGTCGCCAAAGTCTTGTTTGTAGGTGATCAAAACTGTGAGCTTCCAAATAAGGTAACTTGAGCATCTCCAGGTTTAGAAGTTGAATAACCTTTAACCCAAAACCGGTATTGGAATGATTCCAATTCGAAGAGCTCTCTGGTTGAATAAAGATTCCATAAAAAGACGTTTTGTAGCTTAATTATCTCTGGTTTGGTCTGCATACTCCTATAACCGCTCGTATGTCGAATTCGGGTAAGTTCAGGTTAACCCGATTTGTAAGATGAATAACTCCTTCATCTGGATTCGGTTTGGACTGATTCAACTTCGAGGCGTGTTCTAGATGATCTGAGAAAGTTTCCCAAGTGGTCGCATGCCTTCAATCGTTGTAATTGAGCTGTAAGACATCGATCATTGGACATTGGTCTGCGGCAGCTTCACTGATCGGATATTCTGGAATCACCGGTTTTGTACATTCGTTTCCGGTTCGGTCTGAGCTCCGATTGACCCAGTTCGACTTCGTAGTTAATCTCTGATGAATCAACTTTCTGGAACAAGTTGATTTGTTTCTTAAATCGTCCTGGTCGCTTCTGAATTCTCCTTGGAAGGCACATGTGTCCTGGTCGGACCCCTGAGTGGCACATTTGATGGAGCTCCGGTTCAGATACTGGTTTGATGACCCCATCACAAACCCATATAAAGTAGTGGATATTATAATTATTCATACCTCATAAAGATGAGCTAGACGCAGGAGCACGTTCCCAAGTTCAGAAGCTTGCCGTGTAGTTCCACACTATTATACCAAACCGATCTCAGACGAAACTTTGCATTCATACCATACGGGGAACTGCCTCTGGTAATTATTAACTATTGCTCAAACAAGTAGGTTATGCAATTGTTGATTCGATTCGGGTCGGCTAGCCATTTAGATTACTATTCCGAGCATGTATATTTATTACGAATTCTCTCCCTTGCAAATTTGATGAATAATGGTGAACGGCAACGAGTGTTTCCCTCAAATTAATCAATGTTGATGCGTTTGGTTTTTTGAATGAAGTGCATATTGTGCTAAAACAAGTATTCTGAAATCTATTGCGTAATGGGAAATGATTCCTTTATGTACCGGTACATTATTCAGTATATATTCAGTCCAATTTTTGAAGATTTATTTTAATTTATGCACGGCTATATTGGCTTATGTCCGTTTATTGAATTACCTAGCTCCTTCCAATTGTCTAACCAACTATTTTATAAAACATATTGTAAATTAACCTTTGGTGTCGTTGGTATGACAGAATCATATGGATGCAACGAAGCTTTCTACGAGGATATTTCCAGATGGGGAGGAACCCATTGGCGATAGGGTAAACTCCTATTTCAAGTTAAGTACCATTGGTACTTTGCTCAAGGTACTCCAGCCAGCGGAGGTTGACCATATTAGGCCGTGTTTTGGGAAGTTGTTAGACGTATATGCAAAGCCTGGTCATTCTGGAAAGCTTGCACATTTTCTTCTCTCTAGGCAACTTTCAGTCGATAAACAACATGAGATATGGGTAATCTTTAGTGGGAGACCCATCAGGTTCTCTTTAAGAGAGTATGCTATAGTTACTGGTCTGAACTGCAATCCCCTTCCACCTATCCCACCTGAGATTTTGAAATGCAAACCCGGACAGACACCTTACTTACTATACACTTTTTGGTGGTGAACCATATGTAACCGGGGAGATGTTATTGTCGAAACTGAAGAAGGGTAAACACCTTTCTAGCGAAATTAGGGTGAAGTATGCATGTCTGTTGGTCGACGGCTTGATTAGCAGGAGATCTGCAAGAATGAAAATACCGCGGGACCATGTTGAAATGATTAGGGAGCTGGATTATTTCCTCAGCTATCCGTGGGGACGTTTTTCCTTCGACATGACGATGCACTGTATTAAGACGAGGCAAATATCTCAACTTGCTCAGCCAACTGTTGCAGATAGCGAAAGTGTTATGTAATGGACTTTAGGTAATGATTTTCATATACCTTTAGGTAATGGACTCATGTGTTATGATGCTGAGGGAGACAGTTTCCCAGACGAAAGTCTCAGGGCGGATAAATGCCCACTTCATTTGTCGCTGCACTCGCGCATCATTATCAGAAATTCAAGAAGACGACTAGAAAAGACACCTTTGAATTCAGTGCAGACCTCATTCAGACAGTTCGTGGTCGGACTAAAGCCACTGGTAAAGAGTGGATCAAAGATGTTGACATTATATACATGCCCTTCAACCTCGACAAGAACCGGTGGGTGGCCGTAAAGGTCGACCTGCTATCGTCATCCATAACCGTGTTTGATTCCAGTGTCAGCGTCATCAGGGGTTCCAGACTGAAGCCAGAGTTTGATTTTATGTGCGAGATGGTGCCTTACTTTGTCCGCCAGTGTTGCGTGTCTGAGGATGCTCAAGCGTTTAGCCTATCTCCTCTGACATTTTTCTGGGACCCTGCAGTTCTACAAGTTGACGATCGCTCTCAGTCTGGAGTTCTTTCACTGATGTTTGTCGAAGCTCACGTCGCTGGTGGGATGCAGAAAGTGTTTGAAATATCACAGTACATGATCCGTGACAGGGCGGAGCGGCTCGCTGTTGAGATATACGAACTTTGTTGCGGGGATGTAGACGACGAGTAAACGGAATGCCCGACCTGGTCCAATGGTTACCTTTTTTTTTGTAATTTGAATGCTCTAACAACTTTATTTCCTAAGATTTTTAGTTCTAAGGTGAACGGGTACGTTTACGTTTAAACTAAATTATAACAATCCACTTTTTATTGCGAAGCGTTATTGTTATTTTTTTATTCAGTTATGTTGTCTGTCCTCTTTAATAACTGATATTGGAGTGTGCGCCTAAGGTGGATAGAAATCCAAATATCCTGTTCAATAACATTATTTTACCCCAAAACGCGTTATTCCCCAGTTTATTCCGAACCCTTATTTCTCTTTATCTCGTTTCTTTTTCTCTACCATTCGGTTCTGTGATCTTCTTCAAAATCTCTCTCGTCGAGGACTCAAAATTATACAATAAATGGATCCGAGCCAAAATTCAGGGTCAGATGCGAGCTCATTCTGTCAGAGAGTTGTTGGTGCTCCTTTTTGTCGTTGCGACAGAGGTACGGTTGTCTCAAAAGCTTGGACAGACGAAAACCCAGGTAGGAGGTTTTACAGATGTCAGATACATGGATTTGTGAGTTGGGCTGATGTAGAAAAGCAATGTGGTTGGCAAAAAGTGAGCTTACGGGAAGCGCGAGATCAAATTCGTCTTCTGAAAGAAGAAATCCAGGATCTCAGGACAGTAAATCAGCATAACACGTGTCTCGCTGCAGGTGATTTCACTGTTGTAGGTTCCGACTGTTGTTCGATACACGATGAAGAAAAAAGAAAGGTCAAAAATGAAGTTATGGCATCCAAGGAGCGCGAACAATTGCTTCGCCAATTCATTATTATCTCGTGGGTCGGATTCATTATTGTTACCACCTTAATTCTTAAAATGGGGAATAATTAGTCTGTCGTCGGTTGCTAAGCTGGTAGACCAACATAATAGGTGTGTTTGTTGTTTCCTGTGTCTGGTTTGCGTTGTAATTTGTAATCCCTAATTTTATTTCTAATTTTAGTCGTTCCACCGTTGTTTCATATCAGTTAGCACCTACTAGTTTACAAGTTAAAGGTAGAAAGTACAAGAAAACACCATAGGAACCAAAGATCAAGATGACTCTATCAAATATGGGCAGAATCTGAATATTACAGAAGCTTCACCATAAATTGTTTGACTCTATGTATTTATTTCACCATAGCCTGTCGTGATTTTGGTATCAGATTATGTAGCACTCCATCAAATGTTGTATCTATGTTTAATGAGATCCAGCGTTTTAGCAGATCAAATGGAGATTTATAAACATAGATTCAGTGCATAACACTCATCAGTTTGTTAGATACAATACATTACCTTAACTATATTATAGATTATTATACAATGTGTAAGTCGCACACCGTCAAGGAGAATGCGACCCATTACGAGAGCCGTGTGTCTTGAGTTTTACAGACGCCATTAAAGGCATTGCGGAAATTTGTTAACAATCGCACCGTCGCCTAAATTATAATACAGACCCATTGTACACAACTGGAAACATGTGGCACGACTTTAATACAGACACTTCTCCACTTCTTGATGCAAAATGTAAATCCGATTAGCTCTCTTCGTACATAGGAAAATTGGCAACCTGCAAACGCAAGAAGTTGCCCTGATTCTCGTGTTTACGGCACTAAGTGTCAATGATATAAGAAGATCGGATTAGTTACCTTCCTTATTATACATCATCTTCGTCTATATGGGCATTTTGCAAGATGCCCTGTTATGCCCGGTTCCACGGCAGCGCGTACACGCGCGCCTCACCTTCTTCTGCGGCCTCTGCATTTATGGCCGAACATTTAGCATTTAAGCAATAATATAGCCATCCACTTATAGATATATCATGCTATTATATACCTTAAACTCTCCAGTGGAGAGGTACCTACTTCTCTTAGGCCTACCTGGTGGCCTCCTTGTCTTTGACGGTACTACTTCCAGGGTGGCGATATGATCAGGGACCTTGCAAATGCTATTCATATATGGCACTGGATTAATACTTTATATATATGCAAGCTTCCAATAGAATGTGATATATTCGGCTGGCGCAAAGTGTGTGGACGGGCATGTCCGCCTTGACGGCAGCGCCAATGGTGTGTGGACAAGGAATCTTCAGCAAAGTGAATTCTTCGCATGTACATGTTTTGTCTTGCAGATCTACCCTGAAAGATAAACCTGTAGGTGTCTTCACTTCGTATATTGATGTGTTCACCTTCAGAACGGTGTAGCCTGTTGACCTTTCAAAGTTGGTATGAATCATGCTGGACACCGTAGGCGTTACTGGGGAGACATGGCTGCAACCTCTGTCCCTACGCTTGGTGAACCAGGTCATTAGAGTACTACGAACATACTCGAGTGTTGAGACAATTGGCAACTCACAAGCCTCTTTAAGCACCGCGTCTCTGCTACGTTGCTCATCATGACATTAAACTGATCCCCATTACAGTGTGACCGCGCCCACTCGTGAAATCCGATGCCTCGGAGGTACTCCGCACATCCCGGTCACAGCAGCTCTATCTCAGTAAAGTAGTCGTGGAATGTTGATTTCTGGTAAGCTCTTGCCGCCTTTGCTATTAACGGTGCCAAGGCTCGGATCTTGAACTTCGCTGCTACGTTATGTTGTAAGTGAACAATGCACGCTCCGTGGTTTGATTTCGGATACACCTGAAAACCATACGATAAAGAGACTTTAGCAGATCAAATGGAGATTTATAAACATAGATTTTGTGCATAACACTCATCAGTTTGTTAAATACAATACATTACCTTAACTATATTATAGATTATTATACGATGTGTAAGTCGCACACCGTCAAGGAGAATGCGACCCATTACGAGAGCCGTGTGTCTTGAGTTTTACAGACGCCATTAAAGGCATTGCGGAAATTTGTTAACAATGGCACCGTCGCCTAAATTATAATACAGACCCATTGTACACAACTGGAAACATGTGGCACAACTTTAATACAGACACTTCTCCACTTCTTGATGCAAAATGTAAATCCGATTAGCTCTCTTCGTACATAGGAAAATTGGCAACCTGCAAACGCAAGAAGTTGCCCTGATTCTCGTGTTTACGGCACTAAGTGTCAATGATATAAGAAGATCGGATTAGTTACCTTCCTTATTATACATCATCTTCGTCTATATGGGCATTTTGCAAGATGCCCTGTTATGCCCGGTTCCACGGCAGTGCGTACACGCGCGCCTCACCTTCTTCTGCAGCCTCTGCATTTATGGCCGAACATTTAGCGTTTAAGCAATAATATAGCCATCCACTTATAGATATATCATGCTATTATATACCTTAAACTCTCCAGTGGAGAGGTACCTACTTCTCTTAGGCCTACCTGGTGGCCTCCTTGTCTTTGACGGTACTACTTCCAGGGTGGCGATATGATCAGGGACCTTGCAAATGCTATTCATATATGGCACTGGATTAATACTTTCTATATATGCAAGCTTCCAATAGAATGTGATATATTCGGCTGGCGCAAAGTGTGTGGACGGGCATGTCCGCCTTGACGGCAGCGCCAATGGTGTGTGGACAAGGAATCTTCAGCAAAGTGAATTCTTCGCATGTACATGTTTTGTCTTGCAGATCTACCCTGAAAGATAAACCTGTAGGTGTCTTCACTTCGTATATTGATGTGTTCACCTTCAGAACGGTGTAGCCTGTTGACCTTTCAAAGTTGGTATGAATCATGCTAGACACCGTAGGCGTTACTGGGGAGACATGGCTGCAACCTCTGTCCCTACGCTTGGTGAACCAGGTCATTAGAGTACTACGAACATACTCGAGTGTTGAGACAATTGGCAACTCACAAGCCTCTTTAAGCACCGCGTCTCTGCTACGTTGCTCATCATGACATTAAACTGATCCCCATTACAGTGTGACCGCGCCCACTCGTGAAATCCGATGCCTCGGAGGTACTCCGCACATCCCGGTCACAGCAGCTCTATCTCAGTAAAGTAGTCGTGGAATGTTGATTTCTGGTAAGCTCTTGCCGCCTTTGCTATTAACGGTGCCAAGGCTCGGATCTTGAACTTCGCTGCTACGTTATGTTGTAAGTGAACAATGCACGCTCCGTGGTTTGATTTCGGATACACCTGAAAACCATACGATAAAGAGACTTTAGCAGATCAAATGGAGATTTATAAACATAGATTTTGTGCATAACACTCATCAGTTTGTTAAATACAATACATTACCTTAACTATATTATAGATTATTATACGATGTGTAAGTCGCACACCGTCAAGGAGAATGCGACCCATTACGAGAGCCGTGTGTCTTGAGTTTTACAGACGCCATTAAAGGCATTGCGGAAATTTGTTAACAATGGCACCGTCGCCTAAATTATAATACAGACCCATTGTACACAACTGGAAACATGTGGCACGACTTTAATACAGACACTTCTCCAATTCTTGATGCAACATGTAAATCCGATTAGCTCTCTTCGTACATAGGAAAATTGGCAACCTGCAAACGCAAGAAGTTGCCCTGATTCTCGTGTTTACGGCACTAAGTGTCAATGATATAAGAAGATCGGATTAGTTACCTTCCTTATTATACATCATCTTCGTCTATATGGGCATTTTGCAAGATGCCCTGTTATGCCCGGTTCCACGGCAGTGCGTACACGCGCGCCTCACCTTCTTCTGCAGCCTCTGCATTTATGGCCGAACATTTAGCGTTTAAGCAATAATATAGCCATCCACTTATAGATATATCATGCTATTATATACCTTAAACTCTCCAGTGGAGAGGTACCTACTTCTCTTAGGCCTACCTGGTGGCCTCCTTGTCTTTGACGGTACTACTTCCAGGGTGGCGATATGATCAGGGACCTTGCAAATGCTATTCATATATGGCACTGGATTAATACTTTCTATATATGCAAGCTTCCAATAGAATGTGATATATTCGGCTGGCGCAAAGTGTGTGGACGGGCATGTCCGCCTTGACGGCAGCGCCAATGGTGTGTGGACAAGGAATCTTCAGCAAAGTGAATTCTTCGCATGTACATGTTTTGTCTTGCAGATCTACCCTGAAAGATAAACCTGTAGGTGTCTTCACTTCGTATATTGATGTGTTCACCTTCAGAACGGTGTAGCCTGTTGACCTTTCAAAGTTGGTATGAATCATGCTGGACACCGTAGGCGTTACTGGGGAGACATGGCTGCAACCTCTGTCCCTACGCTTGGTGAACCAGGTCATTAGAGTACTACGAACATACTCGAGTGTTGAGACAATTGGAAACTCACAAGCCTCTTTAAGCACCGCGTCTCTGCTACGTTGCTCATCATGACATTAAACTGATCCCCATTACAGTGTGACCGCGCCCACTCGTGAAATCCGATGCCTCGGAGGTACTCCGCACATCCCCGTCACAGCAGCTCTATCTCAGTAAAGTAGTCGTGGAATGTTGATTTCTGATAAGCTCTTGCCGCTTCGGATCTTGAACTTCGCTGCTACGTTATGTTGTAAGTGAACAATGCACGCTCCGTGGTTTGATTTTGGATACACCTGAAAACCATACGATAAAGAGACTTTAGACCCCCCCCCACAAAGTTAATAAATCCACATATCCTACTAACGCCCCACCATTATTTATACTACCGTATAACGACAAATATCTATCTATAATTTATATAGCAACACACTTTACAAAAATGGGTATTTATAGTTATTTTTATAAACACAATCTCACCTTCGCCAACCCAGCATATATCGAAGAATGCCTGTCGGAGACGAGGTTAATTCTTCATGATCCGTTATGAAATGCTTCAGGTAGTTGAAGAACCACTCCCACACGTTATCGTTCTCGCTGTCCACAATAGCAAACGCAAGTGGGAAAATCTGAAAATTGCCGTCCTGCGCACTAGCGGTGAGTAGACAGCCGGAGTACCTGCCTCGTAGGTGTGTCCCGTCTATGATCACTACCTTCCGCAAGAACTGCAATCCCCTTACACTTCCACCGAAGGCTACGAAACAGCACTTGAACCTCTGTTGCCCTGAACCATTCTCCTCTGTCTTAAGACCGGTAACCGTCCCTGGGTTCGAGATCTGTAGCAAGTGCAAGTAGGCTAGGAGCAGGCCGAAGCTTGCAGCGGCCGAACCGTTCGCACTCTCCATACCCATCTCTCTACCACGCCAAGCTTTCCAGTACGAGACGCTCACATGGTGCTCGTCGAACAATGCTCTCCGAACAGCACCAGGGTTAGGCCCGCGAGCTGCCCCAATATAACGGCTACGCATTATCTCGGAGATAACTGACGTTTTTGCCTGCAGGTGGAATTTACTTCTTACATCGACAGGGCAGCAATGCACAAGCGTTGCAACACAGCGGACCACAACGAAGTCCCCATTCGACTACACACCTGCACAATGAGCTGCTCACATCAACTACTTGCATTTATGATATATAATATAGTCCACCATATGCCCTGCTACCCTCACATATACAGTCACATATACCTATACACGGCTATGTCTATATATGCTTGTTTATATATATCACGTGTTTACCTTCTCTTTCCTCGTTGTTGATAACAGGGGCAGCATCCCTGTTGAATGCGAACGCCGGAATGTCGATCAGGTATCCTGCAACCGGTAGTCCACCTTCGACCAGGTATCCTTTCAATGGCTGAGACGATGACACTTCGCCGACACCTGCGGAATACGGTTTAACATTATGCGGTATTGATTTTATGAAAACATATCAAAACTCGCATTCGAAAACAGATATACCTGTTGTTACACCCTCTGATCCAACGCCCGGCTGACCTGCCACCAACACTGGCGTCTCTGTATGAGAACCTTCAACGTCGAAAAGAGGGAGGAGGTCTTTGGTCATACGCGACGCCCCTTCACTCACTTCATCCTCTCCGGAAGACTCGCTTGCGGGGAAGACGCTTGTGGAGGAGCTATTTCCATAGTGCACATCTCTATCGTGCGCCCCCATATAAGTTGATAGACCCCCACAAATCAAACCGAGTGTTTCTTCTTGCGAGCTTGTCTGTTCTATAACCGCGTGTTTCCTGTTGCGAGCTTGTGATAGTGTTATCTGCATTTCCGTTTCTAGTTCACCAGAGACTACTTCCACCCTTTCGTACTCTCCGACTCTTACGGTTTCCATCGTCGCGAAACCATGTTGTGCGAGCCGAAACTTACACAATATTATTTAGTTCGTTTTTAGGGAGAGCCGAGGAATTCTATTGATTGAACACGAAGATGACGAGCCAAAGTTGGTTTTATTATTAGCTGTTATGCGAGCTATGAAATTCGTGGCGTGTGCCTTTTCTCTGGGTAAAAAGTGCTCCCGAAAACAATTGACATCGGTTCCTATTTATAAGAGTATAGGAACCGACTTTACAAGATTTAAGTAAACTTTCCATAATCGAACTTTCCATTTCTGCTCGCACCGACTTGCATTTATGGCAAGCTCTGATCATGTGCCTTCTTCGATGGGCCTCGGCTCGAATCGCTTCGCTGGATGTTGGCTCGGCCCATCAAGAGATTTCCTACCGGTTTCTTGGTTCAGTCGACGGTTCGTCCTGGCTCGGTTTGGCTATGTCCGGTTCGAATGGCAATGTGATGGAGGGAAATCCGACCCCAACAATTTGCCCCCAGCTCGCTAGTCTTATGTGTAAGAGTGGCGAGCTATAAGTTATCAGGAAAAGCATTGTTGCTCGAACCGAGCTGTCGACGTATTCGGCTCGTCTTTCCAAAAGAAGCTGGTTCGTCTTTCTTCTAAACGGTGTCGTAGAGTTACTTTAACCGGTCGAGGAATCCGAAACGTCTCGGGGCCCGCTGATTTCGGCGGAAACCCTAGAAATTGGGCGGGAATTAGGTCGTGCCGTTTCGCCTTCCCGAACCGACGCGCCCACGCGCCAAGACTTCTATAAATATCGGACTCTGGAACTCATTTTTCTCATCTCGCTCTCTCTCCAAACCAAAAAGGTAGAACTCTCTTTCTCTCTCTAGCTTTTTCTTTTTTGTCCTCAAATTACGCTAGTGTTCTTCGTTTGCTCCGCCGGTGTGAATCGTTTTGCATCGCAATCTTCAAACTTTCCGATCATTCTTCAAGTTCTCCGATCAATCTTCTTCCGAGCCAAAGATGTCTTCAAGCAGTCGCACTCCTTCGGTCGGCATCGATCATTCTGAGGATTGCTCGAACAATTCGAATGATTCGGAGATCTCGGCTCGCTGCTCGTCTTCTTCGTCCGAGCCATCCGATTCGGTGGGATCTCACAATTCCTTTACTCCGCAAGGTCGGAAAGTAATTAATTCGCCTCGATCTGAAGAGAGAAATCAGTCTATCAGGGTCGCCGAGACTGCTGAAGTTAATATATTGCCGAGCGAGCCGTCAGTTCTTCATCGGGATGGTTCAAATGGAGCATCCGAGCCGATTGTGGATGAAGAAGACGAGCTAAACCTTCTCCGTGCCGAGGCAGAATTTGCTAAGGACCAGTCGGCTCGTCCCGGAGTACCGCTTGACCCGGTATATAATCCTGAGGAGGTTAAGCTCGAACAGATGATGTCCGAAGGGGCGATAGGAGATATTCTCGGGCCGTTCAAACCCAGGCCTCCTCAGTTTCCGAGGAGAAACCTTCTGGATGACGCATCTCTTGATTGCACCCCATCCAACGCCTTCGGTGTCGGCTCGTCAAAGGGGATGAGGAAGTGTTCCTCGAAGAAACAGATCTCGAGGAAAGTTACTCACGGACGAGCCGCGAAGAGGACGGTTCCAAATCCTCCCGGCTCGACACTTTGCACCAGATCATCTCTGGAAACGCTTCGTCGGTGTTTTCACATTTCTGAGGGAGTCGAGCTTTTTCTGCTGGCGAGCCATCAAAGAGCTGACGATCCTCCCCCGGGGTGTCTGACGCTCTACGAAAGCTTCTTCTACGGATGCTTCCTATGGTTCCCGATCCCGAGCATGATCCTGCACTATTTGAGCAAGTATGGGCTCACTATTGGCCAGATCATGCCGCAAGGTCTTCGTCATATGATCAGGCTAATCATCCGCAGTTTTGAGACTGGCATCCCGATCTGGATCCATCACCTTCAGAATCTTCTGGAGATTCGAGCCGGATCGAAGAAATCGCTCCGGTACTACATCTCCTGTAAGAAGAACCGGAGGATCATCGATGGTTTTCCCAACAACGACAGTGGTTGGGAAAATTACTTTTTCTTTGTCCCAATATGTGGGGCGACCGTTGGGAGCGTCCCCATGAAATTTGTCAGACAGAATTGGCAGCCAATCGGTAGCCGAACCGAAAAACAATCATCGTTTTTGTTTACATGAATCGCTTCTAACTCTTTCTGTGTATTTTGCAGTTCGACGAGCCGTATTCCGTCTTCCCAGAGATTTTTCAGCGGTCGTAGAGCACTTTCGCTCGAGGAAAACCAACTGGGAGAAACACTTCTCTTTGGAGCGAGTAGAAAGCGCGCGAGCTCGAGCTTACGATTCCTTTGACGATTCGGACAGCTCGGACGAGGAAATCCCGGAAGCTCCCGAGTCTTCAGACGACGAGATGCAGAAGAAAACCATCCGTCAGAGGCTTCAAGACAAAAGAGATGAAGAGGCTCGCATGAAAGTCGAGGAAGCGGCTCGCGCTAAGGCCACGGAGGCGGCCGCAAAATCGAAAGCTGAGGGCAAGCGGACTACGGCCCCGAGCCCTCCGAAAAAGGGGCCGCGGAGCGAAGGGCCCATAAATCTGGGGAAGCCCGTGAAGCTGGCCAAGGAAGCTATGGCTTCAAAGAAAAAAGGGGTTGACGCGCCGTCCTCTCTAGGTCGCTCTGACGCATCTAGAGATTCGGGGACTCTGGTCCTCAATCGGAAAGCCAAGAAGGTTTCCGAGCCTACCGGCGCGCTTTCGATGAACAAACCTCCCGAGGCGGGAGGAAAGAAGAGAGCCGCGCCCGGAGGGCTCAAGGAGAAGGCTTCGAAGAAGGCCAAAGATGATGCTCCTTCTCTTCCACCCGCTGATCCTACTCAGGGTCAGCTTCTTCAAACAGCTGCGGCGGCGAGTTTCCTTGCGAGCAGCACATCTATGGTTCGTCTCCCTCCCCCCGATACTCTATTGGAGAGCGAGGTTTACGGAGAGGCGGCCGTAAAACTTTTTTCGGTGGGTTTTCTTCTTCTGAGAAAAATGAAGTACGTGTTCGTATATCGACTCATACGTGTATTTTTTGTTTCAGTTCGCGGAGTCCTTCAATGGCATAGTGGCGGGCTACGAAGCTAGAGCTCGCTCCGATCGATCGGCCCTTGACGAGCTCCAACAGTCGATCAACAACCTGAAACGGCTCCACGAGGTTTCAGAGAGGGGCCACGCCGAAGAATTAGCTCGGGCTAAAGAGGAGATTGCCAAGATCCAACGCGAAGCGGAGGTTCACAAGGCAAACGCTATCAAGATGGCCGACACGAATCTTAGGATCGCAGAAAGGACTAAGTCCTTCGAAGCCAAGGTCAGCTCGCTGCAGGAGCTAGTGCAGGCCAAGGATGCTCTCCTCGAGGCTGAGGTTAAAAGAGTGAGGTCCGAGGCAGATAGTCGGTATGTCTCTTTGCTTAAAACGGTTAGATCTGACGCGGAGGCGCTCAAAGAGGCATTCCCCCGAGCCGTTTATCTCGCCCAAGCTCAGGGTAATATCGAGCTGATCGGTGACATCCGGAGCGCGAACCCTCCTGACCTCGAAGTCGAACTCGCGGGACTCGAAGAGCATGTCGCTTCCGATCCCAAGGCTGGCGAGGAGGCCGACGCACTTCTTGCGGGGATGATCAACCGCCTCGACGTTTCCATGGCCTCCTCCGTTCCGCCCGAGGTACATCTCAAAGATGAAAGGGTTACTTGGTCAGATAGGGTTGAGATCGGGGGTGTATTCGCAGTATGGTACTAACTTTGGTTCCTCTCTCTTTCAGAACGAAGTCGAGCCGTCGGTGATTCCTTATCCGTCATCAGTTGAAGGAACTTTGGAGCCGACGAGCCAAGCTATTGCTGGCGTTTAGGGAGGGTCGGATCAAGGCCTTGGCGAGCCGGATTCGAAACCCATGGGCGCTACTGAAGAAGCTCCGGCCGCTGTTTAAGGAATTCCCGAACTCTTTCTGTTTTTCTTTTAGATTTTTGAACATGACGCCTGGATGGCTTTATCCATTTTGATTGTAAATAGTGCCTGGATGGCTTTATCCGCTCGCTGACTTGTGTAAATAAAGATGACAGTTTGACTTCGTATTTGGAAAGTGTATGCAATCTGTTCGGCGAGATTAACTTTAGCTCCAAGTATCGTACTTTGTTCTTTTAAAGTTGTTTTCTTGACTTGTCCAACTTCAAACGCGTATTATTATTAACTACGACTTGAAATAGCAATGAATTTAAAACACTCAACCGATGTTACCGCGAGGCGTTTCTGTATATCGGGTTTATGCCAGCTAGTTTCTGTTTTTGCCGCGTCCTCATGAATTGATGAGTTACGAACCGAAACAGTGGCGACTTAACTGTTCTACCAATGTTTTTGCGAGCCATTTCGCGTGTTGGGTTTCTGATCTGTATGTTCCAGTTTTTACCGCGTCCTTATCTATTAGTAATTGGCGGGTCGGAACAGACGATGGATGATCAATTTATATAGCGTGCGCATGATAGAGGATTAAGACCGGATATTGTGGCCAACGACATCCGGCTCGGAATTGATAAAGAGCGTATTCCGAGTTGTACCAAGTGGTGTAAATGGTTTGAATATGTTGACGAACTGTGATAAAAACCTGAATTTTTATTAGATATCATGTTTTAGCGGCGATCCGCGTTACAAAAAGGATCCCTTTTTTTTGGAGGGGGGCAACTGAATCCACTCGAAAGCGAACTGCCTACGTACCCCTTGCGGGGATCAAGTCACGCGTAGTTCTAGATGATAGCGCGCCGCGCCTTATTGATAGTATCTCTTGAGGTGCATCACGTTCCATGGCTTTGAAATTGCTTCGCCGGCCATGTTTTCGAGTCGATAGGCCCCAGGACGAACCATTTCAATGATCTTGTAAGGGCCTTCCCAGTTTGCTCCTATTTTTCCGGCATTCCGTTCAGCGGTGTTCTGAAATACTTTCCTGAGAACCAGGTCGCCTTCTCTAAATCTTCGGGCTCGGACATTGGAGTTGTAGTATTTAGCAACGGATTGTTGATAATTCTGTATGCGGATGAGCGCCTGATCACGTCGTTCGTTGATTAGATCCAGCTCGTCTAGCAACATCAGGTGATTATAGCCTTCTTGTTCTGGTAACAACCAGCGACGAACTCCGGGAAAATGTACTTCTGGTGGGATTACACATTCCATTCCGTAGACAAGTGCGAATGGCGTTTCGCCGGTGGCTCGTCTCGGGGTTGTTCGATGAGACCAAAGGACTCCTTCCAGTTCGTCTGTCCAGCGACCCTTTTTAGCGTCGAGCCGTTTTTTGAGTCCATCTAGAATCGTCTTGTTAGTCGCTTCGGCTTGACCATTCCCTTGCGGGTAGCGAGGCGTCGACTTGCTAAGGCGGATCTTCCATTTGTCGCAGAAATTTTGAAATCGAGCCGATATAAACTGCGAGCCATTATCCGTGACAATTTCGTAAGGGACACCATGTCGACAGATGATGTTCTTCCAAATGAATTGTTCAACTTGGACGTCTTTTATGCTTGCGTAGGATCCGGCCTCGACCCATTTAGAGAAATAGTCGGTTAAGACCAATAAAAACCTTTTTTGCCTCGATTTATGTAGCGGTCCGACGATATCCATCGACCATCTCATGAATGGATACGGTGCGGAGATAGAAGATAACAGCTCGGCCGGCTGATGTATCGTTGGAGCATGACGTTGGCACTTTTCGCATTTCCGTGAGTGTTTTTCGCAGTCGCTGATCATCGTTGGCCAAAAATAACCGTGCCGTTTAATTTTGATAGCCAAGGCTCGTCCTCCGGAATGATTTCCACATGACCCACTATGAACTTCTTTCATTATTTCTCTGGCCTTATTTCCTTCTACGCATGCGAGCAGCGGTCCCGAAAACCTCCATCGAAACACGGCGTCGCGTATCAGAATGTATCGTGCTGCTTGAGCTTTCAGCTTGCGAGCCGCCCACTTATCCGTTGGTACTTCTCCGTCGGCTATGTATCCACGGATTGGATCGAGCCACTCTTTATCACAACCGTACTCCGTCTCTTCTTCGATGTCCATATCCGCGGGCTGATCGCCATCGAGTACACCGTTATCGCCCGGCTCGTCTGTGATTACTGTCATTAGGACTTCAGGCTCATCGTTGTCGATACTGGGATGTTCGATAAATTCTACGGGAATTATCCTTTTCAAGTCTGGATCGGAGGTCGAGGCCAGCGATGCCAGAGCGTCGGCTTAGGTATTGTCTCCACGCGGTATCTTCTCCAATGCAAATTTTTCGAACTGTCTGGCTAGATTCTTAACTACTTCGAGGTAGGCCTCCATTCTTTTGTCTTTCGTAGCGTACTCTCCACTGAATTGGCTCGCGACGAGTTGGGAATCACAGTAGGCGTGTATGTTTCGAACTCCAATTCCGAGCGCCAACTTTAATCCAGCTATTAATGCTTCGTACTCTGCCTCGTTGTTTGACGCGCCGAAATTCAGACGAAGAGATTGTTCCAGGATTTCGCCTGTCGGGGAGGTGAGTCGAATTCCGACTCCGGCGCCTTGCTTTGACGACGAGCCGTCAACATGAAGTAGCCAGTCAGCGGGAAGACTTGGTTCATCGCTGGTGGCGATTGGCAGCTCGATCAAGAAATCAGCCAAAACTTGCGACTTTGCGCTCGTTCGATTTCGATACTCGATATCGTATTCGCTCAGCTCGATAGCCCACTTCGCCAGTCTTCCTGATTGGCTCGGGCTATGTAAAATCATCCTTAGTGGTAGTGCTGTCAGGACTATGATTGAATGAGATTGGAAGTACGGGCGTAATTTCCGAGCTGACATGACGACTGCTAGCGCGAATTTCTCGGTCTGGGGGTATCTTGTTTCTGCGTCGGTTAGGCTTTGACTCACGTAAAATACCGTTTTTTGGGTTCCGCGGTCTTCGCGGATTAGGACTCCACTGACCGCTGTTAAAGACACCGCGACATACAGATACAGCGGTTCTCCGTCTTCCGGCTTCGCTAGTATTGGAGGGCTTGCCAGATAAGACTTCAGTTCGAGGAAGGCTTCTTCACATTTTGCTGTCCATTCAAACTTCTTGTTTCCTCGGAGAGTATCGTAGAAAGGAAGGCACTTGTCCGTGGATCGCGAGATAAAACGGTTAAGCGCGGCGATACGTCCAGTTAGTTGTTGTATTTGCCTCTTCGTTTCTGGCGACGGCATTTTGATCAGGGCTTGAATCTGTTTAGGGTTCGCCTCGATGCCTCGCTGAGTTACCAGGTAACCCAGGAATTCTCCAGATGTCACGGCGAAGCGACACTTCGTCGGATTCAACTTCATATTGTATGAGTTCAATTGTTCGAAGCATTCGCGGAGATGCATCACATGATTTTCCTTCTTTAGTGATTTCACTAGCATATCGTCGATGTATACTTCCATCGTTTTTCCGAGCTGGGGGGCGAACATTTTGTTCACGAGCCGTTGATAAGTTGCTCCAGCGTTCTTGAGTCCGAACGACATTACTTGATAGCAATAGATGCCTCGCTCTGCTTGGAAGGCTGTTTTCTCTCGATCGTCGGGGTTCATCTTAATCTGGTTGTAACCTGAGAATGCGTCCATGAAGGTCAACAGCTCGTTTCCTGCAGTCGCTTCTACGAGGCGGTCGATGTGAGGGATCGGGAAGCTATCTTTTGGGCACGCCTTATTCAGATCCGTGAAATCTATGCATACTCGCCATTTCCCATTCTTCTTTTTCACCACGACCGGATTTGCGAGCCATTCGGGATACTTTGCCTCGATGATCAAGCCTACTTTCAATAAACGCTCCACTTCGTCATTCACGGCCCTTTGACGTTTGTGTCCTAACTTTCGTCGCTTCTGTTTTACTGGCTTAAAGGTCGGATCGACGTTTAGCTCGTGACAAGCGATATTGATATCTATCCCTGGCATATCCTCTGCCGTCCAATCGAACGTGTTGATGTTCTCTTTTAGGAAAGAAATCAATTCTTTTTGGATCGCTTCTTCCAGGTTCGCTCCGATTTCCACACATCTTCCTGGGTTCTGTTCGTCAATGCACACGGAGATTACGGCCTCGCAAGTTGGCTCAACGACGACGGTTTCCTTGCCTTCAACTAGCGTATTCTGTGCGGGCTGGCTGTTCGTCGGCTCGCCATCATCTGCTATCTGTAATTGCTATAAGAGGTTAGCTAGGTCGTTTGCCGTCTCTCGGCTCGTCTTGACCTTCTTTCTGTTCGCTTCGGGGAGTAATTTAGGCGGAGGATTCCGGAGTTTATGTTCCGTCATGAAGCATATTCTCGACTCTTTTTGCGAACCAATTATGGTTTTCACTCCGGATGGGGTAGGAAACTTGATGCACAAATGATATGTGGATGGTACGGCTCGCATCGAGTTTATCCATGGTGTTCCCATGATGATATTGTAGATCGGCGGGTTATCCGAGACGGAAAAATGAACCATTTTAGTGACGCCACCTGCTTCGACCGGGAGCGTGATTGTTCCCATGGACATCGTCGTTTCGCCTCCGAACCCTGTCAATGGTTTCGGTGCCGACCTCACGTCGGATAGATCGATCCCCATCCGTTCCAAGGTTCCTTTGTAAATTATGTCGACTGTGCTCCCCGTGTCGATGAGGACCCGAGCTACGTCAAAGTTTGCCACGGCTAACATGATCACGAGAGGGTCGTCGTGAGGTTTATCAATGCCGATAACTTCGTTCTCCGTGAAGGTGATTTCGGCGTTTGGCAGCTTTGGGGGCTCGTACCAATTGACTACTGCGTCGGCTCGTCGCTGAAAAGCTTTAATCGATGACACGGTATCTGGACAGAATTGCGAGCCGCCCATTATGAGATGGATTCTTCTCCGAGCTCCTCCTTGGTCATCGGAATCCTCCCGTCTTCCGCGCTTTGGTTGGTCGATCGGACGATCCGGTTTTTCGGGTCGTTCTCTCGGTTCGGGTCGTTCCAGATCCTCCAGTTTCAAATCACCTTTCAGTTCTCCGCTAAGCAGCTTCTTTGCGAGCTCTGCTCCTAGGTGGCGACATTTCTCGGTAGAATGGCCGTAGCTTTGGTGAAATTCGCAGTAGGCTTTGTCGTCGTAGTTCGGTGAGCTCTGGTTCCTCACCCATGTGTTGTTTTTTAGCGTTTTTCCCCTTCCAGCGCCTATTTGATTTACGACGTCTGACTGTTGGCTCGCCTCTATTTGATAATTATGCGCTCCAGACAGGTTCCGCCCTTCGTGATATACGTATCCGCCTCGCTGGTTATGGCGCTTTTGATTGGTCTGCGGCTGCGCTGCTGGTGGCGGTTTAGCTGTTGCCTTGGACGAACTGTGGAGCGCGGTTAATACTTTCATATCTTCCTCCTCTGCTACGAACGCTACGGATCGATGGATTGCGTCGGCGATCGACTTAGGTTTGTTGAGGGCGAGCTCTTTTCGGAAATCTGACTGAAACCACAACCCCTTTTTGAGTGAGTCGACGGCAATTTCGTCGTTGATCGTCCCTGCCTTCGACATAGTCGTTTTGAATCGCTCCATGAAGCTGCGAAGGGACTCTTCTTCTCCTTGGACCATGTTCCACAAATTAATCGCCGAGGCTGACCTCTCTATAAACATGGAATATTGTTTTAGAAAGAGAGCCGTCAGCTGCTGGAAGTTTTCGACCGAATTTGGTTCGAGGTTTAAAAACCAGTCCAAGGCCGCGCCCTTCAGATACTCAGCGAATAATAGGCAGAATCCGGCATCCTTTTCTTCTATGCTTCTGAATGTGGCTCGACTTAGTGCAACCCGAAACGCATTAATATGATCTTTAGGATTGGTCGAGCCGTCGTACTTCTGGATGCTCAATTTCCCTGGATCAATTACCTTGGTGTTAATTATGCGAGCCGAGAAAGGCGTGTGTTCCGCGTCTTCACATATTTGAGCGATCTCTGGTGCTGAGCTGAGTGCTCTGTGGATTTGAGATCGAAGCAGCTTTGCCTCGTTATTAGATTTTTCAAGGCGAGCCCGAATTTCAGCCAATTCGTCTCGGCTCATATTCAGCTCTTTTCTGGGAATATTTCTCCTTGAGGAGCTCGGGCCTCGAGGCAGCCGATCCTTGTTTTGAGTACCGTGGGGAGTTGGTGTTCGTTTCTCAAGTAGGAGTCGCGTAATGGCTTCGGCAAACGTTTCAGAAGAAGGTAAAGCAGGCGAGACGTCCGTGCTCTGCTCGGCAATCTTAGTAGGTTGATTCGGATCGTCAGTCAAGTCGATCGGGGCGGATTCTCCTTGACTAGATAGTATATGCCTGAGCATTTCAGCCAATGATTCTGGGGTGATATCGCTGGGGATCCGGTCTCCCAGGTTAAGTCGTATCGGGTTAATCGGTTGGGTATCCTTGCGCTTCGTGTTCTGCTTTTTCCCGCGGAGACGCGGTGGCGAATCATCTGGCTCGGAACTTGTCTCGCTTTGCTCGGGAGTTTTTTCTTCTTCCTCTTCTTCTGTTTCATCGGCTGGGGACTCGAAGGCCAGATTCTTTGGGTCGAGTTTCTTTCGTCGCCTGGCGTCTCGTTCTTCTCTTTCCTTCAGTTGGGTGCGTAGATTTTCGAGCTCTTGAGTCAACGTGCTGTTTAAGGCTCCTTGCTCTTCAGTTTGCTTTTTCAGTGAAGCGATCATCTCTGTTTCCGTTTGGATCGCTGTTGCGCTTCCTTCATGTTGCTGACTGTTCGGGTCGGTCTCATCTAGATTTGTGTCCGTCATTCTACCTCGTATTCCTTGTGTATGAATTCTCTCCCCCTCCTTCTAGCGCCAAATTGTGCGAGCCGAAACTTACACAATATTATTTAGTTCGTTTTTAGGGAGAGCCGAGGAATTATATTGATTGAACACGAAGATGACGAGCCAAAGTTGGTTTTATTATTAGCTGTTATGCGAGCTATGAAATTCGTGGCGTGTGCCTTTTCTCTGGGTAAAAAGTGCTCCCGAAAACAATTGACATCGGTTCCTATTTATAAGAGTATAGGAACCGACTTTACAAGATTTAAGTAAACTTTCCATAATCGAACTTTCCATTTCTGCTCGCACCGACTTGCATTTATGGCAAGCTCTGATCATGGGCCTTCTTTGATGGGCCTCGGCTCGAATCGCTTCGCTGGATGTTGGCTCGGCCCATCGAGAGATTCCCTACCGGTTTTTTGGTTCAGTCGACGGTTCGTCCTGGCTCGGTTTGGCTATGTCCGGTTCGAATGGCAATGTGATGGAGGGAAATTCGACCCCAACACATGTGTCGGCCTAATGACGCAGAAATGCTCCAACTCCATCTTCATGCCGATGGGCATGGGTACCACATAGAGTCGTAGCTCCCGGATGTCCACCTTCATGGCCAAGAACAGGTCCAGGTCATCATCTGTTGTTATGGTTATGGGTACTGGTTTCACACTGCCATATGTATCCATCCATGAAGGCATTTGGTAGGTCAGCTCAATGGTTTCTTATGCGGCATTGATATGCAGTTCGTTTATGATCTTCGTCCTTTCTGCGTCCATACCTTCACCCTCGCAGATCTTGATCCCTTTGCTTAGCCTGTCTTATGCCACCGTGAAACGCCATACACTATCATCGTTCTTGCTCCACCACCCTTGCTCGCACCGCACCAGGTCGGTTAGAACCTCCCATAGGAACACCATATTGCTACCTGTCAATACGGATTGAGACTTCAAATGTTAAGTTACTGTAATACAGACTATACAGGCAATAGATAGTGATATTTATTATGGATACATATTTGAAGTCATACCTTTCGTACAACAGTTTGTTTCCTCTCAGATGTAACTAGTCTGTTTCTTTTTTATCACTGTATTTATGTTTTGTTCAGTTGTGTTGCTTAACTATCGCCATGCACTCTTATTTATGGACGAACATAGCAGTCGAGTGAAGCTCTAGATTTCTCTGTGGCAGACCACTACAGTCACTAATCATTCAATACTCCGTAATAAATCCTGATTAGATATCAGCCTTTAATAACGCGTTATTCAGACAAAACCATGCACGACATTGCATTAACTTGTAATCACTCCAGTATTTGTCCTCATGACGTCAGGCGGCGATGTCAAATCAATTTAATATCACTGCAATGTAATTCCACGCGCATCGACATTCCTTCTGCCTTACACGATTTGGTATGGAGTATTTTGCCGGTACCCTTTTGTCGATTACCTCTAACAAAGAAACGATTTTTCGGTTTCCTAAGTAAAGACTCTGCTATTGCTCTGCACCAAATTATCTCTAAATTCTTAAGAAAATAACTTACACGCAAGTGTTAACCAAAAAATTTGCCGGAGGATTTAAGTTTTTATTTCGAATTAAGAAACGATAGCTAGTTTACTAACATGTTAACAACAAAATTTATTATTTGTTCTTTCCGGTATAAAACACAATCATATAACTACCCTTACATCAACAGCTTGACCACGTTAATGACACTCTAATAGTAAAAGTAGGCCTGTCAAGCGGGTTGGATCCGCCCGCCTGACCCGTTCCATTATGGGTTCAGGTTGTTTTGATCTATTAAAAAAACACCTACTTGACTCACAAATAATATATAGGATATCTGCACCTGCTCTGCACTAATCAAGCGGGTCTAGCGGGTTACCCGCCACCCGCAATATTATGACTAAAAAAAAAAAAATTTAACTGAAATATTACAAATTATATATGTGTTATCATGGTAAAAATAGTTAAATATATATTTTTTATGAATTTGGAAAAAAACTATTAACTAATTTATAAGTATTACTTAAGATATTCAAAATTTTGATAAAAATAGTTAGATTAATATTAATATTTCTTAATTTTGAAGTTAAATTTTTTAAAAAAAAATTGCAGATAACCCGTCAATCCGCAAAAATATAATATTTATACCCGCACCTGCCTTGCATTTTTGGAATACCCGTCCCGTATGACCCGTTTCTTTTTTTGATGAACTTTTTTTTACCTGCCCCGTGGCGGGTCAAACGGGGCGGGACCCGCGGATCAAGTCACAAATTGACAGGCCTCTGTAAAAGGTTTTTTTTTTTGTCATCTGATAAAATATAGAGAGAAGGGTGAAAACACCGTAACAAAGCTCCCACACACGGGGACTTGGGTAACCAGCTAAAAGCCTAGACAGGATCAAGATCCCGTCCTCTCTATAAACTCCAAACAAGACGGAGAAATACAAAGGAAATAGGTCAACAAAAACCAAACCGCCAAAAACCAAAAAACACGAACCCGTGCTTAAACAGAGGGGAAACGATTCTCACTCTCAAAGATGTAACTCAACCAACCAGGGTGCCCACTTGCCACATAAGAATGAAAGCGATTACCCCTTAAAACACTATGAGCAATGAGAAAAGCCCCTCTATTAGCACACCTTGGTTCCAGCTCCACTTTCCAGCTCCAAAAATTGGCAATAACCGAAGAGAGAAGTTCCGATTGATACCTGAAGGAAGGCCACGCCTTTGGTCTTTCCAAAACACCAAGCACCACCGAATCTTCTACTGCCACTATAACTCTCTTAACTCCATGGCTTACTAAACTTTCTAGGGCCCATGTCGTTCCTCGAAAGCTACACTCAAGACTACTTTTGATCAAAACAATAGAACGTCTGCTATGTAAAAGCACCTTTCCATTGTCATCTCTTAAGATCCAAGCCATTCCTCCTATACTTTTTCCTCTGTCCCACACACAGCTGATATTGCACTTGAGCCACGGCTTCGGTGGGGGTCTCCAACGGATAACCTTTCGCTCTTGCACCGACAGAAGTCGCGCTTCCCAATCCTTATCTATCTCTTGGGATATAAACCAGAAATCCACCTCATTTATTATCTTCTCCATTGATTCGAAGGCATTGAAGCTCTGTTGATCAAATAAAAGAGTGTTCCTATTTATCCATATGAACCAAATGATCCATGGGATACGTCTTCTAATTGCTTCTGGTACATCTTTATTTTTGCCTTGCCTTAAGAGATAGAAGACATTAGCATAGATCGAATCTCCAAACCCCAAAACAGGTGATGGAACATTACTCATAGCCCATAATTGTCTCGCTCTTGTACAAAGAAAGAGGACGTGGTTAATGGACTCTCCATCAATACCGCAAGCTTGACAAACATTCTGAACCTTTATCCCACGTTCTTGCAGCCTTTCTTCCACCGCAATCGCTCCACCTAGAACATCCTCTGTAAAAGGTTCGACTCATATTTTTCACACTTGCACAAATCAATATATATAATTTGGTTTAATCTACCCTAATCAAAATTTGTTTGTTGACTGATCAATCTCGTATGTTTTTAAAAAATTACTTGTTCAAAAATACGATGTTAGTTACTCTTACAATTACAGTAATAGATCTGATTACAGCATAATAGTTCAAATCATTAACAATTGAGAAATGTAAAGGCGAAAAAACAAATTTAAATACTTATATAAGTGAATAATATATAAGATAAATTGTTCAAAAACTGTTGTTTCTCAGTGGTTTTCTAACAGCTTTTAGATGCATTTGGAGATCTTAGGTATATTTATAACTATTGAGAATTTTATACCTCAATTTGTGACTTGATCCGCGAGTTTGGCTCGTTTGACCCCCCGCGGGGTGGGTGACGGTAAAAAAAAATTCATCAAAAAAAGAAGAGGGTTATACGGGGCGGATATTCCAAAAATGCAGGCGAGTGTGGGTATAAATATTATATTTTTACGGGTTGGCGGATTACCTGCAATTTAAAAACAAAATTAACTTCAAAATTAAAAATAATTAATATTAATCTAACTATTTTTGTCAAAATTTTGAATATCATAAAGTAATACTTATAAATTAGTTAATAGTTTTTTTTCCAAATTCATAAAAAAAATATATATATATATATATATATAATTTGTAATATTTCAGTTAATTTTTTTTTTTAGTCATAATATTACTGGTGGTAGGTTATCCGCCAGACTTGCTTGATTAATGCGGAGTGAATGCGGATATCCTATATATTATTTGCGGGTCAGGCAAGGCGGATCCGACCTGCTTGACAGGCCTCCTCAATACTCAATAGTTATATATGGTTATAACTTTTATATGCATTTGATTATCATTTATCAATAATGTTTTCTCTACCGTATATGCGTAGGTTAATTTGAATCATGTTTGTTTTGAATGAAAAGCTATATATTTTAAAATAGATACGTTAAATATCGAGCCTCACCACACCCAGAGAAAACATTATTAATAATCATGATTCATGAGAAAATTGATAACACATTATTTTATACACAGAGAACAATAATCAGTGAACGGACATGGAGAGATGATGTATAATGAAAAGTTGTAATTTTGATTGTTTCACGACAAAAGCTCCTTTTGAGTTAGGACAAATTGTAATTTAGAAGATTTATATCGACAGCCACCACAAACAAGACAAAAATCCATGGATGTTGGGTTTGGGCCGTGACTATTAAATTACTTGAGGTCATACAAACAAAACCATTCCGATTCTTCAGTTATACCTTATACGTTTATGTGACACACTCGCCCACCCGCAAATTCTGATTTCTTTGTCACCACTATAGTTACCAACTTTTTATATCAATGGATCCAAATAATTTGTTACAAACAATTTAAAGAGTCTTTTACCCTATCTCTAATATGATATCTTCTTATATAAAGCTAGATGTGCGCAACGTGGTTGCGATACGTAGAACTTTTATAATTCACAGAATTGCGACATGTGTTTTTTTTTTCTAAAAATATTAAGATCATGACCTGTGTCATGAAATAATAATTTTTTTATAAAACTATGAAAAACGGGAAACAAACAATTAAAAAGAAAAAATATTACATTTATTAGGAAAAAGAAAACAAAAATATTCCCATAACGAAAAGGAAAAAAATGAAAATCAGAAAAACAGAAAACAAATCATAAAAAAAAAATTGTTACATCCATTAAAAAAAAGAAAAACAAACATATTCCCATTACAAAAAGAAAAAAAAACAATATATAAGGTACATAATTTAATAGTGTGCTTCTATTTTTTTATTAAATTTCTCTCTCATTAAGAAATAAAAAATAATGTCTTTGAAAATTCAACATATAATTAAAAAATATTTAACTCTAGATCAATTAGATTTAAATCAAAATTATTGTCGGTATATGTGTATAATATTTGATCAGGTGATGACATGTGTTATTACAAGAAAATTAAAAAAATGGAATAACAGAAATAAAAACTAACAAAATAATTTTAAAACAACTAACTAATAATGAAAAAGAAAATTTATAATGATCTGAGGCAGAAAAAAAGGAAAAAAAAAATATAAATAAAAAACTATGAAAATAATTATCAAACAACTAACTAATATTAAAAGAAAAATTTATAATAGACCGATATTCTAAATTTAAATAGTTTAATTTTCAGTTTTTTTTTTAATTAAAACAATATTAAAAAAAAGTTTTTCTTACCCAAAAAAGTATATTAAAAAAAGATTTCATCAATTCAAAATCTCTTGAATGGAATAATAAAAGTTTCACGAATAAATCAGTCACGTGTAAATCTTTCTATTTTAGATAAAAAAATAAAAATAAAAACAAATTAATTTATTTTTTATATCATGAATTGAAATAAAATGTCAACTATAATAAAAATGTAAAAAATTATTAATCTTATATTATTTAGAGATTTGTTATCAAATTTTTAATATTATTCTACTTATCAAATTTTTAATATTATTTTACAATAATTAATTTTGTTTAATATTTTTCCGTTATTTATTTCAAAAAATTTAAAATAAATTCGCGTATAGACGGACTTAATCTAGTAAATATTATACACACTAAGTCGTAAATTATTAAATAACAAAGCAGAGTAGATGATAATGACAAAAATAAAAACAAGAAGCACGATATATAATTAAGTTGAGAATAATTTGTCCTTAACAACAGATCCAATAACAAGATGAGAATAAAAATACTAGAATCCAAAAACTAAAACAAAATCAAAATGACAGAGATGAGCTGAGGTTAAGAGTGAGGGTTTAGCATCTGAATTGGCAAACTGTCGAAGTCTGTTCAGCTCAAACTCGAGATGGGCTTCGGCCCATATGTGTCTCAACATAACAAGATTGGGCCTTCGAGTTTATGGCCCATAACGAGAAGTCTTCAGCTGGCTATTTCAACGAGAATAGTCTTCGTCTTCCGGGAGATTCTGGGAGAGAGTAGAGAGGCGTGAGAAAAGAAAAGGGTTACAGAGAGAGAGCAAGAACACTGAGAGAGAAAACGAGTGAAAGAGAGGGCCTTTCCTGAGCTTCTCATAGTTTTCTGAGAGTGTGAGCTTCTAAGTGTAACAAAGGGGTTTTTCCGATCATCGGACCCGTGTTTTCTTTTTGGCGTTATCGCCGGTATAATGATGAGCGACGGAAGGCGCGTTTCCTTCCCCCAGTGAGTAGGCAACGAACACTGGGTGAACAAAACTTCAGTGTTCTTTACTTTTCCTGCACTAAAACTTAAACCGATTAGCTAACTTGATTAGATCACGAAAATCTCAACAAGTGGTATCAGAGCTCAGGTCGTGTGATCTGATCTACGAGCTGATCGGAAAACTGGGAAATAAAAGAATAAATATCACCTGGGTGCTTGACTGTTTGACCGGGATCATCTGTGTTGATCGTTGCTGTGGTTTTGGATTTATCTGGGTTTCTTCTGTGTTTGGTGTTCTGGGTTTTCTGGTTGTGATTGCAGATCTGTTGACACCTGAGAATCTTCAGGGCTTCACCATCACGAACCATGATGGAACCGACGGTGGGAAGGTTCGAGATGGACAAGTTCACCGGAAAGGAGGACTTTGGCCTTTCGAAATACAAACTCCTCGGCCAGCTTGAGATCCAAGGACTAGGAGAGGTCTTGACTGAAGACTTCACCGTTTATGCAACATCTGCGAAGGCAGAAGAAGGATCAGTTTCTAGAAAGGACCCGAAGATGGTTGCAAAGGATCTGAGGGTGAGAAACTTAATTGGTGCCAGCTTAAGTGACCTCATCTTGAGAAAGGTCATGGATGAGCCCACTGCCTTGGATATGTGGCGTGCCCTGGAAGAAGAATATCAGGCAAAGTCATTGCCTAACCGTATATACCTCAAGCAGCAGTTTGCTAGTTTCAGAATGGATGAATCTAAAGATTTGGAGCAGAATCTGGATACCTTTCTGAAGCTGATCGCAGATCTTGCAAGTCTCAAGATCTCCATAAGTGATGAGGATCAGGCTATTCAGCTCCTCACAAGCCTCCCACCTGCATATGAACCATTAGTACACACGTTGAAATATGGCACAGGGAAGGAGACACTTACAGTAAGGGAGGTGAAGACATCTGCTTATGCAAAGGAGGCTGAGCTGAGGCACAAAGGATTGCTTAAGAGAGGCAAGTCCAGCTCAGAAGGATTATACGTTGAGTCCAGGGGCAGATCTCAGAAAAAGAAAGACAAAAGTTATGAAAGCAATGACAAAGGGAGATCAAAGTCACAAGGAGCTAGAGGAAAATCTAAAGGCAGAGTCAACAAAGCTGGAAAAAGTGAGTGCTTCATTTGCGGAAAAGAAGGACATTGGAAAAGGGATTGTCCTAACCGTGGTCAAAGGAAGTATGGTGACTCCTCAGCCAATATAGCCTCAGAGCCGAGGCAGCCAATGGTCCTCACAGCAAGCACTCACAGCAGGGAAAATGAATGGGTAATGGACTCCGGGTGTACCTTTCACATAACACCTTACCGAGAGTTAATGTTTGATGTGAAAGAAGTAGAAGGTGGAATGGTTCATATGGCAAACAATACTCAATGTAAAGTAAAAGGCATCGGAAAGATCAAAATCACTAACCCTGATGGATCCGTTGTCATTCTTACTGATGTGAGATATATGCCGGAGATGAACAGAAACTTGATATCCTATGGGATGCTTGAGAAGGCCGGATGCTGCTACACAGGAGAAGATTACACAGTTACATTCTATAAAGATGGTCAAAAGGTCATATCTGGGAAATATTCTGATGGCCTATACTATCTGCAGGGTACAGTATCTAAAGGGGAAGTGAATTTGGCAGGGTCTAAGGACAATATGACAAGTCTATGGCATTCAAGACTTGGTCACATGAGCTCCAAAAACATGAAGCTCCTAACTAAAGAAGGATACTTACCCGACAATGAAGTTGGTGAACTTGAATTCTGTGAAAGCTGCGTTCTCGGCAAGACACACAAGCTTAGCTTCCCAAAAGCGAAGCATTCCACCAAAGGCATATTGGAATATGTCCACTCAGACTTATGGGGTTCACCGTCTACACCAGAAAGCTTGGGAGGCTGTAAGTACTTCGTCAGCTTCATCGACGACTACTCCAAGAAAGTCTGGGCCTTCTTCCTGAGAACAAAAGATGAAGCATTTTCGAGGTTCAAGGAATGGAAGGAGGCAGTAGAGAACCATACTGAGAAGAAGATAAAATGTCTAAGGACAGATAACGGACTAGAGTTCTGCAATACCTTGTTTGATGAACTATGCAGCAGGTCCGGTATCAAACGCCATCGAACCTGTACCTACACGCCACAACAAAACGGTGTGTCAGAGAGGATGAACAGGACAATAATGGACAAGGTTCGAAGCATGTTAGCCGAAACTGGTTTGGGTCAAGAGTTCTGGGCTGAAGCCACTTCTACAGCGGTTTACCTAATCAACAGAACTCCTAATTCCACTATAGAGTTTCAACTACCTGAAGAGAAATGGTCTGGACAGAAACCTGATCTATCGCACCTTAAGAGGTTTGGATGCACAGCCTATGTGCATATCACTCAGGATAAAACAAGTCCTAGAGCCATCAAAGGCGTGTTTGTTGGTTACCCTTTTGGAGTTAAGGGATACAGGGTATGGATTCCAGAAGACGGTAAATGCACTACTAGCAGAAATGTAGTGTTCAGGGAGGAAGAGGTCTATAAAGATACTCTAAGCAGAAATGATTCAGAAGCATCTAATGTTCCAACCAAAGAAAAGAAGAAGAAGTCTGGGAGGAAAGTTACCTTTGATACTGACATTGTGAAAGGACCTAGTCCGTCTGGTACAAGTATCAATGTGGATGAGACTTCTCCTTCAGGTGGAGCTACTTCTGAATCAGAAGCAAGTGACTCAGATTCCTCGCAAGATTCAGAAAAAGATGGATTAACTTTTAATGAAGAAAATGAATCTGACGCAATTAATCAGATTGACAGTTACTTACTTGCGAGGGACAGGTCCAGAAGAGAAAACGTCAGGCCGCCTTCAAGGTATGAGGATTCTGACTTCGTGGCATACGCTCTAGCTGTGGCTGATGACATTGAAACAGAGGAACCAAAAAGTTATCAGCAGGCTATGAAAAGTCAAAACTGGAAAGAATGGAGCAATGCATCTGATGAAGAAATGGATTCGTTGTTAAAGAACCATACCTGGGATCTTATTGAGAAGCCAGAAAACGCAAAGGTTGTTGGATGTAAGTGGCTATACAGATTGAAGTCTGGTATTCCGGAAGTTGAGTTCAGAAGGTTTAAGTCTCGTCTGGTGGCTCAAGGGTTTTCTCAGAAAGAAGGTATTGACTACAATGAGGTTTTCTCACCAGTGGTTAAACATGTTTCTATCAGGATTATGCTGTCAGCGGTTGTGAACTACGATTATGAACTAGAACAAATGGATGTTAAAACGGCTTTCCTACATGGGGATCTAGAGGAAAGGATTCTAATGCAGCAACCTGAAGGGTATATAAAGAAGGGAGATGAGAACAAGGTTTGTCTCCTGAGAAAGTCTCTATACGGTTTGAAACAGTCTCCCAGGCAGTGGAACCTGAAATTTGACAGTTTCATGAAAGAAGATAAGTTTATCAGATGTAATGGAGATCCGTGTGTATACATGAGAAATGTAAACACAGACAGAGCAGTTTACCTTTTACTCTACGTTGATGACATTCTGATTGCTTCCGGCAATATGGCTGAGATCAGACTGGTCAAGGAAAGTCTTAGCCGGAAATTTGAGATGAAAGACTTGGGAAAAGCTTCTCGCATTTTAGGCATGGACATCATCAGAGACAGAGAAAAAGGAACGTTAAAACTGTCTCAAGAAAATTACATAGAGAAGGTTCTCAAAGCATTCGACATGGCAGATGCTAAACCTACTACAACACCATTAGCTACTCATTTCAAGCTAAAGAGCCTAACTAAAGCTGAAAGAAAGGAAGAATCAGTTCATATGGAAAACACGCCCTATGCAAGTGCTGTGGGTAGTCTTATGTATGCAATGATTGGTTCAAGGCCAGACTTGGCTCATGCAGTGGGGGTTATTAGCAGGTTTATGTCAAATCCTGGCAGAGAACATTGGGCAGCAGTTAAATGGGTACTAAGGTACTTAAGGGGTGCTTCTAAAGACTGCCTAACCTTTACCAAGAATAAAGAATTCAGTATCGAGGGGTTTTGCGACTCAGATTATGCTACAAACATAGACAAAAGAAGGTCAGTTACTGGTTTTATTTTTCAAGTTTGGGGAAATACAGTTTCCTGGAGATCAAACTTACAGAATGTTGTAGCATTATCAACTACTGAAGCCGAGTACATGGCTCTATCATCAGCAGTGAGGGAAGCCATTTGGTTAAAGGGTTTATGTGAAGAATTGGGTTTCACTACAGGTGCAGTTAAGATTCACTGTGACTCACAGAGTGCATTGGCCTTAGCCAAGAACTCAGTTCATCACGAGAGAACGAAGCACATAGCCACTAAATACCATTTCATTCGGGACATAGTGGCTGATGGAACTGTAAAGCTTTTCAAAATTCATACTAGCACGAATCCAGCAGACTTTCTAACTAAGGCCTTACCCGGTCCGAAGTTTCAGCTCTGCTGTGATCTTGTTGGTATAGCTTGACAAGCTTGACGGCTCCAGGTAACTCCATCATCAAGATACCTCGCAAACAAAGTATAAGCAGCCTGTTAGAGTCAGTTTATACTACAATTCTAGATGATGAACATCTCAAAGCTCCAAAAGAAAGAGATTGAGTTACCTGTTGAGCAAATCGGAGCTGAAGAGAGTCTTCAGTTCCAGGTGGAGCGATCTACATAAGAAGATCAGTGGTTAATCGGGTTTCTGAATTATCCTGGGTTTTTCGGTTATCTGGATTATCTTAAAGTTCTTCGGTTTTCTGGTGTATCATCGGATTCTCTTATACGGAGTATTAAAGCAAAAGGGTTTTTCTCTTCATGGTTTGATTCGGGTTTTCTCAGAGGTTACCTGGTCATTTTTGCAGCGGAAGTTCACTGGTCGGTCTTCGAGATACTGTAAAAGGGAAGAGAAAAGGAAGTCGGGATCTGTTAGATCTCGCAGTCAAGAGAGAATCGCAGGAAGGAGGAATCAATAGGTGCTCATAGCAGAGATTGAAAGGCCTCAAGAGTATACCTGCGGATTCAAGGAGCCGGCGGATCTTGTTGAGTCCGGCTGATGCTTGCGAGCTTGAGTTCGTCGCATCGAGAATCGCCTTCAAGAGGAAAGAGGAACAAGACTTAGGCTTTGTCGGAGACACTGAAGAGTTGACTGAAAGGTGGAGTTTGTCGAAGTCTGTTCAGCTCAAACTCGAGATGGGCTTCGGCCCATATGTGTCTCAACATAACAAGATTGGGCCTTCGAGTTTATGGCCCATAACGAGAAGTCTTCAGCTGGCTATTTCAACGAGAATAGTCTTCGTCTTCCGGGAGATTCTGGGAGAGAGTAGAGAGGCGTGAGAAAAGAAAAGGGTTACAGAGAGAGAGCAAGAACACTGAGAGAGAAAACGAGTGAAAGAGAGGGCCTTTCCTGAGCTTCTCATAGTTTTCTGAGAGTGTGAGCTTCTAAGTGTAACAAAGGGGTTTTTCCGATCATCGGACCCGTGTTTTCTTTTTGGCGTTATCGCCGGTATAATGATGAGCGACGGAAGGCGCGTTTCCTTCCCCCAGTGAGTAGGCAACGAACACTGGGTGAACAAAACTTCAGTGTTCTTTACTTTTCCTGCACTAAAACTTAAACCGATTAGCTAACTTGATTAGATCACGAAAATCTCAACACAAACAACAAGACTTTGAAGCCTAAGCGCTTCAACCTTGTAATTATGAGTTGGAAGTCGCTGTCCGAAGTACAGATCAAGATAGGACTAAGCTCCATCTCCTTCTGTTGCTGCATCTCAATGTCTACATCTCTGTAAATGTCTGTCTTCAACTCAATGTGGGACAAGTTCTCTTCTTATAAATCCAAATCTGGACAGACGAAAAAAAAAAAAATTGAGATAAACTTAAAAAGTTTTCAGATAAACAACTAAAACATTACCTCGAGAAGCATGGGGATCTCTAACAGGAAGATACTTGAAGGGGATGGGTAAAGATGGAATCGATGAGGGTCTGAGATCCGTTGTAGTTGGAGAAGGCGCCATAGGCAGTTGCAGACGCCAGGTACAGGCTTGGATCGAATTGTTTGAGCTGTGAATTTATCCCTTGGATGAAACTCTCGGCTGTCAAACTAGGTGGAAGCTTTTTGGTATCTTCATCCAGATAAAGCTTTACTCCATAGTTAGTTTCCATGGAAGAAACAAGAAACAGGGCGCAAGGCGGAACAATGGCTGTGGTGGTCTTGTGCGAGCAAAACGCACCTGGTTTACCCTGATTATAACTTGAAATTTCTTTTCGATTTTCTTTTAAATCAGAAAGTTGTAAATTGTCGAAATAACCCTGAATAGATTTTCAATATTACCGACCCAACCAAGAAATTATCCACCCATTTAGACTACCCAATTGCAATCGGGTCGAAATCATTTTAACAAAGAAAACACGGGAAAATCCGTGTCTCGAGCTCATTTTATCCGTTTGAACTCCCTTTCTTTCCCGATTTTTCAATGTCACTTCGCTCCGATTTCTTTTGGGTTCCGTTTTTTTTTTCACAACTCGTGTTCCGCTCTACTCGTCAAATCCTGTTGGCGTAGAGATTTAGATTCCATCGGGAGAAGGTGAGAACCCTAATTTCGTTTATGAATTGGATTTGGGAAATTGGAGAAATCGAATTCGATGTTACAGAATCGATTATGTGCGGAAATTAGAGAATTCAATGTTAGGGAATGAATTGAGAATGTAGGTTCTGATCGGAAACAGAGAATTGGGTTCGCGAGTTAGGGAATTCGAAAAGTGATTAATGATTTTGTGTGGATATTATGATTCATTTGTTGGAATATTTGTGCAGGAATGGCTCGTACGAAGATGGAGGCGAGGCGTGGTCCACGTCCGGCGTTGAGAAATGAAGAAGATGACTTACAAAGCGTGACGGCTCAACCATGTGAATCAGAGAGAAGGCAAGATCAGGAAGAAGGAGAAGAACGAGAGACAAGGCGAGAACAAGAAGAAGAAGAAACTGAAGTATTACAGCCTTTGAATATGTACTTCAGTCCTTCCCACTATAGGGAGACAACGAAGATTGCGACATTTTGCTTCATTGCCAAGGCGGTGGAGAAGATAAACAAACTTGATGCAGAGGAGAGGCGATGGTTCTATGAACATCCCCAATTCAGACATTTTTTCCAGATGCCGATAAAAAACATCATAGGATGCAGGCAATGTCCATGTTCACTCTCAGGGCTGCTTGTACGGAGAAGAAGAAGGAATGCTGGTTTGTGGTTAACGGCGTACCAATGAGGTATTCGCTGAGAGAGCATGCTCTAATGACGGGAATGTATTGCCATCCATATCCAGGGTCGCTTGATATATTGGGCAGCATGGAGTTTGTGAACCAACATTTTGAAGGAGTGAAAAGAGTTACATACGCGAAGGTTGAGAAGAAGCTGCTGAGTATGAGACGTTGTGTTGAGCGTTTGCAAATGGATGTGTTGTATTTTCTCAACAGTGTGATTATTGGTCAGAAAAGGAAAGGGGTCGAAGAGCCTTCTGTAGAGCCGTTCTTCTTAAGAGCCGTGAATGATCTTGAGCTGTGCAGGACATTTCCTTGGGGAAGATTGGCGTTTGATGCGAATATGAGAGACATATTCCACATGCTTGATCATTTTAACGGAGATCCAATTCCTCATTGGGGTTTTCCTAGTTTCATAACTTCTTTGGAGGTAAATGTTTGTTAATTTTAAATGGTAGATTACTCATGTTATGGTAAGAGAAAGAAGAGAATGAAAGGTTTTTTTTTTTTTTCTTTTGTAGCTTCTGCCGTACGAGGCGATTCCATGTCTGAAGAGAGCATGTCGAGATGAAGTTATAGGAGCTAACCGTGAGTGTCCTAGAATGTGCAAGATGAGGTTTAAACCAATCTCTATGTAAGGTTGGCCCATCTCGGAACTCAATGAAGTATTAGGTACATCTAAGGTGAGAAACAAATTCAAAATTGGCTTAGATGGTTTGTAAAGTAGAAATTACATATGAATTGTACCTATTTTGTTCGCAGGACATTGACAGTATTTTGGAACCAACAGTGGATGAGGAATTGTTGTTGGCTCGATTCACGAATGGCTTAGAGGAGGAGGATGATGCAATTGATCCAATTGTTGATGGTTGGAAGCAGCGTATAATGGTTGAACGGAGGCATATTTTTTTTGAAGAGCTGTATAAAAAAGATGTTGCTGGCCGTGCAGGAGAATACGCCAAAGAGGCAGAAGAAGTTGAGAACGAGAATCTGCCTGGAGGAACTGATGTTCCAGCGAGTAATGCTCCAACGACTGAGGTTCCAGCGACTGAGAGTGGAGCTGAGACTGCGTCTTTGGTTAAGAAGATAGTGGTAGAAGCAATGGAAAAAGGATTTAAGAAAATGTATGATCATGTGGATAATCTGTTCCGTAACATGGATTCAAGAGTGAAAGAGGTTAAGAAATTTGTGAAAGAGAGAAGAGGAGATGGTTCTGAAGACAGAGTTGGAGATGGAGATGGAGTCGGAGTTGGAGTTGAAGATGTTGGAGGTTTGAGAGGTGAAACTGGAGTTGGAGTTGATGGAGATGGTGCTCGTGGTGGAGCCTCGGAGATGGAGGTGCAAGCAGTAGAAGCAGAGGGAAATGGTGACGGTTTAGAAACGGAGGAGGTGCAAGCAGAAGAAGCAGAAGAAGAAAAGCAGAGGTATGTGAACGGTATGCTTGTAGTCGACGACGAGCCTTTGCTTGTGTCCGGAATGAGATGTAGTGAAGTGAAGATGGTGAATGGAAAAAGGTACAAATTTCTCAACAGAACGCAGTATTATCCTTCTTGTATGCCTGGTGTTCCTCTTTTAGAATTTCGTTTCAGCTTATAATAAAATTTACAATTATTACATTTATTATGTTACCATAAAACGTTACACATAAAACATTATTCATTAATCATTAAACCTAACATTACACATAAAACATTAAGGGGATAATGTGGATGTTCGAAAAATAGTAAGAAACAGAGCATTTATATTACAAACGTACACAGAAAACAGAGCATCTAATCAAATCCAAATTCCAAATGAAAAGAAAACATAGCATCAACATAGCATCAACCGAGTACCATATAGAAACTTAAACACCCTTCTCTTGAGTAGGTTCCCCGTCACTATCATCACCGGACCTACCATATCCTTCACTGTTATAATCTCCATCAATGTCGTCATCTCCATCACTATCTCCGCTATCAATGTTTTGGCTTCGAGTCCAATCTCCCAAGTCTTGATTAGGCCTATCCTTATTACTAGTTTTTTTCCGGCGGCGTCGACGACGACGTTCTTGACTCGATGGAAACCGAGTTTCTTGGTTTCTTCCTTTGTACTCTTTGTTGTTCGGTGGTTTGACGATGATTTTCTTAACATCTTCTGGAATATTCCACAACGATCTATGAGGCACACCATATATTGATCTGCAATACGCTAGCAGCCACGTCTCCATCAAGTAATATTTCGAACATAGATCATGGAAATGTACGTCAGCACTTCTATCCTCACACCTCATCAGTGCTATAACAGCGGCTATAGCATGAACACAAGGATACTTGTCAATGTCAAAGCGATTGCAGATGCAACTTTTCCTAGACAAACTAACCGTGTGATGAATCCCTCTGTCATTAACAGAATACTCAAGCGTGTACGAATTCACCTCACTTACGACTAGTTTTGATGCAACTTGACATCGGTCATGCATAATGTTCTCCACTAGAGGACCAACTTCTTTGCTGTCGAAACAGACCCGACTTCTTTCCTATAGTCGTTAAACCAACGTGAAAATGTCTTCAATATCTCATCAAACATAGGAAGTATAGAGTACTTCCTAGATTTCCTGAAGACACTGTTCATGGACTCAACAACGTTGCTTGTGTCAACATCATATCTCACTCCCTTAAATAAGCATCTTGCCCATTTAGCTGTCTCTACATGCTGCTCAAGGTACACTGCTGCGCTGGGATAGCGACTCTGGAAATCGCTAAAACAGGGCCAAAACTCACCACCAGTGTAGATCTCTGCACATTGTATAAAATGTTTAGCGCATTCGTCTTTGTTGATGTTAACGCTTCCCTTCACATTTTGTGACAAATGGTAGATACAATATCCATGTTCAGCAGAAAGGTACACTTCCTTTACCGACTTGATGATGCTTTGATGTCTGTCAGAAACAAATACCAACTCAGGACTATCCTCTATAACAGTCTTCAGCATTTGGAAAAACCATCCCCAACTTGCATGATTCTCGCTATCAATAATCCCAAACGCAAGGGGATAATGGTGATGACTAGGATCTTGAGTTGTGGCAAAAACAAGCATCCCTGGATATGACGTCTTAAGAGAAGTTGCATCGACAATGATTACTTTTCTCATAGCCTCAAAACCTTCAATGCTGGCTCCTAATGCAGCGAAACAATATAGGAACTTCCCATTTGCATCCACGTTCACGTTAGTTACAGTGCCAGGGTTGACTCTCTTTAACATGTAGAAATAAGAATGGATAAGCTGAAAACATTCTTCAGGGTTGCCGCGCACATCATCTAGAGCTCGATGCTTCCCTCTCAATGCGGTGGAGTATGAAACTTTCACACCCATTCTTCCTTGAACAATATCCACAATGTTTTTGGGAGATGGAGTATCAAAACTACCTGCATAATCTTCATTCAGAATCGCAGCAACTAGGCGTGGTATGCCTCTGGTTTTTTTCATGCTTGTACTCGCACTCGCTCGAGAGCATTTATGCTTTCCCGTGTAAACCCTCACAGAAAAAGAAGTTGAATTCGGAACCTGTGCAGTTCTTAAGTACCAGCCACAACCTTCTTTCGCTTGACTGCATCTTACAACATAACGCTTTCTGTCAGATTTTGCTAGTTTGTACCCAAAACAATTTCGATGAGAAGCACTAGCAACCAACTCTTGCACTGCCTCCTTACTCGGGAATTCTTGACCAATGAACAAACCCATACCATCATCCCATTCATCAACGTAATCGCACCCAACAATAACTCGCTGAACCTCAACATGATCATCAAAAGCAGAGCCAACACCGTTATTTCCATTATCACCATCACCAACGTCAACATCTTCTCTCTGCTCTTCGGGTTGTTGAGTTGGTTCTTTCTCTGCTTGTTCTTGCATTCCTTCTTTCTCTGCTTGTTCTTGCGTTTGTTCTCTCTCCGCATATAGAGTTAACATACCTACGTTGTTAACCTCTTGATGATCCCGAATTGGATCGGCTTGAGGTTAAGTGATAAATGGTGCGGGATGAAAGTTATCGGCGAAGAAAGGACTCGATCGAAGAGATGAAACGGTGAGAAAGGGCAACGGCGATGAATGAACTCGGTAGAGGGAATGAATCGGTTTATACCAGAGTTTTGTGAAAGAAACTCTAACACCGACCTAATGACTCTATGGATATTACGCACCAAGAGTGGTTAGGGTTTCCTTGGATATTACACACCAAGAACAATGATCAAGCATAAAAGAGTTTTAGAATAAAATGATTGATGAAAATGAACAAAGGTTGTAGCGATAAACATAAAGGAAAGAAAGGGAAAGGGAAGGGGCACTGCCCTTCTCGTAAACACACACAGCAAATAAATGAAACATGCAAAAGATAAAGCGACCCTTCAAATGTTTGGCGCGGCAAGGATGGTGCAACGGGTCGGACCGATCGAACAAGGATCAAGAGATGGTTTGAAGTGAGATTTGGGCCTCATTAAAAACCTTGTCAAAAAACCCCAATGGGACAAAACTTGACAAGGGAAAAAGAGTACTCAAACCTCACTTGTCTCTTTATCCAAGTTGATGGGCCGTCAAACAAACCAGTGTGGTTGGTTCAACATGAGGCTGACTCAAACGGCTAAGGACTTTCCCAATGGTTTGGTTTAGTGCCTTATTTTGTGAACGGGTGATCGGGCCAGTTGGTATGGCGATGGTCTCCTCTGGTTCAAGCTCAGGTTCAAGCTCAGGTTCAAGCTCAGGTTCAAGCTCAGGTTCAAGCTGTCCATCCTTATCCATGATCGCATCATCTCCTCCCTCTTGAAAAGGATTTGTCCTCAAATCTGGTTCATCTGCAAGAAAAGGAGATAAATCAGTAACATTAAAACTTGGACTAATATTGTACTTACCTTGGACACTACAACAAAACATGCCTTTTCCATCGACCATTTGCGTCGAATGCCAAATCGTCGGTAAAAAACATCCATTTTGCAACTAATTTACGACGAAAATAATTTTCGTCGTATAGTCGTCGTAACTTGGGACGAAAAAAAATCGTCGTAAAATCGTCGTAAATTGCATCGATTTTACGACGAAGTGACCACTATAACTTAAATCGACGTTAATTCGTGGTAAAGTTACGACGATTTCACAACGAATAATATAAGTAGTTAATGAACATCGAATTTACAACTATTTTAAGTGTAACTTTATTTTGGAAGGTACATCGTTGTAAACTTCCGACGTTTTTACAACAGCTGAATTAGGTGAGCACATGGTTTAAAACGCGTAATAAAGATTCGCACCGGTTTTTAACATCAGTAAAATTCGATGTTAAATCGTTGTAAAAAAAATAAAGTCGTTGGAAATTGGTTGGAAATTGGTTGGGATGCTCGTTGCAAATTCGTGGTTAATGTCAAAAAAATTTTCTATATAAACCGTGAGGTCCCTTAAGAAAAATTTCATTCTCATTACCAAAAAAAAAAGAAAAATTTCATTCTCAACTACTTACACTTCTTTCTCCCAAAAAACTGAAAAATCTAAAAAAAAAATGTCAATTTATCACTACAAGAAACATATGTCATTTGCGACGGAAGCTACTGTCGCAATTCCGTCGCAAATCGTGATTTGCGACGGAATTGCGAGACAAACAATTCCGTCGCAAATCTCACGTCGCAATGACCTTTCCGTCGCAACGCCGTCGCAAACTTGCGACGTAATTATCTCCGTCGCAAGGTTGCGAGGGAACTAAATCCGTCGCAAGTTTGCGACGGCGTTGCGTTGGAATTGGTTCCATCGCCAAATTGCGACGGATTTGCGACAGAATATCTTGCGGGCGATTTGCGACGGATATGGTTCCGTCGCAAACTTGCGATGGATAAAGCCGTCGCAAATTCCGGCGCAAACTTGCGACGGAAACTTGCGACGGATTTGCGAGAGAATATCTTGCGGGCGATTTGCGACGGATATGGTGCCGTCGCAAACTTGCGATGGATAAAGCCGTCGCAAATTCCGGCGCAAACTTGCGACGGAAACTATTCCGTCGCAAAGTTGCGATGGATATTTTCCGTCGCAAATTTGCGAAGGAACTGGTGCGTCGCAAATTTGCGACGGAATAGTTTCCGTCGCAAGTTATTTTTTTTTTTTATTTTTTATTTTTTTTAGTTTTTCAATTATAAAATTAATTTTTATTTTTATTTTTAATGATAAAAAAATTAAATTATAAAAGCAATAATTAAATTAAATAAAAATTTAATTCAAATATCATTTAAAAACATAAAAATATTCATAAAAAAACAATAAAACATAAACTAAAATTCATCTGATGGTCCCGATCCACCGACTCCGCCATCATTCGGTCCGCTGGGTTCGCCTTGCTCCTCTTCTTGACGGATACTGTCCAACATCGCCTTGAGCACCGGATCCGTGTTGCCCAAGTGGTCGAACATCTTATCGAACGCAGCAACCTTACGCTCATTTGCAGCCAATTTCTCTTTCAATTGAGCAACCTCGTAGGGATCCGGTAGCTGACTCGAAGTGGAACTGCAAACATATCCGCTCCCAATATCAATTTGGGACTGAAGAGAACCAACCCCCCGAATATTCCCCTTTCTACGGGGAGCGGACTGAAAACAAAAACGAAGAAACATTGAAATTAAGAAATCAACAATATACATAAGAATTAAAATAATTTAAACTAAAAAATATGATACAAATTTACCTCAATAAAAAGCTTGTTCTTCACGGCCACAGAAGAAGCAGAAGCGGAGCTTTCGGGATCATCATTCTGAGACAACTCTTCTAGTTGTGAGTGAACGGTGTTGTAGAGCTCCTCAGAATCCTCGTCCATGAATGTCCCATCCGGCCTCCGCTTTGCATAAACGAGAACCTCCAGCAAATCCGTCTCTGAATCCCCTCGTTCCTCGGCCTAAAAAAAAAATGTTGCAGATTTGATAAAGATGATGAGAAATTAATGAACTAACTATAAGATTTAAAAAAATTAATTAGAAAAAAAAACTTACAAGCATTCGGGCGCGGGCTGCATATCCAGTTCGGCCGGATCGATGAGTAGAATTTTTGCTCTTCCCACGGGCGGACTTACCGCTGTCACTCCTTTTCTGGTGATCAGGAGTCAACCATGCCGCAACCATCCGATCCCACACATCCTGCTCCCAGTGAGGTGGCTTGGCATCATCTCCCTTCGCCAACCACTGCTGCTTCTTCCGATATGCCATATCGGGCAACCGATCATGGACTTTGGCGCAGAACTCCTCGTAAACCCGAGGGGTAAAGCCCGATTCCCAATGGTACTTGTGCTTGAAAAAAAAAACAAAAAACAATAATATAATGCATGTTAGTGATCCGCAAAAAGGAAAAAAAAAATTTTAAAAATAAATAAGAATCAAATTAAACTTACCGCAAAAGTACCGAACCAGCGTTTGAGAGAGGGTTCCTTTACTTCCCTCCACTTGGTATAAGGATCTTGGTAATCCTTTTCAAAGACATCCGTCACCGCAGAAGCGACGGAGGAATCCGTGAACCTGAAAAAGAAAACAATACCCTTTAACTTTAAAAAATGTACAATAACAAATACAACAAAAGTAATAAAAATTTTAAAAAAAATTACCATTTAGTTCTCGGCGGGCGGTCTGGATGAAGATGATCACGGAGGCGATCATGACCAGGCTCCTCTAAAACGCCCCTAATCTCCGCATAGAAAGGGGCTAGAGCGGCCTGATGGGCAGCCCGATATTGGGCAGACGGTCTCGGTGGGGACGGAGAGAGAGACCGGCCTCGCTGCTGCTCCTGCTCCAGCTCTCGTGCCGTAGAACAATAGGAACTACTAGCACGACCTCCGGAACGACCTCCTTGGGACCCACCTCCATGGGACCGAGCACGGGAACCCCGGAGCCGCCGTGGGCCCCGGTCGCTCCCTAACTACGCTGGTAGTCCTGCAAAGAGTTTCGTCCCTCCATCTGCAAAATACAGAAAAAAATAAATGAAGAGTAACAACAATAATTATATATATAAAAATCAAAAATGCAATAATTATTAATTACTACTATACATTCCAAAAATAATTAATACTATACATTACTATTCCAAATATAATTCTAAAAATTATTCTAAAATTCCTAAAATTATTCTTAAATTCCAAAAATTATTCTAAAATTATTGTAAAAATTATTCTAAAATTCCAAAAATTATTCTAAAATTCTAAACCTAAACTAATAACACTCCAAATCTAATAATTAATACTATACATTATTATTCCAAAAATAATTCTAAAATTATTCTAAAATTATTGTAAAAATTATTTTAAAATTCCAAAAATTATTCTTAAATTCCAAAAAGTATTCTAAAATTATTCTAAAATTCCTAAAATTATTCTAAAATTCCAAAAATTATTCTAACATTATTGTAAAAATTATTCTAAAATTCTAAACCTAAACTAATAACATTCCAAATCTAATAATTAATACTATACATTATTATTCCAAAAATAATTCTAAATTTATTCTAAAATTCCAAAAATTATTCTAAAATTATTCTAAAACTATTCTAAAATTCTAAACCTAAACTAATAACATTAAAATGTAATAATTAAAATTCTAACCTAGAAAATCGGCGGTGGCGGCTACAACTCGGCGGCGGCGGCGACGCGAGATGACGGCGGCGGCGGCGGCGTGAGATGACGGCGGCGGCGGCGCGAGATGACGGAGAAGCGAGAGACTACCGCGGAGAGACGAGGCCGGCGGAGAAGAGAAAGAGACTACGGCGGAGAAGGGCGAGAACGGATGGCCGACCGGGAAAGAATCCCGATCTGCTGCGGAGAGAAGAAGATCGGCCGCGGAGAAGAGAAAGGGGCGGGCGGAGAAGGCGATGCGGCGCGAGAAGGAAGCACCGGCGCGAGAAGGAATCAACGGCGCGAGAAAGCAGGCGGACCGGAGAAGAATCCCGATCTGCGGCGGAGAGAAGAAGCCCGGCCGCGAAGAAGAGAAACTAGGCGGCGCGAGAAGAGAAGGCAGCCGGAGGAGAAGAGAAGGCGGCCGGAGGAGAAGAGAATTCGGCGAGTCGGCGGCCGGCGGAGAAGATAAATCGGCGAGTCGGCGGTGGGTTGGAGAATTAGGGTTCGGGCGGTCGAGACAGAGAGAAGACGGCGAGAGAGAAGACGGTTTGCGGGGTTGGTTTGAGCGAAGCTCAAACCCGCAGCCTTGTATATATAAAGATTTTATTCCGTCGCAATTTCGTCGCAACGTTGCGACGGAATTGCGACGGAATTGAACACGGAAACCCTAACTTTGCGACGAATTTGCTAGGGAGGGGGCACTTCCGTCGCAATTCCGTCGCCACATTGCGACGGAATTGCGACGGAAACAGAATTGGAAACCCTACCTTTGCGACGGAATTGCGAGGGACGGGGCATTTCCATCGCAATTCCGTCGCAACATTGCGAGGGAATTGCGACGGAAACAGAATTGGAAACCCTAACTTTGCGACGGAATTGCGAGGAATAGGGCACATCCATCGCAATTCAGTCGCAATGTTGCGACGGAATTGCGATGGAATATAAGGTTTAGGGTTTCGGGTTTAGAGATTTGACTACGGTGTAATAAGGGTTTTACATATTCAATATATATGCTTAGTAGTAGATGAATTTGAATATGAATATGAATATTGAACATTCATACATATATATAAACTATATATGCTCAATGTTGCAACAAAACCGTTTGTAATGTTATATACGTCGTAAGAGTCACTGAGCTAGATATGTACGGAGTTCAAGGGAAACCTATTTTATTTAATAAAATACTTTTCGGGTTGAATAATATAGTGCACAATAAGATTATATTACCCAAAACCCTTGTTATATGAAAAATAGGAAACCCTAAACCCTAAAACTTATACAATCCATCGCAAATCCGTCGCAAATTTGCGACGGAATTGCGATGGACTATAAAAATTTTAGAATCCGTCGCAAATCCGTCGCAAATTCCTCCCATTTTTCTTCGGCACGCCTCTTAAATTCATCAGCTTCATCTATAAATCACAAACCTGAGCTTCCGCTGCTTCAACCACTTTAGCCCTTTCTTCAAGTGCAAAGCTTTTTCTTTCCAACTCAGACTCCTTCGACTCTAATTCCCTGAACCTCTTCTCCACTTCTCATTCCGCTGATTTCAGATGATCCTGTAAACCAAAGAGTTATAAGGGAAGTATACAGAGGGATCATATTTCTGTATGCTGAGAGCGAGGAAGAAAATGGTGGATAAAAAATGCTGCAAATCAAATTCCTTTCATCTTCTCGCCATTTGATTTGCAGCATTTTTTATCCACCATTTTCTTCCTCGCTCTCAGCATACAGAAATATGATCCTTCTGTATACTTCCCTTATAACTCTTTGGTTTATAAGGATCATCTGAAATCAGCGGAATGAGAAGTGGAGAAGAGGTTCAGGGAGTTAGAGTCGAAGGAGGCTGAGTTGGAAAGAAAAAGCTTTGCACTTGAAGAAAGGGCTAAAGTGGTTGAAGCAGCGGAAGCTCAGGTTTGTGATTTATAGATGAAGCTGATGAATTTAAGAGGCGTGCCGAAGAAAAATGGGAGGAATTTGCAAACCCGCAGCCTTGTATATATAAAGATTTTATTCCGTCGCAATTCCGTCGCAATTCAGTCGCGACGGAATTGCGACGGAATTGAACACGGAAACCCTAACTTTGCGACGAATTTGCGAGGGAGGGGGCACTTCCATCGCAAGTCCGTCGCCACATTGCGACGGAATTGCGACGGAAACAGAATTGGAAACCCTACCTTTGCGACGGAATTGCGAGGGACGGGGCATTTCCATCGCAATTCCGTCGCAACATTGCGAGGGAATTGCGACGGAAACAGAATTGGAAACCCTAACTTTGCGACGGAATTGCGAGGAATAGGGCACTTCCATCGCAATTCAGTCGCAATGTTGCGACGGAATTGCGATGGAATATAAGGTTTAGGGTTTCGGGTTTAGAGATTTGACTACGGTGTAATAAGGGTTTTACATATTCAATATATATGCTTAGTAGTAGATGAATTTGAATATGAATATAGATATTGAACATTCATACATATATATAAACTATATATGCTCAATGTTGCAACAAAACCGTTTGTAATGTTATATACGTCGTAAGAGTCACTGAGCTTGATATGTACGGAGTTCAAGGGAAACCTATTTTATTTAATAAAATACTTTTCGGGTTGAATAATATAGTGCACAATAAGATTATATTACCCAAAACCCTTGTTATATGAAAAATAGGAAACCCTAAACCCTAAAACTTATACAATCCATCGCAAAAATTTGCGACGGAATTGCGATGGACTATAAAAATTTTAGAATCCGTCGCAATTCCGTCGCAAATTTGCGTCGGATTTGCGATGGACTATAAAAATTTTAGAATCCGTCGCAATTCCGTCGCAAATTTGCGTCGGATTTGCGACGGAAACAAAAAATTTTAGAATTCATCGCAATACCGTCGCAAATTAGGTAGACAAAATTAAAACAACTTAAAATACAAAACAACTAAAAATACAAAGAAAAACATCAAAATTACTCATCAAAGTCATTTTCATCGTCATTTTCATCATTTTCAGCAGATACGTAAGAGTTTTCACTGTGCTCCCATTCGTCTTCATCAGTCGCAGACTCTTCGAATTCATCGGCTTCTCCATCTTCAGTTGAATCGTCAACGACGTATTCAACTTCTCTGTTCTCGGGGTCGACGTGTATGATATTTTCAGTGGATTCGATCGGGTTTGAAACTTCTGCAACTCTGTCATGCTGCATTGCCACTTCATCGTCTAAACCATATACATAACCTCTTGGATTGACCTTTATGACCGATAACCAAGTCTCCCGTCTTTGCCTAACCCGAGGATAAGGAATAAAACACACTTGCTCTGCCTGCGATGCAAGGATGAAGGGTTCGAACTTGGAATATTTCCGGGTTGCATTTACATCGGTGACACCTACCGTCTCGTTTCTGCGAACCCCTCGATTTGGTGTCGGATCATACCAATCACATTTGAACATAATACATTTCAAGTTGATAACTCCTGGGTATGTGACCTCGATGATCTCTTGCAAAACTCCATAGAATTCTGTTTCGCCCGGGACATGAATACCATAATTTGCTGTCGACTTTCTCATGCCATGCCTGTACGTATGGAAAATGTACCCGCGAGTACAGTACATTGGTGCTATAGTGATCTTTCCTATTGGAGAGTTCACAATCTCACGCACCCACAGCGGTATTGGTTCGGGATGATAGCCCTCTCTCACCTATATAAAAAAATGGTACAATCACAAACATTAATTAATTATATATAGTGTTAGGTTTTAGTTTATATATGACTAATTTGAATGAATTAAGAGCACTTACATAGAATTTTAACCATCCAGCAAAGTGACATTCTTTATAAATCTCATACTCCTGCTCTTGTAAATCAGGGTATGTTTGGCGGGAAAGATTATCAAATATCCTGCACAAAAATCTCGGGTTATATATATGTGTATATATATATATATATATATATATATATATATATATAAACGAATGATCAATTAACTAATTTACCTCTCAAATTGGCGCAGTTCATCCAGATTACGCAATATGTAATTGTGAGCCGCATTCAAATCTTCACGCCTCCACGATTTTTCCTTCAACTTTCCAGAAAGTCGGCCTATTTCTTTGAAGATGCTGGGGACATCATGCCTATAAACAGGTGCAACGCCTCCATCATCGTATCGTTTCGTAGCTGTTCTTCTCGTTCTCACTTTTGGACTAAAATAGTAAGACGCGAAGTTAGATGTCTCCTCTGTCAAACTTCCTTGGACGATGGATCCCTCAACTTTTGCTAGGTTTTTAGCCTTTCCCTTCAAGTGTCCCATAAAACGCTCGAACGGATACATCCATCTGAATTGCACAGGCCCCCCGAGATCCGCCTCATATGGCAAATGTACCGGTAAGTGTTCCATAACGTCGAAGAATGAGGGAGGGAAGATTTTCTCCATGTTACATAACAAGACAGCAATGTTTGCTTTTAACTTCTCTACCCCGTCTTCTGTCAGTGTTCGCGTGCAAAGATCTCGGAAAAATGCCCCAATACCTATAATATAATATACACCATGCACAAATTAGTAAAAACATATTTAATTATATATATATATATGTACATATATAAACTTAACTAAAAGAAATGTAAATACTTGTTTACCGTACCAGCAATTGCTTCGTGGACATGAGACGGCAATAGTTCTTCCAATGCAAACGGTAGTAGTCGCTGCATGAAAACATGGCAATCGTGGCTCTTCATACCAGAAAATTTTTGTCCTTGCTCTATACATCGCGAGAATTTGGAAACATATCCATCCGGAAATTTGACATCTGAGGCCACCCAATCAAATAGAGCTCTCTTCGCATCTGCAGACAATCGAAAACTTGGCACTGGCTGTTGGCCGTCATCAGTAATCTCCAACTCCTCTCTTTCGCATATGTCTGCTAAGTCCAGCCTCGATTTCCTATTGTCTTTACTTCTCCCTTGGACATTCAAAATGGTATGCATGATGTTATCAAAAAAATTCTTTTCGATATGCATAACGTCAAGATTATGTCGCAACAGGTGATCCTTCCAATATGGGAGTTCCCAGAATATACTCTTTTTGTGCCAATTGTGTGCTTGTCCATATCCGTCAGGCATGTTTGCAGTACAATGCCAATTGCCCCCACGTTTGCATGTCTCTTCACCACCATAATGATCTATCTGATCAAGCAACTCCTGTCCTGAAAGATAATCCGGAGGGGGATCGCGTTTGCTTTTATTCTTCGTAAATAAAACTCTGTTCTTTCGGTACCTGTGATTGATAGGAAGAAAACGACGGTGACAATCAAACCAACAAATTTATTCTTTGTAAATAAAACCCTGTTCTTTCGGTACCTGTGATTGGGAGGAAGAAAACGACGGTGACAATCAAACCAACAAGGTTTTCTTCCATGCCTCAGCTGAAATGCTTCTGTCCTACCCAAACAGTGTGGACACGATAGTCTTCCGTGCGTAGTCCACCCTGACAACATTCCATACGCTGGAAAGTCGCTAATCGTCCACAATAAAACTGCGCGCATGATGAAGTTTTGTTGCTGCGAGTAATCAAATGTGCAGACTCCAGAATACCACATTTGTTTCAACTCGTCAATCAAAGGTTGCAGAAATACATCTAAGGATCGCTTCGGATGCTTAGGACCTGTCACTAAAATAGTTAAGAACAAAAATTCTCGGCGCATGCACATTGTCGGCGGAAGATTGTATGGCGTCAGTATGACGGGCCATAGCGAATATTGTCTCCCTGACATACCAAATGGAGCAAATCCGTCTGTGCACAATCCTAGGTAAACATTCCTGGACTCATTAGCAAAGTCTGAATGTACCGTCTGAAAGTGTTTCCACGCCTTTGCATCTGAGGGATGTGTTATCTCTCCATGATGTGTGGAATGTTCTGCATGCCATCTCATTGACGCTGACGTCGTTTCCGATGGGTATAACCGTTTCAATCTTTCAGTGATTGGCAAGTACCACATACGTTGGTAAGGGACCCGCCTCCTTCCTGTAGTGGGTTTGTATCTCGGCTTCCGACAAAATCGACATTCCTGCAGCTTATCATCATCTTTCCAGAAAATCATGCAATTGTCAATGCATACGTCAATCATTTCATAGGGTAACCCAAGACCCGCAACCAACTTCTGTATTTCATAGTAATTACCAGCAGAAAGATTATCTTCCGGTAAATACTCTTGAAATAGTTCAGCCCACTCATCCATGTTACTTTCGCTGCTGTTATCTTCACTTTTAATTGTCATCATCCTAGCTGCTAGTGACAATCTAGAAAGTCCCTCTCTACACCCATCGTAAAGTGGTTGATTTGCAGCATCTAACATATCATAAAACTTCTGTGCTTCCATGTTGGGTTCTTCCGACATTGTTTCCACAGGATAATCAGCAGGAGCATGTGTAGTTTCATGAAATGCATCTGTAACCATATCATGAAACCTATTCCCTTGCTGATACCCAATATCATTTTCCACTATATCAGGATCATGACCATAATAATCATAACTACCGTAGTTATAATTTTGTTCCTCAACCCCACGACTCCAACCACTAGTTCCCGCATCATGATGACTAGTATTATACTGATTTTCCCCATGAAAATACCATACATAATAGTTTGGTACAAATCCTCTACTAAATACATGTGTTTTAGCAGTATCAACAGCGACATATTTCTTGTTCTTACATCTGGGACAGGGACAAAATATTTTACCAGTTTGCAATGCCTGTGGTTGATTTTTTGCTTGGTTAAAGAATCCATGTAATCCTTCAACAAACTCCCCCGTCACTTCGCCGCTCCCCGGATCTCTTTGATTATACATCCAGCTTCGTAACTCATATATACTCATTTTTTTAGAGGTTTTTTTTTTTTCTTTCTTCTTTCTTTTTTTTTTCTCTTCCTTCTCTCGTTTGGTTTTTTTTTCTTTTTCTGTGGATTGTAAAACTCACGACGTTGGCTATTTATAGTGGGAGGGTTTTTAATTGCGACGGATTTGCGACGGATTTCCGATGGATATTTTGCGATGGATTTGCGATGGATTTGATTTTGCGACGGAATTGCGACTACCTTGCGACGAACTCCCGACGGCTTTGCGACGGAAATATTCCGTCGCAAAAGTTAGGTAAACTTCGTTTACCACGTGCTTACCTAACCGGTCGCATGTCGGCCAACTACTTTTCGTCGCAAATCCGTCGCAAAGTTGCGACGGATTTGCGACGGAACTTTTTGCGACGAAAAAAATGTAACCGCAAAGTCGTCGCGAACTTGCGAAGGTATCTTTTTTCGCAATTCCGTCGCAAATTTGCGATGGAATTGCGATCAAGTCTTCTTAAGTCGCAATTCCGTCGCAAGACGTTCGCAAAATTGCGACGGAATTAGTTCCGTCGCAATTTTGCGATGGACTTGCGACGATTGCTTATTCCGTCGCAACACTGTCGCAAATCCATCGCAACTTTGCGACGGAATAAATTCCGTCGCAAAGTTCCGTCGCAAATACGCTGTATTCTTGTAGTGTATCAGCTACGAGAATGGATGTACAATTGTCAAGATTCCGACGGGTTGCTGAGGAAAGAATTCAGAGATGGGCTTGAGGGATTCATGTACCAGGCCAGCACATTGCAAATTACGATCGAAAGCGGTAATAAGTACATGTATTGTCCTTGTCCAAAATGCATGAATAGGAAATTTTTGCTTATCTCAAGAGTGTGGTCACATCTGTTGAATAGAGGATTTATGCAGAATTATTATATTTGGTATTGCCATGGGGAAGGTCATGGGGGAAATGCAGCTAGTAGTAGCAGTAGTAATTATATTAATGAAGGAATGCATTTTGAGGAAAATGTGGATCCCGTACTTGAACATCCTCATGTTAATTACGGTAGCAGTGAAGTTCATAGAATGCATGAAATGGTAACATATGCATTTCCTGAAACCGCAAGTACATTTGGAGATCCTCATAATGTAGCGTATGAAGAACCCAATGCAGATGCAAGAAAGTTTTTTGATATTTTAGCAGCAGCAGACCAGCCATTGTATGATGGATGTACTAAGGGGCACACAAAATTGTCAGTTGCAGCAAGGATGATGTCTCTTAAAACTGATGGTGATCTAAGTCAGTTTATCATGGACGGTTGGGCTGATCTAATTAAGGATATCTTACCAGATGACAATGTAGCTGCTGATTCGTATTACGAGATACAAAAGTTGGTGTTTAGCCTTGGGTTGCCTTCTCAGATGATAGATGTTTGTGTTGATAATTGCATGTTATACTGGAAAGATGATGATAAGTTGCAGGAGTGTCAATTTTGTCATAAGCCACGATACAAGCCACAAGGTCCTGGGCGAAACAAGGTATCGTACCAACGGATGTGGTACCTACCAATAAAAGATAGATTGCGAAGACTGTATCAGTCTGAGAGGACGGCAGGATTGATGAGATGGCATGGCGATCATTCGCAGACAGAAGGAGAGATTAGGCATCCTTCTGATGCTAAAGCGTGGAAACACTTTCAGGCGGTGCATCCAGATTTCGCTAGCGAGAAAAGAAATGTCTACTTGGGTCTTTGCACGGATGGATTTAGTCCTTTCGGCATGTCTGGTAGGCAATACTCTCTATGGCCGATAATACTAACGCCGTACAATCTTCCTCCTGATATGTGTATGCAGAGAGAATTTCTATTTATGAGTATCTTGATCCCTGGCCCGAAGCATCCCCGGCGTTCCCTTGACATTTTTTTGCAGCCTTTGATAGAGGAATTAAAAGAGTTGTGGTATACCGGAGCTCGGACGTATGATATTTCGCGCAAGAGGAACTTTACGATGCGGGCTGTGCTTATGTGGACAATAAGCGACTTTCCTGCATACGGAATGCTTTCGGGGTGGACTACGCATGGGTGGTTATCTTGCCCGTATTGCCTCGATCGAACAGATGCATTTCAACTTAAACACGGGAGAAAGACAAGCTGGTTTGACTGTCACCGCCAATTCTTACCGTTGAACCATAGATACCGGAGAAACAAGAAATTGTTTAGGAAGAACAAAGTTGTTCGTGCTCCTCCACCGGTGATTTTATCTGGAGAGGCTATAGAAGCGCAAATTGATCATTATTGTGCAGAGAGTACAGTTAGACGTGGTGGGAACTGGCACACCCCAGGGAATATGCCTGACGGATACGGGGAACAACACAATTGGCATAAGAAGAGTATTTTTTGGGACCTTCCATACTGGAGCTCTCAGCTTCTCAGACACAACCTCGATGTTATGCACATTGAAAAAAAATTCTTCGATAATATCATGCATACGGTGTTGAACGTAAAAGGCAAAACGAAAGACAGTGTAAAGTCAAGATTGGACTTGCCTGAAATTTGTTCATAGAGTGAATTGCATATTTCTCACCAGGGGGAAGTACCAGTTGCTATATTTCAGTTAGGGGCTGCAGAAAAGTTGTCCTTGTTCAAATGGGCAACGTCCGACGTGAAGTTCCCCGACGGGTATGTTTCTAATCTATCTAAATGTGTTCAAGGACAAAAGTTTTCTGGGATGAAAAGCCACGACTGTCATGTGTTTATGGAACGGTTATTTCCGTTTGTATTTGCGGAACTGCTACACCCAGAAGTACATGCGGCAATTGGAGGTACGTATATTTTAGAAACAATATATATTATATATATATATATATATATATATATATATATATGCATGCATTTATTAAATAATCTATATATTGTCGTTCTCAAATAACAAAATCGTTTCTTATTTTATATACAGCGATTGGAGCGTTCTTCCGAGATCTTTGTACCCGTACTCTTACCGTAGATGTTATTGGTAAACTCCAGCAAAATATTCCTATGGTGTTGTGTAATATGGAGCAGATATTTCCACCAGCCTTTTTTGATGTTATGGAACATCTAGCTGTACATCTTCCTTACGAAGCAGAGCTTGGTGGGCCAGTTCATTATTGGTGGATGTACCCGTTTGAGCGATTTATGCGGTACCTGAAAGGAAAAGCCAAAAATCTTGCAAGGGTTGAAGGATCGATAGTTTCTAGAAGTTTGTCTCAAGAAACTTCTCATTTCACTGACTTCTATTTTCCATCAAAAGTGCGCACACGGAAAAGGGCTCCTAAACGATATGACGATGGTGGTGTTGGTCGGTCATATCCAGTGGAAGGTGTACCAGATATATTCTCATCAGTCGGCCGATTAGGTGGATGTATTAAAGAAGTATGGTGGGCAGACGAGAACGATCGTCATAGTGCACATACGTATATCCTACTCAATTGCGAGGAAGTTAATCCGTTTGAGACGTAAGTCATTTATTTATATATATATATGGTTCATGTTGTATTTGTTTTAACACATATATTCTATACATTCCTTGAATTTTCAGGGAATTTTGTAGACAGGTCCGGGAGTGTATCAACGGGGTTACAGATACATAACTCAACAAACGGAAAGATCAGCACTTTGCATCGTGGATTAAATCATCGGTTAGTTTGACTTATTACTTACTTTAATTACGTTTGTATTAAATCATCGGCCTGTTACATGTACTAATTACGTAATTGTCAACGATTTGTTTAATACTATATATAGGTTAATCCTGGTGACGAAGCATATCCGCAGTGGTTTCACGAGTTAATCAAAGGGCCAATATGGAGGATCACTTCTGCCCCTATGTATTGTACACGCGGATACGTGTTCCATACGTTCAACTATGGAAATGAAAGGGCTACTGCGAATTACGGTGTTTGCGTTAGGGGTGAGGTTGATTTCTATGGCGTGTTGCAAGATATTATTGAAGTTCAATACCCCGGAATGCTTGGTTTAAGATGTGTTCTCCTCAAATTTGATTGGTTTGACCCAACACCCGGCAGAGGCGTCCGAGAGAACACATATGGAGTTGACGTAAACCAATCTCGGCGTTACAACAAATTCGAGCCGTTTATCTTGGCGTCGCAAGCTGAACAAGTAACATTCGTACCATATCCGCGTGTTCGAACATCTGGAATTACTTGGTTATCTGTTGTCAAAGTATCTCCCAGGGGCACAATCGTTGGAGATAAGGATGATATTCCGCCAATGCAGCAAGATCATTGTTCGGTTATAGCAGAACCGGCGGAGAACATATCAGGGTCTATCTTCTTAATAGATCCTCAAAACTCACAACGCGTAAATGTAGTTGATGATTCCAGTGTTGACGATGAAGAAGAGAGCGTTCCGGATGAATTCTCCGAAAGCGATGAACCGGATGACGAGTTTAGTGATCCAAATGACTCAGACGAGTATTGAGAGAAGATATTTTGTGTATTGTACCTTAATTATTTTACCCTATTTTATATAGGTTTATTGTACCGTAAGTTATGAATCCCGTATATTATACAAATTCGTTGCGTCTCCGTTGTCATCTACTAATTGTTAACATTAAATTTTATCTTAGCACTTTCTCAATGATTACCCAGAAAAATAGGTACTATTCGATGGTCATTCGATGCAATTTGCAACGACTTCCCGACGATTTAATTGCAAATTCGTCGTAAATATGTTCGATGTAAATCCGTCGTAAATTACATCGAACTTACGGCGATACATAGAATGATTGGAATTTACTCGTACAATCGTCGTTACCCTCCTTACTATTTTTTAACATCAAATTTTATCTTATCACTTTCTTAGTGATTACCCCGTACGAAAATAATTTCGAAAACTTAATCATTTTGCACGAAAAGAGTTGAGAAAAATTTGGGAGATATGTTGTTACAATGGGGGTGGTGGTCCTTTTATAGGAAAATCTGCCCCATTGCCGACAGGTTTTATTCGACGTAAAGTCCTCGTCAATAACAACGACTTAGGGACGATTCGATGGTAATTCGATGCACATTACAACGACTTTCCTACGAATACGTTGCAAAGTCGTCGTAAATATGTTCGATGTAAATCTGTCGTAAATTACATCGAAATTACGACTACTAAACCCTAAAATGAAACCCTAAACCCTAAAATGCCTTTAAAGACACCTCATATCGATTGTAAGGCTATCCAACTAACAAAACTTGACTTTCTAAACATAGAAACTAAGTTTGTAGATGGAAAATCATTGAAAATATGTTTTTACAAACATTTTACATAGTATAAGGTTTATTTACATGTATTCTAACAAGATATTGTCAAAATTAGGTTTTGTAATTTTTTTTTGGTTTTCAATTCAATTTATAACTTAAAGTATTCACAGTTTTTAAGCTTTTCATACTTCCATTTAAGGAAATAAGAGTTTGGGGCGAGTTTAGGGTTTAGGGTTACATTTAGTGACGATTTTGAGACGAATCGATGTTAAGTCGTTGGACAATTTAAAATTATTTCATCGTACGAAATCGAAAAATAATATTAGGCGCCGTAATATGAGTTACCATCGACTTTACGACGAATCGTCGTAAATCCGAGGTAAAATGTTTTCCCAATTTTATATTTTATCTTCCTTCGTGCGGGAATATAAAAAAAGTTGAAAATGTTTACCATCGATGTTACGACGATTTGGGAACATCTATATATACCAGCACGCCTCAGACTTCCATCGTCACAACCTCATCTCCCAAAAAAAAAAAAATTCTCACTCAGGAAATTTTTTTTTTTTTCAGTTTTCAGTTTCATTCCGATTTTTGTTATCATTCCAACGCAACGGTTAGTTTTTTTTAATTTTATTTTTCATTTGTATTTGTTTAGTTTATTATATATTCGTTAGAAACTGTTTAGAAAAGGAAATTATATTTGTTAGAAATAAATAGTTATAGAATTTGAATTATATATGTTTAGAAATTAAAATTAAGTTAAATACATATTTTGTTGATATTAATTTGCAGATGAGACCTCCAAGCGGCCAAAACCATTATTACCATCAGTTCATGTCGGGTAATAATGCGTCTGCTTCTGGTGCTTCTACTTCTACCTCGGGGGATACGAGGGTTCCGATGACCCAGACGCAGTCGCAGTCGCAGGGATATTTTCCCCCGCCGCCAGCACCGCAACACGAACAACCACCACCACCGCAACAACAACAACAACCGCCTCCACCGCCCCCGCAGCAACGGCAGCAACGGCCGTATGCACATATGACCGTTGATGAGTTCCTAGATCTACCCGAACGGGTACACCTAACTAGACTCCATCCAGAGAAAGAAGATGGAGCACTGTGGTACGTTAAAACGTTTGAAATTTCTAAAGTTTAATTTATTAATTAAATATTTATATAATCTTTTTAATATATTAATTCACAATATTTTTTATACGATATAACAGGTTTGGTACGGAAAGTGCGGTCGCCCGCACTATCAGCGACATCATCAAGTCGTATTTTTCTGAGCCTCATGCAAATTGGTCCCAAGTCGTTCCAGATATCAAAGACACTTGGTGGAAGATGTTTGCGGTGATAATTTTCGACTTTTCTTAATTTATAATTATATATTTAATTACTTACATTTAATATAAATAATTTAATTATAAATTGATTTTTTTCAGCAACGCTACTATTGGGATACAGCTCATACCGAGGAGGTGAAAGCGTTATTCCTCGAGAAGGCCAAGTTGCGTTTAAACAACACCGTCAGCGACTGGAAAAAGAAATGGCGGTCAAAGGGCAACGACGCAAAGCCGATTTACATCGAGCTTGAGGTGTGGAACGGCTTGGTTCAATTCTGGATGAGGCCAGAATCCGTAGAGACGTCTATGAAGTGCTCTGCTTCCCGTTTAACGGTTGGTCCTGACGGCCAAACGAAGGTCATCCCTCACACCTCCGGTCAGACGCCTTTTGCCGGAAGACGTTTACAAATGGTAATATCGCACTTTAATTTTGTTTTTAATTATTTATATATAATAAATAATAATTAAACTAATTAAATTCATTTTTAGGCTGCGGAGAATGGAGGTGTGCTCCCTCCATTGACGGAAGTTTTTCAGAGGACCCACAAGAAGAAAGACGGAAGTTTTGTAACTCCGAGAGTAGAGGAGATATGGAACGACGTGAACGCAAGGGTCATTGAAGAACAAACACAGCGCTCCCAGCAGTTATCTCCCGGCGGTTCCATGACGGTGGAGTTGAGCACCCCCGAAATTGACCGCATCTTCGTACAGGTAAATATTAATTTTTTGGTAATTAATTAACTTTTATTATGTTTAAACTTTATTAATTAATATCAATTCAATGTTTAAAATGCCAGGTCGCCCCTAAGAATAGGGGTAAAACTATTGGGATGGGATCAATTCACAAGGTTCCTGTTGTTTCGTCACTTGCTCCGCCACGCCGACGATCCGACGATGATGAGCGGACCCAACTGCTGGCCAAGATTGCACGTCTTGAGAAGGTTGTGCAGGTTGTGCAAGAAGAACGTTCAGATATCGACGCCATTTTCGAGCTCATGGCTCGGGAAAACCCGCAGATTGCCGCACTCTTAGAAGAAAAACGACTTAGGCGAGAAGCTGCAGCAAGAGCGGAAGCGGAGGCGGACGAGCAACGGGCATCGGCGAGCATGACGGCCCAATCCCCGGAAACGGAATTTATTTAAATATTTTTTTTTAGTTTTGTAAAATATATTTTATTTTATTTCGTTTTATAAAAAAAAATATATATTTATATTTTATTTCAATTTATATATTTTTTTTAATAAATTTAAATTGAATCGTCGTAAATACGACGCATAAGTTCGTATATTATTAAATAAATATTCAATATTTCGTCGTTAAGTCGTTGTAAGTTTCAACGTTTGCATCGGTTTTACAACGTTTTTTTGCCTCGACTAAACGACGATTTTTGTAACATCTGGTTAACGACGACTATTCGTGGTAAAGTCGTCGTAAATTTGCATCGGTTTTACAACGTTTTTTTGCCTCGATTTAACGACGATTGCAGTTACATCTGGTTAACTACGATTAATCATCGAAACATTACATCGACTTTCCAACGTATTTTCTTCAATTTGGTTTTCCGAATTTGTAATTGACCCGGTATTTATAACCGGGCTTTTACGACGATTTCTAATCGTCGCAAATGGAAATGACAAATACGTCGTAAATTAATCGTAAAGTTTACATCTATATAACGACTAAAATAGTTTTTCGTTGTAAATCAGTTGTAAATTCTATAACGTTTTTACATCGACTTTATACATCGAATTAACGACGATTTATTTCTCGTCACAATTCACGACGATGTTACGACGATTTTGAATTTACATCGATCGATTACCGACGATTTGAAAATCGATGGAAAATCGATGTAATTGTCGATTACCATCGATTTTACAACGAATCTTGTCGTTGTAAAAGGCATGTTTTGTTGTAGTGGGAGATCAACTCGATAAGAGTTGTTATTGATGCGCTGAATGACTGTAAAAGGACCATCAACCCTCGGCATAAGTTTGGATTTGCGTTCGGCCGGGAATCGTTCTTTGCGTAAATGGATCCAAACTTGGTCTCCGACTTCAAAAATCATTTCACGCCTTCCTTGGTTCGCCTTCCGAGCATATTGCTTGGTCTTTTCTTCTATATTTCTCCTGGCCTGCTCGTGTATCTTTTTCACCATCTCTGCCTTTCGTTTACCATCTGTGCTCAACCTTTCACTCAAAGGAAGTGGCATTAAATCTAAAGGTGACAGAGGTTTAAATCCATACACAATTTCAAATGGTGAAAACTTAGATGCTGAATGAACAGAATGGTTATATGCAAATTCAATATGCGGCAAACATTCATCCCAAGCCTTAAGGTTCTTTTTAAGCAAAGCACGCAACAACGTTCCTAAAGTCCGATTAACAATCTCAGTTTGTCCGTCAGTTTGTGGATGGCAAGTAGTAGAAAACATCAGTTTAGTGCCTAATTTAGACCACAAAGTTTTCCAAAAATAACTAAGGAACTTTGTATCACGATCAGAAACAATAGTACGCGGCATACCATGCAACCTAACGATTTCTCTAAAGAACAAAGCAGCAATATGGGATGCATCATCAGTTTTGTTACATGCAACAAAATGAGACATCTTAGAAAATCGATCAACAATAACAAAGATGGAGTCCTTCCCATTTCTAGTTCTAGGCAATCCAAGAACGAAATCCATAGAAATATCAACCCAAGGATGCGATGGGATAGGGAGAGGAGTGTACAAAACCGTGCGGCTGGACTTTTGATTTAGCCGACTTACATGTAGTGCATCTAGCACAAATTATTTCAACGTCCCGAAGCATATGTGGCCAATGGAAGTGGTCACGCATGATCTGAATAGTCTTGGTCACTCCAAAATGCCCCATCAATCCTCCTCCGTGGGCTTCCCTAACAAACAATTCTCTCAAAGAACAGTTAGGTACACAAAGACGGTTCTCATAGAAGAGAAACCCATCTTGTTTCACATATCGACCAGAGGCAAACTTAGAACAAGCTTGATAAATATCCGCAAAATCAGCATCAGCAGCATATAGTTCATTAATTTGATCAAAGCCTAAGAGTTTGGCGTCAAGAGTAGAGAGAAGAGTATACCTCCTTGACAATGCGTCGGCAACGACATTGTCCTTACCTTTCTTGTACTTAATGACGTAAGGAAAAGTTTCTATAAACTCAGCCCACCGAGCATGGCGTTTGTTTAACTTCTGCTGACCTTTGAAATGTTTGAGCTAGCGACTCATGATCGGTATGAATGACAAATTCTTTCGGCCAAAGGTAATGTTGCCAAGTTTGCAAAGCTCGGACCAAGGCATAAAGCTCCTTGTCGTAGGTTGGATAATTGAGAGTGGCCCCTCCAAGTTTCTCACTAAAGTAGGCAATTGGCTTCTTATCCTGCATAAGAACAGCTCCAATCCCAATCCTTGAGGCATCACACTCAATCTCAAAAGTTTTTAGAAAATCAGGTAAGATAAGAACAGGTGCATTAGTTAGTCGATCTTTAAGAGTCTGAAATGCTTCTTCCTGCGCCTTATCCCACTTGAATCCAACGTCCTTTTTGATTATCTCAGTCATGGGTGCGGCTATAGTGCTGAAGTCTTTCACAAACCGCCGATAAAACCCGGCCAATCCATGGAAGCTCCGAACTTCTCCCACGGTCTTGGGGGTTGGCCAATCTCGGATTGCTGCAACCTTCTCCTCATCAACCTGTACGCCACCTGCACTGACCACAAAGCCTAGAAAAACCACGTTATCCGTACAAAAATTGCATTTCTTAAAGTTGGCAAACAGCTTTTCCTTCCTAAGAACTCTCATAACCGAGGCGAGATGCTCTAAATGCTCATCATGGTTCTTACTATAAATTAATATGTCATCAAAGTATACGACCACAAAATGACCAATGAAAGACCTAAGAACATGATTCATTAGACGCATAAAGGTGCTAGGTGCATTCGTCAATCCAAATGGCATAACAAGCCACTCATAAAGACCATGTTTAGTTTTGAATGCCGTTTTCCATTCATCACCTTCCACTACAAGAAAACAGGCTAATTGCGACGGAAATTTGCGATGGAATATTTCCATCGCAAATTTGCGACCCTTTTGCGACGGATTTGCGATGCTTTTGCGACGGATTACGAAGCCATCGCAAATCCGTCGCAAGTTTGCGATGGAAGGTGTTCCATCGCAAATTTACGACGGTCTGGCGATGGAATTGCGACGGAAAACAAAATCATTGCAATTCCATCGCAATTTTGCGACGGTTTTGCCATGGAATAATACCGTCGCAAATTTGCGACGGAATTGCGATGATTTATGCCGTCGCAAAAGTAACGTCGCAAATCCGTCGCACATTTCCATCGCAAAATTGCGACGGATTTGCGACGAAAAGTTGTCGGCCGACATGACCGTGGTTAGGTACGCATGTGTTAAATGACGTTTACCTAACTTGTTGCGATGGATTATTTCCGTCGCAATTCCTTCGCAAGTTAGTCGCAAGGCCGTCGCAATTCCGTCGCAAATTTGTTTCCGTCGCAAAGCCGTCGCAAATTTCCATCGCAAATCCATCGCAAATCCATCGCAAAAAAATTTCTGATTCTATAAATAGCCGAGGTGAGGAGAGTTGTAATCACACCAAAGCAAACGCAAAAGAAATAAAATAAGAAGAGAGAGAAAAAAAAGAGGGAAAAAGAAAATAAAAAAATGAGTTACGAAATATATGAGCTACGAAGCTCGATGTACAATCAAAAAAATCCAGAGAACGGTGAAGTGACGGAAGAATTTTTTGAAGGATTACAAGGATTCTTTAATCAAGCACAAAATCAACCAGAGGCTTTGCAAACCGGTAAAATTTTTTGTCCCTGTCAGAAATGTAGGAACAAAAAATATGTCGCTATTGATACTGCTAAAGCACATGTATATAATAGAGGATTTCTACCAAACTATTATGTGTGGTATTTTCATGGAGAAGGTCAATATAATACTACTCATCATGATGCGGGAAATAGTGGTGGGAGTCGTGGGGTTGAGGAACATAATTATAACGCTAATTATAGTTATGACCATCATGATATATTGGGAAATGATATTGAATATCAGCAAGGGAATAGGTTTCATGATATGGTTACAGATGCATTTCATGAAACTTCAACTGTTTTTGCTGATAATCCTATGGAAGATATATTGGAAGAACCCAACATTGAAGCAAAAAAGTTTTATGATATGTTAGACTCTGCAAATCAACCACTCTATGATGGGTGTAGAGAGGGACTTTCTAGATTGTCATTAGCAGCTAGGATGATGACAATTAAAAGTGAAGATAACAGTAGCGAAAGTAACCTGGATAAGTGGGCTGGACTATTTCAAGAGTATTTACCAGAAGATAATCTTTCTGCTGGTAATTACTATGAAATACAGAAGTTGGTTGCGGGTCTTGGGTTGCCTTACGAAATGATTGATGTATGCATTGACAATTGCATGATTTTCTGGAAAGATGATGATAAGCTGCAGGAATGTCGATTTTGTGGGAAGCCGAGATACAAACATACTTCAGGAAGGAGGCGGGTCCCTCACCAACGTATGTGGTATTTGCCAATCACTGAAAGATTGAAACGGTTATACCAATCGGAGATGACGTCAGCGTCAATGAGATGGCATGCAGAACATTCAACACATCATGGAGAGATTACACATCCCTCAGATGCAAAGGCATGGAAACACTTTCAGTCGGTACATCCAAACTTTGCTAACGAGTCCAGAAATGTTTATCTAGGGTTATGCACGGACGGATTTAGTCCATTTGGTATGTCAGGGAGACAATATTCGCTATGGCCTGTCATATTGACGCCATATAATCTTCCGCCAACAATGTGCATGCAGCGAGAATTTTTGTTCTTAACTATTTTAGTGCCAGGTCCTAAGCATCCGAAGCGATCCCTGGATGTATTTCTGCAGCCTTTGATTGAAGAGTTGAAACGGTTGTGGTTTTCAGGAGTCTGCACTTTTGATTACTCGCAGCAACAGAACTTCAACATGCGCGCAGTATTATTGTGGACGATTAGTGACTTTCCAGCGTATGGAATGTTGTCTGGGTGGACTACGCACGGAAGACTATCGTGTCCACACTGTTTGAATAGTTCAGAAGCATTTCAGCTGAGGCATGGAAGAAAACCATGTTGGTTTGATTGTCACCGTCGTTTTCTTCCTATCAATCATAGGTACCGAAAGAACAAGAATTTATTTACGAAGAATAAGGTTGTCCGTTATCCCCCTCCGGATTATCTTTCGGGAAAAGATTTGCTCGATCGAATCGATTATTATGGCGGCGAGGAAACATGCAAACGTGGGGGCAATTGGCATTGCAATGCAAACATGCCTGACGGATATCTTCGGGAGCATAATTGGCACAAAAAGAGTATATTCTGGGAGTTGCCGTATTGGAAGGATCATCTTTTGCGACATAATCTTGACGTAATGCATATCGAGAAGAATTTTTTCGATAACATCATGCATACCATTTTGAATGTCCGAGGAAAAAGTAAAGACAATATGAAATCAAGGCTTGACTTAGCACAAATATGCAAAAGAAGCGAGTTGGAGATTTCCAGAGACGGCAAGCAGCCAATTCCGAGCTTTCGATTGTCTGCGGATGCGAAGAGAGCTCTGTTTGACTGGGTTGCCTCAGATGTTAAATTTCCGGATGGATACGTTTCCAAGTTCTCACGATGTATTGAGCAAGGGCAAAAATTTTCTGGTATGAAGAGCCACGATTGTCATGTTTTCATGCAGCGGTTACTACCATTTGCGTTACAAGAACTGTTACCGTCTCATGTCCATGAAGCAATTGCAGGTAAACAAGTATTTACATTTCTTGTTATTGAGTTCATGTACATATTTAATTAATTAAAAATGTTTTTATTAATTTGTTTATCGTGTATATATATTAAAGGTATTGGGGCGTTCTTCCGGGATTTGTGCACACGAACACTGACAGAAGACGGAGTAGAGAAGTTACAAAAAAACATTTCTATCTTGCTATGTAACATGGAAATGATTTTCCCTCCGTCGTTCTTCGACGTGATGGAACACCTAGCGGTACATTTGCCATATGAGGCGGCTCTTGGAGGGCCTGTTCAGTTCAGGTGGATGTATCCGTTCGAGCGATTTATGGGACACTTGAAGGGAAAGGCGAAAAACCTTGCAAAAGTTGAGGGATCTATTGTACAAGGAAGTTTGACAGAGGAAACATCTAATTTCGCGTCTTACTATTTTAACCCAAATGTGAGAACGAGAAGAACCGCTACGAAACGATACGACGATGGAGGCGTCGCACGTGTATATAGGGTTGATGTCCCTAACATCTTCAAAGAAATAGGCAGACTTGCTGGAAAGTTGAAGGAAAAATCGTGGGACCATGAACATTAGAGTGCGGCTCACAATTACATATTGCGTAATCTGGACGAAGTGCGCCAATTTGAGAGGTAACTTTGATAATTAATTATTTGTCAATTACGTCTTCATAATTATGTATACATAACTTTCGAATTTTTGTGCAGCATTTTTGACTATCAGATACGCCAGACATACCCTGGTTTACAAGAACACGAGTATGAGTTTCACAAGGAACGCCAGTTTGCTGATTGGTTAAAATTCTATGTAAGCCAGCCCGGCCGACTCCAAATTAATTACTGATATTTAAACTTATATGTATGTAACACTATATATATATAATTAATGTGTTTTGATTTATTTTACTATTTGGTTGTAGGTGAGAAAAGGATATCATCCTGATCAAATACCGTTATGGCTGCATGAGATTGTGAACGAACCAATAGGAAAGATCACTACAGCACCAATGTATTGCACTCGCGGATACGTATTCCATACGTACAATCATGGTATGCGGAAGTCGACCGCAAATTATGGTATTCATGTCCCGGGCGAAACAGAGTTCTATGGAGTTTTGCAAGAGATCATCGAGGTCACATACCCAAGAGTTATCAACTTGAAATGTGTTATTTTTAAATGTGATTGGTATGATCCGACACTTGGTCGAGGAGTTCTCAGAAACGAGACGGTCGGTGTCACCGATGTAAATGCAACCCGGAAGTATTCGAAGTTCGAACCCTTCATCCTTGCATCGCAGGCAGAGCAAGTGTGTTTCATTCCTTATCCTCGAGTTAGGCAAAAAAAGGAGACTTGGTTATCAGTCATAAAGGTCAATCCAAGAGGTTATGTATTTGGTTTACACGATGATGTGGCTATGCAGCATGACAGAGTTGCAGAAGTATCAAACCCGATTGAATCCACTGAAAATATCATGCACGTTGATCCCGAAAACAGAGAAGTAGAAGACGTCATTGACGATTCAACTGAAGATGGAGAGTCCGATGAGTTCGAGGAGCCTCCTACTGATGACGATGAACGGGAGCATAGTGAAAACTCTTACGTATCTGAAAATGACGGTGAAAGTGACTTTGATTAATTTTAAGGTTTTGGGAATAATTGTGAATAATTTTGTGGCAGATGGCTGATAACAGTTACAGTCAGTTTTTGAGCGAGGGAGGAGGCCGTTCACCCGGTTCTCGTTCTCGAGGTGGTGGTCGTTCCTATGGTCATTCCCGTGGTGCTTCCCAGGGTAGTTTACGAGGTGCTTCTTCCCAGGGTGGTGGTACCCGTGGTCCTTCTAGCTCTCATGGTTCTACGGGGCAGCGGGAGCAGAACCGGGCACCGTCCCCATCTCCACCCGCTCACCAGTCCCCTCCACATTTTCCGGAGCACGTTGATCAAGCCATGATTAACGCCAGCTTAGACGCATTGTTTGCGGCGATTAGGGACATTTTATATGAGCCTGGTCATGACCTCCTCCCTCATCTTCACCCACACCGTCCCCCGAACACTTTATGGTAAATATTTTTTTTTTTATTATTATTTTTTTTTTAAATGATATGTTACATTTTATTAATCTAAATTCTAATGCTTTTTTTTTCGAGGTTCACTGAGGATCCATCCGTAGCTTTAGCAGTCACGGAAATCTTTGAAAAAGATTACAAAGAACCTCATGGTCGGTGGAAAGATGTACAGGAGACCGACATTCACCGTTGGTTCGGTACATTCGCTGTAAGTTTTATTATGTGTTTAATTGACAATTTAAAAATCTTATTCATTGCTTTTTATCTGATATTATATTGTTCTTTTTTGTTTTTTTTTGTTGAAGCGGAAGTACCATTGGGACGCTGGCATTACAGGGACGGTTTAAGAGGAGTTCAAAAACAAAGTCAGGCAGCGGTTGCCTGATATGGTATCACGGTGGAAGCAGGCTTGGCTTAAAAAGGGAGATGATGCCATGCCTTCCGGGTTCAGCCAATATGTTTGGCAAGGTTTAGTAGCATTTTGGATGGATCCCGATCACCAGACTAGGAGCGCCAACAGCAAGGCAACTCGATCGAAGAGTAAGAACTCTACACATCGATCCGGCCGACTTTCATACAGAGCCCGAGGCCGAATGATCGTAAGTTTTTTTATTTCTAATTATTATTTATTTATATTATTTATTTTATTTATTTTTTATTATTTTAATTTATCAAATCAAAATTAATTTTGAAGGCCGAGGAAAAAGGGGAATCCGAGACGGTTTTGCTGGCGGTTCTCGCGCTCACAAAGCGGAAACCGGATGGGACTTTCATGGACGAAGATTCTGAGGAGCTTTACAACGAGGTTAGCTCGAAGATACAAGAAATGACTCAGAATGCTGATCCGGAGAGCATCGCTTCTTGTTCTGGTGAGCTATCTACCGCCGTGAGGAACAAAGTTTTTGTGGACGTAAGTATTTTTCATATTTTTATTTCAAATTATTTGAATTCATATATCTATATTAAGTTATATATTGTTGACTCAATTTTTTTTTTTCAGACCGCACCCCGTAGAAAAGGGAAAATTAAGGGGGTTGGTTCTCTTCAATCCCAAATCGATACTAGGAGCGGTTCTGTTCGTGGTTCCGCTTCAAGTCGGTTTCAGGATCCCGACGAGGTTGCTCGGTTGAAGGACGAATTGACTGCAACAAAGACGAAGGTAGCGGTGTTCCAAGAGATGTTTGACTACTTGGGCGCGACGGATCCGAAGCTCAAGGAGATTATGAGCCGCTTATATCCAGACCAGCAGCAGGTCCAGGGCGGAAGTAGCGGAGGAGATCCATCATCGGGCGGTGTTCCGTCTCAAGAATTTTAGTTTTTGTTTGAACTGTTTTTTTTTCCCGCTTTTTGTATTATAGTTGAATTTAAATTTTAATATATTTAATATTTTTAATTTATTTGGTTTTATTATTTTTTAAAAATATTTTTTTTATTACGAAAAAAAAAATTCATAAAATTTAGTATTTGCGACGGAAACTTCATTGCGATGAAAGATTTGCGAAGGAAACAAGTTTATCGCAATTCTGTCGCAAATCGTCCTTCGCGACGGAATTGCGACGATATATTCCGTCGCAAATCGGGTATATTTCTTGTAGTGTTCCTTCATTCGAATTTGGTGATAGCCACTCTTAAGATCAATCTTAGAAAATATGCAAGACCCATGCAACTCATCTAACATATTGTCTAATCTAGGGATAGGATGGCGATACTTTACAGTGATGTTGTTGATGGCTCTACAGTCAACGCACATCCTCCAGCTCCCATCTTTCTTTGGTACGAGCAAAACAGGAACGGCACATGGACTCATGCTCTCTCTGATGTGTCCTTTCTCCATAAGTTCGTCAACTTGTTGCTGAAGCTCTTTAGTCTCCACGGGGTTTGTTCGGTACGCCGGGCGGTTTAGTAAGGTGGATCCCGGGACGAAATCGATTTGGTGCTCAATACCTCGTACAGGGGGTAGACCTTGTGGACTTTCATCCGGGAAAACATCCTTGAAGTCCTGCAAAAGATTAGCCAAATCACTCGGGATAACCGGTGCATGGTTAGCCAAACTAGCCAAAGCTCCCTTAAAAATAAATAAAAGACAAGGTTTATTGGAGAGTATGGAATGTTTAACCTGCTTGGACTTAACCATATAGTTAAGTGCTTTGTTTGAGAAAGGTTTGGTATCTTGGCCAAAGGATGGTCGTCGCTGATCGGCTCCGGTTTTGAATGATGATCGCTTCTTTAATTGTTGTTCGGCCAAGGTTGCCTTGTGCAACATTTCTTCTAGATCAGAACAGTTTTGCATTTCAACCACATCATGGATCTCTCGGTTCAACCCTCCAAGGAATCGAGACATGGTGGCTTCTCGGTCTTCGGTCACATTTGCCCGCAACTTCATTACTTCCATTTCTTGATAATATTCCTCCACGGTTTTAGACCCTTGACTAAGTCGCCTGAGTTTGGAATGCAACTCTCTTTGGTAATGACTCGGCACAAACCGGTGTCTCATGATCCGCGTCATTTCTAACCAACTGGTAATCTCAAACCCACCGCTCCTAGCTCTCTCGGTAACTATATTTTCCCACCAGCTCAAGGCATAGTCGTAGAATTCGGTAACAGCTAGCTTGACACGGTTGACGTCGGCTAAGTTGTGAAGGTTGAACGTGAAATCACACTTCCTTTCCCAGTCAAGGTAAACATCGGGATCGTTCTTCCCATGAAACGGCGGAATGTTCATTTTATAGCCTCCCAAATTTTCCACCATACGGTCGGGTTCATGATAAGACTTCTTGGACCGGCGTCGGCTGGCTTGAGAAGAGTGACCACTGCTGTAATATTCCTTAGCCTGCTCATCAACAACCTTCTTCCTTGATGTCATAGGATTGTCATTGTCTTGATCTGAGACATGGATCGGACTCTTAGCTTCTTTTTGCTTGCCTTCCCGGATTTGATCTCTTCGGTCTAGCTCCTCAGTCAACATCTTTTTAATCTGGTCGATCAAGGCTTGATTGATGGTTGATGGCGACTCACGACTCGAGTCTTCTTCCTCCTTCTCCGACATGGTATCACCTCCTGAAAATCCAAACAAGTGCTACGGCAGTTACAAGTTCAACGGGAGGATGCGAAAAACAAAGTCTTTAAAAATTATTCAAACAATTTTTAAAAATATGCAACCCTTATGGAATGATAGATCAACACGAAAATGAGCAACACAAGTTATAATAATATTTTTAAAATTATGCAAATAATTTATACAACGATTCTGGATGTAGATGAACAAACGGATGCGGCTAAAATGAATGGATACCAAATGATGTGATAAATTATTTGCGCAAGTGAGATGAACAGCCGTGAGGGAAGATGAACATCTACTTTCAAAATGATCAATATGCAAATCAAATGAGTGAACATGCATCAAAGGTGAACGAGATGCAAAGGATAACAAAGGATCTAAACGGATTGAAAGCAACAAGCACTAGATCGATGATAAGAAGATGAACAGTCAACATAAAAAGGGCTAAAGAGAAAGTGAATCACTTAGCTTCAAGTGCTCTGATACCACCTGATGTGATCCCGGAATGGATCGGCTTGAGGTTAAGTGATAAATGGTGCGGGATGAAAGTTATCGGCGAAGAAAAGACTCAATCGAGGAGATGAAACGGTGAGAAAGGGCAACGGCGATGAATGAACTCGGTAGAGGGAATGAATCGGTTTATACCAGAGTTTTGTGAAAGAAACTCTAACACCGACCTAATGACTCTATGGATATTACGCACCAAGAGTGGTTAGGGTTTCCTTGGATATTACACACCAAGAACAATGATCAAGCATAAAAGAGTTTTAGAATAAAATGATTGATGAAAATGAACAAAGGTTGTAGCGATAAACATAAAGGAAAGAAAGGGAAGGGGAAGGGGCGCAGCCCTTCTCGTAAACACACACAGCAATAAATGAAACATGCAAAAGATAAAGCGACCCTTCAAATGTTTGGCGCGGCAAGGATGGTGCAACGGGTCGGACCGATCGAACAAGGATCAAGAGATGGTTTGAAGTGAGATTTGGGCCTCATTAAAAACCTTGTCAAGAAAACCCAATGGGACAAAACTTGACAAGGGAAAAAGAGTACTCAAACCTCACTTGTCTCTTTATCCAAGTTGATGGGCCGTCAAACAAACCAGTGTGGTTGGTTCAACATGAGGCCGACTCAAACGGCTAAGGACTTTCCCAATGGTTTGGTTTAGTGCCTTAGTTTGTGAACGGGTGATCGGGCCAGTTGGTATGGCGATGGTCTCCTCTGGTTCAAGCTCAGGTTCAAGCTCAGGTTCAAGCTGTCCATCCTTATCCATGATCGCATCACCTCTCCTACAGAACTTCCCATTTCAATAGCTAACAATACCTCCACATTCAACACGCTTCTACATTGCTCTTTATCCATCGAATTTAGGTAAGCATGAACATCCTCGTCGTCAACAACAAATACTCGTCTTCTAGGTTTAAACACCATTGAAATGTAACTCAGTTTCAGTTTGCTCGTACATGCATCAATCGCAAGCTTCCTGCATATCCTCTCCACTAAAACAGAGTGACTAATCTCTTCCAAAGATGTCTTAAACAGTAAACTGTAGCTGCGATCTTCTTCTCTCATAATCCATCGAGGAGGCTCTCCATTCTCTGAATAATATTCGCCAACCTCAGATAGGATGTTCGTGTAACAAATTCCGTTCATGATCTGCAAAAGAAAAACACAACAACATTGCAAAACTCAATTACTAGTTGTAATCGTCAACTCATGGGTTCAAATCAGACACACATTGCCATGAATTGGTTGTACCCAATAACGGATGCATCAATTCGGAAACTGCTTTCAATTCAAATCGCAATCGAACTCAATTAAACGGAACCAGAGAGAAGAACGGAAGAAGAACGCACCAGAGATTCGAATCTACAATGGCATGGCAGAGATTCGAATTCAATGCGTGCTACAATGGCAAAGATCGAGCTGTTTCCGCGCGCCGCTATGGAGGCGAACGAGCTGAGGGAGGAGCTGGGAGCTTGAGATTCGCGTTTAATTTCGTGAAATCCGCTTTCGACCCGACCATTATTCAGAGCATCTAATTGGCTGAATTCGGGCTGATTTTGCCCCGATTTGGAGCAATCTTATTGGTCAACTTTTAGTTTTCTTCTTGATTTATTTTGAATTTCCAAGTCAGATTCAGTAATGGCAATGTCGTAATAATGTGAAGACATGAGACTACACAAGATTTGGGGAGACCAAGTGAGCTTGGTTTTCTTGTAGTAAGACCATTTGAGCCTTGCGCGGGCGATTGGTCTAGAGGCATTGGCTGATGTTATTAGGAGAGTGGGCTTCATTGGCTGATGTTATTGGGCCTAATGGAGAGGGTACCTCACTATCGCGACCTGCAATCGAATTCGGGTTAGAGAGAATACCTTCGTCTGTCAAATTCCCAGGTTGGTGAAGATCCGAGCTCGATGATCCCCGTTCCGGCGACTGAGGAGGCAGTACGAGTGGCGGAGAAAGGCGAATTTGTTCAACTAGTGGATTGGGTGTTGATGTAGTATAGGAAAGGGGTTTATTTTCTGGTTTGCAGAGAGAGTGGAAAGGGAAGACCGATTCATCAAATTTGACCTGTCTACATAGATGCGACCGGAGCTCGGTTGGAGGCAGAGATAGGCTGACTGAGTTAAAGAGTAACCCAGGAAGATACACGGTGTTGATCGATTCTCAAGCTTGTTGTTGTTGTACGGCCTTAACCACGGGAAACACAGACATCCGAATACTCTTATTTTAGAGTAGTTAGGATCCTCACGAAAGAGTATGTGGTAGGGAGAATCCATCTGCAAAGTTGGGGTCGGAAGTCTGTTGATCAGGTACGTGGCTGCGGCGAAGGCGTAGGTCCAATAGCTCTTCGGCAATCCAGCATGAGTGAGAAGAGATAAACCGGTTTCAACTATGTGGCGGTGCTTTCTCTCCGAGACACCATTGTGCTCCGGCGTGTGAGGTGGTGACGTGAAATGTGCGATTCCAGAAGAAGAGAGGAGTGAACGAAGTGCGCAATGAACTCTCCTCCATTGTCCGTGTATAGTGTGCCTATCTTGGTTTTGAACTTTGCCTCAACAAGCCCCTTAAAAGGTTTGAACACATCAATGACTTGAGATTTTCTTTTTAAAGGATAAAGTCATGTGTTTCTGGTGTAGTGATCAACTAGAACCAAATAATATTTGTAGTTGTCAACAGAGATTAGTGGGGAGGACCAGACATCGGAAAAGATGTATTCAAGGGGATGAGTGGATTTGAGAGTTGTTTAGTGAAAAGGAAGTTTGTGACTTTTATTGATTGAGCAGTCCATACATAGAGACTTTTGAGAAGAAGAATGGGAGCAAACAAGAGAAAACTGAGACATAATTTTATTGAGAATTGGTTGTGAGGGATGGCCTAGGCGATAGTGCCAATCGGCCAAAGTGGGTTTTGGTTGAGAGGAAGCAAAAAAAGATGTAATCGGAACAGTAGAGAGAGGGCACTCGTAAAGCTCTCCGTTAGTCTTGCCATGGAGCAATGGGACCCCCCGAGCAGAGATCTTTCACCTGAAAATGAGCAGGGAAGAATTCAACAGAAACCTTGTTAGAATTGCATAATCGGTAGACAGAAACTAGGTTTTTGTGTATGTGAGGGACACATAGGATATTGGTTAAGTTTAAGGGTCGAGAGGGAGTGGGAATGGTGTTTGAACCGATGTGAGCGATTGAAAGACCTGAGCCATCGCCAATGAGGACGTTGTCATCACCAGTGTATGGCTGATGGAGAGCAAGGTTGCTGAGGTCACTTGTCATGTGATGGGTTGCTCCACTGTCCATGAGCCATGCTGTCGCAGCATCCGGTGAGCCAATTGCGAGGTTGGCTCGAGGTTGCCAGTTGCGTTATGGCTGTTGCATCGAGCTAGGAGGTGCCATGTTTGCTTGAGATGCGAGATGCGGGCATGTCTTTGCACTGTGGCCCTGTACACCGCAGAGTTGACACTTTCCTTGATAGCCTCGTGTAACACGAGTGTCCTGTCGCTGCTTATTGTATGGACGGTGGGAGGAGTTGGAACTCCAAGACTGGTTGTAGCGAGGGATTTGTCTATCAGCAGCGTGGCGAGGGCGCGTGTTTGCAACATTGGCAGTGATCGGAGTTTCCACTGAGAGCGATACATCAGACAGCAGCTTCGCTTCTCTGTTTAGGAGTTTCTCGTGAACTTCCGTGATTGATGGAGGTGTATCACGACCTTCAATCTGATCTACCACCGCCTTGTAGTCTTCAGGTAAGCCTTCGAGAATGAATTCTAGCTGGTCCTCATGGTCAATCGGTTTGCCAAGGATCGCTAGTTGATCAAACTTCATGATGAGTCCATGAATGTACTCATCAATAGACTTTGTTCCTTTGGAGGAATGCTTGAGTTGATGTTTGACCTGTTTGATGTGGACTCGGCTGGGTTTGGCGTAGGTGGAGGCCAGTGTTTTCCAGATCTCGGCAGAGCTCCGCGAGGTGGCGAGGATTGGTTGAATCGTCAATGAGATAGCACCAATCAGACCGCTGTAGATTAGGCGATCTTGTCGTTTCCATTGTGTATACGCTGGATTGACAGAGGTGACACCATTGCTGGTAAGAGTTTGTGGTGGAGACACCACAGATCCATCGAGATATCCGGCAATGTCATAGCCGTCAAGCAATGCGTGGACTTGGAGACTCCACATCAGATAATTGGTGGAGTTGAGCTTGGTGATATTGGACATATTGACATTGTTGACCGTGAGTTGGGCAATGTCAATGACCTCGTTTGTGGCTGCCATTTGAGAAGAGAAAGAGAAAGCGAAGAAGAGGAGGAGGAGAGAGAGAAGAAAGAAGAGGGAGACGCGGCAGGAAAAAAAAAAGGTTTATTAAACCTGCTCTGATACCATGTAGAATGAGAATCTTATTCATCTCTCAAGAGGACACGACAATATATATACTTGTACAGAGGAAAGGTCCTAGGTTAATGTAATTACAGAAACTACCAAGTATGAAGATACACAATATAATGTAATAAAGATGTTTCCCTTCTTGTATCCTTTACAGATAAAGGCCGTATTTTCTATGTCAAAGAGAATCTGCGAGTAGGACATAAGCGGCTAACCTTCTCCCCAGAGTTGGGATCAACGACGGACTCCTCAATGACAGACTGTCGTATGAAGATGTTGCCCCTAGTTGCACGAAATAAGATCCTCTCGAAAACCAAAGACTTTTCACAAGGCACCAGCCCAGTGAGAAATCCAGGCTTTACTTGCTTTGTTGGATCAATAGACTGCTCCTGTCAGAAAGGAAAGCTTGTAAGGCTATTTTCAGAAAACACAACTGGAAGAAGTAAAACAGTGGCAGCTTCCGTACTTCCTGCAACAAAGGAGACTCCAGGGTGTCTTCACCCACTTGTTGTGATTCAATCTCACTCTGTTGGGCTGTAGCACTTCTATGGGCTGAAGAAAAAAACTCACCAGCCTAGAAAAGGAAAATATCCACATGAATGCTTTAACCATCACAGTTTAAATATGCATTTTGCACTTTGGAAATCCCTTTACACCTCTCAAAACTAATGTTGACCCAAATTTATCCACTTAGTATAGTTAAATTGTATATATTTATAGATCCAGAAAGCTGTGTATTTAGTTACAAACCAAATCAACAAAAGATAGGACTTTATGTGTAATAAGGGGACGTAGCATATATATAACAGTGTGGTTTTAGTAAAATGAAAACATATTACCTTGTCAAGAACGAGCTTGTACTCTACAAGCTCATTATAAGACCGCTGCAACTTGTCATTATTAGCATTGATTTCGACAAGTTTAGATTCCAGCTCTTCAAGCTTTACCTGAAAAGGAGTAAGCATGAAGAGCTGGAATCCTTAGCATTTTGTCCTTGTTTCCAGATTAAGTATGATGGGTCTCATCGTTACGGCCCATATTGAATTCGGGCTTTTCCAAACAGGTTAAAGTATTCATACATAAATAATAAATTTATCAAATATAGTACCCAAATAACTAATATATATTTTATTCAAGAAAATTGGACATCGATTACCAAAATTCTATATCCATCTTGTCTCTTGGTCTCTTGTTTCTTGGGAACAATGGTTGTGGTGGTCTTGTGCGAGCATAACGCACCTGGTTTACCCTGGTTATAACTTGAGATTTCTTTTCGATTTTCTTTTAAATCAGAAAGTTGTAAATTGTCGAAATAACCCTGAATAGATTTTCAATATTACCGACCCAACCAAGAAATTATCCACCCATTTAGACAACCCAATTGCAATCGGGTCGAAATCATTTTAACAAAGAAAACACGGGAAAAACCGTGTCTCGAGCTCATTTTATCCCGTTTGAACTCCCTTTCTTTCCCGATTTTTCACTGTCGCTTCGCTCCGGTTTCTTTTGGGTTCCGTTTTTTTTTTCACAACTCGTGTTCCGCTCTACTCGTCAAATCCTGTTGGCGTAGAGATTTAGGATTCCATCGGGAGAAGGTGAGAACCCTAATTTCGTTTATGAATTGGATTTGGGAAATTGGAGAAATCGAATTCGATGTTACGGAATCTATTATGTGCGGAAATTAGAGAATTCAATGTTAGGGAATGAATTGAGAATGTAGGTTCTGATCAGAAACAGAGAGTTGGGTTCGCGAGTTAGGGAATTCGAAAAGTGATTAATGATTTTGTGTGGATATTATGATTCATTTGTTGAAATATTTATGCAGGAATGGCTCGTACGAAGATGGAGGCGAGGCGTGGTCCACGTCCGGCGTTGAGAAATGAAGAAGATGACTTAGAAAGCGTGACGGCTCAACCACGTGAATCAGAGAGAAGGCAAGATCAGGAAGAAGGAGAAGAACGAGAGACAAGGCGAGAACAAGAAGAAGAAGAAACTGAAGTATTACAGCCTTTGAATATGTACTTCAGTCCTTCCCACTATAGGGAGACAACGAAGATTGCGACATTTTGCTTCATTGCCAAGGCGGTGGAGAAGATAAACAAACTTGATGCAGAGGAGAGGCGATGGTTCCACGAACATCCCCAGTTCAGACATTTTTTCCACATGCCGATAGAAAAACACCATAGGATGCAGGCAATGTCCATGCTTACTCTCAGGGCTGCTTGTACGGAGAAGAAGAAGGAATGCTGGTTTGTGGTTAACGGCGTACCAATGAGGTATTCGCTGAGAAAGCATGCTCTAATGACGGGAATGTATTGCCATCCATATCCAGGGTCGCTTGATATATTGGGCAGCATGGAGTTTGTGAACCAACATTTTGAAGGAGTGAAAAGAGTTACATACGCGAAGGTTGAGAAGAAGCTGCTGAGTATGGGACGTTGTGTCGAGCGTTTGCAAATGGCTGTGTTGTATTTTCTCAGCAGTGTGATTATTGGTCAGAAAAGGAAAGGGGTCGGAGCACCTTCTGTAGAGCCGTTCTTCTTAAGAGCCGTGAATGATCTTGAGCTGTGCAGGACATTTCCTTGGGGAAGATTGGCGTTTGATGCGAATATGAGGGACATATTCCATATGCTTGATCATTTTAACGGAGATCCAATTCCTCATTGGGGTTTTCCTAGTTTCATAACTTCTTTAGAGGTAAATGTTTGTTAATTTTAAATGGTAGATTACTCATGTTATGGTAAGAGAAAAGAAGAGAATGAAAGGTTTTTTTTTTTCTTTTGTAGCTTCCGTCGTACGAGGCGATTCCATGTCTGAAGAGAGCATGTCGAGATGAAGTTATAGGAGCTAACCGTGAGTGTCCTAGGATGTGCAAGATGAGGTTTAAACCAATCTCTATGAAAGGTTGGCCCATCTCGGAACTCAATGAAGTATTAGGTACATCTAAGGTGAGAAACAAATTCAAAATTGGCTTATATGGTTTGTAAAGTAGAAATTACATATGAATTGTACCTATTTTGTTCGCGGGACACTGACAGTATTTTGGAACCAACAGTGGATGAGGAATTGTTGTTGACTCGAATCATGAATGGCTTAGAGGAGAAGGATGATGCAATTGATCCAATTGTTGATGGTTGGAAGCAGCGTATAATGGTTGAACGGAGGCATATTTTTTTTGAAGAGCTGCATAAAAAAGATGTTGCTGGCCGTGCAGGAGAATACGCCGAAGAGGCAGAAGAAGTTGAGAACGAGAATCTGCCGGGAGGAACTGATGTTCCAGTGAGTAATGCTCCAACGACTAAGGTTCCAGCGACTGAGGGTGGAGCTGAGACTGCGTCTTTGGTTAAGAAGATAGTGGTAGAAGCAATGGAAAAAGGATTTAAGAAAATGTATGATCATGTGGATAATCTGTTCCGTAACATGGATTCAAGAGTGAAAGAGGTTGAGAAATTTGTGAAAGAGAGAAGAGGAGATGGTTCTGAAGACAGAGTTGGAGATGGAGATGGAGTCGGAGTTGGAGTTGAAGATGTTGGAGGTTTGAGAGGTGAAACTGGAGTTGGAGTTCATGGAGATGGTGCTCGTGGTGGAGCCTCGGAGATGGAGGTGCAAGCAGAAGAAGCAGAGGGAAATGGTGACGGTTTAGAAACGGAGGAGGTGCAAGCAGAAGAAGCAGAGGTATGTGAACGGTATGCTTGTAGTCGACGACGAGGCTTTGCTTGTGTCCGGAATGAGATGTAGTGAAGTGAAGATGGTGAATGGAAAAAGGTACAAATTTCTCAACAGAACGCAGTATTATCCTTCTTGTATGCCTGGTGTTCCTCTTTTAGAATTTCGTTTCAGCTTATAATAAAATTTACAATTATTACATTTATTATGTTACCATAAAACGTTTTTAATTTAAACATTAGACATTATTTATTAAAATTTTAATTTCAACATTAAACATTATTCATTAATCATTAAACCCAACATTACACATAAAACATTAAGGGGATAATGTGCATGTTCGAAAAATAGTAAGAAACAGAGCATTTATATTACAAACGTACACAGAAAACAGAGCATCTAATCAAATCCAAATTCCAAATGAAAAGAAAACATAGCATCAACATAGCATCAACCGAGTACCATATAGAAACTTAAACACCCTTCTCTCCATCACTATCTTCCATACAGCTTTCCTGAAGACACTGTTCATGGACAGAAGGGTGTTTAAGTTTCTATATGGTACTCGGTTGATGCTATGTTGATGCTATGTTTTCTTTTCATTTGGAATTTGGATTTGAATAGATGCTCTGTTTTCTGTGTACGTTTGTAATATAAATGCTCTGTTTCTTACTATTTTTTGAACATCCACATTATCCCCTTAATGTTTTATGTGTAATGTTGGGTTTAATGATTAATGAATAATGTTTAATGTTGAAATTAAAATTTTAATGAATAATGTCTAATGTTTAGATTAAAAACGTTTTATGGTAACATAATAAATGTAATAATTGTAAATTTTATTATAAGCTGAAACAAAATTCTAAAAGAGGAACACCAGGCATACAAGAAGGATAATACTGCGTTCTGTTGAGAAATTTTTACCTTTTTCCATTCACCATCTTCACTTCACTACATCTCATTCCGGACACAAGCAAAGGCTCGTCGTTGACTACAAGCATACCGTTCACATACCTCTGCTTTTCTTCCTCTGCTTCTTCTGCTTGCACCTCCTCCGTTTCTAAACCGTCACCATTTCCCTTTGCTTCTTCTGCTTGCACCTCCATCTCCGAGGCTCCACCACGAGCACCATCTCCATCAACTCTAACTCCAGTTTCACCTCTCAAACCTCCAACATCTTCAACTCCAAATCCGACTCCATCTCCATCTCCAACTCTGTCTTCAGAACCATCTCCTCTTCTCTCTTTCACAAATTTCTCAACCTCTTTCACTCTTGAATCCATGTTACGGAGCAGATTATCCACATGATCATACATTTTCTTAAATCCTTTTTCCATTGCTTCTACCACTATCTTCTTAACCAAAGACGCAGTCTCAGCTCCACCCTCAGTCGCTGGAACCTCAGTCGTTGGAGCATTACTCGCTGGAACATCAGTTCCTCCAGGCAGATTCTCGTTCTCAACTTCTTCTGCCTCTTTGGCGTATTCTCCTGCACGGCCAACAACATCTTTTTTATACAGCTCTTCAAAAAAAAAAATGCCTCCGTTCAACCATTATACGCTGCTTCCAACCATCAACAATTGGATCAATTGCATCATCCTCCTCCTCTAAGCCATTCATGAATCGAGCCAACAACAATTCCTCATCCACTGTTGGTTCCAAAATATTGTCAACGTCCTGCGAACAAAATAGGTACAATTCATATGTAATTTCTACTTTACAAACCATCTAAGCCAATTTTGAATTTGTTTCTCACCTTAGATGTAACTAATACTTCATTGAGTTCCGAGATGGGCCAACCTTTCATAGAGATTGGTTTAAACATCATCTTGCACATCCTAGGACACTCACGGTTAGCTCCTATAACTTCATCTCGACATGCTCTCTTCATACATGGAATCGCCTCGTACGGCAGAAGGTACAAAAGAAAAACAAAAAAAAAACCTTTCATTCTCTTCTTTTCTCTTACCATAACATGAGTAATCTACCATTTAAAATTAACAAACATTTACCTCCAAAGAAGTTATGAAACTAGGAAAACCCCAATGAGGAATTGGATCTCCCTTAAAATGATCAAGCATGCGGAATATGTCCCTCATATTCGCATCAAACGCCAATCTTCCCCAAGGAAATGTCCTGCACAGCTCAAGATCATTCACGGCTCTTAAGAAGAACGGCTCTACAGAAGGTGCTCCGAGCCCTTTCCTTTTCTGACCAATAATCACACTTCAGAGAAAATACAACACAGCCATTTGCAAACGCTCAACACAACGTCTCATACTCAGCAGCTTCTTCTCAACCTTCGCGTATGTAACTCTTTTCACTCCTTCAAAATGTTGGTTCACAAACTCCATGCTGCCCAGTATATCAAGCGACCCTGGATATGGATGGCAATACATTCCCGTCATTAGAGCATGCTCTCTCAGCGAATACCTCATTGGTACGCCGTTAACCACAAACCAGCATTCCTTCTTCTTCTCCGTACAAGCAGCCCTGAGAGTGAGCATGGACATTGCCTGCATCCTATGGTGTTTTTCTATCGGCATGTGGAAAAAATGTCTGAATTGGGGATGTTCGTGGAACCATCGCCTCTCCTCTGCATCAAGTTTGTTTATCTTCTCCACCGCCTTGGCAATGAAGCAAAATGTCGCAATCTTCGTTGTCTCCCTATAGTGGGAAGGACTGAAGTACATATTCAAAGGCTGTAATACTTCAGTTTCTTCTTATTCTTGTTCTCGCCTTGTCTCTCGTTCTTCTCCTTCTTCCTGATCTTGCCTTCTCTCTGATTCACGTGGTTGAGCCGTCACGCTTTGTAAGTCATCTTCTTCATTTCTCAACGCCAGACGTGGACCACGCCTCGCCTCCATCTTCGTACGAGCCATTCCCTGCACAAATATGTCAACAAATGAATCATAATATCCACACAAAATCATTAATCACTTTTCGAATTCCCTAACTCGCGAACCCAATTCTCTGTTTCCGATCAGAACCTACATTCTCAATTCATTTCCTAACATTGAATTCTCTAATTTCCGCACATAATCGATTCCGTAACATCGAATTCGATTTCTCCAATTTCCCAAATCCAATTCATAAACGAAATTAGGGTTCTCACCTTCTCCCGATGGAATCCTAAATCTCTACGCCAAAAGGATTCGACGAGTAGAGCGGAACACGAGTTGTGAAAAAAAAAACGGAACCCAAAAGAAACCGGAGCGAAGCGACAGTGAAAAATCAGGAAAGAAAGGGAGTTCAAACGGGATAAAATGAGCTTGAGACACGGTTTTTCCCGTGTTTTCTTTGTTAAAATGATTTCGACCCGATTGCAATTGGTTTGTCTAAATGGGTGGATAATTTCTTGGTTGGGTCAGTAATATTGAAAATCTATTCAGGGTTATTTCGACAATTTACAACTTTCTGATTTAAAAGAAAATCGAAAAGAAATTTCAAGTTATAACCAGGGTAAACCAGGTGCGTTTTGCTCGCACAAGACCACCACAGCCATTGTTCCCAAGAAACAAGAGACCAAGAGACAAGATGGATCTAGAATTTTGGTAATCGATGTCCAGGTTTCTTGAATAAATTTTATATTAGTTATTTGGGTACTATATTTGATAAATTTATTATTTATGTATGAATACTTTAAGCTGTTTGGAAAAGCCCGAATTCAATATGGGCCGTAACGATGAGACCCATCATACTTAATCTGGAAACAAGGACAAAATGCTAAGGATTCCAGCTCTTCATGCTTACTCCTTTTCAGGTAAAGCTTGAAGAGCTGGAATCTGAACTTGTCGAAATCAATGCTAATAATGACAAGTTGCAGCGGTCTTATAATGAGCTTGTAGAGTACAAGCTCGTTCTTGACAAGGTAATATGTTTTCATTTTACTAAAACCACACTGTTATATATATGCTACGTCCCCGTATTACACATAAAGTCCTATCTTTTGTTGATTTGGTTTGTAACTAAATACACAGCTTTCTGGATCTATAAATATATACAATTTAACTATACTAAGTGGATAAATTTTGGTCAACATTAGTTTTGAGAGGTGTAAAGGGATTTCCAAAGTGCAAAATGCATATTTAAACTGTGATGGTTAAAGCATTCATGTGGATATTTTCCTTTTCTAGGCTGGTGAGTTTTTTTCTTCAGCCCATAGAAGTGCTACAGCCCAACAGAGTGAGATTGAATCACAACAAGTGGGTGAAGACACCCTGGAGTCTCCTTTGTTGCAGGAAGTACGGAAGCTGCCACTGTTTTACTTCTTCCAGTTGTGTTTTCTGAAAATAGCCTTACAAGCTTTCCTTTCTGACAGGAGCAGTCTATTGATCCAACAAAGCAAGTAAAGCCTGGATTTCTCACTGGGCTGGTGCCTTGTGAAAAGTCTATGGTTTTCGAGAGGATCTTATTTCGTGCAACTAGGGGCAACATCTTCATACGACAGTCTGTCATTGAGGAGTCCGTCGTTGATCCCAACTCTGGGGAGAAGGTTAGCCGCTTATGTCCTACTCGCAGATTCTCTTTGACATAGAAAATACGGCCTTTATCTGTAAAGGATACAAGAAGGGAAACATCTTTATTACATTATATTGTGTATCTTCATACTTGGTAGTTTCTGTAATTACATTAACCTAGGACCTCTCCTCTGTACAAGTATATATATTGTCGTGTCCTCTTGAGAGATGAATAAGATTCTCATTCTACATGGTATCAGAGCAGGTTTAATAAACCTTTTTTTTTTCCTGCCGCCTCTCCCTCTTCTTTCTTCTCTCTCTCCTCCTCCTCTTCTTCGCTTTCTCTTTCTCTTCTCAAATGGCAGCCACAAACGAAGTCATTGACATTGCCCAACTCACGGTCAACAATGTCAATATGTCCAATATCACCAAGCTCAACTCCACCAATTATCTGATGTGGAGTCTCCAAGTCCACGCATTGCTTGACGGCTATGACATCGCCGGATATCTCGATGGATCTGTGGTGTCTCCACCACAAACTCTTACCAGCAATGGTGTCACCTCTGTCAATCCAGCGTATACACAATGGAAACGAAAAGATCGCCTAATATACAGCGGTCTGATTGGTGCTATCTCATTGACGATTCAACCAATCCTCGCCACCTCGCGGAGTTCTGCCGAGATCTGGAAAACACTGGCCTCCACCTACGCCAAACCCAGCCGAGGCCACATCAAACAGGTCAAACATCAACTCAAGCATTCCTCCAAAGGAACAAAGTCTATTGATGAGTACATTCGTGGACTCATCATGAAGTTTGATCAACTAGCGATCCTTGGCAAACCGATTGACCATGAGGACCAGCTAGAATTCATTCTCGAAGGCTTACCTGAAGACTACAAGGCGGTGGTAGATCAGATTAAAGGTCGTGATACACCTCCATCAATCACGGAAGTTCACGAGAAACTCCTAAACAGAGAAGCGAAGCTGCTGTCTGATGTCTCGCTCTCTGTGGAAACTCCGATCACTGCCAATGTTGCAAACACGCGCCCTCGCCACGCTGCTGATAGACAGATCCATCGCTACAACCAGTCTTGGAGTTCCAACTCCTCCCACCGTCCATACAATAAGCAGCGACAGGACACTCGTGTTACACGAGGCTATCAAGGAAAGTGTCAACTCTGCGGTGTACAGGGCCACAGTGTAAAGACATGCCCGCATCTCGCATCTCAAGCAAACATGGCACCTCCTAGCTCGATGCAACAGCCTCAACGCAACTGGCAACCTCGAGCCAACCTCTCAATTGGCTCACCGGATCCTGCGACAGCATGGCTCATGGACAGTGGAGCAACCCATCACATGACAAGTGACCTCAACAACCTTGCTCTCCATCACCCATACACTGGTGATGACAACGTCCTCATTGGCGATGGCTCAGGTCTTTCAATCACTCACATCGGTTCAAAAACCATTCCCACTCCCTCTCGACCCTTAAACTTAACCAATATCCTATGTGTCCTTCACATACACAAAAACCTAGTTTCTGTCTATCGATTATGCAATTCTAACAAGGTTTCTGTTGAATTCTTCCCTGCTCATTTTCAGGTGAAAGATCTCTGCTCGGGGGTCCCATTGCTCCACGGCAAGACTAACGGAGAGCTTTACGAGTGCCCTCTCTCTACTATTTCGATTACATCTTTTTTTGCTTCCTCTCAACCAAAACCCACTTTGGCCGATTGGCACTATCGCCTAGGCCATCCCTCACAACCAATTCTCAATAAAATTATGTCTCAGTTTTCTCTTGTTTGCTCCCATTCTTCTTCTAAAAAGTCTCTATGTATGGACTGCTCAATCAATAAAAGTCACAAGCTTCCTTTTCACCAAACAACTCTCAAATCCACTCATCCCCTTGAATACATCTTTTCCGATGTCTGGTCCTCCCCACTAATCTCTGTTGACAACTACAAATATTATTTGGTGCTAGTTGATCACTACACCAGAAACACATGGCTTTATCCTTTAAAAAGAAAATCTCAAGTCATTGATGTGTTCAAACCTTTTAAGGGGCTTGTTGAGGCAAAGTTCAAAACCAAGATAGGCACACTATACACGGACAATGGAGGAGAGTTCATTGCACTTCGTTCACTCCTCTCTGCTTCTGGAATCGCACATTTCACGTCACCACCTCACACGCCGGAGCACAATGGTGTCTTGGAGAGAAAGCACCGCCACATAGTTGAAACCGGTTTATCTCTTCTCACTCATGCTGGATTGCCGAAGAGCTATTGAACCTACGCCTTCGCCGCAGCCACGTACCTGATCAACAGACTTCTGACCCCAACTTTGCAGATGGATTCTCCCTACCACAGACTCTTTCGTGAGGATCCTAACTACTCTAAAATAAGAGTATTCGGATGTCTGTGTTTCCCGTGGTTAAGGCCGTACAACAACAACAAGCTTGAGAATCGATCAACACCGTGTATCTTCCTGGGTTACTCTTTAACTCAGTCAGCCTATCTCTGCCTCCAACCGAGCTCCGGTCGCATCTATGTCTCCAGACATGTCAAATTTGATGAATCGGTCTTCCCCTTCCACTCTCTCTGCAAACCAGAAAATAAACCCCTTTCCTATACTACATCAACACCCAATCCACCAGTTGAACAAATTCGCCTTTCTCCGCCACTCGTACTGCCTCCTCAGTCGCCGGAACGGGGACCATCGAGCTCGGATCTTCACCAACCTGGGAATTTGACAGACGAAGGTATTCTCTCTAACCCAAATTCGATTGCAGGTCGCGACAGTGACGTACCCTCTCCATTAGGCCCAATAACATCAGCCAATGAAGCTCACTCTCCTAATTCCCATACTTCAAGCCCATCCGGCCCAACAAACTCAAACCAGCCCAACCAATCCGAAAATAACCAAGCCCACTCTGAAAACTCCACTGATTCAAATCCGTCCAGCCCAACAAACCCAGACCCACCTAATCAATCCTCATCGTCTTCTTCCTCCTCCGACGATAACGCCGATAACCTACACCCACAGAACACCCATTTGATGCAAACACGTCGGAAAAACAACATCATCAAACCAAATCCCAAATACAACCTATATGTAGCCCTATCCACTTACATTCCCCTTGAACCGTTGACTCTCAATCAAGCGATGAAAGACAAACGATGGCGTGGTGCTATGTCAGGCGAGATAGATGCGTTTGCAATCAATAGAACCTTCAGCCTGGTCCCGCGACCACAAAACAAAAACGTCGTTGGCTGCAAGTGGCTTTACACCAACAAATATCTTTCCTCGGGTCTCCACCAACGCTGTAAAGCACGCCTAGTAGCCAAGGGCTACAACCAACAGCTTGGCCGTGATTATACAGACACCTTCAGTCCGGTAATCAAATCTGCTACAATCCGCACTGTTCTTGATATAGCTATTACCAAAGGATGGCCTCTACTTCAGTTAGATGTCAATAATGCATTCCTCCAAGGCACGTTGAATGAGGAAGTGTATATGGAACAACCACCAGGTTTTGTTGATCCCGACCATCCCACTTACGTCTGTCGACTACACAAAGCAGTTTATGGCCTCAAACAGGCATCCAGAGCCTGGTACACCGAGCTCAAGTCTTACCTGCTTAGCATCGGATTTCAGAACTCTCTTGCTGACACATCCTTGTTCATCATGCGAATTGGTAATGACTACCTCTATCTGTTAGTCTATGTCGACAATATCCTTGTCACGGGAAGTAGTAAAGCAGCCATTGATCGCATCTTTGTGTCTCTGCTAATCGTTTCTCCATTAAAGATCCTGAGGAGTTGAACTATTTCTTGGGGCTCGAGGCACATCGTACACCGGCTGATCCTAACAATGCTTTGGTTGCTTTTGGTGTTAGAGAGACCAATCCAAGAGTGGTTTGGGATGAGGATGAGAGGAGACAAGGCAAGCGTACAACAAGGATAAGAGGAAGAAAGTTGACGGAAGGAACACCACTTTCTCCAAGATATTTACAGCCACCCGTCCCTAAGGAGAAAAGGAAGGCGAGCTCATCAATGGACTACACCATTGATGATTTCAACTTCATGGCAAGAAGGTTCCCTAGCAATTTGCCCTTTGATGTCGCTTGCAACAAGAGCCCTTACCTTCAAGAATTTGTATGGACACATGATTGGAGTTTAGCCGAGGTGGAGAAGATGTATAATGAAGCACCAGAGGAAATGCCTACGCCAAGGACACTACACAAGCTTCATGACCCAGGTTACTTTCTTATACATTGCTCCATCAATGACAAATTATTTGATGATGCACTATGCGATTCCGGTTCAAGTGTGAACCTCATGCCGGCTGTGATAGCAAGAAGTTTGGGATTGATTGAGTCCATGGAACGGACCAACATGGGCATAAAGCTTGCCAACAGCTCTTCATTCAAACCACTTGGCAAGGTAAAAGATGTTCAACTTTCCTTTGAAGATTGCATCATTCCAGCCGATTTCTATGTGGTTACTATGGAGGATCCGAAAGACCAAGCCCTTCTACTTGGGAGATCCTTCTTAACAACAGCTGGAGAAATCATGGATTGGCCAAACAGGAGGATCTCACTAGCCAATGTTAACAAGGACACCTATTATGTTGCTGCACCTCCCGGTTTCTCATCCAAAAGATTTCGGTACACAAGTGGAGGAGAAGGCTCACAACAAGGTTACTTGATCAAGGAAGTGTTACAAGACAAGATGCACTTGGAGCCATCCAGTACTAGGAGCTTCCTACAGCCTCCACACTTGCCTAACACCTAAGGAACACAAGGAGTCGAGCTATAAAGACATAAAACTAGCGCTTATGGGAGGCAACCCATATTTTTCAATTCTTTTTACCTTATGTTTTGGTTTTATTATTAACTTGAATTTTTTGGGAATTTTATAAAATCCACAAAAAAATAAGCATGTTTTAGGATTAAGTGCCAAAGAAGACTATCAAAGGAGTTTTGCATACTTCATGAGCCGGTTCAACCCACCCATTCATCCCACCCGGCGGTTTCAAGAAAGTTTCACAAAAAAGGGCAACCAAGGAACAAGAACAGTGCGGTCAAGACCTTGGGATGCTAAAGGAGGATTAAGGAGACAAATCGGTCGAAGAAAATCACTCAAAGGTCGAGTCAAATGGGAGATATCAAGTCCGGTACCATTTTCCCGCCAACACGAGTGAGGAGGAGCCCCCAACCGACCATCTCACAAACGGCTCTACCAAAGTCCACCAAACTTCACAGGCGACCAAACAACACTATGTTGGTCGGCAAATCCAAAAGATAGGACGGAGAAATGTTGACGGATCAGGAGATATGCAAAGATGTCTCATCCGATCGCTAGCGGTGCACCCAAAGGCCGGCACAACCAAAATCACGGCATGGAGATACCACCAGCTGGAGATGGATCCTTGAAGCTTCAACATCATTATTCCAGAAGAAAATCAAGGGACGAACGAGCAAATCACAACGAAGTCAAGAAAACTCTTCCCGGAGCCGAATTGACCACTTTGTGAAGGAACTCTCAAACCGCTCGTCTGTTTGACCTAAAACTTCTCCAGTAGTCATAAAATATGAGGTTGGTCGACGGAATTTCAAGCTTGGTCGGAAAATTCGTCCTCATTGGAGCTGTGGACTATTGCACTCTCTCCGGATCGTTCGGATGAAGCACCAAGTGACGGCTCTCTCAAACCGCTCGTTCGTTTGGCCCCAAACTTTGCCACAGCTCCTAAAATATATGACTGGTCGATGTAATTTCAAGATCGGCCAGCGAAATGTTCACGGTTCACGCTGTGGTCCCTCACATCACCTTCCGGCCGACCGAAGGATCCACCCGATGCAGAATTTTCAAAACCACTCGACAAAATCACCTGAAACTCCACCAGCGGCTCTAAACCATCATATTGGACGGTAAAATTTCAATCCCGTTCATAAAATTCTTAACGGTTTGTTATGTGGTTCACAACACTCATTTTTTGTCGACAAATGAGCCTTACACGACCAAACTGAAAACCGGCCGGAATCATACCTGGAGATTGAAAACTCACCAACCAAATCCATCTAAGGAATGATTTGATGCTGTCATATCACACTTGGAGTCCCTCAACAAAGCAAAACCGCTCTTCATGACCTATGGTCACACTTTGGTAACACAATCCAAAACACATTCACATCAAATTCACTTTTCTTTTCAACCCCTCTTAATTGGATTTGCTTCCACCGGGACGGTGCAAGTTAAGTCTGGGGGGATTACTAACAAGTTTGTTCTTTTTGACTTTTCATTTTTCATTTTTCTTTGAGTCGTTTTATTGAGTCAAAATTTTGTCCGAGAATTATGACATTTTCTTTGAAACTAACCATGTACACTAATGTTTAAGTGACCATTGAAACAGTATTTGGCAACACATTCATTCAATGTACACTTTGAGCAGATCGGTCTACCAAAAATGGCCACATTTCCAAAAAGCCGATGGAGGATCCATCTTTGACTCCACACCTAAATGAACTTAACCTTCTCAGCTAGGGGCTTGGTTTTACAAAGGGCACGACTCTTCATCCTCACCAAATAGTGAAAGTCTATGTGAGTTCGGTTTCCCCTCTCTCTCCCCTCCAATTTTAAGAAAAAGCATCAAGGTCCAAGTAAACGGGGATTAGGTGGCAACCACCATCAATACTCGCGTATATGGAAGACCTTTTGATCCAAGTAACCGGGGATTAGGTGGCTACAACCATCAATACTCGCGTCTATGGAAGATCCATCAAAAACCTCCACAAAGAGGAGAAGAAGTCGAATAAAAAAATACCTTGCTACCCTAAAAAAGGGATCGATCGACTTATGGAGTGAGAAGAGAGAGAGGTGAAACAAGCGCCAAGACAAGTGTTTAAACACAAGAGGATGAGAAAGAGATCATGAACCCTTTGATCGATATCCTCTAGTTGAGACAACACCTTTAAAAACTAAAGGAGTCAAAGGAGGTGAGCCCGGATGGTCATATGGAGTGTGGGTCATGCGTCGCGGAGAAGTAGAATTGGGCCATTTGGAGCAGATATGCGGCCTAGGATCTTTTTCTCCCAAGACATGTCCGTCTGGCGAGTAAAAGGAGGTGAGCCCGGATGGTCATATGGAGTGTGGGTTACTTTGGGATGACTGTTAAACTCAATGTAAGTACTTATGTCCCTCATCACAAAGCCAAAACCGTTTTTCATGTGGATTACTAAAACATAAGCTAACATGGATTTTCAAAATGCATTGAGAGTTCTCATGTTTTCAAACCTCTTTTCCTTTCTTAGTTTGCTTGAGGACAAGCAAAAGGCTAAGTCTTGGGGAGTTGATATATCCATATTTTACATGTTTTTACCTTGGTTTTTCTTATGTTTTCTTACTTAATAATAATGATTTTGTATCCAAGAGGTAGTTTTCTTGTATATTGTGGTTTTGGGAAGCAAACAGGTCAAAATGGCAAAAAGAAGGAAAAATGGAGCAAAAGAACTTCAAACAATGATCCATGCAAGTTCCCAAGTCAAGAGCTTCAACAAAACTCAAGTTAGCCGATTTCCGCATACGGACAGAATCGAAGCATCCGAAAGATGACCGCGGCAAAGGAGCTTTCCGACGCCCAAATCATGATATCTTTATATGCAAAGATAGATAAATGAGTCATGCGTCGCGGCGAAGTAGAATTGGGCCATTTGGACCAGATATGCGGCCTAGGAGCTTTTTCTCCCAAGACATGTCCGTCTGGCGAGTAAGTGAAGCCCACGGAGCTTGGATAAGCGAAATGGACCGGGATCACTGCGGACCGAGCCTGGACTTCATCAAGAATCAAGCCCACACCATTTCACGCGATCATAAGGTGGCAGCCGCGCCTCACTCAAGACTTGGTGAGCAAGTTCAAGCGAGGAGAAGAAATGGAAAGTTTCCTCTTCTCTTTTGCGCCTTAAATCAGCTGACCTAGCCTCCCCTCACCTATATATACTTGCTTTTAGCCTCTTGTATCGACATCAGAATATCATAGAACACAACTCGAAACTCTCTTTTCAGTCAATAAACCGGAGCCACTTAGGTGGTCTCCTTGTTATTTCCTCTCTTTTTGCATCTTGTACATACTCCCATGTTTTAGCTTAAGTCTAGGGTTTTAGAGGTTTCTCTCTATGGAGGAGTCACGGTTTGATCTCTATCACTCCGCCTCCTACAATTAGAACCATGAGACTCTCTCTACTCCTTTAGACTCATCGTTGAATTATGGATCCTTCCAAGAGGATATGATATAATTGCCTTCAATAATCGGTTGTTGAATAAAGGGAAAACCCCATGGTTCTTCATCTTTATTTGCGCCTCATGCTTGTTGCTAGAGTAGCTAACTAGCGACATGATTTAAGGTTGATATACTCTCCAAAAGCTTGTTATATCTCCGGATCTAGTATTTGATGAGCAATAAGTCTTAAGCTATGAAAGTAGACTTAAGGATTATTGTAAACAATCATTACTTAAACCTAAGGCATACCTCACTCTTCAATGACCATGCGACAGCTGAGTCCATTGGTTTAAGAGGTATAGGTGGTCGGAGCCACGAAAGTGGGATGATCACATCATAGTGTTTTGAGTTTAGGAATTCGATTTGACAATCTTTTCAATTGATTTGGCATATGTTCTCACAGTTTGTCCTTGTTCATTTGATGTTGTTTGTACAGCTTGCATTGTTATTTACTTTTTCTTATAAAACAAAAACACAAAACCCCTTGCATATTATTGATTTAGCTTGGCCAAATCTTAACAAATGTGTAGTGTGCAATTCGCATTCTCTTGTGGATCGACCCCTAAGTACTACAACAACATGTTGTGCACTTGCAACCATGTTTTGCTTAGGGTTTTTATTACTTGTATACATCCCACACCCACACATGCATCAGATACGCTGTCAATCGTCTTTCTCAGTTCATGCATAGACCCACTGAAGACCATTGGCAAGCTGCTAAAAGAGTTTTGAGATACTTGGCGGGAACGGCAACTCATGGGATCTTCTTCTCAGCCAAGAACTCACTTACTCTCCATGGCTTCTCAGATGCAGATTGGGGAGGTGACTCTGACGACTATATCTCCACTAATGCGTATGTTATCTACCTTGGCTCCCATCCGATCTTCTGGTCTGCAAAGAAACAAAAAGGTGTTTCACGTTCCTCAACTGAAGCAGAGTATCGAGCAGTTGCCAACACTGCCGCGGAGATACGATGGATCTCCAACCTTCTTACTGAGATGGGAATTGCACCTACAGCAAAACCAGTGGTCTACTGTGACAATGTAGGAGCAACATTCCTTTGCGCCAATCCGGTATTTCATTCTCGCATGAAATACATCGCGCTTGATTATCACTTCGTCCGGGGCCACATTCAGCAAGGGATACTACGAGTTGCACATATCACCACCAAAGATCAACTTGCGGACGCATTAACGAAGCCACTACCTCGTACACGCTTCATAGAACTGCGAGACAAGATTGGAGTTGTCAAGACACCTCCATCTTGAGGGGGCGTGTAAAGGATACAAGAAGGGAAACATCTTTATTACATTATATTGTGTATCTTCATACTTGGTAGTTTCTGTAATTACATTAACCTAGGACCTCTCCTCTGTACAAGTATATATATTGTCGTGTCCTCTTGAGAGATGAATAAGATTCTCATTCTACAATATCTACTGCAGGAGTTCTGAAACAACCAAGCTTTTTTTTTTTTTTATAATTAGCCCAGATCAACATTCCCATAAATATTAATCCTCAACAGCTAATTCAACAACACAATGCGGAAGAAACCAATATTATTAAATCATAAATAAACGTTCAACAAATAACCAATAAAGAATAAAACCAACAAGCAACCTAAATCAGGTTTGCTACATTATTAAGAATAAACTAACACCCTAAGAATTCCTTGTCAACCACAACAATAACGCCAATATCAAATTCCTAATCTCATCATCCTCTTCTCTCGGTCTCTTTCCGCGGAAGAACATTGCTGTTACCTGCATCACATTGGAATAGAGATGCGTAAGTATTATCATAAATACTTAGTGAGTGGATCATCCTGCCTACAGGCCAATTACGTCAAACAATAGACAATACATCACAATAAACAACAACCATAACAATGCAACCACAATAACATCAACTACCTGTCAAGAAACCCACGTTTCCTGACACCCAGGTCGGTGTCGACCGACACCTCTATGGTGTCGATCGACGCCAGCCTTCTGAGTGTCGATCGACACTCATCGAGTGTCGGTCGACACCAGCTCGACGCCCAGACACCAAAAGCTACGAAAATCGCAATCAACAATCACAAACTCATAATCAAGGGTTTTCAACGCCCCAATACAATCCAAAACACGATTTCCACTATAAACAACTCAAGAACACAACCAAAACTCGAAATCAAACAACCTCTATTGATTAACGGACCTACAGTCACGCACTCACCTTAGAAACGGATTGAAAGGAAGGAAAGGAGAAGGAACAATGAAGAACAGCAACAGATTCAACCCAGAAACTCAGAAATCACCTCCAATCCTCCAAAAATCGCCTCTGAAACTTGATATCTCGAAACTTGTGCCTTTCTCGCGGCCACAGGGCTTTTAAAACGCGAAATAGGGTTTTCACGCCCTAAACCGGACAAAACCAGCCGACTTGAATCAAACCGGTCTATTTCTCAATAACCGGTGTCGATCGACACCCTTCCTTGGTGTCGGTCGACACCCATCGACCAAAACCAACCCAACTCGATTCGATCGACTTAAACCGGAAATCAACCCCGATAACCGGTGTCGATCGACACACCCCTTTGGTGTCGATCGACACTAAGCATTCAGAAGCTTTTCACACACTTTCTTCGAGATAAATGAACCTTAGACCAACTGTACAACAATCAAACAAGAACATGTACAGTTAATCCTCGATTCGCACCTCAAAGAGCATATGTAATCGACTCCCGAACCCCTAATGTCGTCCGATACCAACTCTAAACACAACTTTCCGGTTCGCGGATGTTACAATTCTCCCCCACTAAACTGGATTCGTCCTCGAATCCCAACACAAACGTCTCTCAAAGACCTCAAAACTCACATTTTTAGTCCTATGTTATACGCATGTCTCCAAGATATTATTACTCTCAATACCGTAACCTACCATCACGATATCCATATTGCGGCCCACCGCCACAATATCCATACTGCGGCCCACCGCCCAGTATCCAAACCGCGACCCACCGTCACGAAAACAACCCATATCGAGGTAGCGACCCCCAATATAAGTCCGTCGGGCACCTACCGTCCCAACACAAATAGAACCACCGTCTACAAGGCCCACCGCCTCTAGACAAAACGAGTAATAAAATCTGAAACGCGTACCAACATATGACTAAAAACCTCCAATGACCCCACCGGCCAAAGAAACTTGTAACATCCCAACCATAACCAAAAATATGAGGCAAAACTCCATCTCATATAACTCCAAAAATGTATATCGTACAACAAAACGAAAATACATAAATCCAAAACCAACAACAACAAAACCAAAAACAAGACTAGAACCACAAAGATGAAGAAGCTCACTCCACAGCCTGCTTGTCGAACCACTTTCCGAACTTCAGCTTCATCTTTGCCTCTGGCTCCCAAGTCTGCTCCTCTGTGCCACTACAGTCCCACAAGACTCTCAACAATGGCACCCTCTTGTTCCGCAGAACCTTGACTCTCCTCTCAAGAATCCTCACAGGAACTGCCGGAACTGTCATATCTGGCTGAAGATCCTCCGGAATCTCAACCACCACCTCCTCTGAAGGACGCAAACACCTCCTCAACATGGAAACATGAAACACCTTGTGAAAGGCGCTCATAATCGGTGGCAACTCCAACCGATAAGCCACTGGCCCAACTCGCTCCACCACTGGAAACGGACCTATAAAACGCGGACTGAGCTTGTTCTCTGCTATGGACCTGTTAGGGCCCCTCAACATAGCCATCTTGAGATAAACTCTATCTCCCACCTGAAACTCAAGCTCACGTCGCCGCCTATCTGCATAACTCCTCTGTCTATCCTGAGCCTCCTTCATGTTCAGCCTCAAGACACGAATCTTCTCCGTCGTCTCCTGAACAAAACTAGCTCCAAACATGTTGCGCTCCCCCACTTGGGTCCAACATAAGGGTGTCCTACATGGCCTCCCATACAGAGCCTCATAAGGAACCATACCAATACTAGACTGAAAACTGTTGTTGTAGGCAAACTCTGCCAAACACAGATGATCAGCCCAATGACCACCCCAATCCAGTACACACATCCTAAGCAGATCCTCCAAAGTCTGAATAGTCCTCTCTGACTGCCCATCTGTCTGCGGATGATACGCTGTACTCATATGCACCTTAGTACCCATCTCAGTCTGAAACGCCCTCCAAAACTCTGAAGCAAACCTCGGATCTCTATCCGACACAATACTGGCTGGCACTCCATGCAGCCTCACAATCTCTCGCACAAACTTTCTAGCCAAAACAGCCGCTCCGTCTGTCTTCTTGATGGCCAAGAAATGTGCTGACTTGGTCAAGCGATCCACAATGACCCAAATAGCATCGAAAGTCCGTGAGATCGGCAATCCCACAACAAAATCCATAGTGATCATATCCCACTTCCACTCTGGAATGGGTAAACTCTGCAAAAGACCACTAGGCACCTGATGCTCTGCCTTGACCAAAGAACAAGTGTTGCACCTCACAACCCAATCTGCCACATCCCTCTTCATTCCAACCCAATGATAATACCGTTTGAGGTCACGGTACATCTTGGTCGCACCCGGATGAATCGAAAACTTGCTCGAATGAGCCTCTCTCAAAACCTCATGCCTCAACTCCTCATCCTTGGGCACACAAACTCGCCCACGAACCAAGATAGTCCCATTCGAAGAGACCTGATACTCAGAACCAACTGCCTGCGAAGCATCGATCAAACCCTGATCACTCTGCTGCGCCACTCTGATCCTACTGAGTAAATCTGCCTGGTCAGCTGCCTCTAAACCCAAAGGCTCCTCTGAAATAGCACAAAGACGCAATGTGCTAATCTCGCTGACCAAAGCCTCAACACCACGCTCTCTATCTGAATCAACCCTCCGTCGACTCAAAGCATCTGCCACCAAATTGGCCTTGCCCGGATGATACACAATATCCAGGTCATAGTCTGCCAGAAACTCCACCCAACGCGTCTGCCTCGCATTCAGCAAAGGCTGAGTGAAAATATGCTGTAGACTCTTGTGATCTGTGAAGATCTACACTCTACCACCATACAAATAAGACCTCCAAATCTTGAGCGCAAAAACCACTGCTCCCAACTCAAGATCATGCGTAGGACGGTTGCGCTCACTGCCCTGCAACTGCCTCGAAGCATAGGCAATCACTCTGCCCTCCTGCATCAAAACACAACCAAGTCCAACACCTGAAGCATCTGTGTACACGACATATGGCTTCCCCGGGTCGGGTAATGCCAAAACTGGTGTATTAGTCAACATCTCCTTGAGCTTCCCAAAGCTCTCCTCGCACTCATGCGACCACACAAACGGCACATCCTTGCCAGTCAACCTCGTCATCGGCTGAGACATACTCACAAACCCCTTGACGAACCTCCTGTAGTAGCCTGCTAAACCCAGAAAACTCCTGATCTCGGTAGCACTACTCGGTCTAGGCCAATCTCTGATAGCCTCAATCTTAGCCGGATCCACAGAAACTCCCTCTGCAGAAACAATATGGCCAAGAAAACCCATCTCCCTCTGCCAAAAGCTGCACTTGCTCAACTTAGCATACAACTTCTGCTCTCGAAGCTTCTCCAACACAAGCCTCAAATGAGTCGCATGCTCCTCTGGACTCCTCGAATACACCAAAATATCATCGATAAAAATGATGACAAACACGTCCAAAAACTCCCTGAACACGTCGTTCATCAATCTCATAAACGCTGCCGGCGCATTAGTCAAACCAAAAGGCATGACCACAAACTCAAAATGCCCATACCTCGTCCGAAAAGCTGTCTTCCGGACATCTGCCTCATCTATCGGAATCTGATGATAACCCGATGCCAAGTCAATCTTGGAGAACCAAGTAGCACCTCTCAACTGATCCAACAACTCATCGATCCTCGGAAGTGGGTACCTGTTCTTCACTGTGACTCGGTTGAGTCCCCGGTAATCAATGCACAACCGAAAACTGCCATCCTTCTTCTTAACAAACAACACTGGCGCTCCCCACGGCGAAACACTAGGTCTGATGAACCCTTTACTCAAAAGGTCCTCTAGCTGCTTCTTCAGCTCTGCCATCTCTGCTGGAGCCATCCTGTAAGGTGTCTTCGATATCGGAGCTGTCCCAGGCTCTAACTCAATCGTGAAAGGATCTGACCGAGATGGTGGCAATCCCTTCAGCGACCGAAATACATCCTCGAAATCCTAGACAACCTGAATATCCTGCAGACTCACCTCACCACTGGACTCTGTCATAGTGATCGTCGCCAAATAGGCTTCGCAGCCCCGCTCTAACAACTGCTCTGCCTGAATAGCTGAGATCACTATACTCCTTGAAGTCGGTCTCACTCCCTGATAAACCAACCTCCCCGCATCTCGCTCAAACACAACTCTACCTCTGTAGCAATCCAGATGAACTCGGTATAGAGATAACCAGTCCATCCCCAAAATCACGTCATACAGCTCCACCGGACTGATGACTAAATCTGCTGGCATAGACTGCCCCACAATCTGCACATCCACTGCTCTAGCTCTGCCCGAAGTAGCCAGATAACCACCACCGGCCACCTTGACAAAGCCTGAAGCCTCACCAACGCTACTCCGAATACCACTACCCTCATCTCTCTCCGGAGTAATGAAGCAATTAGATGCTCTCGAGTCAAACAACACGTGAGACTCAAAACCGCCAACTAACAAGGTCCCTACACAATTCCACAAGTGTTGAGAACCTCTAACTCTATCACAGTAAAATAACAGAAACAGACAACACCAACAATTCTACCTTAAGAATTTAGAAGTCTGAGTCAAGATTTTACCTGTGATCTGGCCTGACTGACTGGTCTGGCCCACTTCTGCCGAAGTATAAACTCTCGGCGCTCCACCCGACTGCAACGCCGCAACCTGCACTACTGACTGAATAGCCAACGGCTGAATCGTCGCTGCCACTGCTCTCTGCTGCAACTTGGGACACATTGTCTTGATATGCCCCGGCTCCCTGCAGTAGAAGCACACTGTCGACTCTCTGGATCCCGCCCTCTTGGGGCAAGTCGCAACTCTGTGATCCAGACTCCCACAACCAAAACAACCACCCGTACTCGGGCTACTAGCAGATATCTCCTCTGCTCTCCTCTTCTGGCCCTGCGCAGGCCTGCTGCCCCTGCCGTAACCAGAACTGTACCCTCTACGCTGCTGATGCTGCTGCTGGCCCCGAGGATGGGTAGCAGGAGCAACTGCAACTGGAACAACTGCCGAGCTCACCGGCTCACGCAAGTTCTCCTCAATGGAATCTGCCAACTCCACTAAACCCGCTCTGGTGTGGTACATACCACCTCTGCACTGCGTCCTGATGTTCCTCCGAAGCCCCTGGAGAAACCTCGACGTCAACGCCCGCTCACTGATCAGCTCGCCACCCGAATGAACCAACAATCTGCAGAACTCTGCATCATACTCCCGTACAGACCTCTCACCCTGCGTCAAGTCCAGAAACCTCAACTGCAGCCTGTCACGAGCCTCCTGAGGGAAAAACTTGTGGTTGAACTCCTCGACGAAGTCAACCCAAGTCCAAACCTCTCTCCCGGTCCTAACAGACCTCCACCACAAATGTGCATCACCTCCAAGGTAGTGCACTGCCAACTCGACCTGAAACTGCTCTGGACAACGAACAGAATCGAAGTTCCTCTCTAACCTCTGACGCCACTCGTCAGCCTGCTCTGGAGTAACACCACCCTCAAACGTAGGCGTACCAATCCTCTGCATCTCCCTCATCATCTCACGATAAGGCGAAAACCCAACTGCAACACCCTGCTGCACCGCAGCCTCCTGCTGCTCAACAACACCGGCACCAACATGTGCCCCGGCACCAACCTGTGCCCCGGCCGCTGGAGGTGCAACCGGAGCCTGCTGTGGAACTGCCTGAGGAAGACGTGCCAACAACTGCGTCAGTAGCCCCACAATCAACTCTCCCTAAGCTAAAGCAGCGCCCCCACCGGGAACCGCTCCAGCTTCTGCGCCACCACTGGCACCTGAGTTAGCCCCACAGGCCAACGAAACAGACTGTGTCACCGACGCTGCCGCTACACTAGGCACTGCACTCTCTACGGAAACCTCAGCCTCTGGCACTCCACGACCAGCACCCCGACCTCCACGACCCGCTGCTCGCCCACCGCGACCAGCTCCTCTGCTCGCCCACCGCGACCAGCTCCTCTGCCCCCACGGGCTGCACCGCGACCACGACCACGGCCACGACCACGACCTGCGTCCATCTCTCTGCACTACCACCAAGTACAGAAAAAGAGCAAAGTCAACACACAAACCAAAACACAACACACCAAATATCCAACTCACTTACCCGCGGAAAACTGGAAGACCGAGAGGATGAGATTAAACCACTAATTGACTAACTCACATAATCAATTAATCACACAGTCCAATTCATCCAATTCTAACAGTCCTAAAACCGACTACGCTCTGATACCAAAATGAAACAACCAAGCTTTTTTTTTTTTTTTATAATTAGCCCAGATTAACATTCCCATAAATATTAATCCTCAACAGCTAATTCAACAACACAATGCGGAAGAAACCAATATTATTAAATCATAAATAAACCGTTCAACAAATAACCAATAAAGAATAAAACCAATAAGCAACCTAAATCAGGTTTGCTACATTATTAAGAATAAACTAACACCCTAAGAATTCCTTGTCAACCACAACAATAACGCCAATATCAAATTCCTAATCTCATCATCCTCTTCTCTCGGTCTCTTTCCGCGGAAGAACATTGCTGTTACCTGCATCACATTGGAATAGAGATGCGTAAGTATTATCATAAATACTTAGTGAGTGGATCATCCTGCCTACAGGCCAATTACGTCAAACAATAGACAATACATCACAATAAACAACAACCATAACAATGCAACCACAATAACATCAACTACCTGTCAGGAAACCCACGTTTCCTGACACCTAGGTCGGTGTCGATCGACGCCAGCCTTCTGAGTGTCGATCGACACTCATCGAGTGTCGGTCGACACCAGCTCGACGCCCAGACACCAAAAGCTACGAAAATCGCAATCAACAATCACAAACTCATAATCAAGGGTTTTCAACGCCCCAATACAATCCAAAACACGATTTCCACTATAAACAACTCAAGAACACAACCAAAACTCGAAATCAAACAACCTCTATTGATTAACGGACCTACAGTCACGCACTCACCTTAGAAACGGATTGAAATGAAGGAAAGGAGAAGGAACAATGAAGAACAGCAACAGATTCAACCCAGAAACTCAGAAATCACCTCCAATCCTCCAAAAATCGCCTCTGAAACTTGATATCTCGAAACTTGTGCCTTTCTCGCGGCCACAGGGCTTTTAAAACGCGAAATAGGGTTTCCACGCCCTAAACCGGACAAAACCAGCCGACTTGAATCAAACCGGTCGATTTCTCAATAACCGGTGTCGATCGAGACCTTCCTTGGTGTCGGTCGACACCCATCGACCAAAACCAACCCAACTCGATTCGATCGACTTAAACCGGAAATCAACCCCGATAACCGGTGTCGATCGACACACCCCTTTGGTGTCGATCGACACTAAGCATTCAGAAGCCTTTCACACACTTTCTTCGAGATAAATGAACCTTAGACCAACTGTACAACAATCAAACAAGAACATGTACAGTTAATCCTCGATTCGCACCTCAAAGAGCATATGTAATCGACTCCCGAACCCCTAATGTCGTCCGATACCAACTCTAAACACAACTTTCCGGTTCGCGGATGTTACAAGTTCAGTTGCTTTCTTACTTTATATAATTTCTATTTCCTCCTAGGCATATGGAAAACTGAGTTTGCTATATGTAATTTCTACGTTTTCTGATGCACATCTAATATTTGACGTTGGAACTGGCTCTATGGTTATTTCTGTTTTGTCGATCTATCTAGCCAAGAATTGTTCTACATGGAATTCTGGATTTGCTAGAAAAATATATTCTTATTCTGTTTCCCTCTACTAGGAATTGACTTTTGATCTAAAATAATGTTACAAGCTGAAAAAAATGTATTTGTTGTCTTCTATTCTGGGGAAAGAGCAAAAAGTAAAATTCTTAAGATATGTGAAGCTTTTGGGGCCAATCGCTATCCTTTCAGCGAAGAACTTGGCAGACAAGCTCAAATGATGACTGAGGTATGTATTATCTTTCAATATGTGAGTGATTCCGTGATTTCTCTTATGTCTCATGTCATGTGTTTCTATGTAATTTTTATTTGCACAACCTCTAACTTTTGTTTCTTGGCTAGATGATATGACTATGGATGAGGTTATGGACGAGGGACATGAACCGGAGCATGGAGCAAAGGACGGAGAGCTTGTAGCCGCGGATCAGCTTGTAGCCGAGGAGGCTTTGACCGGACTTATGGGTCCAATGTCTCGATCACGGACTAAGTCACTCAACCAAGTCTTTGGTTTGGTACTTAGGCACTTGGGCCAGGATGAGACAAAGATTACTCCAACCACTTTGGTTTTGGTAACAGCCCAAGAAGGTTGGTAATGGGATAAGTGTTGCTTGGGCACTCTTTTTCCCTACTAAGGTTTTGTCCCAATGGGTTTTCCTTAGTAGATTTTTAATGAGGCTTGAGTTAACGCTTCCCCCATTCATCCCATTGCCAATCCGACCCAGCCCACTTCAAGAGAGTATCCAGCAAGAGTTTTGGGTCACAATATTATCGATTTCTATCTTTGTTTTTCAAACTTGTGTTAGTTAATGTTTATGTAATTTACGAGCTAGATTGGAGTTTGTTCCAAGGCTAGTCTCTTCGCCTTCTTTCCCTTTCCTTCTCTTTATATCTCGTTTGTACTCTCTTGTTGAAGATCATCTTTCATTTTTTATTCAAACACTTTTATGCAAAGATCAATCTCGTTGTGTAATATCCATCGAAATCCCATTGTACTTTTTGTGTGTAATATCCACAAGTATCTTGGCCGGAGTTTAGAGATTCTTCCGCAAGTCTCATCAATCCAATGATCATCTCATCTATCCATCATCACGGTTCCTCGCCGAACCATAACTATCCCTACTCAACCTCAAAGAGTGCCGGTCTTAGGAGAATCTCATCACTAGAGTTATGGGTTATAATATAACTGATTGATTTATGGATATACTCTCTGCATAATGCTTATTGGGAGTTGCATTTACTGACCTTAGTTTCTAGTCGTTACAAATTTTATCCTCGCAATAATTAGCCTGTGATGGGAAGGTAAGCGTTTCTAGTTTGAGCAGTTGCTATATATCTTGGGAGTAGTGATTAATAGGTCTTTTGTTAAGAAGAAGTAAAGCATGTTAAGGCAATTTGTTGTACCAATTTGGGCCCCTGTTAGTTTTTGTGTGTTCTTTGGGTGGGATATGCTTATGCACACACGGTTTGTCCCTGGTGTGTGAGACTGAATCTTAGGCCAACGATTTATCTGCTGTCACGTTTTGCTATAACAAAATACTCAGAAACATTTAACCTTGTTTAGTCCTCTCATAATGTTTCAGGTTTCGGGTCGTTAGCAGAGATTAAAACTACCATAAGTGCTGGGTTGGATCAACGAAACATTCTTTTGGAGACCATTGGAGATAAGTTTGAGCAATGGAACCACAAGGTATTATATTATTTGGAGCTTTCGTCTCACTAGTATCCGGGTTAGGTGAGACCACTTATCATCATTAATCTTAACCCACGCAGGTTCGCAAAGAAAAAGCCATCTATCACACTTTAAACATGCTTAGTCTTGATGTGACTAAGAAGTGCCTTGTGGGTGAAGGCTGGAGTCCTGTCTTTGCAGCAACACAAGTGAGTAACTCTGGTTGCATATAATTGAAACTATTGCAGATGTACTAGTGCGATAGTGAGTTTAAAGTTCTGCATGTGCAGATTCAAGATGCATTGCAGCGTGCTGCGGTTGACTCCAATTCTCAGGTTGGATCAATTTTGCAAGTCCTGAGGACCAAAGAGACGCCTCCGACTTTTTTTCCGCACAAACAAATTTGCTAGTGCGTTCCAGGAAATTGTTGATGCATAAGGGTAAGCAACTCTCTCTAGAGCTTCATCTGCTCTTTGGGAACGAAGAATAGCAGATAATCATGTAGTTTTAATCTTTTGCCTCTTACACACTCATTAGAATATAAATTTTATGTTTCAGTTTCAACTATTTCTAACTTTGTATTAGCTTCCGTCTCCTTACACAACCTTGAGCACCCCTGATTTTTTTCTATAAGCTGTGTTTTCCCTTATCAATTTAGCTAGTAGAATCAACCATTGTTGCTTATTTTATTCTTTTTCTCATGCAATGTCCATTTGTGCTTCGTGTTTGTCGCTTGAGTTTCATTGATATTCTTTGATCACTACATTACGTTGCAGTGTGGCGAAATATCAGGAAGCGTATCCAAGTGTATTGACAATTGTTACCTTCCCCTTCCTGTTTGATGTTATGTTTGGTGATCAAAACCCGATACACTTATCCATTTGGCGTGGATCCAGTGTGGCATGGTATCCGCAGTGAGCTACCGTTTCTGAACTCGCTTAAGATGAAAATGTCAATCCTTCTTGGAGTTGCCCAAATGAACCTTGGAATCATAATGAGCTTCTTCAATTTACTTTGAAAGTGCTGTAAACGGATGGTGAGTTTCTTCAATTTACTTTCCCGACCAATACGTACTCCTTTTCTAGTTCTGTGATCTTCTCTCAACAAATAAATTCGGTCTTAATCGTAGGTAAGTGTCAGGTTCCAGTTCGTTCCCCAGATGATATTCTTGAACTGTTTGTTTGGCTATCTCTCGGTCCTCATCATCATCGAGTGGTGCACTGGTTCTCAAGCGGATTTATATCACGTAATGATCTACATGTTCTTGAGCCATGTGAATGATTTAGGAGAGAATCAGCTTTTCTCTAACCAGAAATTAGTACAGGTTTGCATCAGTACCTTACAATGCACCTTCTCTGTATCAAAAATCATATGCCTTACTCACATCTCATTCCTTTCCCGTTTCAGCTCACTTTCCTCTTTCTGGCTCTGGTTTATGTTTTGTGGATGCTGTTACCAAAGCCGTTCTCCTGAAGAAACAACATGAAGCTGTGAGTCCCATTTCTCGTCAATTTACTTATAAATAATTGAATTTGCGCTTCCTTTGTCACTTCTTCCTCTTTAGCCACTTTCTTCCTTCCTCTCTTTCCCGAACTCTCGAGCCTTCCTTCCATTTGTTCTCTTCTTCTTGTAAAGAAACCAACACCGATAGTGCTTAGCACTAGCCCAAGACCGTAATACCCGAGAAACCAAAAGACACAAAACACTCTCTAAGTATGAAGAAGAATATGGAAGAACACTTGGACAATACTTGAAAGACATTAGGAAAGAGCAAGGGAACTTATTTTTAGAACACTTTTTATTAACTTGTTCAAATTCTTGTACAACTCTTGTGTGTATACAAATGAGGGGGTGAGGAAGTATTTATAGCCTTCCAAGTCTACATTACAAAGTCTCTAGAATCTTCTCTAACCTCCTTACTAACTAGATTTTTTTTCTTCTTCTTCTACAACCTTCTTCTACAATTATCTTACAAGAATCTAGATTTTTCTAACATCTTACAACCTTATCCTAATCTCTAGAACTCTCTATAATATCTAGATTTTTATCTTACAACTATGTAGAACTTTCTACATTATATCTAGATATTAACCTAATAGAATTCTCTAGAACACTTAAGAGATAATGAACTCTTGTGATGTTTCTAGAGAGATTCTAGATGATTGGCCTAATTTTGGGTTTAATCCAATGATGGATAGTTTAGTTATGAACCCAAAATTAAGCTTTTGATCAAAATCAAGTTTAACTTCAATACTCCCCCTTAAACTTGATTTTATCAACCATCCCGAGTTTTGAGCGAAGTAACTCGAACTGACCTTTTGGTAGTGGCTTGGTGAAGATATCTGCAATATTTTCTTCGGTTCGAACCTCCAAAGCTTCAATTGTTCCATCAAGCACCTTCTCCCGTATGAAGTGATGTTCCAACTCAATATGCTTCGTCCTTGCATGGAACACCGAATTGTTAGCAAGCTTGATAGCACTTTGGTTATCTCCATATATGGCAACCGGCTTGTTGATTGGCTCAAACAAATCTTCAAGAAGCCTTCGAAGCCATATACACTCTTGGGCTGCGAGCGTCGAAGCTTTATACTCCGCTTCAGTGGTAGACAGCGACACCGTTGCTTGTTTCTTGCTGTACCATGAAACGCTTGTGTCTCCACACAAGAACACAAAGCCCGAAGTTGATTTTCGACCATCAAGATCTCCACCAAAGTCAGCATCCGTGAAGCCATAGAGAGAGACATTGGCATTGTACTTATACATCAAACCCATGCCGAGAATTGTCTTCACATCCTTCAAGATCTTCTTCGCTGCTTCTAGATGTGGCTTTCTTGGTGTCTGCATAAACCGGCTTACAAGACCAACTGCAAAGGAAATGTCAGGTCTTGTAATTGTTAAATACAGTAGACTTCCTACAAGAGAGCGGTAAGGTCGAGGATTGGGTAGCAAGGATCCTTCATCACGCCTCAACTTGATGTTGGCATCCATCGGAGTAGTATGTGTCTTCCCTTCGTGTACCCCGAACTTCTCAACAATCCTTCTTGCATAGCTTTGTTGGCCGATGAATATTCCATCCTTTACCCTTTCAACCTCCAAACCAAGAAAGTTGTTCAGCTCACCCAGCATCTTCATCTCAAACCTTATCGACATATCCTCTTGTAGACGAGCAATTTCTGCTTCATCATTCCCTGTAATGATCAAGTCATCCACGTAAAGAACAACTACCACGTGGACTCCTCCATTCTTCTTGAGGAATAGACTCGGATCAGAATTTGATGCAACAAACCCGCAGAACTGAAGAAACTGAGCAAGCTTTCCATACCAGGCTCTTGGTGCTTGTTTTAACCCATACAGAGCCTTCTTCAGCTTGCAAACATAATCAGGATGCTCTCGTGATATATACCCAAGTGGCTGCTCCATATAGATCTCCTTATCAAGTTCTCCGTATAGGAAAGCATTCTTCACATCTAGCTGCCATAACTTCCAGCCAAAGCTTGCAGCTAAAGATAAGAGTGTACGACCGTAGTCATCTTTGCCACTGGACTGAAAGTCTCATCATAATCTTCCCCATACTTCTGAGAAAATCCCCGAGCAACCAATCTTGCTTTGTGTCTATCAATGTTTCCATCCGTCTTGCGCTTGATCCGATACACCCATTTGCATGAGACGGGTTGGACATCCCTGGGTTTTGGAACCAAATCCCAAGTTTCATTCTTCTTAAGAGCATCCATCTCCTCCTTCATTGCGGTCTCCCACTCTTTAACTCCTTTTGCTTCATCATATGATGATGGTTCTTCTTCATTAAAAGGAGCTGAAAAGTAGCATGAGTATGTAGTGACAAACCTTTCATCTCTGAACCGAGCAGGTTTGACAACGTTCCGTTTTGGCCGTTGATTAGCCATGGAACCTTGGTCTTCTTCCTCATCTTCTTCTTGGTTAGTGCTCCCCCTTTCACCTTGCGTCTCCGGTTCAGAACTTCCACCATCACTTGGTATCTGAACAACTGGTTCATCGCCTTTGAGGGAACCCGCACCATCTTGCTCAACTAAGACTTGAGGAGGTCCGTAATATGAAGAAACTTCATCAAAGACAACATCACGAGATATTGTGTACCTGTGAGTCTCTGGATCCATACACCTCCACCCCTTCCTTTGTTCATCATAGCCGACAAAGATGCACTTCTTTGCCTTTGCCTCCAGCTTGGTTCTTTGAGAGTCGAACACATGGACATAGCAGATTGATCCAAATATCCTGAAATGTTTCACCGTTGGCTTCTTCCCATGAACCATCTCATAAGGTGACTTCATATTATTTGGACTAAGCGGCATCCGATTGATGACATAGGCTGCACATCTCATACCTTCCGCCCATAAGGCCTTAGGCAAATTCTTCGCATGTAGCCAGCTTCTACATGTCTCACTTAGATGCCGTACCTTCCTTTCTGCTACTCCATTTTGCTGAGGTGTGTATGGACAAGTAAATTCTCTCTTGATACCTTGCTTCCGGCAGAAAGATAGAAACTCGTTTGACATGAACTCCCCTCCATTATCCGTCCTTAAGGTCTTGATTTTCCGACCTAACTCTCCTTCCACGGTGACCTTGAATTCTTGAAACTTGGAGAATACTTCTGACTTTTCCTTCACGAAATATACCCAAGTGTACCGTGAGAAGTCATCAACGAACAACAACATGTAGCGAAACCCGGAATAGGAGGATGTTCTCGTTGGACCCATTAAATCACTACGGACCCTCTCCAACGGAGCGTTGCACCGTGAAGTAGAATTGTCAAATGGAAGCCTATGTGATTTTCCATATTGACAACCTTCACAAAGCTTTCCTTCATCTTGAATTTTCAGCTTCGGGAGCCCATTAACCAGATTTTTATTCACCATAACCTTCAACTTAGTCATATTTATATGACCAAGTCTAGCATGCCAAATAAAGTCATTATCATTCGTACTCATCTTCTCAATGTACGAATTTGAGGCCGATAAGACATAAAGATCTTTAACTCGTGCTCTGGTGTGAACTACGTCCGCTTTTAACTCTTGAATATTTTTCAAGAATTTAACGTCTTTTGGGCCAAATAAAACGTAGTTACCTGAGTCCACCGCATTCACCACGGAAAGAAGATTCTTCTTTACTCCAGCGACATGGTATACGTTCTTGAGAGTGATTGGGCCTTCATCATCTCCATCAATAACAACGGTCCCTTCCTTCTCAACCCGGTGGATTGAATTATCTGCCGTGATGATAGCTTCTTTCCCGTCATGGTGCTGAAGACTAGAAAATAACTTCTCGTTTCCGGTAATATGATGGCTACAACCCGAATGCACAATCCAATCATTCCCAATATTTTTAGTTGTGGATGTACCTGAAGATGCAGCCTCCACCGTGAAACATTTCCCCCATTCTTCGTACTCATAGTGACATTTTGATTCCGCCATATTGGTTTCCTTCAGCTTGACTCGGCAATCCTTTTTGAAATGTCCAAGCTTTCCACACCGGTAGCACTTAAACTGCTTCTTGTCTCCCGTAGAAGATCGTTCCCGTCCATCATTTGTCTTTGCACCATCATACTTAGGTTTTCCTTTGAAGCTCTGTTGCCTCCGAGCTACAAAAGCGCTCCCCGAGTCGTCATGGATTTTGACTCCCGCCATTTGCGTGGCTAACGATTCTTGCGAAGCTAACAAATTCTCAAACTCTTCCAAGGAAGGTTGTGTAGCCCATCCTTGAACGGAAGTTACAAACGGTGTATATTCGGGTCGTAAACCACGAATGATAGACCGCTTTAACCGAGCTTCCGAAATTGACTCCTCCGGATTTAGAGTATTAATCTCAGAGCAAAGGTTTTTTACCTTGATGAAAAACTCTGAGATTGAAGACTCCCCCTGCTTCGCATTCGCCAACTCGTTCTCTAACAACTGTAGACGAGCCTCGTTCTTCTTGTTGAACAATTGATCCAACGCTTGCCAAATGGAACTAGCGGATGTGCACCTTGAGACATGCTCAAATATTCCCGAGGATATTGACCTCTTCAACGCAAACTCCGCCTTGGCGTTCTTCCGTGTCCACTTGATATATCCATATTTTACATGATTTTACCTTGGTTTTCTTTATATTTTCTTATCTAATAATAATGATTTTGTATCCAAGAGGTAGTTTTCTTGTATATTGTGGTTTTGGGAAGCAAACAGGTCAAAATGGCAAAAAGAAGGCAAAAGAGCTTAAAACAATGATCCATGCAAGTTCCCAAGTCAAGAGCTTCAACAAAACTCAAGTTAGCCGGTTTCCGCATTCGGACAGAATCGAAGCGCCCGAAAGATGACCGCGGCAAAGGGTCTTTCCTACGTCCAAATCATGAGATCTTTATATGGAAAGATAGATAAATGAGTCATGCGTCGCGACGAAGTGGAATTGGGCTATTTGGAGCAGAAATTCGGCCTAGGATCTTTTTCTCCCAAGACATGTCCGTCTGGCGAGTAAGTGAAGCCCATGGAGCTTGGATGAGCGAAATGGACCGGGATCACTGCGGGCCAAGCCTAGACTTCATCAATACTCAAGCCCACACTCTTTCACGCAATCAGGAAGCAGCGGCGCCGACTTGAGCAAGACTTGGTGAGCAAGTTCACCCGGGTGAAGAAAAAGGAAACATTCCTCTTCTTGCCCGCGCATTAATTCGGCCGACCTAAGCCTCCCCTCTCCTATATATACTCGCTTTTAGCCTCTTGTATCAACACCACGAATCAGAAACACACCAGAACACATCTTGAAACTCTTTCAATAAACCGGAGCCACTTAGGTGGTCTCCTTGTTCTTTCTTCTTCTTCTTTTGCATCTTGTACATACTCGCATGTTTAGATAGTTTTAAGTCTAGGTTTAGAGGTTTCCCCCTATGGAAGGGCCACGGTTTGATCCATATCACTCCGCCTCTCTCCATTAGAATCATGGGATCCTCTCTACTCCTTTAGACTCATTGTTGAATCATAGATCTTTCAAAGAAGACATGATATGATAAGCCATCAAGAATCGGTTGTTAAAGAAAGGGAAACCTTATGGTTCACCATCTTTATTCATACCTAAAGCTTGTTGCTAGAGTAGCTAACTAGCGACTTGATCCAAGGTTGATATACTCTCCAAAAGCTTGTTATATCTCCGGTCCTAATATTTGATGGGCAAATCGTCTTAGGCTATGAAAGTAGACCTAAGGAGTTTTGTGAACAATCACTACTCGATTTTATTGCATGTTTCACTCTTCAATGACCATGTGAAAGCTGAGTCCATTGGTTTAAGAGACATAGGTGGTCGGAGCCACGAAAGTGGGATGACCACATCTTAGTGTTTTGAGTTCATAGAAATCGGATTTAACAAACTTTTCAATTGATTTGGCTTGTGTCTTTTTGCGGATTATTCTTTGTTCAATAATGGTGTTTGTATAGTTTGCATTTGTTATTTGATTTTCCTTCATAAAACAAAAATACAAAACCCTTGCATATTATTGATTTAGCTTAACCAAATCTTTACAAATGTGTAATGTGTAATTCGCATTCTCTTGTGGATCGACCCCTAAGTACTACAACAACATGTTGTGCACTTGCAACCATGTTTAGCTTAGGGTTTTTATTACTTGCATATATACCACACCCTTGTTTGGCACACATCAAGTTTTTTGGCGCCGTTGCCGGGGAATGCATTGCACTTACACGTTTATGAGATTAAAAGTTAAGACTAGATCTTTTGTTTCATGTTTACTAACTTTTGCAATTTTGTTTCACTTATGTTCCTTAGGTACTTTAAGGATGAACCATCACTCCAGCACGAGTAACAACTTTGAAAGAAGAAAACCGCTTCCTCATGAAGTCCAAAGGCGGCCACATGATTCAAATCCGGCCGGAGACTTCATCCCCATGCCAATCCCACCAAATTTCCACCATCCGCTCTTTGCCGAGACTAGCCGAGAAGAACATCATCACTATCATCAAAACCGATCACCGGTTTATCAAGGCCGACTTCACCAGCCGCCTCATCATCACCACCGTCCACGCCCCGACCTTCCCACATACCAAGAGCACGCGCTTAACCGGCGGAGAGATGACAATCTCAAAGCCATGATGGAAGATTTCATGGAACTCCAAAGAAAATCTAACCAACGTCTTGAGACAAGGTTAGAGTTTCTGAGGTATGACCTTGATGGGAAGTTTGAAACCCTCTCTGACCAAGTGGAGAGAGTCGAATCAAGGTGTATTGAAGTGGAGGAGGAGCTGAAGAAGCAAACCGCAACCGTCGGAGACAACACCAAGGCAATCCGAGACATGAGCCTCAATTCAAAAGAGATGGATAGCCACTTGGATGAAAAGATCACCAGCCTAGAAGATGACCTCAATGGCACAACCGAGAGCCTCAACTCAATCGCACTTATAGCTCACCAAGCTAAGAAGAGAGCCTCGGAGGTTAACCAAAAGGAGCAAGAGCTTTATTCAACTATGTTAGTATTGGTGGAAGGACAAAAACAATTCAAGGTGTTGCTCGATGACTTGAAGAACCATGTGGAGGAGAGACACAAGACCTTACTTGAGAAGACCACATTATGGCAAGATAGAACCGGAGGAGTCTCCAAAGGAATCGAAGACCTCACCAAACGCTTGAAGGACGTGGATGAGAAGATCCGAGCTTTGAAAGACACAAAGGCGGCCGATTCAAAACCGGACAAAGCCCTAGCTGCCTTTGGTGTTAAAGAAACCAATTCAAGAGTTGTTTGGGACGAGGATGATAGAGGACAAGGCAAATGCACGGCAAGGATAAGAGGAAATAGATTGCCGGAAGGTACACCAATCTCTCCAAGAGCTCCACAACCACCATTCCCGAAGGAGAAGAGGAAGAAGAGATCATCATTTAATCACATTATTGATGATTTCAACTTCATTGCAAGAAGATTTCCTTGCAACATGCCATTCGATATTGCTTGCAACAAGAGCCCCTACTTACAAGACTTTGTGTGGAGCAACGATTGGAGCTTAGCCGAAGTGGAGAAGATGTATAATGAAGCAAGAGAGGAAATGCCTGCTCCAAGGACACTACACAAGCTTCATGACCCAGGTTACTTCCTTATACATTGCTCTATCAACGGAAAATTCTTTGATGATGCGTTATGTGATTCCGGTTCAAGTGTGAACCTCATGCCGGCGGTAATAGCAAGAAGTTTGGGTCTGATTGAGACCATGGAGCGGACAAACATGGGGATAAAGCTTGCCAACAGCTCTTCATTCAAACCACTTGGCAAGGTAAAAGATGTTCCGCTCGACTTTGAAGATTGCATCATTCCAGCCGATTTCTATGTTGTTACTATGGAGGATCCGGAAGACCAAGCTCTTTTACTTGGAAGATCTTTCTTAGCAACGGCTGGAGCAATCATGGATTGGCCGAACAGGAGGATCTCACTAGCTAATGTTGACAAGGATACCTACTATGTTGCTGCACCTCCCGGTTTCTCATCCAAAAGATTTCGGTACACAAGTGGAGGAGAAGGCACACAACAAGGTTACTTGATCAAAGAAGTGTTACAAGACAAGATGCACTTGGAGCCATCCAGTACTAGGAGCTTTCTACAGCCTCCACACTTGCCTAACACCTAAGGAACACAAGGAGTCGAGCTATAAAGACTTTAAACTAGCGCTTATGGGAGGCAACCCATATTTTTCTTCCCTTTTTAATTTTTGTTTTGGTTTTCATTTACTATTAACTTGAATTTTTTGGGAATTTTATACAATCTACGAAAACACAAAAACACATGTTTTATGATCAAGTGCCAAAGAAGACCATCAAAGGAGTTTTGCACACGCCGGCCAATTCCCACCCAATCATCCCGCCCTTGTTCCGGAGCACCAACATAGCGGTCAACCTATTGGAATCCTAGAGGAGGATCACGGAGATCAATCGGTGGAAGAAATTCGCAAAACGGTCGAATCATATGGAAGATATCACGTCCGGCAGCATTTTCCCGGCCAAACGGGTAACACGGAGGTCACAATCGACCCATCTCACAAACGGCTCAACCAAAGTCCACCAAACTTCACAGGCGACCAGACAACACCATGTTGGTCGGCAAATCCAAAAGATAGGACGAAGAAAAGTCGACGGTTCAGGAGATATGCTTGGAAGCCCTAATCCGGTCGATGGCGGGCACCAAATGGTCGACAAAACCCAAATCACGACATAGGTGCGGCAACCAGCTGGGAATGACTTATTGGAGCCTCACTAACACTTTTCCAGAAGAAGATCCACGATCGAACGAGCCAATTCCAAAAGAAGTCAAGCAAACCCTTCCCGGAGCCGTATTGACCACTTTGTGAAGGAAATCTCAAACCGCCCGTCCGTTTGCCCTCAAATTTCTCCAGTGGTAATAAAATATAAGGTTGGTCGACGGATTTTCAAGCACGGTCGAGGAATTCATCATAGTTTGGGCTGTGGACTATTGCACCCTCTCCGGATCGTCCGGCTGGCCACCAAATGATGAATCTCCCAAACCGCTCGTTTGTTTGACCTGAAACTCCACCAAGGCTCCTAAAATATATGATTGGTAGGTGGAATTTCAAGATCGGTCAGGGAATTGTTCACGGTTCAGGCTGCGGTCATCTACATCACCTTCCGCCCAGCCGATGAATCCACCCGATGACGAATTCTCAAATCCGCTCGTTCGTTTGACCTCATACTTCACCAGCGGCTCTAACACATCATATTGGACGGTAAATTTTCAATCCCGTTCATAACATTCTTAACGGTTTATCATGTGGTCCACAGCCTTTATTTTTGGCCGACACACGGGCATTACACGACCACACTGCACACCGGACGGAATCACACCCTCAGATTGAAAACTCACCGACCAAATTCATCTGAGGAATGATTTGATGTTGTCATATCGCACCTGGAGTCGCTCACCGAAGCAAAACCGCTCTTCATATTCTATGGTCGCACTTTGGTAACAAAATCCGAAACACTTTCCCAACAAATTCAACGTTCTTTTTCACCCCTCTTAATTGGATTTGCTTCCACCGGGACGGTGCAAGTTAAGTCTGGGGGGATTACTAACACGTTTGTTCTTTTTGATTTTTCTTTTCATTTTTTCCCTTTTCCCTTTGAGTCGTTTTATTGAGTCAAAATTTTGTCCGAGAATTATGACCTTTTCTTTGAAACTAACCATGTTACACTAATGTTTAAGTGACCATTGAAGCAGTATTTGGCAACATTCACTCAATGTACACTTTGAGCAGATCGGTCTACCAAAAATGGCCACATTTCCAAAAAGCCAATGGAGGATCCACCTTTGACTCCGCACCTTAATGAACTTAACCTTCTCAGCTAGGGGCTTGGTTTTACAAAGGGAACAACTCCTCATCCTCACCAAATAGTGAAAGTCTACGTGAGTTCGGTTTCCCCTCTCTCTCCCCTTCAATTTAAGAAAAAGCACCAAGGTCCAAGTAACCGGGGATTAGGTGGCTACAACCATCAATACTCGCGTCTATGGAAGACCCTTTGATCCAAGTAACCGGGGATTAGGTGGCTACAACCATCAATACTCGCGTCTATGGAAGATCCATCAAAAACCTCCACAAAGAGGAGAAGAAGTCGGATAAAAAAATACCTTGCTACCCTAAAAAAGGGATGAACCGACTTAAGAAGTGAGAAGAGAGAGAGGTGAAGCAAGAGCCAAGACATGTGTTTTTAAAAGAGGATGGGTAAGAGCCTATAACCCCTTTGATCGATATCCCCTAGTTGAGACCGCACCTTTAAAAACTAAAGGAGTCGAAGGAGGTGAGCCCGGATGGTCATATGGAGTGTGGGTTACTTTGGGATGACTGCTAAACTCAATGTAAGTACTTATGTTCCTCATCATAAAGCCAAAACCGTTTTTCATGTGGATTACTAAAACATAAGCTAAACGTGGATTTTCAAAATGCATTGAGAGTTCTCATGTTTTCAAACCTCTTTTCCTTTCTTAGTTTGCTTGAGGACAAGCAAAAGGCTAAGTCTGGGGGAGTTGATATATCCATATTTTACATGATTTTACCTTGGTTTTCTTTATATTTTCTTATCTAATAATAATGATTTTGTATCCAAGAGGTAGTTTTCTTGTATATTGTGGTTTTGGGAAGCAAACAGGTCAAAATGGCAAAAAGAAGGCAAAAGAGCTTAAAACAATGATCCATGCAAGTTCCCAAGTCAAGAGCTTCAACAAAACTCAAGTTAGCCGGTTTCCGCATTCGGACAGAATCGAAGCGCCCGAAAGATGACCGCGGCAAAGGGTCTTTCCTACGTCCAAATCATGAGATCTTTATATGGAAAGATAGATAAATGAGTCATGCGTCGCGACGAAGTGGAATTGGGCTATTTGGAGCAGAAATGCGGCCTAGGATCTTTTTCTCCCAAGACATGTCCGTCTGGCGAGTAAGTGAAGCCCATGGAGCTTGGATGAGCGAAATGGACCGGGATCACTGCGGGCCAAGCCTAGACTTCATCAAGACTCAAGCCCACACTCTTTCACGCGATCAGGAAGCAGCGGCGCCGACTTGAGCAAGACTTGGTGAGCAAGTTCACCCGGGTGAAGAAAAAGGAAACATTCCTCTTCTTGCCCGCGCATTAATTCGGCCGACCTAAGCCTCCCCTCTCCTATATATACTCGCTTTTAGCCTCTTGTATCAACACCACGAATCAGAAACACACCAGAACACATCTTGAAACTCTTTCAATAAACCGGAGCCACTTAGGTGGTCTCCTTGTTCTTTCTTCTTCTTCTTTTGCATCTTGTACATACTCGCATGTTTAGATAGTTTTAAGTCTAGGTTTAGAGGTTTCCCCCTATGGAAGGGCCACGGTTTGATCCATATCACTCCGCCTCTCTCCATTAGAATCATGGGATCCTCTCTACTCCTTTAGACTCATTGTTGAATCATAGATCTTTCAAAGAAGACATGATATGATAAGCCATCAAGAATCGGTTGTTAAAGAAAGGGAAACCTTATGGTTCACCATCTTTATTCATACCTAAAGCTTGTTGCTAGAGTAGCTAACTAGCGACTTGATCCAAGGTTGATATACTCTCCAAAAGCTTGTTATATCTCCGGTCCTAATATTTGATGGGCAAATCGTCTTAGGCTATGAAAGTAGACCTAAGGAGTTTTGTGAACAATCACTACTCGATTTTATTGCATGTTTCACTCTTCAATGACCATGTGAAAGCTGAGTCCATTGGTTTAAGAGACATAGGTGGTCGGAGCCACGAAAGTGGGATGACCACATCTTAGTGTTTTGAGTTCATAGAAATCGGATTTAACAAACTTTTCAATTGATTTGGCTTGTGTCTTTTTGCGGATTATTCTTTGTTCAATAATGGTGTTTGTATAGTTTGCATTTGTTATTTGATTTTCCTTCATAAAACAAAAATACAAAACCCTTGCATATTATTGATTTAGCTTAACCAAATCTTTACAAATGTGTAATGTGTAATTCGCATTCTCTTGTGGATCGACCCCTAAGTACTACAACAACATGTTGTGCACTTGCAACCATGTTTAGCTTAGGGTTTTTATTACTTGCATATATACCACACCCTTGTTTGGCACACATCACCACTCCTTTGTCGCTTCCGCTGTCGCAGCAGCTCCCCTTGGTGGTGTTGTGCTGCTGCCGCCGACGACATCCCATAAGTCCTCACTCACCAAGTATGACTCCATGCACGACTTCCATAACCGGTAGTTTGATTGGTTTAAGATCTCCATACCCAATCCAACAACACGACCCATTGATTCCATACTTAGAGTAAACCCGAGTTCTCCTAAATCCCGATCTTGATGAGCACAAGATTAGAATGGCTCTGATACCATGTAAAGAAACCAACACCGATAGTGCTTAGCACTAGCCCAAGACCGTAATACCCGAGAAACCAAAAGACACAAAAGACTCTCTAAGTATGAAGAAGAATATGGAAGAACACTTGGACAATACTTGAAAGACTTTAGGAAAGAGCAAGGGAACTTATTTTTAGAACACTTTTTATTAACTTGTTCAAATTCTTGTACAACTCTTGTGTGTATACAAATGAGGGGGTGAGGAAGTATTTATAGCCTTCCAAGTCTACATTACAAAGTCTCTAGAATCTTCTCTAACCTCCTTACTAACTAGATTTTTCTTCTTCTTCTTCTACAACCTTCTTCTACAATTATCTTACAAGAATCTATATTTTCTAACATCTTACAACCTTATCCTAATCTCTAGAACTCTCTATAATATCTAGATTTTTATCTTAAAACTATGTATAACTTTCTACATTATATCTAGATATTAATCTAATAGAATTCTCTAGAACACTTAAGAGATAATGAACTCTTGTGATGTTTCTAGAGAGATTCTAGATGATTGGCCTAATTTTGGGTTTAATCCAATGATGGATAGTTTAGTTATGAACCCAAAATTAAGCTTTTGATCAAAATCAAGTTTAACTTCAATACTTCTTCCTCATGAAAGCTATGGGCACCTTTAACCTATCAGTTACCTGAATTGTTCATGATTCGTTCTCTGTGGTTTGGTTTCTGCAGAGTGTTGACAAAGTTCGAGACAAAGAGTAACAGAGTTAAGGGTCTGAGCTTCCACCCGAAAAGACCATGGATTCTCGCGAGTCTGAACAGTGGCGTGGTCCAGCTCTGGGATTATCGTATGGGTGCTTTGATTGATAGGTTTGACGGGCACGAAGGACCTGTTCGTGGTGTTCACTTTCACACTTCACAGCCTCTCTTCGTCTCTCTTCGTCTCTGGAGGTATATGCTTTCGTTCTGCTCCTTTATGTTCCTTTGGAATTTTACATACAATTTCGTCCTCTGATAAATCTCTCATTGATCTAAATTCTAAAAAGGTTGAGCTTAGTTTCTTAGTTTCTAGATTGAGCTTGGTCTCTTTGTGGTGGATGGTATGATTAGTATATGTCCCAACCTCGATTTCTTAAGCTCAAAAGAATGGATTTTAATCATGATTGTCTTGGATATATGGTCTCGTAATCTACTAAAAGCAGATTTGCGTGACTTACGTAGTGTGTAGAGGCAGATGGGTTGCATTTTACTTCAATCTTAGTGCTCATCTAGGATCTAAATCTTGCAGGTGATGATTACAAGATTAAAGTATGGAACTACAAAACACACAAGTGCCTTTTCACTCTTCTTGGGCATCTTGATTATATCCGGACTGTCCAATTTCACCACGAAAACCCATAGATTGTGAGTGCCAGTGACTATCAGACCATCCGCATATGGAACTGGCAATGAAGGACTTGTGTTTCTGTCTTGACTGGTCACAATCACTATGTTATGTGTGCTTCTTTCCACCCAAAAGAAGACCTCGTCGTGTCAGCTTCCTTAGATCAGACTATTCGTGTTTGGGACATTGGTCCTCTTAGGAAGAAGACAGCATCTCCTGCTGATGACATCATGAGGTTGCGTCAGATGAATAGTGATCTCTTTGGTGGAGTTGATGCCATAGTCAAGTACGTCCTTGAAGGTCACGACAGAGGAGTAAACTGGTTTTAATTTGATTTTTGTCAATATTTGGCACGTGGTTGAAAACGCTATCCACATAAACGAACCATAACCAACATGACAAACCAAAAGGAGTAAGGAGAGCCCAAAAAGACGATTTAGAAAACGAAATCCAATCTTTTTTCCGAGAAAACGGCTCTCCAATCATCTGATACAGAAAACGCCTAGCCATGAAAAACCGCTCTCCAAATTTCTACCATAGAAAACTCCTCGCCAATCTACTCTCTGAGAGAACCGCTCTCCAAACTTTTCTCCGAGAAAACGGCTCTCCAATCTTATGACAGAAAACGCCTAGTCATGAAAATCGGCTCTCCAAATTTCTACCATAGAAAACTCCTCGCCAGTCTTCTTTATGAGAAAACAGCTCTCCAAATTTTTATCTAGGAAAACGGCTTACCAAATTTCTCTTTAAAAAGGCGTCTCTCCCAAATTAGACGGCTCTCCTCAGAGAACATTCTTCAAGCCAAGGCATTTCTCACAGATAAAAAGCTAGGAAAAAATTGACGAGCCAAGATTTACCTGACAAGTCACGAAGAAAGAGCCTATTTATACAGCAAGCTTTTGAAGGAGTATAAATCAACTTGACAAGCCACAAAATGGAAACCTCCGACGAGCCAAATGTTACCGATCCGAACAAAACAAATGCTGCAGCCATGTGACAACGCAAACCAAGCCGAATTGATATCGCAAGTGATGACGACCCAAATCAACAAACCTAAACGGTGGCTCGGCGAATCAACAAACAAGGTGAAACACTCATCATATTGCCTACATGAGTCCAGAATCAGCTCGGCATTGATTTAATTAGACAAATTAATGACGAGCCGACCAAGCGACGAAGAGACCAAACGACGACCAAACTCGATGACGAGTCAAATGTCGCTTCGACGAATTATAACCTTGACCTAACGGCTCATTGATTTCTCTACTATGGGCACCGAGCCGAATCATTTGAGACGTGATATCGAAAAATGTTAAAACGAATGGGGAACTGGTTAATAAAAGGAAATACGATTTAGGGTGCAAAAGGATGGGTGGCTCTAATTAAGGGTTGGGTTGAGATCTTCTTTACCACGTGGCTGCCACAATAAAGACCTACTTTAGTCTGGACACAAGGACAAAATTGTAATTTTGACAACTCGTAATCATGTATATATGGTTATACTCATATAGGTTTCGGATCCGATTTTTTGTGGTTTTTGGGTTTTTTGGTTCCCCGATCTGATTTCGTTTGGGAGAAAGGAAGCAATGGTCTCAAAAAGTGTAGTAAAAAAGGCAAGATCAAGAGCAAAGAAAGCGGCGGCTAAAAAGGAAGCAGCAGAAGAAAAAAGAAAAAGAAGAGGAGAGAAGACTGCAGGAGGAGCTTGACAAGTTGTCCGCTTTTGCTAGGTTAGAAAGGTTGGAACCTTCTACCCCTTTGTGGCTAGGAGTCTCAGTGCTGAGGACCGCGAGCTTGGGGTTTATGTGGGGTTCGACTTCGAAAATGGAAATGCTGATTTTCCTCCAAAGTATGATATGAAGAATTTCAAAAAAGATCTCAGAGCTGCGATTAGCAAATTTCTTAAGAAAAAGGTTAAGCTTTTTGGTATCTTCAAACCAGGCTAAGTTTATTCACGTTGTTATCGTAAAGCTCATGATCTACATCTTTAAATATATACTACTTCAATACTAGGAAAAAAAAAATCAGAAAAGATGGTCATAATCCGCTATCTTTATCTTTAATATAAAAATGTGCACGGAAATTACACAACATTGTGAAAGAGATTAAAGACTAAGGGGATTGTATGGGTCAAGATATCAGTAATGTTACTAAATCAATGCACTTTTTCTAAAAAACATTTCATTGCATGTTATAACATTTTCTGTTAATTTATGTTCTTTAACTATTTATGTTCATAACAGTTCAACCTCAAAAATTATTCTTCTACCTTTGCTTCTTTATTATTGATATAACATGTGAATTATGGGAAATATTTGATCGTTGAAGACATTAACATGAAAGTTGAATGAGTGTATATTATACATTTTCTTTAAAAAAATAAAAAATTGAACGAGTGTTTGGTTTAGTATGCAGAAAGTTGGTACCATTGAATGTATCATAGTAGGTAACATAAAAGTTATATGCATCATTTAATCACAACACAAACAGAGTTGAAGTTCACATACGATCGAGTTGTTCTTAAATAATCAAAGCAAATAATCACTCAACTTAAATTACATTTTTCGTTAATATCATTTATACACGGTGTATATATAATTTCTATAAACACTTATCCACCCCTTAAGTAATTTAATTTAAAACCTGAAATTTGGTAGTATAATCTCTTTATTATTAATTGAGAAGTACATCTCTTTTTTTGGACCAAAAAACCATCTCCCTTTATGAATAAAATCTGTTTGGAAACAGGTATAGTCACTACAAGAAAACATTCCAATTGCGACGGAACTTTGCGACGGAAGTTATTCCGTCGCAAATTTGCGACAAATTTGCGACCTCTTTGCGAGGGTTTTTGAAGTCATCGCAAATCCGTCGCAAATTTGCGATGGCTCACCTTCCGTCGCAATTTTGCGACGGAATTACGAGGGATTCGCGGGGAAAACAGTTTTCCTCGCATATCCATCGCAAATTTGGCAGGGATTTGCGATGAAAAAAATCTCTCGCAAATTTGCGACGGATTTGCGACAAATATATTCCATCGCAAAAGACGCCGTCGCAAATCCGTCGCACATTTACAAGAGATTTGCGATTCCAAAAAATCTTTCGCAACTTTGCGACGGATTTGCGGCAAATATGTTCCCTCGCAAATGACGCCGTCGCAAATCCGTCGCACATTTGCGAGGGATTTGCGATTCAAAACAATCTCTCGCAAATTTGCGACGGATTTGCGACAAATATGTTCCCTTGCAAACGACGCCGTCGCAAATCCGTCGCACATTTGCGAGAGATTTGCGATGAAGTCGATAGTATCCATTTAAAGTTTTAGGGTTTAGGGTATCCATTTATCGAATAGGAATGGTTTAGGTAATATAATCTTACTTTATACTCTATAATTCAATCATAAAAGCTATTTACTAAATAAAATATGTTTCTCTTCCGCTCCTTACATATCAAGCTCATTGAAGCTTACGATGTATTAAACATTATGAAAGGTTTTGCTGAAAGAACGATCATATATATTTACGAATTGTTCAATATCTATATTCATATTCATATTCACCTACTAATAAGAATATATATTCAATAGCTATCCCCCTAATTAGACCGTACCCAAAGCCCGTAAACCCTAAAACCTTATTTCCTCGCAATTCCGTCGCAAATTGTGAGGAATTTGCGATGGAATTGCGAGGAAAAGCTACTTCCATCGCAAATCACTCGCAATTTTGTGACGGAATTTCGAAGGAAAGGAAGGAAACCCTAATTCCATAACCTCTTTCTCGCAAATCCGTCGCAATATTGCGAGGGATTTGCGAGGGAAAATTAATCGAATTAGGGTTTTTTTTTTTTTTCTTCGCAATTCCGCCGCAAAGTTGCGAGGGATTTGCGATGGAATTAGCTTTTTCTCGCAATTCCATCGCAAATGCGACGGAATTGCGAGGAAATATAATCTATATATTTTTTTTTTTTACCAACCACCCTTAAGTCGCATTTTCTTCTTCTCACCCCCGATTTCTTCTTCTTCTCGCCCCCGATTTCTTCTTCTTCTCGCCCCTAATTTCTTCTTCTTCTGCCGCCGGTCGTGTTCGCCGGTCTTCTCCTTGCCCCCGTCACCCTGACTTTCCGTCGTCGCCGCCGTCTCATTCCGTCTCCGCCGCAGCCGTATCCTCCGCCGCCCTCTCAGCACGCCGCCGTCTCTCACCCTCTCAATCCGCCGCCCTCTCAATCCGCCCTCTCAATCCGCCCTCTCAATCCGCTGTGGTATCAAGTAACGCAACGGTGGTGGTGATTCATCAAAACAAATTACGGGGCCTCCACGCCTTCACCATCTTCCTTCTTCCGTCGTCACTTCTCTCTCTCACAGGTTCCCTGTCTTTATCAGCTGCCGAAGTTACTTGTTTTAGTTTCCGATCATCATTTCTCACTTTTGTTTGCTTTCTTCCTTTTTCTTTCATTAGGGACTTGGAGTTTTGTTCTATCATATTCCCTCGTCCTCGCCGTCATTACTGGTGTTAGGGTTCCAAAGGCCTCTTAATCCGTTGAAATTTCTCTTTACGCCATTGTCTCTCCGAATCTTCTTCATTTCCGGTTATTCTCTTTGCCTCTACTTTTGCGCTTTTAGATGTCAATCTGTGATTTTTGTTTTTTTTGCTGGTTTCAGAAGTTGAGATTTTAATTTCTTTGATTGACTCATGATTCTAATTTCTTTCTTGCGGTAATTGAGTTTCACTGTGATAGGTTACTGTTGCTTGTTGTTCTACTTCTCCACGATACTGATTACTGTCTCTATCCCTTGTTCGTATCGCTAACTTAATTTCAAAATGGAGAACACAAACACGTCTCTGATTTCTGACTTTTCTCTTCAATTTGCATATGCTATTTACAATGATATTTTGTTTCTGAACAAGCTCCTCTGAGGAATCTATTTTCATATCTGCTTGTAAGAATAGCTAACAAGTGAGAGCAAAGGTTGTTTCCTGTTCGCTTGTGGATCAACTTTCGACTTGTGGTGATTGAGTTCTCGCTTAAGTATTTTGATTTGTGTGTTGCGTTTATCTTGATCCTAATTGGTGAAACTGTGTTTGAAGATATAAATTCAATTATGATATAAATTTTCAATTTTGTAACAAAATTGTTAGATTATTTTTTTCTGAATTTAAGAACTGATTTTGATTTTTTTTGAAATGAATGTTTACTTTTTTTTTTATTAGTAGAATAATTTTTCCTGATTTTTATCTCTTAAGTCTTATATTATTATTTTTAATATTATTTTTAATATATTGTAGATGGGTGAACCAAACACTTATATGGCTTACATGAGTCAGGGAGGATCTGGTGATTCCCGTGGTGGTGGTTCCCGCAGTGGTGGTTCTCGTGGTGGTTCGGCATCGCGTTCCGTTCTCGTGACTCCTGGTCATGGGTACCCTTCTAGCTCCCATGGTTCAACGGGGTAGAGACAGCCGCGAGAACGGTCTCGGTCTCCATCCCCACCTGCTCGTCAGTCACCTCTACATGTTCGGAACGTAGATATGGCCACGGATGCATTTTATGCGTCCATTAGGGAGATTTTAGATGAGCCTGGTCATCGTCTCCTCCCTCATCTTCATCCAAAACGTCCACCGAGAACTTTATGGTATATATTTTTTTAATTTTTATTAATTTTTGTTTTATTTTATATTCTACATTTTATAAATCTAAATTCTAATGTTTTTCTTTCCAGGTTCACTGATGATTCGTCTGTCGCTTCTGCAGTGACGGAAATCTTTGAAAATGATTTCAAAGATCCTCATGCTCGGTGGAAGGATGTAACGGACCCCGTTCTCCAACGTTGGTTCACTACTTTTGCGGTAAGTTTTAAAATGATTTTTATTACTTTTTAAAAATACTTTTTATTGCTGATAACTAATGTTATATTATTGTTTTTTTATTTTTTTTGAAGCGTAAGTATCACTGGGAATTTGGCTTTACCGGGAAGGTTTACGGGGAGTTCAGAGCCAAAGTCCAGCAGCGGTTGCCTGATAAGGTATCACGGTGGAAGAAGTTGTGGCTCGCTAAGGGAAATGACGCCATGCCAATTTGGTTTGACCCGAATGTATGGAGTGGCTTGGTTGCATATTGGATGGATCCTGATCACCAGACCAGGAGCTGCAACAGTAAGTCCGCTCGATCGAAGAGTAAAAATTCGACACATCGATCCGGCCGAACTTCATTCAGAACCCGTGGCCGAATGCTTGTAAGTTTTTATTTCTAATTATTTTTTTTAATTATTTTTTATTTCATTTATATCTTATCATGCTTATCAAATCAAAAATTATTTTGTAGGCCGAGGAAAAGGGGGAATCAGAGACGGATTTGCCGGAGGTTCTCGCGTTTACAAAACGGAAACCCGATGGCACTTTCATGGACGACGATTCTGAGGAGTTATACAATGACGTTAATTCGAAACTACAAGAATTGACTCAGAATGATGATCCCGAAAGCATTGCTTCTGGCTCTGGTGAACCATCTCTTGCCATGAAGAACAAGATTTTTGTTCAGGTAAATTTGTTATCATATTTTTAGTTCAAATTATTTTTATTATTATGTATATTGTAAGTTTGTTAATTTCAAGTTTTTTTTGGTTTTTCAGTCCGCTCCCCGTAGAAAGGGGAAGATTAGGGGGATCGGTTCTCTCCATTCCCAAATAGATACTACGACTGGTTCTGTTTTTTGTTCCGCTTCAATTCAACTCCAAAATCCTCCCGAGGTTGAAGAGATTAAGGAGGAATTGACTCAAACAAAGTCCAAACTAGCGTGCTACGAGGAGATGTTCGGCTACTTGATCGAGAAGGATCCGAAGCTCTTGGAGATTATGAGGCGTCACTATCCAGATCAGCAGCAAGTCCAGGGCGGAACCGGAGGACCGGATCATGGCGGAACCAGCGGACCGTCTGAAGAATTTTAGTTTCTATTTTGGTAGTTTTTTTTTTATGTTATGTTTGAATTTGTTTTCCGCACTTTGTATGATATTTGAATTTAAATTTTAATTAATTTTTATTTCATTTAAGATTTTATATAATTTTATTTTTTTATTATTAAAAAAAAAATTCACCAAAAATGTAATAATTGCGACGGAATAATAAATCCGTCGCAAACCTATCGCAAGTTTGCGACGGAACAATTTCCGTCGCAAGATTGCGAGGGAAAATTGATCCGTCGCAATCTTGCGACGAAAATTGATCCGTCGCAATTTTACGACGAAAATTGTTCCGTCGTAAACACATCGCAAATTGCGATGGAATATATGCCTTCACTCACTACAAGAAAAATACCGGATTTGCGACGGAAAATATACTCGCAATTCCGTCGCATATGAATTGCGACGGAAACTGTTTTCTCGCAATTCATTTGCGACGGAATTGCGAGTATATTTTCCGTCGCAAATCCGGTATTTTTCTTGTAGTGAGTGAAGGATAATTTAGTAATCTAAAATATCACTTAAATCAAACCAATGTTTGGTTCACTTAAACCAACAATCGATTTTTTTAATTTCGCAGTTCATGTGCCACCTCCAAAACTCTAAAAATACATGTTTCAATTATAGATGAACCATCTCCCTTTATGAATAATGAAACAACCAAGCCTTTTTTTTTTTAATTAATTATCGATGCGGAAATTCTCGAAAGAAAATCAATAATATTAAACCAATTAAACCGTTCAACAATAAATCAATAACCAATAAAAACCAATAATAAATTCTAGCAACCTAAACACCAGGTTTGCTACATTATTAAAAATCAAGCTAACACCCTAACAACGAATTCCGTGCTAGCCACAACAAGATTGCCAAAATCAAGTTCCTAGTCTCATCATCCTCTTCTCTCGGTCTCTTTCCGCGGAAGAACATTTCGACTACCTGCATTACATTAGGGAAAAAGAGATGCATAAGTATTTAATAAATACTTAGTGAGGCAATCACCTCGCCTACAGGCCAATTACGCACTTTTAACAATTTTCATCAATATTAATAATTACCACAATTATTAAATCTTTCACTTTAATTATTAAATAATTACCACAATTAAATAATAATTTTTAAACACTTAAATAATTTCAACAATTATTTTTAGATCACTTAATTAATTAATTTCACCAATTATTAATTAATTCTCGAATTAAACCATTTAATTACAGTTAAACCGGATTAAACCACTTAATCCAATTGATTTCTTAAACCGCCAGATAACCGGATTAAACCCCCCAAAAGCTCTCAGCCTCCTTTTTCTCTTTGTTTTCTCCAAAAACGACAAAACCCACGCGGCCACCACTTTATAACGCGACACAAGGGTTTTTCCCACTTAACCAGCCCAAACCGGAACTCAAATCGAACCGAAATCGATTTTAACCTTTGGTGTCGACCGACACTACCCCTGGTGTCGATCGACACCGCTTCCCAGAAGCGATAGATTGGTTTACGGATGTTACAATTCTCCCCCACTAAACTGGATTCGTCCTTGAATCCCAACACAACACGTCTACCACAGACGCAACTCGTCTACCACAGACGACACACTCGTCTACCACAGACGTCCAACTCGTCTACCACAGACGACACAATCCAATCCGGCCCACTTGGCCAAATACACGAGATCCTCACTTGATCCCCGAGACTCACATCTATTTCTATGTCGTACCTACATTTCCCCAACATTTTTACTCTTAACTCAACTCTGCCGGAGAACACTTTCTCCTCAAGAGGAACACTATCCTCTCGTTACATACTACGCGACACACTAGTCACTAGTAAGTAACATATCAATTGTACTTGAGGTAGCGACCCTCTCGTACAAGTCTAACAGAGAACACTATCTCTTGGCAATGAGTTATTCAGGGACACCACGCCCTTAGAGTAAAAATTCGAGAATGTTTACGACATAGATGGAAAGATTGTCTCACGACCCACTGGTCAACACACTTGTAACATCCAAACCACATAACCAAAAATGAGGAAACACCATCTCATATAACTCAAAAATGTATATCGTTACAACGCCAAAAACGAAAATACATAAACCAACAACAATAACAAAACATAGCACCACGCTATCACACTATAACCACAAAGACGAAGAAGCTCACTCGATCATCTGCTTGTCGAACCACTTCCTGAACTTCAGCTTCATCTTTGCCTCGGCTCCCAAGTCTCCTCCTCAGTGCCACTACAGTCCCACAAGACTCTCAACAATGGCACTCTCTTGTTCCGCAGAACCTTGACTCCCCTCTCGAGAATCCTCACAGGAACCGCCGGAACCGTCATATCTGGCTGAAGATCCTCTGGAATCTCAACCACCAACTCCTCTGAAGGATGCAGACACCTCCGCAACATAGACACATGAAACACCTTGTGGAAGGCGCTCATAATCGGTGGCAGCTCCAACCGATAAGCCACTGGTCCAACTCGCTCCACCACCGGGAACGGACCCATAAACCGCGGACTGAGTTTGTTCTCTGCTATGGACCTGTTAGGGCCCCTCAACATAGCCATCTTGAGATACACTCTATCTCCCACCTGAAACTCAAGCTCACGTCGCCGCCTGTCTGCATAACTCCTCTGTCTATCCTAAGCCTCCTTCATGTTCAGCCTCAAAACACGGATCTTCTCCGTCGTTTCCTGAACAAAGGTAGCCCCAAACATGCTGCGCTCCCCCACTTGGGTCCAGTATAAGGGTGTCCTACATGGCCTCCCATACAAAGCCTCATAAGGAGCAATGCCGATACTAGACTGATAACTGTTGTTGTAGGCAACTCCGCCAAACACAGATGATCAGCCCAATGGCCACCCCAATCCAACACACACATCCTTAACAGATCCTCCAATGTCTGGATAGTCCTCTCTGACTGCCCGTCTGTCTGCGGATGATACGCTGTACTCATATGCACCTTGGTGCCCATCTCTGTCTGAAATGCCCTCCAAAAGTCTGAGGCAAATCTCGGATCTCTATCCGACACAATACTAGCTGGCACACCATGCAACCTCACAATCTCTCGCACAAACTTCCTAGCCAAAACAGTAGCCCCGTCTGTTTTCTTGATGGCCAAGAAATGTGCGGACTTGGTCAAACGATCCACAATGACACAAATCGCATCAAACGTCCGTGAGATAGGTAATCCCACCACAAAATCCATCGTGATCATATCCCACTTCCACTCTGGAATGGGTAAGCTCTGCAAAAGTCCACTTGGAACCTGATGCTCTGCCTTGACCAACGAACACGTGTTGCACCTCGCAACCCAATCTGCCACATCTCTCTTCATCCCGACCCAGTGATAATACCGTTTGAGGTCACAGTACATCTTGGTCGCACCCAGATGAATCGAAAACTTGCTCGCATGAGCCTCTCTCAAGACCTCTCGTCTCAACTCCTCGTCCTTGGGCACACAAACTCGCCCACGAACCAATATCGTCCCATTCGCCGAGACCTCATACTCAGAACCAGCTGCCCGCGATGCATCAACCAAACCCTGATCATCCTGCTGAGCCACTCTGATCCTACTGAGTAAGTCTGCCTGATCAGCTGCCTCTAAACCCAAAGGCTCCTCCGAAATCGCACAAAGCCTCAATGTACTAATCTCGCTGACCAAAGTCTCCACATCCTGCTCTCTAGCTGAATCAACTCGCCGTCGACTCAATGCATCTGCCACCAAATTGGCCTTGCCTGGATGGTGCACAATATCCAGATCATAATCTGCCAGAAACTCCACCCAACGCGTCTGCCTCGCATTCAGCAAAGGCTGAGTAAAGATATGCTTCAAACTCTTGTGATCTGTAAAGATCTGCACTGCACCACCATAAAGATAAGACCTCCAAATCTTGAGTGCAAAAACCACCGCTCCCAACTCAAGATCGTGTGTAGGGCGGTTGCGCTCACTGCCCTGCAACTGTCTCGAAGCATAAGCAATCACTCTGCCCTCCTGCATCAAGACACAACCCAACCCAACACCTGAAGAATCTGTATACACCACATAAGGCTTCCCCGGATCAGGTAATGCCAACACTGGTGTACTAGTCAACATCTCCTTGAGCTTCCCAAAGCTCTCCTCGCACTCAGGCGACCACACAAACGGCACATCCTTGCTTGTCAACCTCGTCATCGGCTGAGACATACTCGCAAAGCCCCTGACAAACCTCCTGTAGTACCCTGCTAAACCCAGAAAACTCCTGATCTCGGTAGCACTACTCGGTCTAGGCCAATCTCTGATAGCCTCGATCTTAGCCGGATCCACAGACATACCCTCTGCAGAAACGATATGGCCAAGAAACCCCATCTCTCTCTGCCAAAAGCTGCACTTGCTCAACTTAGCAAACAGCTTCTGCTCTCGAAGCTTCTCCATAACCAACCTCAAGTGAGTCGCATGCTCCTCTGGACTCCTCGAATACACTAAGATGTCATCAATGAAAATGATAACGAACACGTCCAAAAACTCCCTGAACACGTCGTTCATCAATCTCATAAATGCTGCCGGCGCATTAGTCAGCCCAAACGGCATGACTACAAACTCAAAGTGCCCATACCTCGTCTTGAACGCCGTCTTGCGAACATCTGCCTCATCTATCGGGATCTGATGATAACCCGATGCCAAGTCAATCTTGGAGAACCAGGTAGCACCCCTCAACTGATCCAACAACTCATCAATCCTAGGGAGTGGATACCTGTTCTTCACTGTGACTCGGTTGAGTCCCCGGTAATCGATACACAACCGGAAACTACCATCCTTCTTCTTCACAAACAATACTGGTGCTCCCCACGGTGAAACACTCGGTCTGATGAACCCTTTACTCAAAAGGTCCTCTAGCTGCTTCTTCAGCTCTGCCAGCTCCGCTGGCGCCATCCTGTAAGGTGTCTTCGATATTGGAGCTGTCCCAGGCTCTAACTCAATCGTGAAGGGATCTGACCGAGATGGTGGCAACCCCTTCAGTGACCGAAACACATCCTCGAACTCCCGGACAACCTCAATATCCTCAAGAACCACCTCACCACTAGACTCCGACATCACTATCGTCGCCAAATACGCCTCGCAACCTCGCCCTAACATCTGCTCAGCCTGAATAGCCGAGATCACAAGACTCCCTGAAGTCGGTCTCACACCCTGATAAACCAACCTCCCTGCATCTCGCTCAAACACAACTCTGCCTCTGAAACAATCCAGATGAACTCTGTAACACGACAGCCAATCCATCCCCAAAATCACGTCATACAGCTCCACCGGACTGATGACCAAGTCTGCAGGCATAGACTGCCCTGCAATCTGAACGTCGACTGCTCTAGCACGACCCAAAGTAGTCAAGTAACCCCCACCGGCAACCTTGACAAAACCCTTGCGCTCACCAGCGCTACTCTGGATACCTCTACTCTCGGCACACTCCGGAGTAATGAAGCAGTTCGATGCTCCCGAGTCAAACAGCACGTGAGACTCAACACCGCCCACTAACAAGGTCCCTACACATTCACAAGTGTTGAGAACCCTAAACACTAACACAGTAAAATAAAGAACAGACAACCACACCACAATTCTACACTAAGAATTTACGAAGTCTGAATCAGAATTTTACCTGTGATCTGGCCTGGCTGGCTGGTCTGGCCCACCTCTGCCGAAGAGTACACCCTCGGCGCTGTTCCCAACGGCTCCACCGTCTGCGCTGCTGCAATCTGCGCCACCGGCTGAACCGACGCCACTGACACCTGCTGCAACTTGGGACACAAGGGCTTGATATGCCCCGGCTCCCTGCAGTGAAAGCACACTCTAGTATCCCGAGACGCACTACTCTTGGGACAACTAGCCACCCGATGCTCCAAGCTCACACAACTGAAGCAACCACGAACACTCTGGCTGCCTCCAGCAACCTCCTCAAGTCTCCTCTTCTGGCCCTGCGCAGGCTTGCCGCCCCTGCTAGAACCAGAACTGAAACTCCTACGCTGATGCTGTTGCTGCTGGCCCCTCGGCTGGGTAGCAGGAACAACCGCAGCTGGCACCACAACTGGACCAACCTACTCACGAAGGTCCTCCTCGATGGACGCTGCTAGCTCCACCAACTCTGCCCTGGTAGAATACGAACTACCTCTGCACTGAGTCCTGATGCTCGATCGAAGACCCTGAAGGAATCTCGCCATCAGACTCCGCTCACCCTCAAGACTGTAACCAGTATACGCCACAAGTCTGCCAAACTCAGCGTCGTACTCTCGCACTGACCTATCTCCCTGAGTCAATGCCACAAACCTCAACTGAAATCTGTCTCTGGCCTCCTGAGGAAAATACATGGCGTTGAACTCCGCTAGGAAGTCACCCCAAGTCCACGCTGCTCTCCTCAACATGACAGAACGCCACCACAAGTGTGCATCCCCACCAAGGTAATGCACTGCCAACTCCACCTGGTACCCCTCTGGACACCTGACAGAACGGAAGTTCCGTTCCAACCTCTGCCGCCACTCATCGGCCTCCTCGGGCCCACCTCTACCCTCAAAGAAAGGCGTCCCGATCCTCTGCATCTCCCTCATCATCTCAAGATAGGAAGGATGCCCAACCACTGCAGCACCATGCTGCCCAACAAAAACGCCCTGCTGTGCCCCCACCACCGGAGGAACACCCGGAGCCTGCTCTGGAACTGTCTGCGGGAGACGTGCCAAAATCTGCGTCATAACCCCCATCAACTGGTCACCAAGACCATGAGCCGGGGCGGCACCCGCACCTGGGGCAACCCCAACTCCCGCGCCCACACTAGCGCCCAAACTGGCCTCACTCGTCACAAACTGAGTCTCTGACGCTGTCGCCACACTAGGCACTGCACTCTCACCGGAATCCGCCTGAGCTCCACGACCACGGCCCCTGCCACGGCCTCCGCCACGGCCTCTGCCACGGTCTGCACCACGGCCTCTACCACGACCTCTACCACGACCTCTACCACGACCTCTAGCTCCTGCATCCATCTCACTGCACTACCACAGCACAGTAGATGAGCAACTAGACAACACAAAACAAACCACAAGATAAAACACACAACTTACCGTGGAAAACTGGAAGACCGAGAGGATGAGACTACACTACTAACTGACTAACTCACATAATCAATTAAACACATAGTCCAATTCATCCAATACTACCAGTCCTAAAACCGTATTCGCTCTGATACCAAAATGAAACAACCAAGCCTTTTTTTTTTTAATTAATTATCGATGCGGAAATTCTCGAAAGAAAATCAATAATATTAAACCAATTAAACCGTTCAACAATAAATCAATAACCAATAAAAACCAATAATAAATTCTAGCAACCTAAACACCAGGTTTGCTACATTATTAAAAATCAAGCTAACACCCTAACAACGAATTCCGTGCTAGCCACAACAAGATTGCCAAAATCAAGTTCCTAGTCTCATCATCCTCTTCTCTCGGTCTCTTTCCGCGGAAGAACATTTCGACTACCTGCATCACATTAGGGAAAAAGAGATGCATAAGTATTTAATAAATACTTAGTGAGGCAATCACCCCGCCTACAGGCCAATTACGCACTTTTAACAATTTTCATCAATATTAATAATTACCACAATTATTAAATCCTTCACTTTAATTATTAAATAATTACCACAATTAAATAATAATTTTTAAACACTTAAATAATTTCCACAATTATTTTTAGATCACTTAATTAATTAATTTCACCAATTATTAATTAATTCTCGAATTAAACCATTTAATTACAGTTAAACCGGATTAAACCACTTAATCCAATTGATTTCTTAAACCGCCAGATAACCGGATTAAACCGGACTGTGTCGATCGACACACACTTGTGTCGGTCGACACCTTGCCCGTTTGGTGTCGACCGACACCGGCTTGGTGTCGATCGACACCGATCCAGGAGATCGACGCCAACTTCGATTTTCAACACATAAACACCCAAATCACAAAATCAACACACCACACGCGATTCAACCCGCGATTATCACATAAACAACACGAAAACCACATAACTCTACCAAATCCTCTTATCTGCGAGCCTACGGTCATGCACTCACCTTGACAAAGGATTAGGAAGAAGAAGGAGATGAAGAACAACACAAACCCACCACAGATCAACCACAAAGCTCCAGAATCTCCCCAAAAGCTCTCAGCCTCCTTTTGCTCTATGTTTTCTCCAAAAACGACAAAACCCACGCGGCCACCACTTTATAACGCGACACAAGGGTTTTTCCCACTTAACCAGCCCAAACCGGAACTCAAATCGAACCGAAATCGATTTTAACCTTTGGTGTCGACCGACACTACCCCTGGTGTCGATCGACACCGCTTCCCAGAAGCGATAGATTGGTTTACGGATGTTACAAATAAAATCTGTTTGGAAACAGGTATAGTAAATGTTAATTTAATAATCTAAAATATCACTTAAATCAAACCAATGTTTGGTTCACTAAAACCAACAATCGATTTTTTTTAATTTCGCGGTTCATGTGCCACCTCCAAAACTCTAAAAATACATGTTTCAATTATAGATGAACCATCTCCCTTTATGAATAAAATTAATTTTGAAACAGGTATAGTAAATGTTAATTTAATAATCTAAAATATCACTTAAATCAAACCAATGTTTGGTTCACTTAAACCAACAATCGATTTTTTTAATTTCGCGGTTCATGTGCCACCTCCAAAACTCTAAAAATACATGTTTCAATTATAGATGATAATACCAAAATTAGAGTAGATAACATAACCATGATGTAATATTTTTATTGTTTGGACATGTGTTTGGTTATTGTATTTTTTTATAATTATTAATAAATAAAGACAGTATAATCAATAGTCAATACTGCAAAATTTGAATCACTTAATACAAAATTTCAGATTCAAATTAACAACATACTTGACACACAAAAAACATACAACTCTTAAACTAACACTAAAATTAAATAAATACAGTATAATCAATAGTCAATACTGCAAAATTTATGTTACTAAATTATATTAATTTCTTTATTATTAATTGAGAAGCACATCTCTTTTTTTGGACTAAAAAACCATCTTCCTTTATGAATAAAATCTGTTTATAAACAGGTATAGTGAAGGTTAATTTAGTAATCTAAAATATCACTTAAATGAAACCAATGTTTGGTTCACTTAAACCAACAATCGATTTTTTTTAATTTCGCGGTTCATGCCACCTCCAAAACTCTAAAAATACATGTTTCAATTATAGATGATAATACCAAAATTAGAGTAGATAACATAACCATGATGTAATATTTTTATTGTTTGGACATGTGTTTGGTTATTGTATTTTTTATAATTATTAATAAATAAATACAATATAATCAATAGTCAATACTGCAAAAATTATGTTACTAAATTATATTAATCTCTTTATTATTAATTGAGAAGTACATCTCTTTTTTTGGACCAAAAAACCATCTCCCTTTATGAATAAAATCTGTTTGGAAACAGGTATAGTGAAGGTTAATTTAGTAATCTAAAATATCACTTAAATCAAACCAATGTTTGGTTCACTTAAACCAACAATCGATTTTTTTAATTTCGCGGTTCATGTGCCACCTCCAAAACTCTAAAAATACATGTTTCAGTTATATATGATAATACCAAAATTAGAGTAGATAACATAACCATGATGTAATATTTTTATTGTTTGGACATGTGTTTGGTTATTGTATTTTTTATAATTATTAATAAATAAATACAATATAATCAATAGTCAATACTGCAAAAATTGAATCACTTAATACAAAATTTCAGATTCAAATTAACAACATACTTGACACAAAAAAACATACAACTCTTAAACTAACACTAAAATTAAATAAATACAGTATAATCAATAGTCAATACTGCAAAATTTATGTTACTAAATTATATTAATCTCTTTATTATTAATTGAGAAGTACATCTCTTTTTTTGGACCAAAAAACTATCTTCCTTTATGAATAAAATCTGTTTGGAAACAGGTATAGTGAAGTTTAATTTAGTAATCTAAAATATCACTTAAATCAAACCAATGTTTGGTTCACTTAAACCAACAATCGATTTTTTTAATTTCGCGGTTCATGTGCCACCTCCAAAACTCTAAAAATACATGTTTCAATTATAGATGATAATACCAAAATTAGAGTAGATAACATAACCATGATGTAATATTTTTATTGTTTGGACATGTGTTTGGTTATTGTATTTTTTATAATTATTAATAAATAAATACAGTATAATCAATAGTCAATAGTGCAAAATTTGAATCACTTAATATAAAATTTCAGATTCAAATTAACAACATACTTGACACAAAAAAACATACAACTCTTAAACTAACACTAAAATTAAAACATGTTATAAAAAGAAGAAAAACAAAAAACAAAAACATAATCCCGCATTACACTGCTGTGCGGGTCAGACACTAGTTATATAACAATTTTAAGGGAGGGAATGATTTAGAAGGATCGCCGATGGAGAGTGTAGACAATGTCATTGAGTGCCAGGATCGCCGCTGCCGGTTGAAGTGGAGGAATAGGAAAACGGACAAAACTGAGATCCACAGAGACGAAGCCCTCTGATGTAGACTTTGGTGTAGACGCAGATGTAGAGGCTGTAGCAGTCCTGGTTGGAGGTTGAGGTTGAGGTATCTGGGCGTCCCGCTTCTTCTTTGCTTCTTCCCTTTTGATAAATTCTTCACCTGACCGCTTGTCTTTATGATAGTACAAGGGTCGAACCAAAATATCACCGTCAGTTGGAGAGATGGGATCTTGCATCTGAAAAATACCATAGATGAGACTCGGAAATAAGAGCCAACGAGAGTCCTTGACTTGAAGTCGAGTCATGCTCATCACTTGATCAAACACCAGTTGGCCAAAATCAACTCGAATCCCAGCAGAGAGCTTGTAGATGAGCTTGGCTCTCTCGATGGATACGTGATTCCTGTGAGTGGAGGGAATCCAATTGTGGGACGCGATAATAACCAGAGCAGCAAAGCACGGAGTCATCCCTATTGAATAAATTTCTGACCACTCAGCCTTCTCATCAGCTGTGAACAACTGAGCCAATGTTTTCTGACTGACCGAGTCTGCATCAGCTTCCTTTTTCATCTCTGTTGCACTCAAAGGCTCCAAACCAAGAAACTCATTAACAACAGCTGGTGAAAATATATACTCTTGATCACAAATTATCACTTTGACACTCTCATCTCCGGACTCAGGTAGTGCCGAATAGAAGTCAACAACTACCGATCGCACATAGCTTCCCAAACCAACAACTGTTGGTTGAAACTTCCCCTTGATGATGATCTCGGGATAGCCCCAATGTGCTTCAGCCTGCAAATCCACAGTCCTCTCATCAATGATTCCACGAGATTGAAAGCTTGCAAACCTGTTAACTGATGACTTCTTCTTTGGTTTGGGAGCCTCGGTTTGCGTGGACTTCCCTTTAGCTCGTGAACTAGCTCGAACTGATGGCTTCTTCGCATGAGTAGATGGAGACTTGACGGCTTTTGGAACTGGTGAAGAAGATGGTGTAGCAACCTTCTCTTTCAACTTCTTGGATGGAGGAAGACTAGCTTTCTGAAGAACTCTTCGTTTCCTTGACGAAGACAAGCATGTTTCCTTAAGCACTCTTTCCTTTCGCTTCAACGGAGAAGGTTCTGATTCGCTCTGTTCTTCATCGGATATATCAAGCGGAGACACCTTCTTAGTAACTTGAAATGGATGACCCGGCTGGAGTGCATCGAGAACCTCCGTGTCCTGAGCATCGTTGCCGCAAAGTGAAGAGCCGTCAGGATTTGGATCTGACGGAAAAGTCGAGGAATCGGGCTCCGGAATTTCGATCTCGATTTCGTTCAGCTCATCATCGGCTCTGGCATCAGGAGGTGTAGTGACAGCTGCTTCAGTCTCTCCGTCAATCGGAGGTGGAACTAGGGTTTCATCAGTTCGAGGATCCGACGACTGTTCATCTTGGCGATTCTCGGGTTTCTCTGCCGTCACCTCTTCTTCTCCCACTTCTTCTGCCTCAGCCGTGTTGAACGAGTCTGATGAGGCTCCATACAATACGATTTGCTTGTTGAGGTCGTCGTTTCTGTCAGCGGCTGCTTCTTGCATGTCTTGATCCGGCGTTGTAGACCTAGGAATCTCTCTTTCTTCGGCTGAGTCGTTGATTTGTATCGGAACTGATGCGGATCCGTCTTCGTGTTTCTTCAATTTTCCTTGACTAGGTCGGATTCTTCCTTGGCGAGTTTCAGTCACCATTGAATCGGATTTGAATCTGTCAACGGGAAGGAACCCGAAAGCTCCGATGATTCCGGGAAAGAGAAGGCCGGTTCCTTGGTTGAGAAGAAGTCGGATCAAGACATGCAAGAAGCAGTCCAAGATTCGACTTCCCTACACGTCCCAAACTCAGAATCTTGTCTAGCTCTTTAGTACCGGTCAGCATCTTGAGTTGCTTCCTATGTTGATCCAATTCTGCTTGCAAATGTCTGGAGATTTCTTTTTCAAGAAAGTACTCTTTGGTGATGTCATCTGCTCGCTTGACTGCTTCCATCTTTTCCAACATGATGTTAAGATTATCCATGTTGAGATCTTTTTCAGCTTGTAGTGCGGTCTGAAGTTCCTCAACTTGTGCTTCAAGACGAGCATTCTCTCTCTTGAGATCAAGACTTTCTTTCCCAGTTTGTACCAAAGTATCACGTACTTCCTTATAGCTTTCATGAATGTCAACCTCAGATTCTACTTCAGGAGATGAGTCGTCAAGATCTGATTCTGTTAGCTTTGAAACAACATCGATTTCAGTAATTCCAGCAAAAGCTACAAAGTTACTTATTTCTTCATCTTCTTCAGATTCTTCATTAGATTCTTCATCAGCAACGCCAATCATGGATTTTCCAAGTTTTGTCTCATCATACTCACATTCTTGTTGCGTATGTCCAAGGCCTTTACACTTGTAGCAAGTGATACTCCTCCTTTTTACCGTAGGACATTCAGTCTTGAAGTGTCCAAACCCTTTTCATTCATGACATTGTGAATCGGCCTTGGCTCCTCTTGTTCTTGTCATAGACTTCTTCTCATTACCACTTTGAGATCTGCTCTTCCCTGTCTCAAATTTCTTTAGAACTCTGTCGAAACGTCGTACCAAGAGACTGATGTTGTCTTCTTCAGATTCTGCTTCATACTGTTTTTTCACTGACAAAAGTGCAATGCCTTTAGTTTTTCTGGCTCCTCCCAGCTCCTGTTCATGAATAAGCAGTTTTCCCACCATCTCATCATAGGTAATGCTTTCTGAAATAGGATTTGCACTTAGACCAGCTTTGTAGGGTGTAAATTTTGACGGTAGACACCTTAGAAGTTTCTTCACCAACTTAGCATCCTTATATATCTTCCCCAAGGTGCGAGATTCTTGCACTAAGGAGCTCAATCTGAAGCTGAAATCTGCAACCGATTCATGTTCATCCATTGTCAAGTTTTCAAACTTGGTAGCTAGCAAGTTTTTTCTCGAACTTTGTACTTGGGTGGTTCCTTCAAAGTGGACTTGAAGAATGTCCCATGCCTCCTTGGCTCGTACAAAACCTTGAATCAGTTCGAACTGTTTCTGTGAAACACTTGCATGAATCTGTGACAGAGCTCTGGCATTGAACTTGTACTCGTCACGCTGACTAATTAATGTTCCAGCGTTCTCGAGGAACAGCAGTGGTGATTCTTTCTACTGTAACCGTAGGAGCCTTCCATCCAACTTCAACCATATTCCATGCTATTTCGTCAATAGCTTGGATGTTTGCTCTCATTCTGGATTTCCAATATCCATAATTTTCAGCATCAAGTATCACCTTTGAACCTCCAATGAAGTCCTGGTGATAGCCCTCCATTCCGCAAGATCTCACCTGCTATAGCAATACACACAAGGTGACCGCTCTGATACCAATTGAAAAACCAAGGGCTATTGATGCAGAAATAGATCACAAAGTGACACAAGGGATTTCTCTACAAAGGAAAATATATTACTAGAAACTTCTTTAAGATAACTTACAAGTATATGCTTAAACGAAATCTATGAGCTCAACTCAGATCTATCCACGATCTCTCTTGACTCGTAGTTCTAGTAACACTCACGTTCTCAGATCTATCCACGATCCTCGAACCTCTCAAGCCCTAACCCTTTGTCCTAGCTCTCTTACAAGATGATATAAACCCAAAGTCTAAAGCTCTCAATATTTGTGATACCGTCTACAAACAGCAAGAGCACCCTATTTATCCTCAATAGACATGCCTTAGCGATTACTCCAAACACTCCAAGGGAATATTTCCTTCCTTATTTTTCTCTAAGAATAGGAAATATTCCTTTTATCTTGATAGCTACAATATTCCTCATCCAGCTCAGCTACCGCCTCTTCTGGATTCGTCCTTGTCTGCTACAAGCTCGCATCCAGCTCAGCAACTCTCCTTTAGCTCCGTTAGACTTCCACTTAGCTCCGCTACAAGTCCGTCCATATGTCCTGATGCACTTCCTGACTGGTTCACAGTCTGCGTCAATCCAGCTGCATCTTCAAAGCTTGGATTTCTCACTGGGCTGGTGCCTTGTGAAAAGTCTATGGTTTTTGAGAGGATCTTATTTCGTGCAACTAGGGGCAAAATCTTCATACGACAGTTCGTCATTGAGGAGTCCGTCGTTGATCCCAACTCTGGGGAGAAGGTTAGCCGCTTATGTCCTACTCGCAGATTCTCTTTGACATAGAAAATACGGCCTTTATCTACTGCAGGAGTTCAGTTACTTTCTTACTTTATATAATTTCTATTTCCTCCCAGGCATATGGAAAATTGAGTTTGCTATATGTAATTTCTACGTTTTCTGATGCACAGCTAATATTTGACGTTGGAACTGGCTCTATGGTTATTTTTGTTTTGTCGATCTACCTAGCCAACAATTGTTCTACATGGAATTCTGGATTTGCTAGAAAAATATATTCTTATTCTGTTTCCCTCTACTAGGAATTGACTTTTGATCTAAAATAATGTTACAGGCTGAAAAAAATGTATTTGTTGTCTTCTATTCTGGGGAAAGAGCAAAAAGTAAAATTCTTAAGATATGTGAAGCTTTTGGGGCCAATCGCTATCCTTTCAGCGAAGAACTTGGCAGACAAGCTCAAATGATGACTGAGGTATGTATTATCTTTCAATATGTGAGTGATTCGGTGATTTCTGTAACATCCGTAAACCAAGAAGTGGAGTTTTTGCCTGGTGTCGAGCGACACCAAGGCTGGTGTCGATCGACACCGGCCAAATCGCAAATTTCCGGTTTGTTTCTATTTTGTTCGGTTCGCGTGGTTTGGGTTGGAAAAACCCTAAGACTCGAAATAAAAAGAGTTGGCCGCGTTTTGCAGCTCATATTTCGAGGCAGAGAACTTCTAGAGGCGATTTTGGAGGAGATTGTGAGGTTTTGTGAGTTGGTGATTGCTGTTCTTCCCTGTTCATCTCCCTTTCCTCCCTTTCAATCCAAATCCAAGGTGAGTGCGTGACTGTGGGCTCGGGATTTCCGGATTTAGGATGTTAGATGAATGGATTGTTGTTCTAGTTGTTGTTCTTGAGTTATATGATGATTTTCGTGCTAATAGATGTGTTGAATCGTGTGTGTGAATGATTTGGTGGTGATTCTGTGTTTAGTGCCGATCTGTGCACTCGGATTCGATCAGACGACCGAGTGTCGATCGACACCAAGTTTGGTGTCGGTCGACACCACCGGTTTTGTCTGGTTTAATCCGATTTAAATTGGAATGTTGGTTTAATCAAATTGGAATTGATTTTAGTCCGGTTTAATGGTTTAATTAATTTAATTGGTTAATTGAAATGGTTTAATTAATTATTTTCGGATTAATAATTAATTAAGATTATTATATAATTATGAGAATTATTTAATAATTATTTGGAATTATTTTAGTGATGGAAAAATATTTAATAATTGTGGAAATTATTTAAAAGACTTTAATTATCTGGAAATTGCGTAATTGGCCCGTGGGCCGAGTGATCGCTTCACTAAGTATTTATGATAATACTTACGCATCTCCTTTCCTGTGATGCAGGTGGTAGAAATGGTTAAACGCGGAATCGAGCCCGGAGAAGAGGATGATAGGATTTTAAAATGAAACAACCAACATTTTTTTTTTTTTTAAATAACCTGAACAATTATAGCGGAAGAGTTAAAACCAAAATAAATAAATAATCAATTCAACAATATTCAGCAGAAACAAATAACATAAATAAATAAGTCTATCAACTTAAACCAATCGCAAACAATAAAATCCTATCATCCTCTTCTCCGGGCTCGATTCCGCGTTTAACCATTTCTACCACCTGCATCACAGGAAAGGAGATGCGTAAGTATTATCATAAATACTTAGTGAAGCGATCACTCTGCCCACGGGCCAATTACGCAATTTTCAGATAATTAAAGTCTTTTAAATAATTTCCACAATTATTAAATATTTTTCCATCATTAAAATAATTCCAAATAATTATTTAATAATTCTCATAATTATATAATAATCTTAATTAATTATTAATCCGAAAATAATTAATTAAACCATTTCAATTAACCAATTAAATTAATTAAACCATTAAACCGGACTAAAATCAATTCCAATTTGATTAAACCAACATTCCAATTTAAATCGGATTAAACCAGACAAAACCGGTGGTGTCGACCGACACCAAACTTGGTGTCGATCGACACTCGGTCGTCTGATCGAATCCGAGTGCACAGATCGGCACTAAACACAGAATCACCACAAATCATTCACACACACGATTCAACACATCTATTAGCACGAAAATCATCATATAACTCAAGAACAACAACTAGAACAACAATCCATTCATCTAACATCCTAAATCCGGAAATCCCGAGCCCACAGTCACGCACTCACCTTGGATTTGGATTGAAAGGGAGGAAAGGGAGATGAACAGGGAAGAACAGCAATCACCAACTCACAAAACCTCACAATCTCCTCCAAAATCGCCTCTAGAAGTTCTCTGCCTCGAAATATGAGCTGCAAAACGCGGCCAGCTCTTTTTATTTCGAGTCTTAGGGTTTTTCCAACCCAAACCACGCGAACCGAACAATATAGAAACAAACCGGAAATTTGCGATTTGGCCGGTGTCGATCGACACTAGCCTTGGTGTCGCTCGACACCAGGCAAAAACTCCACTTCTTGGTTTACGGATGTTACAACTCTCCCCCACTAAACTGGATTCGTCCTCGAATCCTAACTCAAAACACGTCTCGCAAGACCAACAGTCCGACCTCGCAAGGTCACAACACTGGAGATCCTCAACTGATCCCCGAGACTCACACTCAATCTTATGCATACGCACATTCCAAGACATTTTCCTCTTAACTCATTACCCAAACACTCAAATTGGGGCCACGGCCTCCCAAATGAGTCTCAATCAAACCACTTGTATTGGGGCCACGGCCTCCCAAACAAGTCTGTAACTACCCAAACTGGGGCCACGGCCTCCCAGATGGGCCAGCCAAAGCTCATACCGAAGCCACGGCACTCGGATAAGCTACTCACACTGAAGCCACGGCACTCAGGTAAGTCTGCCAGAGAACCAAAGTCTCCAAAACGTAATGAGTTATTCAGGACCGCAGCCCTTAGAGAAAAATTCTTAAAACGCTTGTAACAAAAAGATTGAAACGTCTCACGACCCAACCGGTCAACAAGTGTAACATCCAAGACAACAACAACCTAGGTTGGTATAGTGGCCGTGGCCTTATACACCAGAGGGGTTGGGGTGTATTGGGCTGCAGCCCATAACAGTGCCGGATGGCCCATGAGTGGGAGCCCTTGAGTGGTGAGCCCGGACTGTTACAAAAAAGTGCACTTTTAATTGTAACAGCCCGGCCCCACTGGCCCTGACCCCACTGGCCCTCCTGCCAGCCCAGCCCTGCAGGTCAATTGGTGGTAGCTTCCTATGGGAAGGCTACTTAAAGGATGAGGTCTCAGGTTCGAGTCTCACCAACAACCTAGGTTGGTATAGTGGCCGTGGCCTTATACACCAGAAGAGTTGGGGTGTATTGGGCTGCAGCCCATAACAGCGCCGGGCTGGCAGGAGGGCCAGTGGGGTCAGGGCCAGTGGGGCCGGGCTGTTACAATTTCTCTTCTGTCTCATGTCGTGTGTTTCTATGTAATTTTTATTTGCACAACTTTTAACTTTTGTTTCTTGGCTAGAGTTATGGGTTATAATATAACTGATTGATTTATGGATATACTCTCTGCATAATGCTTATTGGGAGTTGCATTTACTGACCTTAGTTTCTAGTCGTTACAAATTTTATCCTCGCAGTAATTAGCCTGTGATGGGAAGGTAAGCGTTTCTAGTTTGAGCAGTTGCTATATATCTTGGGAGTAGCGATTAATAGGTCTTTTGTTAAGAAGAAGTAAAGCATGTTAAGGCAATTTCTCGTACCTATTTGGGCCCCTGTTAGTTTTTGTGTGTTCTTTGGGTGGGATATGCTTATGCACACACGGTTTGTCCCTGGTGTGTGAGACTGAATCTTACGCCAACGATTTATCTGCTGTCACGTTTTGCTATAACAAAATACTCAGAAACATTTAACCTTGTTTAGTCCTCTCATAATGTTTCATGTTTCGGGTCGGTTAGCAGAGCATAAAACTACCATAAGTGCTGGGTTGGATCAACGAAACATTCTTTTGGAGACCATTGGAGATAAGTTTGAGCAATGGAACCACAAGGTCTTATATTATTTGGAGCTTTCGTCTCACTAGTAGAGTGATAATTGATGTCCATTTTCATATCCGGGTTAGGTGAGACCACTTATCATCATTAATCTTAACCCACGCAGGTTCGCAAAGAAAAAGCCATCTATCACACTTTAAACATGCTTAGTCTTGATGTGACTAAGAAGTGCCTTGTGGGTGAAGGCTGGAGTCCTGTCTTTGCAGCAACACGAGTGAGTAACTCTGGTTGCATATAATTGAAACTATTGCAGATGTACTAGTGCGATAGTGAGTTTAAAGTTCTGCATGTGCAGATTCAAGATGCATTGCATCGTGCTGCGGTTGACTCCAATTCTCAGGCTGGATCAATTTTGCAAGTCCTGAGGACCAAAGAGACGCCTCCGACTTTTTTCCGCACAAACAAATTTGCTAGTGCATTCCAGGAAATTGTTGATGCATAAGGATAAGCAACTCTCTCTAGAGCTTCATCTGCTCTTTGGGAATGAAGAGTAGCAGATAATCATGTAGTTTTAATCTTTTGCCTCTTACACACTCATTAGAATATAAATTTTATGTTTCAGTTTCAACTATTTCTAACTTTGTATTAGCTTCCGTCTCCTTACACAACCTTGAGCACCCCTGATTTTTTTCTATAAGCTGTGTTTTCCCTTATCAATTTAGCTAGTAGAATCAACCATTGTTGCTTATTTTATTCTTTTTCTCATGCAATGTCCATTTGTGCTTCGTGTTTGTCGCTTGAGTTTCATTGATATTCTTTGATCACTACATTACGTTGCAGTGTGGCGAAATATCAGGAAGCGTATCCAAGTGTATTGACAATTGTTACCTTCCCCTTCCTGTTTGCTGTTATGTTTGGTGATCAAAACCTGAGACACTTATCCATTTGGCGTGGATCCAGTGTGGCATGGTACCCGCAGTGAGCTACCGTTTCTGAACTCGCTTAAGATGAAAATGTCAATCCTTCTTGGAGTTGCCCAAATGAACCTTGGAATCATAATGAGCTTCTTCAGCGCAAAATTCTTTGAAAGTGCTGTAAACGGATGGTGAGTTTCTTCAATTTACTTTCCCGACCAATACGTACTCCTTTTCTAGTTCTGTGATCTTCTCTCAACAAATAAAGTCGGTCTTAATCGTAGTTAAGTGTCAGGTTCCAGTTCGTTCCCCAGATGATATTCTTGAACTGTTTGTTTGGCTATCTCTCGGTCCTCATCATCATCAAGTGGTGCACTGGTTCTCAAGCGGATATATATCACGTAATGATCTACATGTTCTTGAGCCATGTGGATGATTTAGGAGAGAATCAGCTTTTCTCTAACCAGAAATTAGTACATGTTTGCATCAGTACCTTACAATGCACCTTCTCTATATCAAAAATCATATGCCTTACTCAGCTCACTTTCCTCTTTCTGGCTCTGGTTTCTGTTCTGTGGATGCTGTTACCAAAGCCGTTCATCCTGAAGAAACAACATGAAGCTGTGAGTCCCATTTCTCGTCAATTTACTTATAAATTTAAAATTGAATTTGCGCTTCCTTTGTCACTTCTTCCTCTTTAGTCACTTTCTTCCTTCCTCTCTCTCCCGAACTCTCGAGCCTTTCTTCCATTTGTTCTCTTCTTCTTCCTCATGAAAGCTATGGGCACCTTTAACCTATCAGTTACCCGAATTGTTCATGATTCGTTCTCTGTGGTTTGGTTTCTGCATAGTGTTTTTCTGATTCGTTATCGGAGATTATGTTGACAAAGTTCGAGACAAAGAGTAACAGAGTTAAGGGTCTGAGCTTCCACCCGAAATGACCATGGATTCTCGCGAGTCTGCACAGTGGCGTGGTCCAGCTCTGGGATTATCGTATGGGTTTGATTGATAGGTTTGACGGGCACGAAGGACCTATTCGTGGTGTTCACTTTCACACTTCACAGCCTCTCTTCGTCTCTGGAGGTATATGCTTTCGTTCTGCTCCTTTATGTTCCTTTGGAATTTTACATACAACTAGAATTAGACCCGGGCTAGGCCGCAGGATTTTATATTTTATTGTACTGTGATTTGAAAATAGTATTTTCTGTTTATATATCATTATTAGTAATTTTTATTTGAATATGAAAATATTGGAAATGTTATGAAAGTCAGCAATTCACGCATGGTGAAAGTCAACAATCGGCGTAAATTAATTGAAGTGGAGCCCACGTCATTTATGGACACTGTAAAATCTGTCGAAACTTTAGCCTATATATATTACTACCTTACTTCATTGTAAAATACACGACAAGCAAAATAACATTCACTCCCTCTTTCTTTCTGATTGGTATTCACACTTTCCTTTCTTTCATATACAGATATAATATTGTTATATTTAATTATATAAACACTTTCATAATATAATAATAGTTCAAACACTTATATAATATAATTATAACACGTTATCAGCACGATCACTCTACCACCATGATCCAAAATTTTAATTATTGTTACCGTTACCGGAGTGAGGCTCCTCAGCCCCATCATCATTTTATTTCTGTTTTTCTAGTGAATGTTTAACACACCATAATGGACGGTTTAACCTCCTAATTAATTTAATTTACTGCTTTTACAATGGACGGTTTAACCTCCTAATTAATTTAATTTACTGTTTTTATAATGGATGATTTAAGTCACCATTTGCTTATTTACTCACACTGCTTTTATGGTTGATTTAAGTCACCATAATTATTTATGTTATTTACTTACTTTGTTTTATGGCTGATTTCATTCACCATATTTATTTATTTACTTTGCTTTATTGATTTATTTTTGGTTGATTCATTCACCATATTTATTTATTTACTGTTATAATATAGATGAATCAATCACCATATTTTTATCTTTAAACTTATGTTTAGATCACAATTCCTGTTAAATTTTTATTTTTATATCTAAACTACGAAATAATATTTTCCAACAAGATAAAATTATTATATTTATACAATTATTTTTCTACTTCCAACGGTCATGAAGGAAATTTTTTTTAAAAGTTTTTCTTTACCCTCCAACGGCTACATAACGGCTAGTGTACAGTATTTTCTAATCTATAAATACACTTATATTTCATTCATTCATTTCACTCAAAATATTTCATCTCTCTTCAAATCCTCTCCAAGAAAAAAAAAAAAAAAAAAAATGTTTCATCCGTTTTTAATTTTTGTAATAGGTTATATTTTTGTTGCAATTTACAGTTTATATATTGGGGAATTTTCTCCCGAAGAATCTGTGATAATTTTTATGTTATTGTTTTATACAATTGTATTTCTTGTAATCTCATTGTTTATTCCAGCACCACGCATATTTTAAATTAATAAAATTATCTTTCTAATAATGCTTTGTGTTATTTTATTATAGACAAGTAATGGCAAATATCGAGAAGCTCCAATTTCCGGCCCTGGACATCACAGGTGCAAATTATATTTCTTGGACCACAAATGTCGAACTTCATTTGGAATCTCTAGCGTTGTCTGACACCATACTAGAGATCAATAAATCGACGGCCCAAGAAAAGGCAAAATCGGTGATCTTCCTTAGAAGACACCTTGATGAAAGCATTATATACGATTATGCACACATGAGGGATCCCAAAGAACTCTGGAAGTCTCTGAAAGATCGGTTTGATCATCAGAAAGACATAACACTTCCACATGCTCGGGACGAGTGGCAAAATCTGAGGTTTCAAGATTTTGACAAAGTGATGAACTACAATTCCGCCATGTTAGGAATTGTGGCCAAACTAAAATATTGTGGTGAGAGCATAACAGAAGCTCAAATGCTCGAAAAAACGTACACCACATTCCACAAAAATCACATCACCCTGCAACAACAATACAGGATGCGGGGATACACTAAATTTTGTGATTTGATTGTGACGCTCTTAATAGCGGAGAAGAATAATGAGCTTCTCATCAAGAATCACATGACTCGACCTGCTGGGTCCAAAGCGTTTCCTGAAGCAAACGCATTGGATGTTAAGAAACCAGTGAAGGGATACAAATCCTTCCGAGGTCGTGGCGGTCGGAACAATCGCGGACGTGGGAGATACAACCCATATAACAAAAGGTCATTCCAATGGAACCGCCCTGAACAAACTCCAGAAAAGGAGTACCAAGGAAATAGCTTTCAGAAGCGGGAGACTATTTGTCACAGGTGCGGTACAAAAGGTCATTGGTATCGGCAATGCCGTACTCCTACGCACCTTTGTACATTGTACAAAGAATCCGCCAAAGGCAAAGGAAAAGGAAAATAAGTAAACCTTGCAGAACATTCTGAGGGAACAACTCACCTCGATGCTTCTGACTTTGCAAATGATTTCGATGACACCACTCCTATGGAAGTCTGAAATGGTTTTCATGTGACTCTTGAAATTCCAACGATTGTGATATAAATAATTGCCACTTGTGTAAAATATTGCTTGTACTATATACTCATGTATAATTATTGTGTGATACTAGACTATTAATGTATAATTATCGTGTGTTATTTTGATTAATAAAATTATCTTATTTATATAACTTGTTTTGTTGATCTCAGAAATGGATTACAATACGAATGGAACAACATCCAAGATGAATACTGGGGATATATGTATACCAGATAGTGGAACAACGCACACTATTCTGAAACATAGGAAATATTTTTCCAGTTTAAAACCGACAAAGATTATTGTCAATACAATATCAGGTCCTACAGACTTGATTGAAGGGACTGGGAATGCTAAGTTTGTATTACCTAATGGGACAAGGTTCTCAATAGAAAATGCGTTATTTTCTCCAAATTCTAAAAGAAATTTGTTGAGTTTTAAAGATATATACCTTCAAGGGTTTGATACTCAGTCATCAACTGAGAATGGAAAGAAGTACATGTATATAACTTCTGAAAAATCAGGAAAAATGAAAGTATTGGAAAAGCTACCAAAACTCCCTTCTGGTTTGCATCATACGTACATTAATGAGATAGAATCACATCTTGTGATCAAAAGAAATCTTGATGATTTCACAATATGGCATGATCGCCTTGGCCATCCAGGTACTACTATGATGCGAAAAATTATAGAGAACTCACAAGGGCATTCATTGAAAACCCAAGAGATATACCATGGAAAGAAAATGACATGTGTTGCGTGTTCTCTCGGAAAATTAATTATAAGGCCATCGCCAACCAAAATCGATAAAGAGTTACCAAAATTCCTTGAACGGATCCAAGGTGATATATGTGGACCTATACATCCACCATGTGGACCATTTTACTATTTCATGGTAATGATTGATGCGTCAAGTAGATGGTCACATGTTTGTCTATTATCATCTCGAAATATCGCATTTGCGAGATTTCTAACTCAGATAATCAAATTAAAAGCTCAGTTTCCTGATTATCCAATAAAAGGAGTTAGATTAGATAATGCTGGTGAGTTCACATCTCAAGCATTCAATGATTATTGTATGGTAACTGGAATCAATGTTGAACATCCTGTGGCCCATGTTCATACACAAAATGGTTTGGCTGAATCGTTAATTAAACGTTTGCAATTAATTGCAAGGCCATTGATCATGAGATCAAAACTCCCAACCTCTGTATGGGGACACGCCGTTCTGCATGCAGAAGCTCTTATTCGAATAAGACCAAGTGCATATCATAAGTACTCCCCATTACAGCTGGCTTTTGGTCGAGAACCAAATATTTCCCATCTAAGGATTTTTGGTTGTGCGGTATACGTACCTATAGCACCACCACAACGCACCAAAATGGGACCCCAAAGAAGATTAGGGATATATGTTGGTTGTGATTCCCCATCTATTATACGATATCTCGAACCACAGACGGGAGATGTCTTTACGGCACGTTTTGCTGACTGCCATTTCGATGAGAAAGTATTCCCGGTTCTAGGGGGAGAAAACAAGAAAAAATGAAAGATATCAAGTGGTGTGTACCATCCTTGCTACACCTTGATCCTCCCACAAAACAGTCTGAACTAGAAGTTCGACGAATTATGCATTTACAAAATATAGCAAACCAATTGCCTGATGCATTTACAGATACCAAAATGGTAACTAAATCACACATACCGGCTGCAAATGCCCCTGCTCGTATTGAAATGCCACATGAACGTGCAAAGGCAGATGATACACATGAATCTAAAACACGCTTGAAGCGTGGTAGACCTATGGGTTCTAAGGATAAAAATCCTAGAAAGCGGAAGGAAGTTGAAAAACATGATGATCCTAAAATAACTGAAAGTATTTTGGGAGAAACAAGTCATGAACCCGATGGAAAAATCGAACTTCCTGAGCCCGAAGAAAATCATGAGATCTCCATCAACTACATTCATAATGGAAAGATTTGGAATCGAAATGAAATGGATAATGTTGATGAATTTTTCTCATATCTTGTGTCAAACGAAATAAATGAGGAAAACGAAGATCCAGAACCAAAATCTGTATCTGAATGTCAAAAGAGACATGACTGGGAAAAATGGAAAAATGCAATACAAGCCGAACTTGATTCGCTTAATAAAAGAGAGGTGTTTGGACCTATCGTAGTCATACCCAAATATGTCAAGCCGGTTGGGTATAAATGGGTTTTCGTTCGAAAAAGAAATGAGGATAATGAAATTATGAGACACAAAACCCGTCTTGTGGCTCAAGGTTTTTCTCAAAGACCTGGAATCGATTATGAGGAAACATATTCTCCTGTCATGGATGCAATCACGTTTCGATTCCTGATGAGTCTGGCGGCTAGTGAAAATCTAGAAATGCGTCTTATGGACGTTGTTACAGCATACTTATACGGATCATTAGATACTGATATCTATATGAGAATTCCTGAAGGATTTAAAATGCCAGAAGCATTAAGTTCAAAACCAAGAGAATTATGCGCAATAAAATTGCAAAGGTCGTTATATGGGTTAAAACAATCTGGGCGCATGTGGTATAATCGCCTTAGTGAACATTTAATCAAAAAGGGATATATCAACAGTCCTATATGCCCATGTGTTTTCATCAAGAAAACATCATCCGGATTTGTAATTATCGCGGTATATGTTGATGATCTAAATATTATAGGAACTCATGAAGAAATAGAGGAAGCCACAAATTATTTAAAAGGGGAATTTGAGATGAAAGATCTCGGACAGACAAAGTTTTGTCTTGGCTTACAAATTGAGCACTCTGAAAAGGGTATATTTATACACCAATCTACTTATACCAAAAGAGTGTTAAAACGTTTCTACATGGATAAGGCAACTCCTCTGAGTACACCTATGGTAGTTAGATCACTTAATGTCGAAAAGGACCCTTTCCGACCACATGAAGAAAATGAAAAGATACTTGGTCCTGAAGTACCATATTTAAGTGCAATTGGTGCACTTATGTATCTTGCGAATTGTACTCGTCCTGACATATCATTTTCCATCAATCTCTTGGCAAGATTTAGCTCCTCCCCTACTCAAAGACATTGGAATGGAATTAAACATGTCTTTCGCTATCTTCAAGGAACGATTAATTTAGGATTATTTTATCCTAAAAATACAGATGGCCAAATGATTGGTTTTGCAGATGCTGGGTACCTATCTGATCCACACAAAGCCAGATCACAAACTGGTTATGTTTTCACTGTCGGAGGAACCGCTATATCATGGCGCTCTCAGAAACAAACACTTGTGGCCACTTCCTCAAACCATGCTGAAATCATTGCGCTCCACGAAGCAAGCAGAGAATGTGTTTGGCTTAGGTCAATAAGTCAACATATTCAGTCAAGTAGTGGAATCCGAACCTGTACAGAACCGACTATTTTGTATGAAGATAATACTGCTTGCGTTACTCAAACGAAGGAAGGGTATATCAAAAGCGACAGAACCAAACATATCCCACCAAAGTTCTTTTCATACACTCAAGAACTTGAAAAGAATAAAGTCATTGAAGTGAAGTATATTCGGTCATCGGACAATGCCGATGATCTCTTCACAAAGTCACTACCCACCTCGACATTCAAGAAACATATTCACAACATTGGAATGCGTCATCAACGGGACTTGTAAAATATGTTCTTAATTCGAGGGGGAGCTATATGGTTGTACTCTTTTTGCCTTACCACGGTTTTTCCCACAGGGTTTTCCTGGAAAGGATTTTTAACGAGACAACTTAAAAATACATATGACGATGGACTCCAAGGGGGAGTGTTATGAAAGTCAGCAATTCACGCATGGTGAAAGTCAACAATCGGCGTAAATTAATTGAAGTGGAGCCCACGTCATTTATGGACACTGTAAAATCTGTCGAAACTTTAGCCTATATATATTACTACCTTACTTCATTGTAAAATACACGACAAGCAAAATAACATTCACTCCCTCTTTCTTTCTGATTGGTATTCACACTTTCCTTTCTTTCATATACAGATATAATATTGTTATATTTAATTATATAAACACTTTCATAATATAATAATAGTTCAAACACTTATATAATATAATTATAACAGGAAACAATAAGAAAACTTCAAAACATGTTCATTCCTTCAAATCTGAAATCATTTCTTCTAACTTCATCTTGAATACACAACTACTTATATATGGCAATTCATTGCTGAATCATTCCCATATGTTTTCACATGTGCTATGATATCTTCCTAGCCTGGATTTATTGTTACAATGATAAACAAGTGTGAATTTTCGTAAGTGTGATAAATTGTCATTGCATCAATCATGTATCTCGTTCTTTTATTTTTCTCTGTGAACATTGCTTGCATAATTATTCTTTTCCCTAGTGATTTTGAATAAGTTTCTCTTCTTCCAGCCGCATAACAAATACTATTATAAAAGTCATTATAAACTGATGAAATATACGAACTCTATAATAATGTTATGAGTGAGTAAGTTTGTATGCATTTTGGATCGGTTCGGGTTTGGATGAAAAATTGTTATTGTTTCATTAACCGAATCTTTTTCAGAAACTGTGGTAAATTAGATTCAATGTTAATTCAAAAATAACACTATAAACATTAGTAAAGTGATCATTTAATCGGGGGATTAAACACTCTCTCTGCTTTTGATCAGCCTCCCACTGCATCTTCACTTGCCATAATCTCATCCTTCATTTGGATGTTGTTGGAGTCCGGTTTCTTCTGCTCGGATTTAGCAAGCACTGAAGAAGTCTTTTTCTTTTTCTGTTCTTTTCTCTGCTTCTTTTTTCTTTTCTTTGGGTTTAGCAGACGCGAGAAAAGCCTTATGTCCCTTTGCTCTCTTCTCTGATTCTTCTTTCTTCCCGTCCTTTTCCCTTTGTTTGGCCTTCCCTAACTTCGCTTTAGTTTCAACAGAATTTGGCTGAGACTGGATTTCTTCAGTGTAGATGATGATGAGTCTTTTGGTTTTGTCACACGAGGACCAGCTATACCTCATATTGCATTGTTGCTACTCTTTTTGCGTCCTACCTTGAAAGATGTAGGACGAGTAGTTGGTATCTGCAATATTTTCATAGACCACAACAACAAATTAGGACAAGTATGATCACATAGGGAAGAGAAGAGATTGGCAAGAGATATGAAACTATTCAGAAATTTGAATTCAGAGATCCATCCAAATTGATTGGGGAAGTGAAGTTAACGAACTCTTAGATTGTTCGAAAGCTAAAAACTTCTCCGAACAATTAACTCATTAACATCAAGAATCAATGAACCATTGAAAACGAAACCCAAATCAAACGAAGAAAAAAAAAACTAAACTTTCATATTTGCGCAAGAGAGAAGCTAAGCACAAATCAACATCCCCAAACCTATAAAATCAATCAAAGCTAAACGAAGAGAAGCTTACATCAGAAATTTGATCTCTTATTTTCTCTTTCATTGTATCGAGAGCCATAAATTAAAGAGAAAGACACTCCGACTGAAGAACAGAGATGACACTCCAAGAGACAGCGTCATCGTATCTCCGATCGAACAAGAGAGACGGAATTCGATGGTGAGCGGAAAACAAATCAAATCATGTCGTCGTATCTCCGATCGAAGAAGCGAAGCGAGGAAAAAAAGAAAACATGTTTTTGTGTTTGATAAATAAAGCTGACGTGGTAAAAAAAATGCTGACTAGTATTATTTGAAATGTTTTAATTGGTTGGGCGTTTTTGCTGATGTGTATCACTTGGAATGACACAGGGGTTTTATGTATTGAATTTCGTCCTCTAATAAATTTCTCATTGATCTAAATTCTAAACGGTTGAGCTTAGTTTCTTAGTTTCTAGATTGAGCTTGGTCTCTTTGTGGTGGATGGTATGATTAGTATATGTCCCAACCTCGATTTGCTGGATTTCTTAAGCTCAAAAGAATGGATTTTAATCATGATTGTCTTGGATATATGGTCTCGTAATCTACTAAAAGCAGATTTGCGTGACTTGTAGTGTGTAGAGGCAGATGGGTTGCATTTTACTTCAATCTTAGTGCTCATCTAGGATCTAAATCTTGCAGGTGATGATTACAAGATTAAAGTATGGAACTACAAAACACACAAGTGCCTTTTCACTCTTCTTGGGCATCTTGATTATATCCGGACTGTCCAATTTCACCACGAAAACCCATAGATTGTGACTTTGTGAGTGCCAGTGACGATCAGACCATCCGCATATGGAACTGGCAATCAAGGACTTGTGTTTCTGTCTTGACTGGTCACAATCACTATGTTATGTGTGCTTCTTTCCACCCAAAAGAAGACCTCGTCGTGTCAGCTTCCTTAGATCAGACTATTCGTGTTTGGGACATTGGTGCTCTTAGGAAGAAGACAGCATCTCCTGCTGATGACATCATGAGGTTGAGTCAGATGAATAGTGATCTCTTTGGTGGAGTTGATGCCATAGTCAAGTTCGTCCTTGAAGGTCACGACAGAGGAGTAAACTGGGCTTCTTTTCATCCCACCCTTCCTCTCATTGTCTCTGGTGCAGATGACCGCCAAGTAAAGCTGTGGCGTATGAATGGTAATTATTTGATGTTATCCTTTTCTGCGTGCAAATTTTATATGCCATCATTCGTCAATGATCTACTGATATGCAAATATTGTGTATGCCTTAGTTCTTAGATAGATCTCAAAATAGCAAAGCCGAGTTAGTAATGTGTTTTTGTTACTATTATTGCAGAAACTAAAGCTTGGGTGGTGGATACACTGCGAGGCCATATGAATAAACGTTTCATCAGTTATGTTCCATGCAAAACAAGACATAATTGTATCAAACTCCGAGGATAAGAGCATCCGTGTCTGGGATGCTACTTCAGACTTTCCGTCGTGAGCATGGTCGGTTCTGGATTCTTGCAATTCACCCTGAGATTAATTTACTTGTAGCAGGACATGACAATGGTATGATCGTGTTCAAACTTGAGAGAGAACCGAGAACGTCGAACGTCCTGCATTTGCTTTGAGTGGTGATTCTTTGATCTATTGCAAGGATAGATTTTTGAGGTTTTACGAATATTCCACTCAAAAAGATTCCTAAGTTATCCCTATACGGCGTCCTGGTACTCCAAGTTTGAATCAAAGTCCAAGAACTCTATCTTACAGTCCGACAGAAAATGCAGTTTTGATATGCTTCGATCTGGATGGTGGTTCTCACGAGCTTTACATCATACCGAAAGATAGCGTTGGCAGGAGTGACATCGTGCAGGACGCAAAGAGGGGGACAGGTGGTTCTGCGGTCTTCATTGCTAATCGGTTTGATGTTCTACACAAAAGCACCAGCCAAGTGCTAGTCAAGAATCTCAAGAATGAGATGGTTAAAAACTGGTCCTCCAGTGCACGCTTCATGAGACAATACGTGTGAAAAGTGGAGCTTGGGACGACCATGGTGTCTTCATTTACACGACTTTGAACCACGTCAAGTACTGTCTTCCGAATGGAGATAGTGGAATCATCCGAACCCTGGATGTCCCTATCTATATCACCAAGGTTTCTGGAAATCCAATCTTTTGCTTAGACCGGGATGGAAAAAACAGGGCTATCACCATCAATGCGACTGAATACATTTTCAAGCTTGCACTGCTGAGAAAGAGATATGATCATGTCATGAGCATGATAAAGAACTCACAGCTATGTGGACAGGCTATGATTGCTTACCTGCAGCAGAAAGGATTCGCTGAAGTTGCCCTCCATTTTGTTGAGGACGAGAGGATCCGATTCAACTTGGCTCTTGAAAGTTCCAACATCGGTGTAGCTGTTGCTTCTGCTACAGAGATTAACGAGAAAGACATGTGGTATAGGCTTGGTGTGGAGGCTCTTCGCCAAGGTAATTCTTGAATTGTTGAGTTTGCATACCAGCAGACAAAGAACTTTGAGAGGTTATCATTTCTTTATCTCATTACTGGTAACTTGGACAAGCTTTCAAAGTTGATGAAGATTGCAGAAGTGAAGAACAACGTAATGGGTCAGTTTCATAATGCTCTGTACCTAGGAGAGGTGAAGAAGAAAACGATGGGGACTTGATGACTTGGAGCTCCCACCAGAGCTTGACACTCCTAAGGTTTCTGGTAACGCACGTTCGTCGGTCTTTGCTACACCTATTGAGGATATGCCCGTAAGTCAGATGTGGAGCCAGAAATCTTCCCTTGCTGAAACTGCTGAGCAAGCTTCAGCGGGAAGCTTTGACATTGCAATGCGTCTGCTCCACAGACAGTATGTTGGCATAAAGAACTCTGCGCCTTTGAAACCGATGTTTCTTGAGCTGTTCAGTGGCAGCCATAGCTATCTGCGTGCTTTGTCTTCATCTCCTGTGGTTTCACTTGCCATTGAGCGCGACTGGAACGAGTCTTCCAGTCCCAACAACAAGCGGGAAATTCACTGAGGCTCTCCGTCTCTTCCTCTCAATCCTCCAGACCATCCCTCTAGTGGTACTCGAGTCAAGAAGAGAAGTCGATGAGGTTAAGGATCTGGTCTCTATCGTCAAAGAATACGTCATGGGTCGTAAAATGGAGCTTAAGAGAAGAGAGACAAAAGATGACCTGTGACGCAACAGGAGCTCGCTGCAAGCACCTCATATACTGGGGTTTAGAACATGAATGTTTTTGATTATTTAGTTAAACATGTCTCTCATAGTACCAAAGTTGAAAACTTCAACTTTTTGTCACTATCTACTGTCTCAATATAACAGTTATATATGTGAATTCGTAAAGCGTTTCACTTATTATTGCGTATCCAACTTAATCCAAATACACAAACCAATAAACACCAAAACAAAAAAATGGTAATCCAAAGTTTCAAAGTAATAAGAACATAACAAATTTGTGTTGCTGGTTTTTGCGTAATCTATACTATATAAAAAGGCTAAATGTCATTGGAAGCGTCCATATATTATTAAAAAACGCAATTTTATTGGTTCACATAAGCAATTCCGAAATTAAGAAAATTTATAAATTTTAAACAACCAATAGTATCATTAATCCACATCATTATATAAAATACTATTTATTTTCGAATTAAAGAGTTTATAAAATAAAAATAAACTATTTTAATAATTGAATAATATCATCTAAATTAATCTAAATGAAACATTTAAACTTATTGTTATCTTATTTAATGTTTTGTTTACATAAACTTATTGTTATCTTATACTCCCTATGTTCTCCAATAAGTGGCTTTTTGGAGATTTTTTTTTTGTTCACAAATAAGTGGCATTCTCACAAATCAATGTATAATTAATTGTAATTTCGTTGTTTTGACTGTTTGAATTCTGCATATTATTTTTTTATTGGTTGAATTGTATTGAAGTTGATAAAAAACATGTTTTATTTTGAAAAAATTAAAAAATTAATGACTTCTTAATCTGTGTGCATAACTCCAAAAGGTCATTTATTTAAGAACAGAGGGAGTATAAACTTATTATAATCTTAATTAATTAATAATATAATCTAAACAAAACATTAACTCTAACTGAATTTTGTAGTTTCTTAACAAATACATAACTAAAAAGTTTTGACCAATAATTAGATATTTCTAAATAGATCTAAGGCTAAAATATTCAAGTAAAATATTTCTAAATAGATCTAAGACCAATAATTAGATATTTCCTCCATGAAGGCTATAGCTTGTTATATATTGGTTTTTTTTTTTCCTTTCGGTAATGGGAATATGTTTTGTTACCTTTTCTTAATGGATGTAACAAAAAAAAGAATTTCATTATTTGTTTCATGTTTTTCTGATTTTTTGTTTTTTTCCTTTTCATAATGAGAATATGTTTTTTATTTTCTTTTGCTAATGAATGTAATATTTTTTCTTTTTAATTGTTTGTTTCCTGTTTTTCTAATTTCTTGTTAGTCTTATATATATTAATTTTTTTTCTTATTCTATGACAAATGTCACGATCTTAATACGTTCAGAATTAAAAAAAAACACATGTCACGATCCTGTGAATTATAAAAATCCTACGTGTCACGACCATGTTGCGTGAATATAGCTTTATATAATAAGATTGGTGAACACAAAATTCAGCATTTCATATAATCTTCCTCCCTTAATAATTCACTAGTTGTGGAGCCGCGCATTTGCACGGTGTAACATAGCAGTTTTGTGAAGAAAATCATACCTTAATCACTAAACCTTTAACCTCACAATGTATCAGGTCATGGAATCCTACCATTGATTTTCATCTAATTAAATAATGTGTAAGTAAAATTATAGAAGTTAAGTCATTTATAGATGCAAATAGAGTTTAGAGTAATTAGAAATATGTATGTTATTTTTCATTTTTAAAACAAATTAAGATATTGGTGTTATGTTACGTTTTTATCAAGAAAAATAAATAGTTTAATCAATAAAATTTTCACCTATGAAAATAGTATTTTTAATATTATATTATATTATATATCATGAAACACCACATATAAAATTAGGTTTGAGATTTTCACCGAAACCCGATCCTAAATCCGTCCAGAAAAACCAGAACAATATCCCTTAAAAATCGAACAGTTTTTACATCTCTAAATCCAAAAACCCGAAAATCCAAAACCTAAAAAAAACCGTACTTTTTTTATAAAAACCCAAAAACCCGGAGAAACCGAAACACAACCCGAATCAAACTCGAACTGAATTTTGTTTAAAATCGAACGATTTTTATACCTCTAAACCCAAAAATCCAAAATGTGAATAATCTGACTTGAAACCCGAAATCCCAAACCTACATAAAATCTTAAAAACCAGGTAAAAACCCGAACCAAACCCGCATCAAAATTTAAAAAAAAAAACTCTGAATGGTTTCTATATTATAAACCTGAAAACCCAACCCGGAGCCGAATTCTAGGAGTTGACCCTGGGGGATATGTTTATATATAGTTTTATGGAATATATAATGCTTGTTTGTTTGTAGAATAAGCATGTGTGATTAATTTGATATAGTGGTTTCGGCTCAATGTCATCCCAATGTCATCCCACTTTACTCGAGTTCGAATCTCCTTTATATCAATTTTGGTCAATTTTCTTTTTAAATTTCAATATTTTAAAGACTAAAGGGTAGAACAACCCAAGAATAAAAAAGAAAGTCTTTCACAATCCAAAAAAATTCTATACATGAGACGATATTATAGAGTTCATACCGTTAAATCATTAAATATCTATACAAACATTTTATTCAAGCAGCAAAGCCCTGATCCATCCGTCTAGAATTCGTTGACCTTTGACATTTCATTTGGACAGAAGAGAGAGATTAAAGAGAAGTAAAAAAAAAAAGCAGCATGTTCCTTGCTTTTTTCTCTCAGCCAGAGAAGTCATCGCCTATTCAATTTCTCTCTCCTTTAATTGAATTTGAACCGAGCCGACCGAGTCAGACACCATAATGCTTTGACTTCGCGAGCTCGATGAACGAACTGAGCCGACCGAGCCAGAAACCATAATACTCTGACTTCGCGAGCTCAATGAACGAACCGAGCCGACCGAGCCAAGCACCATAATGCTCTGACTTCGCGAGCTCGATGAACGAACCGAGCCGACCGAGCCAGGAACCATAATACTCTAACTTCGCGAGCTCGATGAACGAACCGAGCCGACCGAACCAGGCACCATAATGCTCTGACTTCGCGAGCTCGATGAACGAACTGAGCCGACCGAGCCAAGCACCATAATACTCTGACTTCGCGAGCTCGATGAACGAACCGAACCGACCGAGCCAGGAACCTGATGTAGGAGAATCATAAACTTACGGAACCTGATCTATTGTTTCTAGAAGTTTTCCTTTTATTATGTGTTTTCCTTTTTCTATAGGGTTTTTACTAGAATTTTCTATTCTTTGTTCTAAGCTCTCTCTATATAAGAGGCTTAGGTATTCTGTTTTAGACACAATCTTATTATTACCTTTCAATAAAAGTTTCAAAGCTTTTAATCTTTTCTGGTGGAATCCAGAGCTTTCTTTTCAAGTTCTTGTTTGAGGACTTGAATTACTTCTAAGGTTTAGTGTTTGCTGACCTTAGTGATTCCGACTGCGTCAAGTGGTATCAGAGCAAGGCTTTCTCCTTCTCTTTTTGAAACTTGATTAGCGATGGATGATCAACCGGTGACCAGAGCAGATTTGGAGGGTTTAACTGCAGCTATCGAAAACCTAACAAATTTGCTGACCACGTTAACTAATCAGGTTGTGGCATTACCCAACCAGATTAATAATGTTGGGCAAAGAAATAGGGGAAGGGAACCAATTCGGGTTCAACAAGGAAGAAATAATTGGGATGTTGTTGCTGGAAATAGGGTTCTTCAAGGCAGGAATAATCGTGAGGCTATTGTTGATAATTCCAGTTCAGAAGAGGAATCTGAAGAAGAAATAGCTGAAGGAAACCAACAAAACAATCACGATTATCGAGTAAAGGCTGATATTCCATTGTTCTATGGAACTATGGGAGTGGAGAAATTTCTTGATTGGCAAATCGATGTTGATCGATTCTTTGACGTCAAAGGAATCCCAGAGAATAAACAAGTGAAGATGGTAGCAATCAAACTGAAGAAGACTGCTGCTGTGTGGTGGGATAAGCTGGTCGTCCAAAGGCAAAGACAAAGGAAAGGACCTGTTAAGACTTGGCGCCGAATGAAGCAATTAATGCTGGAGCGATTCTTACCAGAAGACTATGAACAGATCCTCTACAAGATGTACCTCGATTGTATTCAAGGCAACAGAACTGTGACTGAATACACAGCAGAATTCTTGCGTTTCTCTGAACGCAATGAGTTAGGGGAGATAGAGAATCAGAAGGTGGCTAGGTACATCAGCGGTTTGAAGGGTTCTCTTCAAGGAAAGATGGGTTTGCAAACCGTATGGACCGTGCAGGAAGCTTCCAGTCTAGCGTTGAAGGCCGAGTTAATGGAGAAGTCGTCGCGAGGGTTCTCAACATTCAGGAGAAACACGGCTCAGACCAGTTTTGAACCAACGAGTGAGAAAGAAAAGAGCGTAACCAATAGAGACTACAATCCAGGAAACAAAGGGGCTAGTAACTCTAATACTACACAACATAACAAAACACCAGCTCAAAAACAGAACCGTCCTTATGATAAGCCCTCCCTTGACAAGTGTTTCCGTTGCCAAGGACATGGTCATAAATCAAATGTTTGTCCAAGTCGGAGAACAGTTGCTATAATACAAGAAGAAGGCGAAGATGATGAAAGGGGTTACGCTAAGAATGAAGAATATGAGGGAGCTGAATTCGCTGAAGAAGAATCTGAAGAGATGATAAACCTTGTGCTGCAACGAGTCTTGTTGTCATCTAAAGAGGAAGGCCATTGTTCTATTCAAAACAAGGTGTGTAATGTGATTGTGGATAATGGAAGCTCGGAGAATTTAGTTTCTCAAAAGCTGGTAGAGTATCTAAAGTTACCTACAACTCGTCATGAGAAACCGTATGGCCTTGGTTGGGTAAAAAGAGGATCGCAAGTTCGAGTTAGCATGACTTGCAAGGTTCTCATATCTATAGGTAGACATTATAAGGAAGAGATCACTTGTGACGTTCTTGACATGGATGTTTGTCACATTCTTCTTGGACGACCTTGGCAGTATGATAACGATATCACATATCGAGGTCGAGACAATGTGATAATGTTTACGTGGGGCAATCATAAAATTGCCATGGCACCTGTTAAGGATTTTTGTAACAGTGTGAAGGAAAAGAATTCAAGCTTTTTGGTTATGACACAAGACGACAAAGAGCTTCATGGGGATGTTAAAGAAGCAAAGTGTTTCTATCCATTGGTGGTTAAAGGGCTGTTGAGCGCCGTAACGGAGGACACGTCAACTCCACGTGAAGTGTCAGAAATTCTGGACAATTTCAAAGAGCTTATTGCGGAAGAACTGCCTAATGATCTACCACCCATGAGAGATATTCAGCACCATATTGACTTGATTCCAGGATCTAGTCTACCGAATCTTCCTCACTACCGTATGAGCCCCAAGGAGAACGAGATTTTAAGAGAACAGATTGAAGATTTTCTGAGAAAAAGGATTTATTCGTGAGAGCATGAGTCCATGTGCCGTACCGGTCCTTCTAGTTCCTAAGAAGGGTAACCAGTGGCGGGTGTGTGTTGATAGTCGAGCCATTAACAAGATAACCATTAAGTATCGATTCCCTATCCCTCAGTTGGAAGATATGCTTGATGAGTTGTCAGGTTCTAAGGTATTTTCAAAGATAGATCTTCGCAGTGGATATCATCAAATTCGAATCAGGCCTGGAGATGAATGGAAGACAGCTTTTAAGAGCAAAGATGGATTATTCGAGTGGTTGGTGATGCCTTTTGGGTTGTCAAATGCTCCTAGTACTTTCATGAGATTGATGAACCAGCAGGTTTTACAAGTTTTACAAGAAAACCAGTTGTACGTTAATCTGAAAAAGTGTACATTCTGTACCAACAAGCTGGTATTTCTAGGATTCGTTGTTGGTGAAGAAGGGATTCAGGTTGATGAGGAGAAAGTGAGAGCTATTAGGGATTGGCCTGCCCCTAAATCAGTCACTGAGGTACGCAGCTTTCATGGTCTAGCTACTTTCTATAGGAGATTTGTTAGAGATTTTAGTACTATCACTGCTCCTATTACTGAGTGTTTGAAGAAAGGAAAATTCTATTGGGGGTCTGAACAAGACAAGAGTTTTGCTTTAATCAAGGAGAAGCTTTGTACTGCACCAGTCTTGGCATTGCCTGATTTTGATAAAGTATTCCAAGTTGAATGTGATGCTAGTGGAGTTGGCATAGGTGCTGTCTTATCTCAAGAGAAAAGACTGGTTGGTTTCTTTAGTGAGAAATTGAGTGAGGCTCGCCAGAGATGGAGTACCTATGATCAAGAGTTTTATGCAGTGTTTAGAGCTCTAAGGCAGTGGGAGCATTACCTGGTTCAGAGAGAGTTTATCCTGTTCACTGACCACCAAGCTCTGAAGTTCCTTCATAGCCAGAAAGTGATAAACAAGATGCATGCTCGATGGGTAAGCTTCCTACAAAAGTTTCCTTTCATTATTCAGCATAAGTCTGGGACTCTTAATAAGGTAGCAGATGCTTTGAGCAGAAGAGCTTCTTTACTTATTACCTTGACACATGAGATTGTGGGTTTTGAGTTATTGAAGGAGTTGTATGAAATTGATGCTGAATTCAAAGAATTGTGGGATAAGTGCAATGGTAAGCATCCTTCTGCAGATTTCTATATTCGAGATGGCTTTCTTTTCAAAGGAGATAGGTTGTGCATTCCTTGCTCGTCATTACGAGAAAATTTGATTCGAGACTTACATGGTGGCGGTCTTAGTGGACATTTGGGGAGAGACAAGACCATTGCTAGCTTGGAGGCAAGGTTTTATTGGCCGCATTTAAGGAGAGATGCGGGTGCTATAGTTAAAAGGTGTTATGTTTGTCAGGTTTCTAAAGGACAATCTCAGAACACTGGTCTTTATATGCCATTACCGATCCCAGAGGATATATGGCAAGACTTGTCCATGGATTTTGTGCTAGGTTTACCCCGTACACAGCGAGGAGTCGATTCTGTTTTTGTGGTCGTTGACAGGTTCTCTAAGATGTCGCATTTCATGCCTCTAACATCGCCAAGTTGTTTTTTCGGGAAGTAGTACGCCTTCATGGGGTTCCTCAGACAATAATTTCAGACAGAGATACCAAGTTTCTCAGCCATTTTTGGATTACACTTTGGAGAATGTTTGGAACCAGCTTGAAACGTAGTTCTACAGCTCACCCACAGACTGATGGGCAAACCGAGGTAACAAACAGAACTTTGGGGAATATGATTAGAAGTGTATGTGGAGATAAACCGAAACAATGGGATCTAGCTTTACCACAAGTGGAGTTTGCTTACAACAGTGCCGTGCATTCCGCTACAGGGAGGTCGCCTTTTTCTTTGGTATATACTTCTATTCCGAAACATGTGGTCGATTTGGTTAAGTTGCCAAAAGCTCCTGGAGTTAGTGTTTCAGCTGAGGCTATGGCAGAAAAAATTTTAGCCACTAAAGAAGCTGTCCGAGCTAAATTAGAAGCAACTGGTCAAAAGAATAAGGATGCATCAGACAAGCGTAGGAGACTCAAGGTTTTCAAAGAAGGGGATGAAGTGATGGTGTTTCTACGAAAAGAGAGATTTCCAGTTGGTACATACCGCAAGCTTCAGCCTCGTAAATATGGTCCTTTCAAGATTTTGCGGAAGATAAATGATAATGCTTATGTGGTGGCACTTCCAGAAAACTTGAACATTTCTAATACATTCAATGTAGCTGACATCTATCAGTACCATGCTGATAGTGTTCTTTATCCAGAAGAGAACTCGGGGTCGAGTTCTTTAGAGGTGGAGGAGACTGATGTAGGAGAATCATAAACTTACGGAACCTGATCTATTGTTTCTAGAAGTTTTCCTTTTATTAGGTGTTTTCCTTTTATTAGGTGTTTTCCTTTTTCTATAGGGTTTTTACTAGAATTTTCTATTCTTTGTTCTAAGCTCTCTCTATATAAGAGGCTTAGGTATTCTGTTTTAGACACAATCTTATTATTACCTTTCAATAAAAGTTTCAAAGCTTTTAATCTTTTCTGGTGGAATCCAGAGCTTTCTTTTCAAGTTCTTGTTTGAGGACTTGAATTACTTCTAAGGTTTAGTGTTTGCTGACCTTAGTGATTCCGACTGCATCAGAACCATAATACTCTGACTTCGCGAGCTCGATGAACGAACCGAGCCGACCGAGCCATACACCATAATGCTTTGACTTCGTAGGAATCAAATTCAATGGCTTCCCTTGAAAGTTTTTGAATCTCAATTAAAGAAAAGAACCAGTGGGATTGATTCAACCGATCTTTAATTGTATCGATAGATGAGATAGTTTGACTGAACCATTTATATCATGGATTTCGGTTTATTTTAAGTAGTTGCAGGGTCCGCGTGTTTTACCAACTCAATCTGGGTGGGCTATTCTCGATTTATAGCTATTCGGGTGGGCTATTCGTGAGTCACCTAGTCAACTCGACCGAGTTGGTTTTTTTTTTTTTTCGGACACTTTTAACCTCAGCTATCCCTGCATCCAAATAAAATTTCTTCATTAACTCAGTGGTATTTTTCGTAAATACATTGATTTTTTTGTTTTTTTTAAATCTACTTCTCTCAATTGTAAAGATGGTTTTACGATGACTAAAAAAACAATCAAAGCATTCATGGGTTTTTGGGCTCATGAAGCCCAATATATTCAATTTTGTTAGCTCAATCGCTCATACGTCGTTGTTTATCCAAAGACATCTATCGTGGGCTAGACTAGAAAGTCCGAAGTCCAAACCGAACCGAACCGAAATTCTTATTGAAATACAATTTTTAACTTTTAAGGCTTGGCCGGTTCTACGGCTTCTAGTGTTCTTATTACTTCTTCGATTTCTCATCTCGAAGTCGCTTCGTCTCCGGCGACCAGAACCCTGACTCCGGCGAATTGAATTCCGATTCCGGTATCTCTGCAGCACACGATTCCAAAGTATGCGACTTCTCTCTCTCTCTCTCTCTCTCTCTCTCTCTCTCTCTCCTAGCGCATCAAACGGGATTTGAAAGGGAGATTCCTTAATGGCATGGTTACGCAATTAACTGCAATTTTCTCCTTTGTTCCTTGATATGATAAGCGAATGAATTTTGTGTTGGATGTTGTTTTGTTTCTCTGTTTAGAACAAACCTCACAGTCTACGAAGGAATTCTCAAATTAGCTGTGGTTTCACCATGGTTACGGTTGGTGAAAGCTCTTCGACTCAGAAGGAAGGAGGAGAGAAGCCTGTGATTGTTAGGGTTAAGCGTAAAGTGGGACAGTCTCCGTTCGATGCTTTCTGTAACTTTCTTCTCTCACTCTCTCTAATCGAGTTTAGAAATTCTCTTGGATTTTTTTGTCTGTATCTATTGTGTGGAAGGATGAAAACTGAAATTTTGATTTGCAATTAGGGTTGGAGATAAACGAAAGACCATTCAAACGGCCGTATCTGGACTTATCAAAGCTTTCTATTAAAGAGAAAGGTAAGTTCTATACCATCTCAGGCCTTTTTGTCCTTTGTACAATGAAAATTGTTGTTCATATGAGGATATATATATATATATATATATATGTTCTTCTGTGGCAGAGGTTGTGAAGCCCAAGAAGGTGTTCGTGCAGCATTTGGAGACGGTCACAGACTCTGAAACCACGATTGACATAATCCACTCTTTCTTTGTGAGTTTAACTTCTTCTTCTTCTTTTTTTTATATTTATAATTATAAACCCTGCATGTTGTTGTTTCAGTATGTTTGTGATTGTCGTCATTGTGTGTTTCACAGGAGTCTGATCTTGGTGAGGAAAGCTCCAGCAAAGGAAAGCTTGAGGAGCGGAAATTTGCTTTCAAGAAAGAAAATGTATGTTGTTGTATCGTTTTGTTTTAGTCCTGATTCAAGATTCAGCTTGAATCATAGCTTTCTTTTCGGTTCTGCAGAGAAAGGAACAGCGCCTGACCAAAGCTGTACAACAGCATCAGGTATCTGGCTTTTAGTCATGAATCATTGTCATATTCGAAAGATCTAAATACCCTTTTAGGTTAGCTGATTTGAGACTTGTGTAATCGATTAATCCTCTATTTGTTAGACTGCTGCAAAGAATGCTCGGTTTGAGCAAATATGGCGTTCTAGGAAGGGAAACAAGGAGGGTGATAAAGAACTTCATGACAAGTGTAAATTCTATGACATTATCCGTGTTGATGCTGAAGAAAGACCAAAAAGCGCTCCAGAGTAATGTGAATCTGTATTGTTAGATCTCATATTCAAAAGTAGTTTAATTTTGGTTGAATAAACAAAGTGATTCAACGTTGCATTTCCTCTCTTTCTTTAGGTTAACGTCGTTGGAGGACCAGAAAATGCTGGCTAGTTTCTTGCCTCTCCTTAGAGAGTTTATTCCGTCAGCAGCTGAAGAGCTTGAAGGGGATATCAATTCTAGTCATACCGAAGAATACGTTTATGATTACTATGCTGTAAACGAAGAGATGGATATCTGTGAAGACAGTTCTCAGCACCAGTTTCCTCTGTGCGTTTTTTTTTCTTTCTCTTTGTCAACTTCTTGTTTGTCTCTTGTTTTACCTGCTAATCTGGGTTCTTGGGTATGTTTTTGTATTCCAGTGTCACAGTCGAGGAGGAAGAAGAGTTCTGTGATGGATATGATGTATCAGACTACGACTCTGATGATTCAAATGGTACTCTTTTACCATCAAATGGGGAATTGTTTTCATTGTTGGAAAAGAAGTATGATTGTTTATCTTTGTATGATGACTCAGCTGAAGCTCATCCAAGGACCGAGTATCCAGAAGAGATCTCTGAAGAAGAGGAAGAGGAAGAAGAAGATGATGATGACGAAGAAGATGAAGAAGAGAAGAGTGAAGCCTCTGATGAATCAGAAGACGAGGAGAAATCAGAAAGACATGTGAGAATGGTCCTTGGGGACGAGGAAGACGAGTTTGATGGTTATGCACAGGATGTGAACTGTTGTAGTGGTGAGAGTGATGATGAAGAGTTTGAGTACACTAAATGGTCTTACCGGTGAGTTTTGTGTACCAAATGAGGAGAATGCCAAAAACTCAAGTGTAAGGCTGTGAATTAAAATTTGTTCCTCCTTTGTTATAACAAGGGTTTATAATGAAAAAACCCCTCAACTAAAGATTAATCGGATAAAAATCCCTAAAATATTAATGTATATGATAAAATCCCTCAATTTTATTTTATTTTAATGTGGAGACCCCTCCGTGTCCTCTGTGTGTCAAATCTGGACGGCACCCGTTTAATCAAAACGCTGTTTTCTATTTTATCAGAAAAACGACATGTTTTTCATTCATCGACATGTTTATAGGAAATTTTGGAAGCTCAGTAGGTGGCTTAAGCACTGGCGGTAGTGGACATGTCCGTTTGTTATGACATGTTTGTCCACAATTACTACATGTCTGCATAATAAGAAAAGGAATTGATCACATATTACCAATTTGACAATAAGTATTCATCACGTGCAAAGGGAAGTAGACCTACCACTATAGCTTTCTGCAAATTATGAGGAGCTTGCTCAGTATTCTCAGCTTGCTCAATGTTCTGAGAAGGAGGTTGCTGAGAATTTGGTTGCTGAGAGTTTTGAGAAGGAGCATCTTCGGTTGGATCACGGATTCGATCATTATTTTTGGGTCTTCCTGGCAATATCTTGGCTGAAAAATACTGGCTTATTGTAAGCTCTTGCACACTTCCAGAACAGCTTATGCAGAGGTCCCATTTGCCTGTATCTTCTCTGCAAGTTCGCAAAAATGTGTCTAGCACACATTCTATGCTCGCCGTAAGGTACCACAGTCTTCACATCGTATATCAGTCCCTTTTGCTGATCTGAAGATATTCCAAGACCATTACCAAGCTCCAGACCTAAGTCTTCTTGTAAAAACTCCATGAACCACTCCCAATAGACTTTGTTCTCCACTGGAACAATAGCCCATGCAATGATATACATCTGATTATTTGGATCCTTTCCCACAGCAGTCAACAATTGCCCTTTCATGCGCCCTTTCAGAAAGGTCCCATCCAAATGAATTACACGCCTACATGAACTCTTCCAGCCTATTTTTTGAGATTCAAAACAAGTGTAGAACTTCTCAAAAACTCTGTCTTTTGTACCCAAAATCACTGTTGAACCAGGATTAGTCTTCTTCAGCTCGTGCACATAATCATACATTCTTGTAAACTGCTCAGCATACTCATCACTAATGATATGAATCATAATCTGCCTTGCACTCTGACATTTTGTTTTAGTAACTCGAACACCACTTAAAGCCAACCTCTGCATTATTTGGTCAGCAGACAATTTCGGATTACTTCTAAACTCATTCAAAAAATCTGCTGTTATCTTCGGTGCGTTGTAGAGTTCCACAATACCTATAGGATAACAACTATGAGTTCCTTGGTAAGATCGGACAACCATATTGTCGGATCAACTGTTTATTGATGCATAAACGGATGCCGTCCAGATTTGATTAAACGGATGCCGTCCAGATTTGACGACACAGAAGACGGAGGGGTCTTCACATTAAAAAAAAAAAACTGGTTTTATTATTATATTAATATTTTAGGGATTTTTATCCGGTTAATCTTTAGTCGAGGGTTTTTTTTATTATAAACCCTTAAAACAAATACTAACAAATACTAACCTAAAGTTGATAGGTGTCTTTAATCAAGTATCGTGAGATATAAAGAAGTTTTATTACTAATGTTTTTCATTAAGCAGCTTAATTAATGAGAATAGCAGGTTTTCTTTCTAAAGGCAACACAATCTGGCCTGCACTCATTTATAACTTTGCAATAATGGCGAAGAATTCTTCTCCAAACGTTTTAGATTGAGAAAACAACTTTTCAACAGAAAACTTCTGTTCATTATTCTTTAAATTCATTTTTATGTTTTTTGTTTTTGTTTTTTGCTGTATTGGACGGTTTAAAATTGGGATTTTATACAAAAAAAAAAATTATCCTATAACAATTTGGCCCAGAAATTTAGTTGATCATTTTCAACGACAATTTTGGCGTTGAACATAAGCAGGCGTACTACTTTGGTCGTATTCTTCTTTCTTCTTCTTCGTTCTTCGTGTGATTGTTAGACTATGTGAATGGCGGATTCAGAAACTCCCTATTGCCCCGACCCGGACGATCTCCGGCGAATACCAGTCGATCTCTTCGTCTCCAAGAAGCTTCCCGGCCTTTCCCCCGGCGATCTCGGCTTTGCCGATTCCTCCGACCAACTCGTCTTCATCCTCCGAAAATCGTCTTCCACCCTAAAATATCTCCTTGATTCCTCCGGAGTTCCTCTTTTCTCCATCTCTCGCCTCCACGTAAGCACACTATAATTCCGCGATTTGATCCTAATTTCTTTGATTTTTTGCTCCTCTTGTTAAAAAAACCCTTTAGCTTCTAAAGAATTTCTGATTTGTAGTCTCATTTGGGGATTTTTTATCCAGTTGAACTATTTTGAAAGCATAGATAATAATAAATCAAAAGCTCTAAAGAAGCAAGAACAATCTATGGATTCTTTGGATTTTGTTTGATGTTTACAGAGAAACTAAGATTAGTCATGACCAGTGATAAACATAGACCTTTTCTGTGTATGTTTATGGAATGTAGAACGGAATGTGGGAATTACATAAAGGAGATGTCGAAAAACGTAAGGAGTTGGTCCTAACGGTGAAGCGGACATCAAACAGATTCAGCAAGATAGAGTTAGAGGTTTCTTTCGCTGGAGAGTCTTCACAACATCTTGTTATCAAAGGCTGTCCCTTTCAGAAATCATGTACCATTTACAGTCAAGATTCCATCGTAGCGCAGGTAAAAAAAAAAAACATACATCTTCCCATTGACAAAAATACTTGAGCTTTAGAGTTAACTGTACAAGTTTGGTGGCAGACGAGTTTGATGTACAAGCTGAGGCAGATCTACGTAGGGAGAAGCAAGTTCCGGCTAACGATATTTCCGGGATCCGTCGATCATTCTCTAGTGGTCGCAATGGTCGCCGTGTTTCTTCAAGGAAGAAAATGATGAAATCCCTCAAAATATAGTTTCTCGAATGTAAATGAAAATGTGACAAAAAGGTGCTTTTTTAGTACATTGCATCCTGAATCTGTCTTCAATGCCTTTTGATCCAATCGGCTCTCACATTAATGTGTAGATACGAGGAATTTGCACTTTCTCACTTCTTTAATCCGCCATGCGATTTTTCCTTCTTAAATACCCAATTTTTATGTAATAAAACTGATGTTTCTTGTGTCTTTTCTCCACATAAATATTTCATTTGTAAAGGCTGTTTTAACTATTTAACAAAAAAAAAAAAAAAAGAGGTTAATTTTTGTGTATCGAAACGACGTCGGTTTTGTAGTTTTGAATTGAAACGCATCTAAAATTAATTTCTCTTCTCTTCTTCGTCTCTCTCTCTCTCTCTCTCTCTCTCTCTCTCTCTCTCACACATTAGGTCGGGCTCTCGCTAAATTTCGCAGGCTTCGTCGTCTCAGTCGAAAATGCAAACTGCCGATATACCACCGAATCAGTCAATCTATGTCAAAAACCTTAACGAGAAGATCAAGAAAGAGGGTAACTTCTCTTCTCTCTATCTGATTTCGTCAATTTAATTTCAAAACTCCGTAGATGTCGAAACATCCATGAGCTGCTTGTACCAACGATTCCTCGTCAGTTTCCTTCTTCCAGATTAATTCCAGCTGCTACAATGCTCAAACATTAGATTTTCGTCGGTTTTCTTAAGCTGCTATAGAGTGTTCGTTTCTAGCTTTTAGGGTTTGATAATCGTACCGACGAGGTTATGAGGAAGATTCTATGTTGATTCGTCATTGAATTCCAAATTCTCTGGATACTTGTAAATTAGGAGAGAAGTTAGTAATCAAATCTCAATGCTTTTTGGGGCCTTGTTGTGTTTATCTAACATGGTTTTTTGGTTTTCCAGAATTGAAGAGATCTCTTTACTGTTTGTTCTCTCAGTTTGGGAGGATACTTGATGTGGTTGCTCTCAAGACTCCTAAGCTCCGTGGACAAGCTTGGATTGCGTTTAGTGAAGTCACAGCTGCAAGCAATGCTGTTCGTCAGATGCAAAGCTTCCCCTTCTATGATAAGCCAATGGTCAGTACCCATCACTCTGGAATTGATCTTCTGTGTGTTAGATAGATCGATTTGGAGCTTTAAAACACACAAATCTTATTGTTATATAAAATCGATTGTATAACTCAAAACTTGTGTAAACTATATTAAGCTGCTTCAAATCAGGGTGATAATTTTTCTTCTTAATGTGTGGTGTTTTGAGCGCAGATCATACAATACGCAAAAGCAAAGTCGGATTGTATTGCTAAAGCCGAAGGAACTTTCGTACCAAAAGATAAGAAGAGGAAGCAAGAAGAAAAAGGTATGAAAAACTTTTTTCTTTTTTCTTTCTTTCTGCATATTGTCTGTGAGATGTTTGATTCATATGAGAAACTTGGAACTGCATTTGTTACTTTTCAGTTGAACGAAAGCGTGAAGAAACACAAAGACCAAACACGGCCAATGGCCCAACTTTCCAGAACGGAGCCCCTAAGGTAATAAGTGTTCTTCTTCTCTCTTTCTTCATAACATGAATATGTATATTGTATTGTGTATGGAGATGATGATGATGATGATGATGATGATGATGATGATGATGATTTTCGTTTTTGTCTGTGCGTCTTTATAAGCCGCCTCCGTTCCAGCCTAACGGGCAAGAAGCAATGCCACCAAACAAGTTACTCTTCATTGAGAATCTTCCCTACGAGACAACAAGCACGATGCTTGAGTTTCTCTTCGTCCAGTACCCAGGATTCAAAGAGATAAGAATGGCCCCAGCAAAACCAGGGATTGCGTTTGTCGAATACGAAGACGATGTTCAGTCTTCAGTGGCAATGCAAGCTCTTCAAGGTTTCAAAATCAGTCCTCAGAATCCAATGGTCATCTCTTTTGCCAAGAAATGAGAAAAGAAACAAAGTGTCTTGTTGTTTTCTTGTTTGTCTTTAAGAATGATGATGATGAGTGAGTGTATAACCGACGGTTTTGATGCTATGGTTTCCAATTGAATTCCGGTTTGGTTAACGTCTCCCTGGTCTTAATCATCAACGATGACGAAAGAGACCTTTAACACGCGGTTTCACACCTGAAGATTTTTATCGCAATTTCGGAAAGACGACGACTCATAAAAAAAAAAGAAAAGAATATCTCTCCTTGGCATTGGTCAACCATTTATATAAATATTAAAATACATATTAAATCAATAATATTTAGAGGCCAAAGCAGAAAAAGACAAAATGTGTAAGATAGAAAAAACCTTGCTCGATACGCCACCGTCGTCGTCGTCTTTACCCAATCTAAATCCTTTCTTCAACATCTTTATCCTATTTTCATTTTTCATAGATCATTTCTTTCTCTGGAAAAAAAAAGGTTTCTTTTTTTAGCAATTCGTTTTGCTCTCTGTAAAAGCTTTGAAAGTTGTCTCCTTTTTTTTATTACCGACCATGTCGTCGACTTCTTTCACCGACCTCCTTGCTTCTTCCGGCGTTGACTGCTACGAAAAAGACGAAGACTTTAGAGTTTCCGGGTCGGTTTCGTTGTATCAAAACGGTGGGTTTTACCCGGAGAGAACCGGGTCGGGTTTACCCAAGTTCAAGACGGCGCAGCCACCTCCTCTTCCGATTTCTCAATCTTCTCATCATTTCGCCTTCTCCGATTTCCTCGAGTCTCCTCTTCTTCTCAGCTCCTCACACGTAAAGCTTCCGTTTTTATTAATCATTTCATCGCTTTTCATCTGTTTACTGCAAAAATGGAAAGAAGAAAAAAACAACAAATTCTGGGTTTTTATCACTTTTTCTTCATTTGAAATCCGTGAAAATCGTACACCTAGAATCACAACATCACAAGTTTCATGTTTTGTTGATATATGATTCGTTGTAAACTACTCAAAGCTCTTGTCTCAGATGTTCTGTATTGTTTGCTCTGTCTTCAAACTAAAGTAAATCCGAAATCTTGCTCTGGCTTTTGTGTTTACTTTGCAGACTTTGATATCTCCGACGACAGGAGCGTTTCCATTCCAAGGCTTCAACGGAACAAACAATCACTCAGATCTTCCCTGGCCGCAATCGCAATTGCAATCACAACCTTCAAACGCTTCTTCTGTATGTGTTTTGTTTGTTTCCCTTCAGACGCTTCTTCTGCAACTAACACTTCCTTGCACTGAATCAAACTTGCTTCCATTTTATTTTCCAGGCTTTGCAAGAAACATATGGTGTTCAAGATCTCCAGAAGAAGCAGGATCTGATTGCTAGACAAACCATTCAAGGTTTTAGATCAGATCGGCAGATGAAAGTACCATCATACATGGTGAGTAGGAACTCTAACGATGGTTATGGTTGGAGAAAATACGGTCAGAAACAAGTGAAGAAGAGCGAAAACCCTAGGAGTTACTTCAAGTGTACATACCCAAACTGTGTTTCCAAGAAGATAGTTGAGTCTGCTTCTGATGGACAAATCACTGAGATCATCTATAAAGGAGGTCATAACCATCCTAAGCCGGAGTTCACCAAGAGACCTCCAGGATCAACATCAATATCATCCTCATCTAATGCCAGACGAATGTTTAACCCTTCTTCCGTTGTTAGTGAACCACATGATCAATCAGAGAACTCCTCGATCTCGTTTGATTACAGTGATCTTGAACAGAAAAGCTTGAAATCTGAGTATGGTGAGGTAGATGAAGAGGAGGAGCAACCTGAGATTAAGAGACTGTAAGTAGTTTTTTTTTTTTGGAAGCAAAAGGTTTCTAAGAGTGAAAGAAAATAACATTTTTGAGTTGTTGTGTTACAGGAAAAGAGAAGGTGAAGATGAAGGGATGTCTGTTGAAATAAGCAGAGGAGTGAAAGAGCCAAGAGTTGTTGTTCAAACGATAAGTGACATTGATGTTCTTATAGATGGCTTTAGATGGAGGAAGTATGGTCAGAAAGTTGTCAAGGGAAATACAAATCCAAGGTTTACAAATCTTTAACTAAGTTTCTCTTATTCTTTTTTTAAGAGTATTTTTTTTTCATGCTTTCTAATCATCTCTCTTTGTTGTGTAACAGGAGCTACTACAAGTGCACATACCAAGGCTGTGGAGTGAGGAAGCAAGTGGAAAGATCTGCGGAAGACGAGAGAGCGGTTCTCACTACCTATGAAGGAAGACACAATCACGATATCCCAACCGCGCTACGTCGCTCATGAAAAAACAGAACATTCTTGGGACTTAGTCACTAGTAATATCATTTAGGGTTTGGTAAAAAGGAAACACTCTTTACTATTGCTGTCTTTTGTGCTCATTACAGTTTGTTTGTTTGTTTGTTTGTTTGTTGACAAAGTTAGTGATTTGTGTTGTACAGAGTGGTGGTTAGTAGTTTGTTATCATCTTGGACTTAGAGAACCTTACTTTAAAAACACTTGAGAGTCTATTTTAGTTTCTTGTGTGTTGGTCTTTTGGTTGATTTGTGTACATTTCACATTCAAGATTGATAAGCAATAATAGTTTTTGTATGTAATCCATTTTGCTTGATTGGTGCAGCACCACACCTACCATATTATCTCCATATTGTAACCCACCATTTTATTTTAATTTCTGAATCCATTATATACTATCAGAACTTATTAGAAGTGAAAGCAAAACCACACATATTTAGAAGTTAAAACGGTGGAGATTATGCGCAAAGAACATCATCCGAACAAAAATTAGAAAGAAGCAAAAAATAGAAACAACAAATATGGGCTCATTTTTCTTCTCTTCTCTCTCACATACCTCTTTCTTTGACCTCACAAGTAAAAAAAAAAAACAGAGTCCTCTGTTTTCTTCTCCATCTCATTAACATTCAACATTGCACATAGAAGCATCTCTCATTCTTCTTAATGCATTCTCTCCATTACATTTTCTCCTCAAATATGAGAACATAACCTTCATAGTTTTACCCCACACCTACTCTCTCTCTCTCTCTACTCGCTTTCTTCTTCTTACAGATAAGAAAAGACCATGGATTTTTCCAATTTAGGCAGAGAGGAGATCAACGCATCGCACTGGGGGTCAGTGCACGGTCCATTCATGATGGAGGAGCTTATCTGCCAGAAGAAAAACATGATGACCACAAGAGGAGTTTTCATGAACAGCAACCCTCTCAAATACACAATGTCTATTCTCTTCGTTCAAATGTCAGTCATCATCCTCCTCTCTAGGCTTATCTTCCGTATCCTTCAACCTTTAAAACAAGGAATGATCTCTGCTCAAGTCTTGGTACATAACTTTCAAATGTCTTTCTTGTTCATTGCTTTGTTTTTTTCTTTTCTTGCGAAAGATGTTTTGAAACATTCTCTTGTGTTATGTATAGGCTGGTATTATTCTAGGACCCTCTATCTTAGGACATAACATGCAATACATGGACTTGTTCCTTCCCCCTCAAGGCAAGATCACTTTACAAACGCTTTCAAACGTCGGTTTCGTCATCCATCTCTTCATCCTCGGCCTCAAGATCGATGCGAGTATTATCAAGAAAGCCGGTTCTAAAGCCATACTCATCGGCGCAGCCTCTTACGCCTTCCCTTTCTCCCTCGGGAACCTCACGGTGATCTTCATTAACAGCACTATGGGACTTCCACTTGACGTTTTTCGCTGCGCGAGCACCGTGATCTCCTTGAGCTCCATGACCTCATTCCCGGTTACAACCACGGTCTTAGCCGAGCTCAACATTCTCAACTCCGAGCTAGGACGGTTAGCCACCAACTGTTCAATGGTCTGCGAAGCTTGTAGCTGGTTCGTGGCTCTAGTGTTTAATCTCTACACGCGTGAGCGGACATGGACTAGTGTCTATGCGGTGTTCATGCTCGGAACTCTTCTTGGTTTGATTACATGCGTCTTTAGACCTCTCATCGTGTGGCTCACCAAGAGGAAAAGCAAATCGATGAACAACAAAGACGTTATCCCGTTTTACCCTATCCTCTTGGTTTTGTCTATAGCTAGCCTTAGCGCTGAGGCCTTGGGCGTCCACGCGGCGTTTGGAGCGTTTTGGCTAGGCGTCTCGCTCCCTGACGGCCCGCCTTTGGGCACGGAACTCGCTACGAAACTCGACATGTTTGCTTCGAATATGTTTATGCCCTGCTTCATAGCCATTGGTGGGTTTCAAACTAATCTCTTTCAGATCGCAGAGTCGCATGAGAACCATGTGATCTTGATTGAAGTCGTCCTTTTGATCACTTACGGCTGCAAGTTCCTTGGAACCGCGGCTGCGTCTGCTTACTGCAAAACGCAGATCGGAGACGCACTTTGTTTGGCGTTCATTATGTGTTGCCAAGGTATCATCGAAATCTACACTACTGTCGTGTGGAAAGACGCTCAGGTAAAAACTTGACTCATTTTGTTTTCAGTTCGGTTTTCATTCGACTTATAAAATATAAAAACCAAAAAAGAACCATGCGGTTTGCGTTTTGATTAGGGTTTAAAGGACTTTAGGTTTAGGTTTGTTTCGATATGGATTCATATATTATAAAAAAAAATAAAAATTATAGAATTTCTCGTAAATTTTATTTTTAACTTTGGTTACAGATGATTGATACAGAATGCTTTAATCTGGTGATAGTAACGCTTTTGTTCGTAACCGGTATTTCACGGTTTCTTGTCGTGTACCTCTACGATCCTTCAAAACGTTACAAAAGCAACAGCAAACGAACGATCCTCAACACGAGACAACGTAATCTTCAGCTTCGTCTTCTTCTCTGCCTCTATAACGTTGAAAACGTTCCTTCGATGGTGAATCTCTTAGAAGCTACTTACCCGACACGGTTTAACCCGATCTCATTCTTCACGCTGCACCTTGTCGAGCTTAAAGGCCGAGCTCACGCAGTCCTCACACCGCACCATCAGATGAACAAACTTGACCCTAACACGGCCCAATCTACACACATTGTCAACGCCTTCCAACGTTTCGAGCAAAAATATCAGGTAAATTCCCAAAACCATAACCATAATCAAATTTTCAAAATATATTTTTATAAAATACTAATGTAAAAACATAGCTAGATTCTCTTAACATGTTTATAAGGTCGTCTTATTTGGTGTTTACATTTAACAAAATTAAGACTATTGGTACATTTGGAAAATTTACATACTAAATGAAAATGGTATTCACAAATTTGTTCTAGAACAGAAAGAAAACAAAATATACATATTTATACAAAAAAATCAGTTGCATTTTATTTCTTGATAAATTTACGTTGTATTACATAAACAGAACACTCTCATGGCGCAACACTTCACCGCAGCCGCACCTTTCTCGAGTATAAACAACGACGTATGCACGCTCGCGCTAGATAAGAAGGCGACGTTAATCGTGGTTCCGTTCCACAAGCAGTACGCAATCGACGGGACGATCGGACAAGTCAACGCGCCCATCCGAAACATAAATATCAATATCCTTGAAGCGGCACCTTGTTCGGTCGCGATATTCATAGACCGAGGGGAGACCGAGGGACGTCGCTCCGTCTTGATGACCAACACTTGGCAGAACGTGGCGGTTCTCTTCATCGGAGGCCGTGACGACGCGGAGGCGCTCGCGTTATGCATGAGGATGGCTGAAAAACCGGAGCTTAACGTCACGATGATACATTTCCGCCACAAGAGCTCTCTTCAGGACGAGGATCACAGTGAGATTGCTGAGTACAATCTGATAAACGATTTCAAGATCTACGCAGCGAACAAAGCGAAAATCCATTACGTAGAGGAGATAGTGAGAGATGGCGTGGAGACCACGCAAGCGATTAGCTCGCTAGGAGAAGCTTACGACATAGTTTTGGTGGGTCGAGACCATGACCTAGAGTCTTCGGTCTTGTACGGACTCACGGACTGGAGTGAGTGTCCTGAGTTAGGTGTGATCGGAGATATGTTGACGTCGCCGGATTTTCATTTCTCGGTGCTCGTGGTTCATCAGCAACAAGGGGATGATGCACTACTCATGGACGATAGTTATAAATTGCCTGCTGCGCATCAGAAGGTTGGAGATATGCGAATGCAACCACGCTTCTCTGTTGAAGAAGGTTTCACTACCATTGATCTCGGAAAAAATTAGAGTTACCAATTGACTTAATATTGGCTTAGTAACATTCTTTTTATCATAAGTTCATAACTAGAGATATTTTTATATATCTATGTAAGAGATAGATGCATTTGGGATCTTTGAGTGAGTCTCAAGATGGAAACAGAATCGTTTGGCTTTTATTTTTATTTTTAATTAGTCGAAAGCGTAATTGTAACATTTCTTTTGATATATCAAAACATTTTGGTAAAAATACGTCAGCCGGATGTATTCTACAGGATCACCCCAGTGATCATGAACATCAGTATTCAGAATCAGTTATTGGTTCATACAGATTAGGCTCCTTCGAAAAGTTTCTTTATTATGAAAAGTACTTTTCGTATGTACGACTGGTAAAAGACCCTAGACTTGCTTGGAGGTTCCAGGATCGAGTACCCCTTCAGACAGGATTAATAAGGATTAATATTACATGTTGTGGTTTTGGGCATAGGGGATGTACGCCCAACCTCTTGGTAATTAAAAATAAAAATATATCTATACATAGCATTATCTCTATAATATTAATTGAGAAATACATTTAAAAAAAAACGAAAAAACCCATCTATTTACAAAAATGCCACTGCTTTTATGAATAAATAGTGTTTGGATACAGGGAGAGCCGAGGTCAATAGTGTCACAAAAATAACTCGAGTTGACTCATAACTCGAGAATAACCCACCCATAATGAATCGGGTCAAGACGCGGACCCTACAACCAACTTAAAACAAACCGAGTCAATAACCACAAATCAATTCAATGACGATCAGTTCAATAAAGCCAATCAAAACCTGTACCAAAACCCGAAATAATAACAAAAAACCTTGATAGCTCATTATAATAGAGAATCATAAAAAACCTTGATTCGAAAGTAAAAGATCTTAGAAACTGCGGGATTTGTATAAGGAGAATCAATAAATATATATACAAAGTATCTATGAATCTAGCCAAGATATAAAGTGTGTTCATTCAAAAATAAACCGAGATAATTCTCAACTTCCCTAACTTCTAAATCCTTTTTGTTAAGTATATCGATATCATATATTCAGCTATATCAAAATTTAGAGACTTTATAATTGCACACCTTCATAACCTAATACTATATAAGTAACATGACATATCTCAACCTCAAACATAACTTAAACAACAATCGCCAAAAAAAAAGAGTACATCGAAAAAGGATCTCCCGACTCGCTAAGGTTTTGTCAACATATGGGATGGTTGAGGAACAAACTATCGAGGACTCAGAAAAACCAAACAATCCATCTAATCTAATCTCCGGTGACCAGGTATCTCAATCACCAAAGTATTGAAACTTTTTATAATCTGTCAGGAAATAAAACTCCTTCTTCTAAGAGGAGAAGATGAGCATATGGTTCTAATTGATCAAGCTTCTACTAGACTACAACTAAGAAATAGTGCACAAAAACAATCGAGTTGGAGGATGTTAAGGTGGAGAAACATAAGCATCAGGGGAAGTGAACAGTGTGATGACAGCACATGAGGAAGGAGTTTAAAATATTTATGTTGGTCTGAGACATTTTCTAGGTTGGTCTAGGAGAAAATGACGAACCAGCACATGATGAAGGAGAAACGCAAGAAAACCAATCATGTGCACCATTAAACAAAAGGAGTTTAGAGAAAGAAGCTATTATCGAAGCTTACACTGAGATACCTAAAAGAAAAGAAGATTACATTATAGAAAATCAAAATGGAAAAAAGGAGTAGACGACAATGAGAAAGATTAACAATGCTCCGGCGGCAATCAGAAGAAGAACATCTAAAAACTTTTCTACCAACGACGGCAACATAAATGCTCAAAAAGATTCAAAGAATAGAAGTAATAGCATTCCTTTAAAGCCCGTATTCGGTCCATTGTCAAAAGGAGATAGTAATGCTCAGTCTATGAAAAGAAGAAAATCAAACTTCATAGCTATCCATGACAAGAAAAGAATCTGTCAACAAGAATCTAACGTGTCAAGCAATATTATTCCTATGAAGACAATATTCGGCAGATTCCTACAAGATTTAACTGATTCTCATCATTCCAGAGGGTTGAAAGAATCTACGGCACAATTTTGTTCTTTATCAACTGACATTACAAAATAATGGAGATTGATAAAAACTTTGCCTTATTCGAAGGTGCCAATTCTCCGACAATGCCAAATCCGAAGAGAAATCCAAATATCGACATGAAACAATCAAAGAAAAATAGAGGAGATCCGTAAATGTTAATCCCGAATTTCTAATGCTAACACAAATTAAAGCATGCGAAATCTTATATACCAAAAGAAGCCAGCAACATAAAAGAAATCGAAATACCTTCAATTGACTATCGACGAAGGTAATTGAGGATTAATAAGAAAATATAGTGTCCCAATAATCGTATGAGAGCTGCTAAAATTTTCACTGTGAGAAGGTTTAAGTCGAAAAGAGAAAGTGAGATCACAATCGGAAAGGTAAAGTGAGATGAAGAGTCCATTACAAAGACGCCTCTTTTTCGGTAACACTTTAACTGATGAGTTTGATTTTAATTTTTTTTTTAATTTCTTTAATATTAATACAAAAAGATAATCCAAAAATATTCTTAACATAAAACAGAAACAACCAGTTTTTTTTATATATATAATTAAATCAATAAGGAAGTTCTTGAAAGAAAGAAATAAATAAATAAATAATCAAATAATCAATTCAGTTCAACAACATAAAATCAAGAACATAAATAAACTCTAGCAACCTAAATACCATGTTTACCAACTTATTAAATAAATCTAACAACCTAAAAAAGGTTTGCTAGCCACATAAGAATAAATAAAATCAACATCCTATCATCATCTTCATCTCTCTGCCTCATTCCGCGGTCGAACATTCCTGTTACCTGCATCACATTGGAATAAAAATGCGTAAGTATTATCATAAATACTTAGTGAGTGGATCATATCGCCTACATGCCAATTACGCAAAAGCACTAGACAATACAACAATCACAGCAACAATACGCAGCAGGTTTACGGATGTTACAACAACTACGACTTGAACATAATAACAAAAAAAAACTCGATAACTATTGCTAGGCTTGAGATTTTGAGTTTCAGTTCGGGTTCGGGTTAGATTTTTGAGTTTCGAGTTTTTGGGTTTAGAGATAAAGAAACCGTTCATTTTTATAAAAAATTTGGTTCGGGTTTTTTAATTGTTTTTGGGGGTTTTCGAGTTATCTCCGGGTTTAGCGGGTTTTTAAAAGTTTTATCGGATTTTTGGGTTTATAACTATAATAACAGTTCAATTTTTTTATTTTTCGGTTGAGGTTCGGTTCGGATTCGGATTCGGGTTTGGGTTTTGATTAAATGTCTCAGACCTACATGTTGTTGTCCAAAAAATCATATCCGCTATATCGGTAAAAGTTTCTTAGATTAAACTATTTATTATTGTTGATAAAAATATAATGTATCACTGCGCAAACGCACGGGTCCACTACTGTATTTTACATAGCACTATAACTAGATTGCAATCTAATCGTTCTGTGTTTTCGTATATTTCCTTAAGTACGTGAAAAGTTGGCCGAATTACGGAACACACAACTTTATATTTTATGTTCCCTTTTCGGTCCACACGCTTTCATTAACCAAATGCAATTTTTTTTTTTTTTGCATTAACCCAAATAACTTACACTCAATATTACTCTTTTGTGCTTTAATCGATCACTTATTGAAAATTGAATCCATTTATATACTCCGATGTAGGCCTGGGACTTTTACCCGAAACCCGAATCCGACCCGAAAAACCCAAAAAATCCAAAAAAAATCCTACAAAACCCGAACCAAACACGAAAGAATCTGATATGAACCCGAGCCAAAACTTAAAAAAACCTGAACGGTTTCTATATCTCTAAATCTGAAACCCCAAAACCCAAAAAAACCCGATCCGAACTCGAACCGAAACCCAAATCTCAGGCCTACTTCGATGCATTAGATGCATTAGCATTTTTTTCAACATTCTCATCGTTAACCTTAACCATTGACAAATAAGTAAACATTTTTAATCCACATTTAAATTACGGATTAGTCAACACATTATTCAAAAGCTAATCAAATATATATCCGTGTGCATTGTTAGACAAGAAAAATCGCGTTTCTTCTACATAATAACAAGTAGTAATTTATATAATTTGTTTTCGGTAGTAGAACATATGTCATCGCTTACTATTTTTAATGACATTTGTGTAGGACCGCGAAAATCCAAATTGAAAAATACGAATAAAAATCTTATAATATAGATATTATATAGTAATAAAACGATTGAAAAAACCTTTAAGAAAAGAGACGAATACGTAGAGGCGAGATTTGATCTCTTTCCTTAACTCAATAAATCTCCCGCAGTGTAGCGGTTTGATGAGATTGAGAGTCCCAAGATACAACTACGTGAGACTATAGTCGCGACACTCGACTATAGAATCTGCGAACTAAATATCTACGCTATACTCTCAAAACTTACGTTTAGAGAAGAAGAGAAGAGATGTAGGAGATTTGTTGGAGAGAAAATTTTCGAGTGAATGAATAATGAGAGAGGTGAGACTCTTTATTTATAGTTGAGAGAGGCTTGATCCGCAAGGGATATACTCTACACACAAGGAAAAAATATTCGGAGAATATCCTTTTTTACTTGGCGTGGAAGCGAAGCAGCCGACAAGGAATGTGGATATATTCCATATTTATTTTCGTGTTTTATCAAACCGAAAATCCGAACTCAATTTTCTGGAAGTTTCTGTAAGATTTATTCTCGACATTATGCGATTTCGTTTGGGCTTTAACGAAAAACCGTTGATAGGAATTTGGCCGAAAAATAATAGTCTTTTGTGGGGGAAGCCCACATTCACCAAGACCCACCCAAGACCAAGACCAAGCCCGGCCCGGCTCGGCGGCAGCGCGCGCGTGTGTGTTTTTGCATAATGGCCCCCTTTCTCTCAACTTCCATAGTCTCTCACTAAAGGCTATTGAACCTTGTTTGGAAATGTCTATATTTAAACAAGAGAAAAAAATTCCTTCTTTCCAATGTGGGACAAATGAAGTGCTCCTTCATTTAACTCACTTAACTTTCTCATTCATTTTACATGAGCCAAAGCCCATTTCTTTTCACATTTGTCCACAATTTTATTCAACCCATTTGGTTTAAAAATTTGGTTCCAACAATTTGAACAATAAATTTTTAAAAAGGGTGCTCTACTAAAGTGAACAATTGAACAAAAAAAAGTGTGAGAAACAAAAAGACGAGTGTTTAGGAGAGATTGGACATAAAGGGGAAAGGGGGGGGGGGGGGGGGGGGGGGGGGGGGAGAATCCATGTGAAAGGCAGCCGAATTAGATGCCTTCGCCAGCTTTCTTTTTGAGATTTTTATATAATTTGTTAACATGGAGTTGTCTCCATTTCCTACTTTTTAAGTTCCTCCCAATGATGTTGGCAAAGAAAAAAAACAAATCCTTCTAAAATAATTTACAACCTTTTTATATATATAAATTCTAAGAAAATAAATCTCTAAATTGCAGCTAGAGAAATCGATGTTAGCATTATTAGGTCATTTCATATAGTTGTGACAATTTTAGTGTTTGTTTTGTTTCTCCATATCATATTTTTGTAGAGTCTTCATTATCTTGAAATTTAAATTGATGACCCAAACTGTTACCTAGATATAACAACAACTCTGTATATATCCACTGAAAATCATTATCTAACTACAACAGACTGACTACTATAGTAAGGTTTACATATCTATAAATCTATATCGAAAGAGAACAAAAAAATATTTCAATATAGGAACCTTTTACAAAAAAATAAAATAAATAAATAAATAAATTGAAAGAACAATCAAATGAGTTATTTCTCTTTTCTTTAACAAAAAAAAAAAGAGAGAGATTGAGATATTAAGACCCAACTATAAATCACTATCATAACATTTTGTTATATATCTTTGACTTGTTTTCTCAATTTAAATCAATACTTCAGAGGAAAATCAATGACAATTTTTACAATACCATATACATTTTCCGTAGTTAAGTTAATTACTTAAATTTCTCATTTTTTTGGTGAAAAGAATTGGTTCCTTCGTGTATAATTATTGAGGCCTTTATTTAATTTGTCCATATATAGTAAATGGCATTAACTTTCTTTGCCTTTCATATGATTGAAAATTTTATATTATTTTAGGTAAAGGAATTTTTTATATTATTTGAACCATATGGATTGGTTTTCAGCTTCATAGGCTTTTCGATTGGTCCATCTAAATGGCTACATCTGCATGTGACAAACTTCATGATTGCTGACCGTCTACACTCTCTCTTTAGAGTTTCAATTCTTAATTAGCCGTCTTGAGTTCGCATTATAAGTAATACCAATAGGTGATCAAATTAATAATTATTATACCTAACTACCGAAGCTTTAAAACTAAACGAACTGGTCTAAATACGTTGCATTACAGTTGAACATGCAGTGGTTGAATACATTCTTTTGATATTATAATGACCACAGCTTCTTTTGATATTATAATGACTAAAATAAAAGAACTAATTAATTTGTCCAATACATGTGTAATATGTACGTATATCAGTTTCAAATTTTCAATTTCAGTTTTTCCTAAAAGTCACACCTCTTTTGTTATTACCTGGCATCTAACTATTGTTCACTATAAAAAACAAAAACAAAAAACTATTGTTCACTACAATTTAACCCCAAACAAAAACTATTATTTACTTCATCTCGACCCAAATGTTTCTTCAATAAATATTAAAATATAATTTTGTTACCGACACACTATTTTACCAAATAGTATAAATATATTTGGTCCACACGTTAAATATCATTTTCTTTTACAGTTTGGCGTTTTATTTATTAATTAATGATCAACCTTATAGTCTTTATCAAATAAATAAGATCTTGTCCGCATTGCCACGGACAACTGAAATTAGATCATCATTTTAACATAGATCTTATCCACATTGGTACCATTACATAGTTTTGTTTTTAACTTCATACCAAAATAAAATAAATAAAAAAATTATCTCCGGGGATGTAAAATTAAATCCGATTTCCGGATCCAAAAAAAAAAAAAGAATTTAAGAAAATAAAGACAGAATTAAGGAAGAGTGAAACAGAAGCTACTGCTAATTAAGATCCTCATCGATGCTATCAAGGTGAGGCCGCCACGTGGAAACCGACGCCGAACGACTATGTCTGCGACGGTGGCGATTCTCTTTTCCGGCCGAACACGTCTTCTTCTCCGACGACAACATAACATCTTCCAAATATTTCTCACACAACGTCAAATCAAGATCCTTATCAGTAGTACTCATATGCTCACTATTATTGTCGCTGACGTTTTCAAGAGTCTTTCTCCGGCGCCGGAGATCATTTTTCTTCTTCGTCTTCTTCTTCTCCGGCAAGGAAGTATCCGGGATAAGAAAATAGATGCTTCCACGCTTAAGCTCAGAGTCAGGAGACAAGATCAAGATCTTACGGACAACTCCTTGAGAACATGGTTTGCTTAAAACATGGTTAGGATTCGCCTGAAGGATCTCGCCGGCGGTCATCGGACGAGTGATTTCGTCGACGTGGCCGTTGAGATGTACGATTCGGATCAAATCTAAAGCTCCACAAGGAAGTACACAAGCCAAACAACACCGTAAACTGTTTCCCATGTCTTCTTCGCAAACAGATTTCTAAGTTTTTCTTTAACAAAGAAGAAGGATTTTTAAGTATTTTTAGTTTGTTCTTTGTTTGTGTGTGTTGTGGAGAAGACGAGGTTACATATATAGAGAGTGAACAAAAGAGATGAAGGGAGCTTGACCATACGTATACTACCGATATTTTATTTACTGAAATGCCCTTCCGTGATTAACTTAATCAAATAATCTAATCACAAAATTATACGAATGATTTAGAGATATCCTCTGTTTACCAAACTATAATTAATATAACACATATATTATTTTTAGGGAAATACCACAAACTAACCCCAGATAACATCAAAATTAAACGACCGTCGCTGACATACTTTTTGTGAACAGTAGCAATGTAAAAAAACGATAATACCCCTCTATGCGCGTGGTTTGAAACGGCGTCTCACATTTAAAAAAAAAATTCGCACATAAAAAATGAAACCAGATAAAATGGAGCCCAGAAGACCCCTCAGTTTCCGCTGGTAGAGTTTAGATTACAACTGTGAGTGTCGAAGTTTATGTTTGAGTCTCGAAGTTTATGTTTAATTTTACAGATTATTGTATTCGAAGTCCGTTTCTGTAATTCATACTAAACTGAATTTAGTGTAAGAGATTTTTTCTTCACTTATGATGTTTCAAATTGATTCTCATATGGCAGATCTAGAACTCCCACCGCGATTGATTGCCGCCGGACAAAAACTCTTTTGGAACTTGACCTGGTTCGTCTACGACAACTCTCTCGTCTTCTCTGACTGCTTTCCCGCCGGAAGTCGTCCAGTTCGATAACCTGTTTTCCCGATCGGACTCCTCCGCCGTCAAACCGCCTTTTCACGGTGTTATATTGTATCGTTAATAAAGTTAGCATCATGTTGTTAACAATACGTACACATCAATAATAAAGTTAGCATGGTTATTATGTTGTATTGTTATTATGTTATTATGTTAGCATGGTTATTATGTTGTGTGATATACCATATTATGTTGTATCGTTAATAACGTTAGCATCATGTTGTTAACAATACGTACACAGCAATAACAAAGTTAGCATGATTATTATAAGGGCTGCCGGTCCAGGGCCCCTCCAAACTAAATGGTTTCCGTCGCTTCCCACCTGTTCTTTTCGACTCTGTCTATTAATATTTACCATGAAAATAAAATAGTTATCAGTACACCATATTTTGTTGTATCATTATGTTGTATCGTTAACAACGTTAGCATTATGTTGTTAACGATAGTTACACAACAATAACAAAGTTAGCATGGTTCTCATATGGCAGATCTGGAACTCCCACCGCGATTGATTGCCGCCGGACAAAAACTCTTTGAACTTGACCTGGTTCGTCTACGACAACTCTCTCGTCTTCTCTGACTGCTTTCCCGCCGGAAGTCGTCGAGTTCGATAACCTGTTTTCCCGGTCGGACTCCTCCGCCGTCAAACCGCCTGGTTGTTATGACCACTAAATCTAACGCATTTAATGCGCTATCCCCCACGAAAGTGTTTTTATTCTCTCCATATTCAATCCACTCGCCCAAGCAGCAACAATGACACGCGCCTATCCAACTCGCCCTCACGGGCAACACGGTCTCCCCACCATGTAAGTCTCCTATATTGATTCAATTAACGATTATTACACCACTTTTTTTAATTTTAGTGTTATCTGAGTATATTCATTAAATTCACCCATTTTTAACATATGCCTAATGAATTCGTTAGAAATAATTGATGACCCTCATATTATTTCATTTTCTTTTTTTGTTAAAGCATATTATTTCATTTTCAAAGTTTTAATAGTTCCTTTCTCTCTTTTGTAAAAGATGTTTGTATATGTTTGTATATTTTATGTGAAACACTATCATATAAAACATATATTAAATAACTAAAACAGATTTAGTCAACAAAAAAAATGAATAAATAAAACAGCCAAAATATGTACTTAATTATGAGATATTCTTAAACTGATCACAAACTCGTATAAAGTTGATGTAAGAAAAAGAAAGCTACTAATAACGGAATGGTATCATGCAACTTTGTAGCAAATGTACATCGATTAGTGTTTCGACCTCTTTATTTTAGTATTTTCTAGAACAATAAGAATCTCGACAGACAAATGACATGCACAGCTAGCAGTGTACGTGACATTACGGTGATAAAACTGACATACGGCGATACTTACGTATATATTCTTGAAAGATATTAATTTTCAATTTTCTTACAAAAAAAAAAAGACATTAATTTTCAAATTGATATTATTTAAATCCAATATACTTTAAGGTTTTATTTCCGTCATAGGTCAATGAAATTAAATTAACTATGAAAATGTCAAGGCCTAGCATTTCAAGAAAAAAAAATTAACATTAATAAATGATTGAGCCAAAATAGAAACATTAAAATAGGAATTTAACGCCAAAAAAAAAAAAAAAAAAAAAAAAAGAGATAAAGGAAAGAAGAGCTGTCCAAAACTACAAAACAACTGTATAATACAATTATAATCTATTCATATAATATCTTTAATCAAAAGTCTATTTATATAATACCTAAATTAATGTCTTCCTAGGTGCATAATTAAATTAACTTATTAATTTTACGTGCAAAATGATAAAATGACACTTCTATAAAACGGAGAAGTATTACATAAACATCATTAAAATCAAATTATTAATTAATTTAAGAATCTAAGAAAAATGCTCCAATGTTTAAGTTTCTAATAATAATGAAAAATAAAATAAAATAAAAGCTTTTTATCACATGTCGGATCTGGAGAAGACAAAACACTTAAGATTGGAACCAGAGCATTTATAACAGTACTACGTTATATTCGATGTTAGTTATGACGCTGTTAAAATTGAGATAGAAAAAGTCATGCATGTACCAAAATGTACGAGTAGGAATCTATCTAGTGCTCATGATTCTCCCATTTTCAGGATTATATTTAAGAGTGAATTTGGTAATCGACAAGTTTTTGACATTTAATTAGGTAATTGACAAATGATAGTTTTGTTTTGGGAAACTAATAAAAGGGTCCCGAAATTTATGTATATAGTCTACTTTTTAGTTCTCTTTACATTAAACGATTTTTTTCCCCAGCATAATATCATTAATTAATTGTCAAACTAAGTAACAAAATAAATTAATAAAATAACACATAAATGAATAAATAATGAGAAATTTAATAATATGAATAAAGTTAAGGATGTATATTCATATATATATATATATATATAACCTTATTTAATATTTTAACGGATTAGAAAAATACATAACGGATGTATATTCATATATATATCACCTTATTTAATATTTTAACGGATTAGAAAAATACATAACGGTTTATTTAGTTAATACATTTTCATATAAATTGTTAATAATTATTTGAATATTTGGACAAATATAAAGTTAGAAATGTATATTCATATGTAACTACATTATTAATATTTTAACAGATTATGAAAATACACAACATGTTATTTAGTTAATATTTATATTTATATTTCCAGATAGCTTATAAGTAATAATTTGATTATTTTTATACATAGAAAGTTAGATATCTATAATCATATATAACCATACAGTCAATATGTTAAATATAATGAAAAATATACTGTGTTATTTAGTTAATATTTACAGTCCCATCCTTCCTCTGTCGCCATCGCCTCCACTTTATAAACTGGATCGGGATTTGGATTATTATCACCCGATTCATCGGAGTAGTCAGTTCCTCTATACCAATTCTATCGTCTTATCTTCACATTTTACCAAAAAAAAAGAAAAAAAACTCTATCGTCTTCTCCGGCTGTTTTCTCCCCGGAAGTTGTCGAGTTCGACTCCGACTTGTTTCCCGATCAAACTCCTTCGCCATCGAGACCGGCTTATCACGGTCTCAGAACCATCGTCTTCCGATCTCTCTCCTTTCCTCTCGTCATCCAGATATGGTTTCTGGAAACAGAAGCAAAAAAAAAAAAACATTAATTTAAGAACAAGGAAGAGAGAAGATAGATTAAAACACAGAGAAAATAGTTCATAAATGGGGAAGAAAAAGTCAACTGCACATTGAATGCTCATTCGTTTTAATAGACTCGTATGCGTGTAAGTTAATAGCGGAAAATGTGGTGGCGAAATACGAACAATGATGCACTCTTGCTAGATTCTTAATTACACAATTTTTACTTGTCACTGGATGCAATTACTCTATAGTTAATTACGATTCTCGAGGCGTTAACTTCCGCTTGATAATATGAATTTATTAGTACCTGAGGTTTTGGCAAACTCATCAAATGATTAATGCGCCCAATAAATAAAAAAAAGGATTAAGGACGTATAAGGAAGCTTCGTAGCACGGAGGTTTCGGGCACCGACTTCGTACGAGCGGCGCTGAAATTTATCAACGAATAAGGCTCGTGCGTGCCACAATATTTTTATTTTTGGGAGTTTTCTTATGATGGGAGAACATTATACTAATTAGATTAATCCTAACAAGAATAACGGTTATTCTAGTGTGGTTGCTTATCTTTATATTTTTAACAATCACAATGCTAGACAAGAAAGAACATTATTAAAATATATATATATGTATAGCTGTCATTTTTGGTCAAACGGTTCAATGAATCAAAGTATATTGGCCAGCTTCAATTACAAACTTCTAGTTTAACATTTTTTTGTTCGTTTAATCCAGCTTTATATTTTGTTCTTGCTTATGAGTATGTAAAGACCATGAGCTAGCTTGTATGGGTGAACCATCGTCTATAGCTTTGTTACGTATAATGGAGTTTGAAGTTAATTCTTGGAAATATAAATCTACGAGAATTTATTGAAATATTTTTTTCTAGAAAGGTAATAATGAGAATCAATTTTCGAATTTTTTTTTTTTGTAACTAATAGTTAGAAGAAATGTGTCACTGGATTTTGAAAGACTATGTCAAAGCTAAGCTCGACTAATCTATGCATTAGCAAGCCCTTTCAGTATACAAGCCCACTATATATGCTACCACCAATACATAAATGAGCATAGGGACTGAATTTGATTATATCAATGACGAAGATATGTGTTCGAAAGTATAAATTAGTATGGTAATATAATTATTAATTGTTCGAAAAAGACAAAACGCCAATGCAGATCTGAATTGGACTTACGTTCAACTCTTGAAACAACCGAATTTTTTTTTTTTTTTATTAAATAATTAGCCCAGATTAATATTCCCATAAATATTAATCCTCAACAGCTAATTCAACAACACAATGCGGAAGTAAACCAATATTATTAAATCATGATAATTGTTCAACAAATAACCAATAAAGAATAACCAATAAAGAATAACTCTAGCAACCTAAACCGGTTTGCTACATTATTGAAATAAAGTCTAACACCCTAAACTCAAGAATTTCTGGTCAACCACAACAACAATGCCAATATCAAATTCCTAATCTCATCATCCTCTTCTCTCGGTCTCTTTCCGCGGAAGAACATTGCTGTTACCTGCATCACATTGGAATAGAGATGCGTAAGTATTATCATAAATACTTAGTGAGTGGATCATCCTGCCTACAGGCCAATTACGTCAAACACTAGACAAAACATCACAATAAACATCAACCATAACAATGCTCAACAATACTCAACAATATAAACATTCCCTGTCAGGAAACACCCACGTTTCCTGACACCCAGGTTGGTGTCGACCGACACCTCTATGGTGTCGATCGACGCCAGCCTCCCGAGTGTCGATCGACACTCACAGAGTGTCGCTCGACACCGGCTCGACGCCCAGACACCAAACGCGAAGAAACAGTGCGAAAACAGTAGAATAAACATCAATCAATGGGATTCAACCCCCATAAACGCATCAAACCACATAAAACCGAAGAACAACTCAAGAACAACAACATATACTCAAAATCAAACAATCTCTAGTGATTAACGGACCTACAGTCACGCACTCACCTTGAAAACGGATTAGAAGGAAGGAAAGGAGAAGAATAGGGATGAACAGCAACCGATCTAGCTCAAAAACTCCACAAAACTCTCTGGAAATCACCTCCTTCTCTCAAAACTCCTCTGGAACCTTTCTAACTCGAAAAAGTGGCTTTTCTCGCGGCCACAGGGCTTAAAAACGCGACCTAGGGTTTCTAAACCCTTAAACCAGACAAAACCAGCCGACTTAAATCAAACCGGTCGATTTCACCATAACCGGTGTCGATCGACACCCTCCCTTGGTGTCGGTCGACACCCATCGACCAAACCAACTCCAATTGCAAATCGATCGACTTAAACCGGAAATCAAACCCGATAACCGGTGTCGATCGACACCCTTCGGGTGTCGATCGATACTAGTCGTTCAGAAGAATTTGACACACTTTCTTCGCGATGCTTGAACCTTAGACCGACTGCACAACAATCAAATAAGAACATGCACAGCCAATCCTCAATTCACACCTCTAAGAGCATGTGCCAACTACTCCCGAACCCCTAGCATCGTCCAACACCACTTCCAAAACAACTTTCTGGTTCACGGATGTTACAATTCTCCCCCACTAAAATGGATTCGTCCTCGAATCCCAACACAAACGTCTCTCCAAGACCTCAAAACTCAAATTTTAGTCCTATGTTATACGCATGTTTCCAAGATATTATTACTCTCAATGCCATAACCGCAGTCATGACATCCGTACTGCAACTCACGGTCCAGTACCAAAATGTGACCAATGTCACAAAACCAAACGTGACCCGAAGTCACAACCAAAATGTGATCCCTGTCACAACCAAAACGTGACCCACCGTCACTAAAACAACCCATATCGAGGTAGCGACCCCCAATATAAGTCCGTTGGGCACCTAACGTCCCAACACAAATAGAACCACCGTCTACAAGGCCCACCGCCTCTAGACAAAACGAGTAATAAAATCTGAAACGCGTACCAACATATGACTAAAAACTCTCGATGACCCCACCGGCCAAAGAAACTGGTAACATCCAAACCATAACCAAAAATATGAGGCAAAACTCCATCTCATATAACTCCAAAAATGTATATCGTACAACAAAACGAAAATACATAAATCCAAAACCAACAACAACAAAACCAAAACAAGACTAGAACCACAAAGATGAATCACTCCACAGCCTGCTTGTCGAACCACTTTCCGAACTTCAGCTTCATCTTTGCCTCTGGCTCCCAAGTCTGCTCCTCTGTGCCACTACAGTCCCACAAGACTCTCAACAATGGCACCCTCTTGTTCCGCAGAACCTTGACTCTCCTCTCAAGAATCCTCACAGGAACTGCCGGAACTGTCATATCTGGCTGGAGATCCTCTGGAATCTCAACCACTACCTCCTCTGAAGGACGCAAACACCTCCTCAACATAGAAACGTGAAACACCTTATGAAAGGCGCTCATAATCGGTGGCAATTCCAACCGATAAGCCACTGGCCCAACTCGCTCCACCACTGGAAACGGACCCATAAAACGCGGACTGAGCTTGTTCTCTGCTATGGACCTGTTAGGGCCCCTCAACATAGCCATCTTGAGATAAACTCTATCTCCCACCTGAAACTCAAGCTCACGTCGCCGCCTATCTGCATAACTCCTCTGTCTATCCTGAGCCTCCTTCATGTTCAGCCTCAAGACACGAATCTTCTCCGTCGTCTCCTGAACAAAACTAGCTCCAAACATGCTGCGCTCCCCCACTTGGGTCCAGCATAAGGGTGTCCTGCATGGCCTCCCATACAACGCCTCGTAAGGAGCCATGCCAATACTAGACTGAAAGCTGTTGTTATAGGCAAACTCTGCCAAACACAGATGATCAGCCCAATGACCACCCCAATCCAGTACACACATCCTAAGCAGATCCTCCAAAGTCTGAATAGTCCTCTCTGACTGCCCATCTGTCTGCGGATGATACGCTGTACTCATATGCACCTTAGTGCCCATCTCAGTCTGAAATGCCCTCCAAAACTCTGAAGCAAACCTCGGATCCCTATCCGACACAATACTGGCTGGCACTCCATGCAGCCTCACAATCTCTCGCACAAACTTCCTAGCTAAGACAGCCGCTCCATCTGTCTTCTTGATAGCCAAGAAATGTGCTGACTTGGTCAAGCGATCTACAACGACCCAAATAGCATCGAAAGTCCGTGAGATAGGTAATCCCACAACAAAATCCATAGTGATCATGTCCCACTTCCACTCTGGAATGGGTAAGCTCTGCAAAAGACCACTAGGCACCTGATGCTCTGCCTTGACCAAGGAACAAGTGTTGCACCTCGCAACCCAATCTGCCACATCCCTCTTCATCCCAACCCAATGATAATACCGTTTGAGATCACGGTACATCTTGGTAGCACCCGGATGAATCGAAAACTTGCTCGAATGAGCCTCTCTCAAAACCTCATGCCTCAACTCCTCATCCTTAGGCACACAAACTCGCCCACGAACCAAAATAGTCCCATTCGAAGAGACCTGATACTCAGAACCAACTGCCTGCGAAGCATCGATCAAACCCTGATCACTCTGCTGCGCCACTCTGATCCTACTGAGTAAATCTGCCTGATCAGCTGCCTCCAAACCCAAAGGCTCCTCTGAAATAGCACAAAGACGCAATGTACTAATCTCGCTGACCAAAGCCTCAACACCACGCTCTCTATCTGAATCAACCCTCCGTCGACTCAAAGCATCTGCCACCAAATTGGCCTTGCCCGGATGATAAACAATATCCAAGTCATAGTCTGCCAGAAATTCCACCCAACGCGTCTGTCTCGCATTCAGCAAAGGCTGAGTGAAAATATGCTGTAGACTCTTGTGATCTGTAAAGATCTGCACTCTACCACCATAAAGATAAGACCTCCAAATCTTGAGTGCAAAAACCACTGCTCCCAACTCAAGATCATGTGTAGGACGGTTGCGCTCACTGCCCTGCAACTGCCTCGAAGCATAGGCAATCACTCTGCCCTCCTGCATCAAAACACAACCCAGTCCAACACCTGAAGCATCTGTGTACACTACATATGGCTTCCCCGGGTCAGGTAATGCCAAAACAGGTGTACTAATCAACATCTCCTTGAGCTTCCCAAAGCTCTCCTCGCACTCCGGCGACCACACAAACGGCACATCCTTGCCAGTCAATCTCGTCATCGGCTGAGACATACTCGCAAACCCCTTGACGAACCTCCTGTAGTAGCCTGCTAAACCCAGAAAACTCCTGATCTCGGTAGCACTACTCGGTCTAGGCCAATCCCTGATAGCCTCAATCTTAGCCGGATCCACAGAAACTCCCTCTGCAGAAACAATGTGGCCAAGAAAACCCATCTCCCTCTGCCAAAAGCTGCACTTGCTCAACTTGGCAAACAGCTTCTGCTCTCGAAGCTTCTCCAAAACAAGCCTCAAATGAGTCGCATGCTCCTCTGGACTCCTCGAATACACCAAAATGTCATCAATGAAAATAATGACAAACACATCCAGAAACTCCCTGAACACGTCGTTCATCAACCTCATAAATGCTGCCGGCGCATTAGTCAAACCGAAAGGCATGACCACAAACTCGAAATGTCCATACCTCGTCCGAAAAGCTGTCTTCCGGACATCTGCCTCATCTATCGGAATCTGATGATAACCCGATGCCAAATCAATCTTGGAGAACCAAGTAGCCCCTCTCAACTGATCCAACAACTCATCGATCCTCGGAAGTGGGTACCTGTTCTTCACTGTGACTCGGTTAAGTCCCCGGTAATCGATACACAACCGAAAACTGCCATCCTTCTTTTTAACGAACAACACTGGCGCTCCCCATGGCGACACACTAGGTCTGATGAACCCTTTACTCAAAAGGTCCTCTAGCTGCTTCTTCAGCTCTGCCATCTCTGCTGGAGCCATCCTGTAAGGTGTCTTCGATATCGGAGCTGTCCCGGGCTCTAAATCAATCGTGAAAGGATCTGACCGAGATGGTGGCAATCCCTTCAGCGACCGAAATACATCCTCGAAATCCTGGACAACCTGAATATCCTGCAGAACCACCTCACCACTGGACTCTGTCATAGTGATCGTCGCCAAATAGGCTTCGCAGCCCCGCTCTAACAACTGCTCTGCCTGAATAGCTGAAATCACTATACTCCCCGAAGTCGGTCTCACTCCCTGATAAACCAACTTCCCTGCATCCTGCTCAAACACAACTCTACCTCTGTAGCAATCCAGATGAACTCGGTATAGGGATAACCAGTCCATCCCCAAAATCACGTCATACAGTTCCACCGGACTGATGACTAAATCTGCTGGCATAGACTGCCCCGCAACCTGCACATCAACTGGATAGCCAACGGCTGAATCGCCGCTGCCACTGCCCTCTGCTGCAACTTGGGACACATGGTCTTGATATGCCCCGGCTCCCTGCAGTAGTAGCACACTGTCGACTCCCTGGATCCCGCCCTCTTGGGGCAAGTCGCCACTCTGTGATCCAGACTACCACAACCAAAACAACCACCCGTACTCGGGCTACTAGCAGATATCTCCTCTGCTCTCCTCTTCTGGCCCTGCGCAGGCCTACTGGCCCTGCCATAACCAGAACTGTAACCTCTGCGCTGCTGATGCTGCTGCTGGCCCCGAGGATGGGTAGCAGGAGCAACTGCAACTGGAACAACCGCCGTACTCACCGGCTCACGCAAGTCCTCCTCAATGGACGCTGCCAACTCCACTAAACCCGCTCTGGTGTGGTACATACCCCCTCTGCACTGAGTCCTGATGTTTCTCCGAAGCCCCTGGAGAAACCGCGACGTCAATGCTCGCTCACTGATCAGCTCACCACCAGAAAAGACCACCAATCGGCAGAACTCTGCATCATACTCTCGGACAGACCTCTCACCCTGAGTCAAGTCTAAGAATCTCAACTGCAGCCTGTCACGAGCCTCCTGAGGGAAAAACTTGTGGTTGAACTCCTCGACGAAGTCAACCCAGGTCCAGACCTCTCTCCTGGTCCTAACAGACCTCCACCACAAATGTGCATCACCTCCAAGATAGTGCACTGCCAACTCAACCTGAAACTGTGCCGGACAACGAACAGAATCGAAGTTCCGCTCCAACCTCTGACGCCACTCGTCAGCCTGCTCTGGAGTAACACCGCCCTCAAACGTAGGCGTACCAATCCTCTGCATCTCCCTCATCATCTCACGATAAGGAGAAACCCCAACTGCAACACCCTGCTGCACCACAGCCTCCTGCTGCTCAACAAAACCGGCACCAACATGTGCCCCGGCACCAACCTGTGCCCCGGCCGCTGGAGGTGCAACCGGAGCCTGCTGTGGAACTGCCTCTGGAAGACGTGCCAAAAGCTGCGTCAGTAGCCCCACAATCAAATCACCCTGAGCAAGAGCCGCGCCCCCACCGGGAACTGCTCCTGCCCCCGCGCCACCCCCGACGCCCAAACTAGCCCCACCGGCTAACGAAACAGACTGTGTCACCGACGCTGCCGCCACACTAGGCGCCGCACTCTCCACTGAGGCCTCAGCCTCTGGCAAACCACGACCAGCACCCCGACCTCCACGACCCGCTGCTCGCCCACCGCGACCAGCTCCTCTGCCCCCACGGGCTGCACCGCGACCACGACCACGGCCACGACCACGACCTGCGTCCATCTCTCTGCACTTCCACCAAGTACAGAAAAAGAGCAAAGGTCAAAACACCGACACAAAACCAAAACACACCAAATATCCAACTCACTTACCCGCGGAAAACTGGAAGACCGAGAGGATGAGATTAAACCACTAATTGACTAACTCACATAATCAATTAACCACATAGTCCAATTCATCCAATACTAACAGTCCTAAAACCGACTACGCTCTGATACCAAAATGAAACAACCGAATTTTTTTTTTTTTTTATTAAATAATTAGCCCAGATTAATATTCCCATAAATATTAATCCTCAACAGCTAATTCAACAACACAATGCGGAAGTAAACCAATATTATTAAATCATGATAATTGTTCAACAAATAACCAATAAAGAATAACCAATAAAGAATAACTCTAGCAACCTAAACCGGTTTGCTACATTATTGAAATAAAAGTCTAACACCCTAAACTCAAGAATTTCTGGTCAACCACAACAACAATGCCAATATCAAATTCCTAATCTCATCATCCTCTTCTCTCGGTCTCTTTCCGCGGAAGAACATTGCTGTTACCTGCATCACATTGGAATAGAGATGCGTAAGTATTATCATAAATACTTAGTGAGTGGATCATCCTGCCTACAGGCCAATTACGTCAAACACTAGACAAAACATCACAATAAACATCAACCATAACAATGCTCAACAATACTCAACAATATAAACATTCCCTGTCAGGAAACACCCACGTTTCCTGACACCCAGGTTGGTGTCGACCGACACCTCTATGGTGTCGATCGACGCCAGCCTCCCGAGTGTCGATCGACACTCACAGAGTGTCGCTCGACACCGGCTCGACGCCCAGACACCAAACGCGAAGAAACAGTGCGAAAACAGTAGAATAAACATCAATCAATGGGATTCAACCCCCATAAACGCATCAAACCACATAAAACCGAAGAACAACTCAAGAACAACAACATATACTCAAAATCAAACAATCTCTAGTGATTAACGGACCTACAGTCACGCACTCACCTTGAAAACGGATTAGAAGGAAGGAAAGGAGAAGAATAGGGATGAACAGCAACCGATCTAGCTCAAAAACTCCACAAAACTCTCTGGAAATCACCTCCTTCTCTCAAAACTCCTCTGGAACCTTTCTAACTCGAAAAAGTGGCTTTTCTCGCGGCCACAGGGCTTAAAAACGCGACCTAGGGTTTCTAAACCCTTAAACCAGACAAAACCAGCCGACTTAAATCAAACCGGTCGATTTCACCATAACCGGTGTCGATCGACACCCTCCCTTGGTGTCGGTCGACACCCATCGACCAAACCAACTCCAATTGCAAATCGATCGACTTAAACCGGAAATCAAACCCGATAACCGGTGTCGATCGACACCCTTCGGGTGTCGATCGATACTAGTCGTTCAGAAGAATTTGACACACTTTCTTCGCGATGCTTGAACCTTAGACCGACTGCACAACAATCAAACAAGAACATGCACAGCCAATCCTCAATTCACACCTCTAAGAGCATGTGCCAACTACTCCCGAACCCCTAGCATCGTCCAACACCACTTCCAAAACAACTTTCTGGTTCACGGATGTTACAACTCTACAATCATTGAATCGTAGATTCTGGAAAGATTAACTCACATCTTACTAGATTTCCTTAACTACAAACAAAATATGAGTCGAAACTCGAAATTATGTTGAAGGGGGGAAGAACCTGAAGGTATAACGACAAAATAAGGGGATAACATAAAGACTTTAGCTTAGATATTGGAGATATCTCCAGTCTATATAGTACACGTTGCTTGAGATTTAAATTTTGTGTACAAGATCCTTTTTTTTTTTTAACATCCAGCAATTTTTTTATTTATACTCTTAAATGATCTAGCGGTTCACGTTGTTCTATCTTAAAGCTAGAAACGTTGTCGTGTCAACACTGTGAAATAATTTATGAAGATGTAGACATATAACAACAAATCTAATGTATCTATCAATCTATTATAATACTGTATAGTTACCACTTTTCTCGCTTCTTTACGAGAAGTTGCCATGTGTTATCTTAAAATTATGACATGTGTCTTTTTTTCAAACATTTTTTTATCTCTATCTCTTTTTAAAAGTCAACACATGTCTAAGATCACTAAATATTTATTTAACTTCAATACCACTAAATATTAATTTAACTTTCTTGTGTACATAATTAGAGATTTAATATATTAGTTACACAATTAGAATATTCAATTAGAACACTTAATAATTATTCAACATTTTTAGAAAAAATCATAGATGTATATTAACAAAAAAATATATATTAAAAATTATATCAAATTTAACTTACAATCATTTTTTTAAAAAAGGTACACCACACAATAAACATAAACAAATTAAATTTTTTTTTATGATTACACAATTAGAAGATTTAATTAGACCATTAACTCATATATTTTAAAATAGTTACACAATAAAAGTCTCCAACTTCACAAAACTCCCAAAATCGCCTCTGAAAAGTCTCTGCCTCGAAAAGTGAGCCTTTTCACGCGGCCACAGGCTTTTATTCACGACCTAGGGCTTCCCTCGCCCAAATCAGACAAAACCAGCCGACTTAAATCAAACCGGTCGATTTCTCAATAACCGGTGTCGATCGACACCCTAACTTGGTGTCGGTCGACACCCATCCTTGGTGTCGGTCGACACCCATCGACCAAACCAACCCAAACCACAAATCAAACGTGCAATCGAATTAAACCGGAAATTGATTTCTCAAACCAGTCTCGATCGACACTCCCCTGGGTGTCGATCGACACTAAGCATTTATAAGCTTTTTACACATTTTCTTCGAGATGATTGAACATTAAACCAACTGTACAACAATCAAACAAGAACATGTACAATCAATCCTCAATTCACACCTCAAAGAGCGTATGTAATCTACTCTCGAATCCCTAATGTCGTCCGATACCACTTCTAAAACAACTTTCTGGTTCACGGATGTTACAAGAAATAATTACCACAATTATTAAAACACTTCACTTTAATTATTAAATAATTATCACAATTAAATAATAATTTTTAAACACTTAAATAATTACCACAATTATTTTAAGTCAATTAATTAATTAAATTCACCATTTAATAACTAATTATCGAATTAAACCACTTAATTCCATTTAAACAGAGTTAAACCAGATTAAACCACTTAATCCAATTAATTAAATTAAATCGCCAGATAACCGGATTTAACCGGTCAGTGTCGACCGACACACGATTTGTGTCCTTCGACACTCGCTCGATTGGTGTCGACCGACACCAGCTTGGTGTCGTTCGACACTGATCCAGGAGATCGACACCCAATTAGATTTATAGCACAGAAACACCAAAACACGAAATCAACACTACAATCTCGATCAAAGACACAATATAACACATGAACAACCACGAAAAACACATAAACTCCACAATTCCACATTCCAATTTCACAATCTGATTCTCTTGCGAGCCTACGGTCATGCACTCAACTTGATAATGGATTAAGAAGATGAAAGGGATGAAGAACAACACAGGGCAGCCTCAAATCAACCACAAAGCTCCAGAAATCTCCAGAATCACCTCAACACCCTCTCTGCCTCTTTTCCTTTGCCTTTTCTCGAAATACGACAAAACAATGCGGCTGGAACACTTTTATATAGCGACGCAAAGGTTTTCAACCCCAAACCAGCCCAAACCGGACCACTCAAAACGAACCGAAATTCTAAATTCGGACCGGTGTCGACCGACACCACACAAAAATCACACTTTTTCGGTTTACGGATGTTACAATTCTCCCCCACTAAACTGGATTCGACCTCGAATCCCAATACAACACGTCTACCACAGACGCAATCCCGTCTAACACAGACGACAAAATCCGGCCCACATGGCCAAACACAAGAGATCCTCACCTGATCCCTGAGACTCGCATCTAATTCTATGTCATACGCAAGTTTCCCAGACATCTTTACTCTTAGCTCAACTCTGCCGGAGAACACTATCTCCAAAGGACATGTAGGAGAACACTATCTCCCCAAGAGGAAGACTATCCCCTCGTTACTTACTACGCGACACACTAGCCACTAGTAAGTAAACATACCATATCACTTATACTTGAGGTAGCGACCCTCTCGTACAAGTCTATCAGAGAACACTATCTCTTGGCAAAGAGTTATTCGGGGACACCACGGCCCTTAGAGTAAAAATTCTGAAACGTCTATAACATAACTGAATAGATTATCTCACGGCCCACTGGTCAACACACTTGTAACATCCAACCCACAAAACATATATGAGACAAACACCATCTCATATAACTCAAAAATGTATATCGTTACAACGCAAAATGAAAACACATAAGTCCATAGACAACAACAAAACATAGCACCACGCTATCACATCTAGAACCACAAAAGAAGCTCACTCGACGACCTGCTTGTCCAACCACTTCCTGAACTTCAGCTTCATCTTTGCCTCTGGCTCCCAAGTCTCCTCCTCTGTGCCACTACAGTCCCACAAGACTCTCAACAATGGCACCCTCTTGTTCCGCAGTGTAACATCCGTGAACCAGAAAGTTGTTTTGGAAGTGGTGTTGGACGATGCTAGGGGTTCGGGAGTAGTTGGCACATGGTCTTAGAGGTGTGAATTGAGGATTGGCTGTGCATGTTCTTGTTTGATTGTTGTGCAGTCGGTCTAAGGTTCAAGCATCGCGAAGAAAATGTGTCAAATTCTTCTGAACGACTAGTATCGATCGACACCCGAAGGGTGTCGATCGACACCGGTTATCAGGTGCGATTCCGGTTTAAGTCGATCGATTTGCATTTGAGTCTGGTTTGGTTTTGGTCGATGGGTGTCGACCGACACCAAGGAAGGGTGTCGATCGACACCGGTTACCTGGATTTCGGCCGGTTCGATTCAAGTGATTGCGGTTTGGCTCGGTTTTGGGCGATTGAAGCCCTAACTCGCGATTAAAACACTGTAGCCGCAGAGCAAAGGCACAGTTTTCGAGGTTGGACTTTTGCAGAGAGAAGGAGGCGATTTTGGTGAGAAATTTCGAGTTTCTGGAGCAGATCTGAGCCTTGTTTCATCTCCTTTCTTTTCTCCCGTTAAATCCAAGGTGAGTGCGTGACTGTAGGTCCGTTTCACTAGAGTTTTCGTGGATTTTCTGAGTTTAGGATTGATGTTCTTCGTGTTCTTCGAGTTTTGGTTGATTTGATTCGTTTTGGGGCCTTGAAAACCCCGGATCTGTGTTTATCTGTGAAACTGCGCTGTTTTGTTGATTTTGGCTTCGGGTCGTCGAGCTGGTGTCGATCGACACACCTCAGGGTGTCGATCGACACTCAGAAGGATGGCGTCGATCGACACCATAGAGGTGTCGGTCGACACCAACCTGGGAAGTCAGGAAACGTGAGAGTTTCCTGACATGGAGGTTTATGTTGTGGTTTGATCGTTCTGCTTTTGTTTATTGCTGTTGTTGATTGATGTAATGTCTAGTGATGACGTAATTGGCCTGTAGGCAGGATGATCCACTCACTAAGTATTTATGATAATACTTACGCATCTCTTTCGTAATGTGATGCAGGTAACAGCAATGTTCATCCGCGGAAAGAGACCGAGAGAAGAGGATGAGAGATTAGGATTTGGATTCTGGCATTTATGATGTGGCTGATTGAGAATTCATGAGTTTAGGGTGTTAGACTTTATTTTAATAATGTAGCAAACCGGTTTAGGTTGCTTATTGGTTATTGGTTTTATTGGTTTTATTTCTTTATTGGTTATTGTTGAACGGTTATTCATGATTTAATAATATTATTGTTTTCTTCCGCATTGTGTTGTTGAATTAGCCGTTGAGGATTAATATTTATGGGAATATTAATCTGGGCTAATTATTAAAAAAAAAAAATAAGCTTGGTTGTTTCACGCAGAACCTTGACACCCCTCTCGAGAATCCTCACAGGAACCGCCGGAACTGTCATATCTGGCTGAAGATCCTCTGGAATCTCAGCCACTAACTCCTCTGAAGGATGCAGACACCTCCACAACATCGAAACATGAAACACCTTGTGAAAGGCGCTCATAATCGGTGGCAACTCTAACCGATATGCCACTGGTCCAACTAGCTCCACCACCGGGAACGGAGCCATAAACCGTGGACTGAGCTTGTTCTCTGCTATGGACCTGTTAGGGCCCCTCAACATAGCCATCTTGAGATACACTTTATCTCCCACCTGAAACTCAAGCTCACGTCTCCGCCTATCAGCGTAACTCCTCTACCTATCCTGAGCCTCCTTCATGTTCAGCCTCAAAACACGGATCTTCTCCATCGTTTCCTGAACAAAGGTAGCTCCATAAATGCTGCGCTTCCCCACTTGGGTCCAGCATAAGGGTGTCCTACATGGCCTCCCATACAACGCCTCATATAGAGCCATGCCAATACTAGACTGAAAACTGTTATTATAGGCAAACTCTGCCAAGCACAGATGATCAGCCCAATGGCCACCCCAATCCAACACACACATCCTCAGCAGATCCTCCAATCAAATCCCAAGATACAACTGCATACTTTTTATGTTTGCAACACCCAAATCATAAGCTCGCGAACCTTTTTCTATGTTATACTCTCATAAAAAAAAACAAATACAAAAAGAGAAGTGAGAGATTGTTTGTTGTGGTTTTTTGACATGTTTGTATCAAATGGAGGAAACAATGACTAGCCAAAACTTTAAGCTTCCAAAGTATTGTAACATACGTAACATTAAAGGGAGATAATTCATTTTGACAATAATTTGTTACATGACTTAAGTTTTCTTATGTTATACAATCAATAGTATTGACTTTACTTTTAATTGTCACTTGAAACAAATTAATTAGAGAAGATAATTGTTGACTTAATTAACAACAAAATTCTATAAGAATTTTTGGTCGAAAAAGAATAGTGTTGTGGATCTTGGTCCAATTGCCAATCCTGAGGCACGAAACATAAATCCAGTCCGGTTATCTTCTTTCTCTAATACACCAAAGTGTACACAAGTTTTTAAGCCTTGTTTTATATTCTCCACTTTATATACAAGAGAATTTCATTTTAAACTTCCAATGTGGGACATTTCATGAATGTTACAATTTATGCTTTACAAGCAATCCACTTGGACCTCCATTTCTCATTCAAACGAACTTCTTTTTTGACATATAAATACTCTATCAGAAATGAGTTCCAACACTAAATGTATTTTGTTGTCAAATTGACGATGGCATAAATCTGTGGCACCCTGGAGATCTATGTACCTAATAGGTGCTTGCAGATTATTATCTCTTTCTTTTTTTTTCTTTATATTTTTAATGTTTTACGTAAGAGTAATGGAAATACTCATTCATGTTTTATAGTAACTAGGGGTGACCCGCGCGGGAATTTATATTCTTGTGTTAATTTTATTTATTTCTATGTTTTATTATTTCTATGGTACATTATTGTTTCAAAAATGTTATAAAAAATGTTATACACATATTACCTAAATATAATTAGGGTTAGACAAAATTTATGTACCGTCCTGTCCCATCTCGTCCCATTTCGTTCCTTTTCATCATGTCTGTTCTTCCTGTACGTCATGTTTGTCCTGTCCCTTCCTATCCTATTATATTCCTTTCTGTTTTGTCATGTCCCATCCCGTTCCTTCCGTTTCATCCTGTCCCGTCCCTAAATATAAATAAGGTAGGCAAAATTTCCGTCCAATCCCATCCCGTTCCATTCCGTTTCTTTTCATCTTGTCCCATTCTTTCCCACCTCGTTCGTCCTGTCCAGTCCTATCCTATCCTATTATGTTTCTTTCCGTTTTTTCATGTCTCATCCCGTCCCGTCCCTTCTCGTCCCATTATGTCCATTTATATTCCGTCCCATTCCGTTCCTTTTCATCCCGTCACATCCGTCTTGTCCATCTCGTTCCGTCTAGTCCCATCCTATCTCATTCTATTCCTTTCCGTTTTGTCCTGTCTCATTATGTTTATTTCATTTCTTCCCGTCCTGTCCCTAAATATAATTAGGGATAAGCAAAATTCCCGTCTTGTCCCATCATATCCTTTCCGTTCCTTTACATCCCATCTCGTCACTTAATATAATGCTCATTCTGTCTCATTATATAAGCAGTTTTATAAGAAGCACAAAGATTAAGAAAATTGTTTTTCTTCTAAAGATACCATTTAATATATATATATATAAGTTAAATATAAATCAACCAATCATAATAAAAAGGCATAAAAACTACAAAACTTAATTGGTCACACAATATTCAATAAAGGTAAAAGTTACCTAAAAGTAAGAAAACTGCTTATATTTTGAAACAACTATTTTTTTTTTCAAAACTGCTTATATAATGGGACATATAGAGTAAGAAGTAGGCAAAATTCTCCTCTTCTCTCGTTCTGTTTTTTTTTTCATCCCATCCTGTCCGGTCTCGTCTCATTTCATCCCAAAATACTTTTTAAAAAAATCAGTGTCCTTTCGATAATATCTTGACATCAACGTAAACTATATAATATGACAAAACTAAAATTACTAAATAATAGTTTTGTAGATTTATACATAAGTTTTCTCTTTTTTTTTTAAAAAAAAATGACTATTATAATAATGAATGATAATTATTATGAAAATTAAAATAGAAAAAGAGAAAAAAATAAAATATAATAAATCAAATTGATTGCGATGACGTGTTAGTTTTATAGAGCCCTAATTTGCTGACATGACAGCACCAGAAGAGAGCTCTTTCAACTTTATATATATATATATATATATATATATATATATATATATATATATATATATATATATATATATATATATATATATATATATATATATATATTTGGTAAGGGTTTTTTCTTTATTAAAAAAAAAAATTCTTTTTTTTGTTATACCAAGGATTTATTTTGTACTTTTAATGCAATTACATTGAATTAAAGTTTCTACCATAATAAATTTGTAACATCCGTAAACCAAAGAAGTGTGTTTTTCCTGGAGTGTCGAGCGACACCGGTCTGAAATCCAAATTTCCGGTTTGATTTAAGTCGCTGGTTTTGGGTCGGTTAAGGGCGGAAACCCTTGTTTCGCGAGTTAAATAGGTGTGGCCGCCTGGTTTTTGTCGTGTAGCGACATTGGAGAAGAGAAAAGTGGCGATTGGAAGAGTTCTTGAGCAAAATCCGAGTTCTAGGTGTTGAATCGAAGTGCCGTTCGTGTTTTCTTGCTGTTCATCTCTTTTTCTCTCTTCTCAATCCGAAATAAAGGTGAGTGCGTGACTGTGGGTCCGGAATTTTTAGATCCGTGTTTAGGGTTGATTTAATTGCTGTGTTCTTGAGGTTTGTGTGATGATTTCGTGCCTTGGTATGAGTTTAATCAAGTGTGGTGAAGTTTGTATGTGTTTTCTGTGTTTTTGGTGCTGTTGAATCGCACTCGGATTCACTCTGTCGAACGGGTGTCGAGCGACACCAAGCTGGTATCGGTCGACACCAAGGTCACGGGTGTCGAACGACACCAAGCGGGTGTCGGTCGACACCAGAAGCTGGTTCGGACGGCGTGTACCGGTTTAATTGAATTAAAACTAAAATTAAATGGTTTAATCCGGTTTAATGGATTTAATTGATTTAAGTGGTTTTTGGTTCGATTTAATTGATTATTTTCGCAGTAATAATTAATTAAGATTATTATTTAATTATGAGAATTATTTAATAATTATTTGGAAATATTTAAAATATGGAAAAATATTTAATAATTGTGGAAAAATTATGTAAAAGACTTTAATTGTCTAGAAATTGCGTAATTGGCTCGTAGCCAGAGTGATCATCTCACTAAGTATTTATGATAATACTTATGCATCTCTTTTCCTGTGATGCAGGTAAAAGTAAAGCGTGATAGCGGAATCAAGGCCGAAGAAGAGTGAAACAACCAACACTTTTTTTTTTAATCAACAAATAAATACTTAAACAATTCTAGCGGAAGTCTTAAACAATTAAATTAATAACCAATGAACCAATAACCAATATAATCAAAAACCGGAAACATAAATAATCTAGCAACCTAACACCAGGTGCAATAACATAAACAATAAACCAACATATCCTGCATCCCCCTCTTCAGCCTCAATCCCGCGGTCACATTTAGCCTTTACCTGCATCACATGGTTATAAGAGATGCGTAAGTATTATCATAAATACTTAGTGAGTGGATCACTCCGCCTACAGGCCAATTACGCCAACCACTAGACAATACAACAATCAACAGCAACAACAATAACCATCAACACAAACATCAACAGTAACTCTCGCAGAACAGTACTTGTGTCGAACGACACCCACCGTGTCGCTCGACACAGCCCCGAAACCTCGAAACCAATTAACCATTATTAATAATTACCACAATTATTAAAATACTTTAATTCCAATATTAAATAATTTCCACAATTAAATAATATTTTTCAACCCATAAAATCATTTCCATAATTATCAAATACTCCAAATAATAATTAAATAATTTCCACCATTAAATAATAATTTTTCACACTTAAAATAATTTTTCATAAATGATTTGAACCATTTAATTAATTAATTCCATCTTTTATTATTTAATTACGAACTGAACAAAATAAAACCACTTAAACCGGATTAAAATTAATTAATTCAAATAACCAGATTAAACCAAACCAAACCGAGATCAGACCGTCGATGTCGACCGATGCCCAACTCGATTTTTCCAACACAAAAACACCAAAATACTCAATCCACGACATCAATCAAGATCAAACTCATCAATCATCACATAAACATCACGAATGACATACAAAACTCAACCATTAATCACTGCAAACACACAACCAATGGGATTCAACCCCCATTTACGATCAAATACACAAATAACTCAAGAATAGCTTAAGAATACAACAAAAACCTCATCTACCAACGAATCTCTAGTGATTCACGAGCCTACGGTCACGCACTCACCTCGACAACGGATTGAACAAAGAGGAAAGAGAGAAAACAATGAACAGTAATCCCAATGAACAGTACGCGATGAACAGTAATCCCGGTGAACAGTGTTTCCGAAATTCTCCCAAAATCACCTCTTTTCTCTCTGAAAACTCCAACCTCGAAAAATTGAGCCTCAACTCGCGGCTGCACCTCTTTTAAATTGAAAAATAGGGTTTCCTTCCCTAAACCGACCAAAACCAGTAACTTAAATCAAACCGACTCGATTCACTATAACCGGTGTCGAGCGACACCAACCTGATGCATGCGTGGGTGTGGGATGTATGCAAGTAATAAAAACCCTAAGCAAAACATGGTTGCAAGTGCACAACATGTTGTTTGTAGTACTTAGGGGTCGATCCACAAGAGAATGCGAATTGCACAGTACACATTTGTAAAGATTTGGTCAACATTTGTAAAGATTTGGTCAAGCTAAATCAATAATATGCAAGGGGTTTTGTGTTTTTGTTTTATAAGAAAGAGTAAATGACAATGCAAGCTATACAAACAACATCAAATGAACAAAGATAAACCGCGAGAACATATGCCAAATCAATTGAAAAGATTGTCAAATCCGATTCCTAAACTCAAAACACTATGATGTGGTCATCCCACTTTCGTGGCTCCGACCACCTATACCTCTTAAACCAATGGACTCAGCTGTCGCATGGTCATTGAAGAGTGAGGTATGCCTTAGGTTTAAGTGATGATTGTTCACAATAATCATTAAGTCTACTTTCATAGCTTAAGACTTATTGCTCATCAAATACTAGATCCGGAGATATAACAAGCTTTTGGAGAGTATATCAACCTTAAATCATGTCACTAGTTAGCTACTCTAGCAACAAGCATGAGGCGCAAATAAAGATGAAGAACCATGGGGTTTTCCCTTTATTCAACAACCGATTATTGAAGGCAATTATATCATATCCTCTTGGAAAGATCCATAATTCAACGATGAGTCTTGAAGGAGTAGAGAGAGTCTCATGGTTCTAATGGTAGGAGGCGGAGTGATAGAGGTCAAACCGCGGCTCCCCCATAGAGAGAAACCTCTAAAACCCTAGACTTAATCTAAAACATGCGAGTATGTACAAGATGCAAAAGGAAAAGAAAGATCAAGGAGACCACCTAAGTGGCTCCGATTTATTGACTGAAAAGAAGAAGAGAGTTGTGTTTTATGATATTGTGATGTAGATACAAGAGGCTAAAAGCAAGTATATATAGGTGAGGGGAGGCTAGGTCGGCTGAGTTAAGGCGCAAGAGAGAAGAGGAAACTTTCCATTTCTTCTCCTCGCTTGAACTTGCTCACCAAGTCTTGAGTGAGGCGCGGCTGCCACCTTCTGATCGCGTGAAATGGTGTGGGCTTGAGTCTTGATGAAGTCCAGGCTTGGCCCGCAGTGATCCCTAAAATTTTGCTCATCCAAGCTCCATGAGCTTCACTTACTCGCCAGACGGACATGTCTTGGGAGAAAAAGATACTAGGCCGCATATCTGCTCCAAATGGCCCAATTCTACTTCTCCGCGACGCATGACCCACACTCCATATGACCATCCGGGCTCACCTCCTTTGACTCCTTTAGTTTTTAAAGGTGTGGTCTCAACTAGGGTATATCGATCAAAGGGTTTATGATCTCTTTCTCATCCTCTTGTGTTTAAACACTTGTCTTGGCCCTTGTTTCACCTCTCTCTCTTCTCACTCCTTAAGTCGATTGATCCCTTTTTTTAGGGTAGCAAGGTATTTTTTTATTCGACTTCTTCTCCTTTTTTGTGGAGGTTTTTGATGGTTCTTACATAGACGCGAGTATTGATGGTTGTAGTCACCTAATCCCCGGTTACTTGGATCAAAAGGTCTTCCATATACGCGAGTATTGATGGTGGTTGCCACCTAATCCCCGGTTACTTGGACCTTGATGCTTTTCCTTAAAATGGAGGGGAGAGAGAGGGGAAACCGAACTCACATAGACTTTCACTATTTGGTGAGGATGAGGAGTCGTGCCCTTGTAAAACCAAGCCCCTAGCTGAGAAGGTTAAGTTCATTTAGGTGCGGAGTCAAAGATGGATCCTCCATCGGCTTTTTGGAAATGTGGCCATTTTTGGTAGACCGATCTGCTCAAAGTGTACGTTGAGTGAATGTGTTGCCAAATACTGTTTCAATGGTCACTTAAACATTAGTGTAACATGGTTTGTTTCAAAGAAAATGTCATAATTCTCGGACAAGATTTTGACTCAATAAAACGACTCAAAGAAAAAAAAAAAAAAATAAAAAGAAAAGTCAAAAAGAAAAGAATAAAACGATGGGAATGTGTTTTGGATTTTGTTACCAAAGTGTGACCATAGGTCATGAAGAGCGGTTTTGCTTTGTTGAGGGACTCCATGTGTGATATCACGGCATCAAATCATTCCTTAGATGGATTTGGTCGGTGAGTTTTCAATCTTATGGTATGATTCCGGCCGGTTTGCAGTGTGGACGTGTAAGGCCCAGTTGTCGGCCAAAAATGAGGGCTGTGAACCACATGACAAACCGTTAAGAATTTTATGAACGGGATTGAAAATTTACCATCCAATATGATGTTTTAGAGCCGCTGGTGAAGTTTCAGGTGATTTGGTCGAGCGGTTTTGAAAATGCTGCATCGGGTGGATCCTTCGGTTGGCCGGAAGGTGATTTGATGGACCACAGCTCGAACCGTGAACATTTCGCTGACCGATTTTGAAATTTCATCGACCAATCATATATTTTAGGAGCCATCGTGAAGTTTGAGGCCAAACGAACGGGCGGTTTGAGAGATCCATTACTTGGTGCTTCATTCGAACGATCCAGATAGAGTGGAATAGACCGCAGCTCAAATGAGGACGAATTCTCCGACCAAGCTTGAAATTCCGTCGACCAACCTTATATTTTATGACCACTGGAGAAGTTTGAGGCCAAATGGACGAGCGGTTTGAGAGTTCCTTCACAACGTGGTCTAATCGGCTCCGGGAAGAGTTTCTTGACCATCCTTGAATTTGGCTCGTCCGTCCGTTGATTTTCTTTTGGAAAACTGATATTGAAGCTCCAAGTCCATGCCTTGATTTTGGTTTTTGTCGGCCTTCGGTTGCACCGCGTTCGACCGGATGGGGCATCTTGGCATATCTCTGTATCCGTCAACATTTCTCCGTCCTATCTTTTGGATTTGCCGACAAACATGGTGTTGTTTGGTCGCCTGTGAAGTTTGGTGGACTTTGGTTGAGCCGTTTGTGAGATGGGTCAAGTGGGTCCTCCGTGTTACCCGTTTGGCCAGGAAGATGGTACCGGACGTGATATCTTCCATTGGACTCGAACGTTGAGTGATTTTCTTCGACCAATTTGTCTCCGTAATCCTCCTTTAGCATCCCAAGGTGTTGACCGCAATGTTCTCGTCCTGACAAGGGTGGGTTGAATGGGTGGGATTGGGTTGACCGGCTTCATGAAGCATGCAAAACTCCTTTGATGGTCTTCTTTGGCACTTAATCCTAAAACATGTTATATTTTTTTTTTTTTTGGATTTTATGAAATTCCCAAAAATTCAAGTTAATAATAAAATCAAAACAAAAGTTAAAAAGAAAAGAAAAATACGGTAAGGGCTCCAATCATGAGTCCATACAAAGTCTTGAAGGTAAGGGCTCTTGTTGCAAGCGACATACTGGATGGCTCAAAGTGCATCTTGTCTTGTAACACTTCTTTGATCAAGTAACCTTGTTGTGAGCTTTCTCCTCCACTTGTGTACCGAAATCTTTTGGATGAGAAACCGGGAGGTGCAGCAACATAATAGGTGTCCTTGTCAACATTGGCTAGTGAGATTCTCCTGTTTGGCCAATCCATGATTGCTCCAGCTGTTGCTAAGAAGGATCTCCCAAGTAGAAGGGCTTGGTCTTCCGGATCCTCCATAGTGACAACATAGAAATCGGCCGGGATGATGCAATCTTCAAAGGAAAGTTGAACATCTCTTACCTTGCCAAGCGGTTTGAATGAAGAGTTGTTGGCAAGCTTTATGCCCATGTTGGTCCGCTCCATGGACTCAATCAATCCCAAACTTCTTGCTATCACAGCCGGCATGAGGTTCACACTTGAACCGGAATCGCATAGTGCATCATCAAAGAATTTGCCATTGATGGAGCAATGTATAAGAAAGTAACCTGGGTCATGAAGCTTGTGTAGTGTCCTTGGCGCATGCATTTCCTCTCTTGCTTCATTATACATCTTCTCCACCTCGGCTAAGCTCCAATCATGAGTCCATACAAAGTCTTGAAGGTAAGGGCTCTTGTTGCAAGCGACATCAAAGGGCATATTGCTAGGGAACCTTTTTGCCATGAAGTTGAAGTCATCAATGGTGTAATCCATTGATGAGCTCGCCTTCCTTTTCTCCTTAGGGATGGGTGGTTGTGAAGATCTTGGAGAAAGTGGTGTCCCTTCCGGCAATTTTCTTCCTCTTATCCTTGTTGTGCGCTTGCCTTGTCTCTTTTCATCCTCATCCCAAACCACTCTTGGATTGGTTTCTCTAGCACCAAAAGAAACCAAAGCATTGTTAGGCTTTGAGTTGGCCGCTTTTGTGTCTTTTGAAGCTCGGTCGGTAACATCCGCGAACCAGAAAGTTGTGTTAGAGTTGGTATCGGACGACATTGAGGATTCGGGAGTCGAATACATACGCTCTTTGAGGTGCGAATCGAGGATTGACTGTACATGTTCTTGTTTGATTGTTGTACAGTTGGTTTAAGGTTCATTTATCTCGAAGAAAATGTGTGAAAAGCTTCTGGATGCTTAGTGTCGATCGACACCAAAGGGGTGTGTCGATCGACACCGGTTTGAGAAATCAATTCCGGTTTAAGTCGATTGCGCGTTTGATTTGTGGTTTGAGTTGGTTTGGTCGATGGGTGTCGACCGACACCAAGGAAGGGTGTCGATCGACACTGGTTATGGTGAAATCGACCGGTTTGATTCAAGTCGGCTGGTTTTTTCTGGTTTAGGGCGTGGAAACCTTATTTCTCGAATAAAAAGCTCGTGGCCGCGTGGAGAAGTCACTTTTTCGAGAAAAGCAAGTTCCAGAGGTGATTTTGAGAGTTTGGAGGAGTTTTGTGGAGTTTCTGAGGCTTGTGGTTGTTGTTCTTCTCCTTTTCCTTCCTTCTAATCCCTTTTCAAGGTGAGTGCGTGAGTGTAGGTCCGTTAGCATTGGAGATTGTTTGATTTCGGTTTTGTTATTGAGTTTTTCGAGTTGTTCTTGAGTATAATTGAGTTATTTTGTTGTTTGATCGATGTGGGGGTTGAATCCCACGATTTTGTATGTTTTGTGCGATTTTCGTTGATGTTGGTGTCTGGGCGTCGAGCTGGTGTCGACCGACACTCGATGAGTGTCGATCGACACTCAGAAGGCTGGCGTCGATCGACACCGACCTGGGTGTCAGGAAACGTGGGCGTTTCCTGACAGGGAAGGTTTATGTTGTTGTTTATTGTTGAGCATTGTTATTGTTGTTGATTATTGTGATGTATTGTCTAGTGTTTGACGTAATTGGCCTGTAGGCAGGATGATCCACTCACTAAGTATTTATGATAATACTTACGCATCTCTATTCCAAATGTGATGCAGGTAACAGCAATGTTCTTCCGCGGAAAGAGACCGAGAGAAGAGGATGATGAGATTAGGAATTTGATCTTGGCTATTCTGTTGTGGTTGACAAGGAACTCATGATTAGGGTGTTAGACTTTATTTTAATAATGTAGCAAACCTGGTGTTTAGGTTGCTAGAGTTTATTTTTTACTGGTTATTGGTTTATGGCTTTTGTTGTTGAACGATTATTTATTATTTAATATTATTGATTTCTTCTTGAGAACTTCCGCATTGATAATATTTTATAAAAAAAAAAAAGCTTGGTTGTTTCATTTTGGTATCAGAGCAAATACGGTTTTAGGACTGTTAGCATTGGGTGAATTGGACTATGTGTTTAATTGATTATGTGAGTTAGTCAGTTAGTGGTCTAGTCTCATCCTCTCGGTCTTCCAGTTTTCCGCGGTAAGTGAGTTGGATAGTTATGTGTTGTGTTTTGTGTTTGTGTGCTGACCTTGCTCATTTTCTGTACTTAGTGGTAGTGCAGAGAGATGGACGCAGGTCGTGGTCGTGGCCGTGGTCGTGGTCGCGGTGCAGCCCGTGGGGGCAGAGGAGCTGGTCGCGGTGGGCGAGCAGCGGGTCGTGGAGGTCGGGGTGCTGGTCGTGGAGTGCCAGAGGCTGAGGTTTCCGTAGAGAGTGCAGCACCGAGTGTGGCGGCAGCGGTTGTGACACAGTCTGTTTCGTTGGCCGGTGGGGCTAACTCAGGTGCCAGTGGTGGCGCAGGAGCTGGAGGGGTTCCCGGTGGGGGCGCTGCTTTAGCTCAGGGAGAGTTGATTGTGGGGCTACTGACGCACTTGTTGGCACGTCTTCCTCAGGCCGTTCCACAAAAGGCTCCGGTTGCACCTCCAGCGGCCGGGGCACAGGTTGGTGCCGGGGCACAGGTTGGTGCCGGTTTTGTTGAGCAGCAGGAGGCTGCGGTGCAGCAGGGTGTTGCAGTTGGGTTTTCGCCTTATCGTGAGATGATGAGGGAGATGCAGAGGATTGGTACGCCTACGTTTGAGGGCGGTGTTACTCCAGAGCAGGCTGACGAGTGGCGTCAGAGGTTGGAGCGGAACTTCGATTATGTTCGTTGTCCAGAGCAGTTTCAGGTTGACTTGGCAGTGCACTACCTTGGAGGTGATGCACATTTGTGGTGGAGGTTTGTTAGGACCAGGAGAGAGGTTTGGACTTGGGTTGACTTCGTCGAGGAGTTCAACCACAAGTTTTTCCCTCAGGAGGCTCGTGACAGGCTGCAGTTGAGGTTTTTAGACTTGACGCAGGGTGAGAGGTCTGTACGGGAGTATGATGCAGAGTTCTGCAGATTGTTGGTACACTCGGGTGGAGAGCTGATTAGTGAGCGAGCTTTGACGTCGAGGTTTCTTCAGGGACTTCGGAGGAACATCCGGACGCAGTGCAGAGGTGGTATGTACCACACCAGAGCGGGTTTAGTGGAGTTGGCAGCTTCCATCGAGGAGGATTTGCGTGAGCCGGTGAGTTCGGCAGTTGTTCCAGCTGCAGTTGCTCCTGCTACCCATCCTCGGGGCCAGCAGCAGCATCAGCAGCGTAGGGGTTACAGTTCTGGTTACGGCAGGGGCAGCAGGCCTGCGCAGGGCCAGAAGAGGAGAGCAGAGGAGATATCTGCTAGTAGCCCGAGTACGGGTGGTTGTTTTGGGTGTGGGAGTCTGGATCACAGAGTTGCGACTTGCCCCAAGAGGGCGGGATCCAGAGAGACTACAATGTGCTTCTACTGCAGGGAGCCGGGGCATATCAAGACAATGTGTCCCAAGTTGCAGCAGAGAGCAGTGGCAGCAGCGATTCAGCCGTTGGCTATTCAGTCAGCAGCTCAGGTTGCAGCGTTGCAGTCAGGTGGGGCGCCGAGAGTTTATACTTCGGCAGAGGTGGGCCAGACCAGTCAGTCAGGCCAGATCACATGTAAAATCTTGACTCAGACTTGTAAATTCTTAAAGTAGAATTGTTGGTGTTGTCTGTTTCTATTATTTTACTGTGATAGAGTTTAGAGGTTCTCAACACTTGTGGTGTGTATAGGGACCTTGTTAGTTGGCGGATTTGAGTCTCACGTGTTGTTTGACTCGGGAGCATCTAATTGCTTCATTACTCCGGAGAGAGCTGAGGGTAGTGGTATTCGGAGTAGCGAGGGCGAGGCTTCAGGCTTTGTCAAGGTGGTCGGTGGTGGTTATCTGGTTACTTCGGGCAGAGCTAGAGCAGTAGATGTGCAGATTGCGGGGCAGTCTATGCCTGCGGATTTAGTCATCAATCCAGTGGAGCTGTATGACATGATTTTGGGGATGGACTGTTTATCTTCTTACCGAGTCCATCTAGATTGCTACAGAGGTAGAGTTGTGTTTGAGCAGGATGCAGGGAAGTTGGTTTATCAGGGAGTGAGACCGACTTCGGGGCGTATAGTGATCTCAGCTATTCAGGCAGAGCAGTTGTTAGAGCGGGGCTGCGAAGCCTATTTGGCGACGATTACTATGACGGAGTCCAGTGGTGAGGTGGTTTTGCAGGATATTCAGGTTGTCCAGGATTTTGAGGATGTATTTCGGTCGCTGAAGGGATTGCCACCATCTTGGTCATATCCTTTCACGATTGATTTAGAGCCCGGGACAGCTCCGATATCGAAGACACCTTACAGGATGGCTCCAGCAGAGATGGCAGAGCTGAAGAAGCAGCTAGAGGACCTTTTGAGTAAAGGGTTCATCAGACCTAGTGTTTCGCCGTGGGGAGCGCCAGTGTTGTTTGTGAAGAAGAAGGATGGCAGTTTTCGGTTGTGTATTTTCGGTTTTCAGTTGTTGGATCAGTTGAGAGGTGCTACTTGGTTCTCCAAGATTGACTTGGCATCGGGATATCATCAGATTCCGATAGATGAGGCAGATGTCCGGAAGACAGCCTTTCGGACGAGGTATGGGCATTTCGAGTTTGTGGTCATGCCTTTTGGTTTGACTAATGCGCCGGCAACTTTCATGAGGTTGATGAACGACGTGTTCAGGGAGTTTCTGGATGTGTTCGTCATCATTTTCATAGATGATATTTTGGTGTATTCGAGGAGTCCAGAGGAGCATGCGACTCATTTGAGGCTTGTGTTGGAGAAGCTTCGAGAGCAGAAGCTGTTTGCTAAGTTGAGCAAGTGCAGCTTTTGGCAGAGGGAGATGGGTTTCCTTGGCCACATTGTTTCTGCAGAGGGAGTTTCTGTGGATCCGGCTAAGATAGAGGCTATCAAAGATTGGCCTAGACCGAGTAGTGCTACCGAGATCAGGAGTTTTCTGGGTTTAGCAGGCTACTACAGGAGGTTCGTCAAGGGGTTTGCGAGTATGTCTCAGCCGATGACGAGGTTGACTGGCAAGGATGTGCCGTTTGTGTGGTCGCATGAGTGCGAGGAGAGCTTTGGGAAGCTCAAGGAGATGTTGACTAGTACACCAGTTTTGGCATTACCCGATCCGGGGAAGCCATATGTAGTGTACACAGATGCTTCAGGTGTTGGACTTGGTTGTGTTTTGATGCAGGAGGGCAGAGTGATTGCCTATGCTTCGAGGCAGTTGCAGGGCAGTGAGCGTAACCGTCCTACACATGATCTTGAGTTGGGAGCAGTGGTTTTTGCACTCAAGATTTGGAGGTCTTATCTTTATGGTGGTAGAGTGCAGATCTTCACAGATCACAAGAGTCTACAGCATATTTTCACTCAGCCTTTGCTGAATGCGAGGCAGACGCGTTGGGTGGATTTTCTGGCAGACTATGACCTAAATATTGTTTATCATCCGGGCAAGGCTAATTTGGTGGCAGATGCTTTGAGTCGACGGAGGGTTGATTCAGATAGAGAGCGTGGTGTTGAGGCGTTGGTAAGCGAGATTAGTACATTGCGGCTGTGTGCTATTTCAGAGGAGCCTTTGGGTTTACAGGCAGCTGATCAGGCAGACTTACTCAGTAGGATCAGAGTGGCGCAGCAGAGTGATCAGGGTTTGATTGATGCTTCGCAGGCGGTTGGTTATGAGTATCAGGTCTCTGCGAATGGGACTATCTTGGTTCGTGGGCGAGTTTGTGTGCCCAAAGATGTGGAGTTGAGACAGGAAGTTTTGAGAGAGGCTCATTCGAGCAAGTTTTCGATTCATCCGGGTGCGACCAAGATGTACCGTGACCTCAAACGGTATTATCATTGGGTTGGGATGAAGAGAGATGTGGCAGATTGGGTTGCGAGGTGCAACACTTGTTCTTTGGTTAAGGCAGAGTATCAGATGCCTAGTGGTCTTTTGCAGAGTTTACCCATTCCAGAGTGGAAGTGGGATATGATCACTATGGATTTTGTTGTGGGATTGCCTATCTCACGGACATTCGATGCTATTTGGGTCATTGTGGATCGCTTGACCAAATCAGCACATTTCTTGGCCATCAAGAAGACAGATGGAGCGGCTGTCTTGGCTAGGAAGTTTGTGCGAGAGATTGTGAGGTTGCATGGAGTGCCAACGAGTATTGTGTTGGATAGGGATCCGAGGTTTGCTTCAGAGTTTTGGAGGGCATTTCAGACTGAGATGGGCACTAAGGTGCATATGAGTACAGCGTATCATCCGCAGACAGATGGGCAGTCAGAGAGGACTATTCAGACTTTGGAGGATCTGTTGAGGATGTGTGTACTGGATTGGGGTGGTCATTAGGCTGATCATCTGTGTTTGGCAGAGTTTGCTTATAACAACAGTTTTCAATCTAGTATTGGCATGGCTCCTTATGAGGCTTTGTATGGGAGGCCATGTAGGACACCCTTATGCTGGACCCAAGTAGGGGAGCGCAGCATGTTTGGAGCTACTTTTGTTCAGGAAACGACGGAGAAGATCCGCGTTTTGAGGCTGAACATGAAGGAGGCTCAGGATAGACAGAGGAGTTATGCAGATAGGCGGCGACGTGAGCTTGAGTTTCAGGTGGGAGATAGAGTTTATCTCAAGATGGCTATGTTGAGGGGCCCTAACAGGTCCATAGCAGAGAACAAGCTCAGTCCGCGTTTTATGGGTCCGTTTCCAGTGGTGGAGCGAGTTGGGCCAGTGGCTTATCGGTTAGAGTTGCCACCGATTATGAGCGCCTTTCATAAGGTGTTTCATGTTTCTATGTTGAGGAGGTGTTTGCATCTTTCAGAGGAGTTAGTGGTTGAGATTCCAGAGGATCTTCAGCCAGATATGACAGTTCCGGCAGTTCTTGTGAGGATTCTTGAGAGGAGAGTCAAGGTTCTGTGGAACAAGAGAGTGCCATTGTTGAGAGTCTTGTGGGACTGTAGTGGCACAGAGGAGCAGACTTGGGAGCCAGAGGCAAAGATGAAGCTGAAGTTCGGAAAGTGGTTCGACAAGCAGGCTGTGGAGTGATTGATCTTTGTGGTTCTAGTCTTGTTTTTGGTTTTGTTGTTGTTGTTGGTTTTGGATTTATGTATTTTCGTTTCGTTGTACGATATACATTTTTGGAGTTATATGAGATGGAGTTTTTGCCTCATATTTTGGTTTCGCATTTGGATGTTACAAGTTTCTTTGGCCGTGGGGTCATTGAAAGTTTTGGTCATATATTGGTACGCGTTTCAGATTTTATTACTCATTTTATCTAGAGGCGGTGGGCCTTTAGAGTAGACGGTGGGTCTACTTTTGTTGGGACGGTGGGTGCCCGGCAGACTTATATTGGGGGTCGCTACCTCGATATGGGTTGTTTTCGTGACGGTGGGTCGCGGTTTGGATACTGTGGCGGTGGGCCGCAGTATGAATATTGTGACGGTGGGCCGCAATATGGATATCGTGACGGTGGGTTACGGTATTGAGAGTAATAATATCTTGGAGACATGCGTATAACATAGGACTGAAAATATGAGTTTTTGAGGTCTTGAGAGACGTTTGTGTTGGGATTCGAGGACGAATCCAGTTTAGTGGGGAAGAATTGTAACATCCGCGAACCAGAAAGTTGTGTTAGAGTTGGTATCGGACGACATTGGGGATTCGGGAGTCAATTACATACGCTCTTTGAGGTGCGAATCGAGGATTGACTGTACATGTTCTTGTTTGATTGTTGTACAGTTGGTTTAAGGTTCATTTATCTCGAAGAAAATGTGTGAAAAGCTTCTGGATGCTTAGTGTCGATCGACACCAAAGGGGTGTGTCGATCGACACCGGTTTGAGAAATCAATTCCGGTTTAAGTCGATTGCGCGTTTGATTTGTGGGTTGAGTTGGTTTAGTCGATGGGTGTCGACCGACACCAAGGAAGGGTGTCGATCGACACCGGTTATGGTGAAATCGACCGGTTTGATTCAAGTCGGCTGGTTTTGTCTGGTTTAGGGCGTGGAAACCCTATTTCTCGAATAAAAAGCTCGTGGCCGCGTGGAGAAGTCACTTTTTCGAGAAAAGCAAGTTCCAGAGGTGATTTTGAGAGTTTGGAGGAGTTTTGTGGAGTTTCTGAGGCTTGTGGTTGTTGTTCTTCTCCTTTTCCTTCCTTCTAATCCTTTTTCAAGTTGAGTGCGTGACTGTAGGTCCGTTAGCATTGGAGATTGTTTGATTTCGGTTTTGTTATTGAGTTTTTCGAGTTGTTCTTGAGTATAATTGAGTTATTTTGTTGTTTGATCGATATGGGGGTTGAATCCCACGATTTTGTATGTTTTGTGCGATTTTCGTTGATGTTGGTGTCTGGGCGTCGAGCTGGTGTCGATCGACACTTAGAAGGCTGGCGTCGATCGACACCATAGAGGTGTCGGTCGACACCGACCTGGGTGTCAGGAAACGTGGGTGTTTCCTGACAGGGAAGGTTTATGTTGTTGTTTATTGTTGAGCATTGTTATTGTTGTTGATTATTGTGATGTATTGTCTAGTGTTTAACGTAATTGGCCTGTAGGCAGGATGATCCACTCACTAAGTATTTATGATAATACTTACGCATCTCTATTCCAATGTGATGCAGGTAACAGCAATGTTCTTCCGCGGAAAGAGACCGAGAGAAGAGGATGATGAGATTAGGAATTTGATCTTGGCTATTCTGTTGTGGTTGACAAGGAACTCATGATTAGGGTGTTAGACTTTATTTTAATAATGTAGCAAACCTGGTGTTTAGGTTACTAGAGTTTATTCTTTATTGGTTATTGGTTTATGGCTTTTGTTGTTGAACGATTATTTATTATTTAATATTATTGATTTCTTCTTGAGAACTTCTGCATTGATAATATTTTATATAAAAAAAAAAAGCTTGGTTGTTTCACGGTCTCTTTCTTCCATATCCTCCAAGCGTTTGGTGAGGTCTTTGACTCCTTTGGAGGCTCCTCCGGTTGTATCTTGCCATAGCGTGGTCTTCTCAAGTAGCTCTTTGTATCTCTCTTCCACAAGACGCTTCAAGTCATTGATTGATACCTTGAATTGTTCTTGCCCTTCCACTAACATCACCATAGTTGAGTAAAGCTCTTTCTCTCTTTGGTTAACCTCTGATGCTCTCTTCTTGGCTTGGTGAGCAACAAGCGAGATTGAGTTGAGGCTCATGGTTGTGCCATTGAGGTTGTCTTCTAAGCTGGTGATCTTCTCATCCAGGTGGCTATCCATCTCCTTTGAGTTGAGGTTCAAGTCTCGGATTGCCTTGGTGTTGCCTCCAGCGGTTGCGGCTTGTTCCCTTAGCTCCCCTTCCACTTCAATACACCTTGATTCGACTCTCTCCACTTGGTCAGAGAGGTTTCCGAACTTTCTATCAAGGTCATGCTTTAGAAACTCTAACCTTGTCTCAAGACTTTGGCTAGACTTTCTTTGGATTTCCATGAAGTCTTCTATCATGGCTTTGAGATTGTCATCTCTCCGCCTATTAAGCGCATGCTCTTGGTATGTGGGAAGGTTGGGGCGTGGACGGTGATGATGATGAGGTGGCTGGTGAGGTCGGCCTTGAATAACCGGCGATCGGTTTTGATAATAGTGATGATGTTCTTCTCGGCTAGTCTCGGCAAAGAGCGGATGGCGGAAATTTGGTGGGATCGGCATTGGGATGAAGTCTCCGGCCGGATTTGAATCATGTAGCCGCCTTTGGACTTCGTGGGGAAGCGGTTTTCTTCCTTCAAAGTGGTTACTCATGCTCGAGTAGTGGCTCATCCTAAAAGTACCTAAGAAACATAAGAAAAACAAAATTGCAAAAGTTAGTAAACATGAAACAAAAGATCTAGTCTTAACTTTTAATCTCATAAACGTGTAAGTGCAATGCATTCCCCGGCAACGGCGCCAAAAACTTGATGCATACGTGGGTGTGGGATGTATGCAAGTAATAAAAACCCTAAGCAAAACATGGTTGCAAGTGCACAACATGTTGTTTGTATAACTTAGGGGTCGATCCACAAGAGAATGCGAATTGCACACTACACATTTGTAAAGATTTGGTCAAGCTAAATCAATAATATGCAAGGGGTTTTGTGTTTTTGTTTTATAAGAAAGAGTAAATGACAATGCAAGCTATAAAAACAACATCAAATGAACAAAGATAAACCGCGAGAACATATGCCAAATCAATTGAAAAGATTGTCAAATCCGATTCCTAAACTCAAAACACTATGATGTGGTCATCCCACTTTCGTGGCTCCGACCACCTATACCTCTTAAACCAATGGACTCAGCTGTCGCATGGTCATTGAAGAGTGAGGTATGCCTTAGGTTTAAGTGATGATTGTTCACAATAATCCTTAAGTCTACTTTCATAGCTTAAGACTTATTGCTCATCAAATACTAGATCCGGAGATATAACAAGCTTTTGGAGAGTATATCAACCTTAAATCATGTCACTAGTTAGCTACTCTAGCAACAAGCATGAGGCGCAAAAAAAGATGAAGAACCATGGGGTTTTCCCTTTATTCAACAACCGATTATTGAAGGCAATTATATCATATCCTCTTGGAAAGATCCATAATTCAACAATGAGTCTTGAAGGAGTAGAGAGAGTCTCATGGTTCTAATGGTAGGAGGCGGAGTGATAGAGGTCAAACCGCGGCTCTCCCATAGAGAGAAACCTCTAAAACCCTAGACTTAATCTTAAACATGCGAGTATGTACAAGATGCAAAAGGAAAAGAAAGATCAAGGAGACCACCTAAGTGGCTCCGGTTTATTGACTGAAAAGAAGAAGAGAGTTGTGTTTTATGATATTGTGATGTCGATACAAGAGGCTAAAAGCAAGTATATATAGGTGAGGGGAGGCTAGGTCGGCTGAGTTAAGGCACAAGAGAGAAGAGGAAACTTTCCATTTCTTCTCCTCGCTTGAACTTGCTCACCAAGTCTTGAGTGAGGCGCGGCTGCCACCTTCTGATCGCGTGAAATGGTGTGGGCTTGAGTCTTGATGAAGTCCAGGCTTGGCCCGCAGTGATCCCTAACATTTTGCTCATCCAAGCTCCATGGGCTCCACTTACTAGCCAGACGGACATGTCTTGGGAGAAAAAGATCCTAGGCCGCATATCTGCTCCAAATGGCCCAATTCCACTTCGCCGCGATGCATGACTCATTTATCTATATTTCCATATAAAGATCTCATGATTTGGACGTCGGAAAGACCCTTTGCCGCGGTCATCGTTCGGATGCTTTGATTCTGTCCGAATGTGAAAATCGGCTAACTTGAGTTTTGTTGAAGCTCTTGACTTGGGAACTTGCATGGATCATTGTTTGAAGCCCTTTTGCTCCATTTTTCCTTCTTTTTGCCATTTTGACCTGTTTGTTTCCCAAAACCACAATATACAAGAAAACTACCTCTTGGATAAAAAAATCATTATTATTAAGTAAGAAAATATAAGAAAAACCAAGGTAAAAACATGTAAAATATGGATATATCACAACCCTTGGTGTCGGTCGACACCACGCGACCAACCCCACAAAACCGAACACAATCGACTTAAACCAAAATCGATTCCCAAACCGGTGTCGATCGACACCCACCTGGTGTCGGTCGACACCAACTAACCAGAAGTCATTTGACACATTTTTCTACACAATGCTTGAACCTTTAGACCGACTGCACAACAATCAAACAAGAACATGCACAGCCAACCCGAGATTCACATCATATAGAGCATATGCAAACACACCCGGTCAGTTGATGTCATCTGACACCACTTCCAAAACAACACTTCGGGTTTACGGATGTTACAAAGAGGATGATAGGACTTTTATGTTTCTTGAACTGTTTAAGTTGGTAAACTATTTATTTATTTTATTGCTTTTATTGAATAATTGCTGAACTGATTATTGTTGATTGGTTTATTATTTATTTAATGGTTTAAGACTTTCGCTAGAATTGTTTAATTAAAAAAAAAAAAAGTTGGTTCTTTCAAAATTTGAAAATAATTATTCAGAAAACGTTATCTATAAATAATAGCAAACCCAAAAAAATGTCATTTACAATTGGATGAAGTGTGTGTGAGAATATATTATGGGTTCATCTTCAAAAGAGAGAACAGATTTTGTGGTCTCTTTTGGGGCGGTTGGAGCAGCCAGTTGAGTAGGAAAGTCAGTGACACGGGAACAGTTATTTCATTATCTTTGATTCAGACTTTTTGATTGTACACACACTTTTTGATTCAGACTTTCAAGACTCTGACCAAAAAAAAAATCATTCACATGATTCATTTCTCACATAGTCGCATTACCAAATATGTCAATTTATTGCTAACCTAATTTTATATTAGGTCGACTTGATTTGGGTGTGAGTTAATTAAGCTAATAATTTTTTTAAAAAAAATCAAAACTTAAACCTGCGTCCTCCATAAACATGTTTTACTTATTAAATAATATATTTATTAAGATGTTTACCAAAATATTGATTATGACAACTTGTATATTGTTTCTATTTACAATATACGTAGTAGCTTGATTGTGTACGCACGTATTGTCGTTAATTAACTCATTTTAGTTAGTAGACGTATTGTCGATTAATTCCTGACTATTTTAACCAGCGTTGAAAATTAGCCAACTGTATGTATACGCACGTTCTTAAAAAACAACACGTGAAACATTGTAGAGAGCAGGAAAGATATGAACTCTTGGTCTTCTTACTCACAAACACGGCATATAAACAATTCACTGTTATGAGAAAGAGAGAATTCTGGAGTGATTGTTGGTGAAAATCGATTTCGGGTTAAATCGATTTGTGTTCGGTTTTTGTTGATTCGACAAGGGTGTCGGTCGACACCGGTTATTGCGAAATCGACCGGTTTGTTTTGAGTGATTGTTGGTTTGGCCGGTTTAGGGTTTCGAAGCCCTATTTCTCGCGATAAAACACTGTGCAGCCGCGTTTTTGGCACATTTTTCGAGAGAGAAAGAGGCATAGGAGAAAGGAGGCGATTTTGTGAGAGAAGATCCGATTTCTGGAGGTTTTGGAGTGATTCGTGGCTGTTTTTCGTTGCTTCCATCTTCTCCTTCGCTTCTAATCCGTTCTAAGGTGAGTGCGTGACCGTAGGTCCGTAATTCACTAGAGATTTCTTGTGTGATTGAGTTTAGATTGTGTTCTTGAGTTGTTCTTATCGAAATTGTTGTTTTGATTGTGATTGGGCGTTGAAATCGACCGGTTTGTTTTGAGTGATTGTTGGTTTGGCCGGTTTAGGGTTTCGAAGCCCTATTTCTCGCGATAAAACACTGTGCAGCCGCGTTTTTGGCACATTTTTCGAGAGAGAAAGAGGCATAGGAGAAAGGAGGCGATTTTGTGAGAGAAGATCCGATTTCTGGAGGTTTTGGAGTGATTCGTGGCTGTTTTTCGTTGCTTCCATCTTCTCCTTCGCTTCTAATCCGTTCTAAGGTGAGTGCGTGACCGTAGGTCCGTGATTCACTAGAGATTTCTTGTGTGATTGAGTTTAGATTGTGTTCTTGAGTTGTTCTTATCGAAATTGTTGTTTTGATTGTGATTGGGCGTTGAAAACCCATTGATTCGGTAATTATTGAGTTTGATTAGTCGCTTTGAGTTTATGGATTTTGGGCGACACGGTGGGGTGTCGGTCGACACAAATACTGTTTGCGAGTATTGATGTTGTTCACTGTTGCTGTTGTTCATTGTTACTATTGATCATTGTTGCTGTTACTATTGTTTGATGTATTGTTTAATGAATGACGTAAGTGGCCTGTAGACGGTATGATCGACTCACTGAGTATTTATGATAATACTCATACATCTCTATTCCAATGTGATGCAGGTAACAGGAATGTTCGACCGCAGAATGAGGCCGAGAGATGAAGAGGATGATAAGATGCTAGTGTTATTTATTCTTATGTGGGTAGCAAACCGTTTTTAGGTTGTTAGATTTTTTTATGGCTTTTGAGTTATGTGTTTTGCAAACCTAGTGTTTAGGTTGCTAGAGTTATTTATTATTTCTGGGTTTATTGTTGAACTGATATTTATTATTTATTTAGTTTTTATTTAAAGACTTCTACTTAGTATTGATTTAATTTTTTTTTTTAAAAAGAGCTTGATTGTTTCAATATAATGGGATATATATAAATAAATAAAATATAAATCCTTCAGGGATATATAAATAGAAATAAATAAATTATAAATCCTTCAGGGAAATATAAATTCAAATAAATAAAATATAAATCCTTCAGGGTATATATAAATGGATATATATAAATAGAAATGAATAAATTATAAATCTTTCAGGGAAATATAAATAAAATATAAATCCTTCAGGAATATATATAAATAGAAATGAATAAATTGTAAATCTTTCAGGAAAATATAAATAAAATAGAAATAAAATATAAATCATTCAGGGATATATATAAATAGAAATGAATAAATTATAAATCCTTCTGGTAAATATAAATATAAATAAATAAAATATATATATATATGATTCATGTTGCTTGATGAATCCAAAGTATTATCAATAAATAATATTGATTAAATATTGATAAAATGGATTTATATAAAAAAAACACAGATCAACAAAGTAATATGGATTACTCACTAAATCTTGTGAATTCAAACTAAAATAATTATTAGAACTTTTGATTACCTAGAAAAACTAAGAGTTAGAGACTCGTGCTGATAACGTGTTATGAGAAAGAGAGAATGAAGTTTACTTATTTCATGAGTGATAGATCCTATATATAGGAGTATAACATAGGGTTTCAAGAGAGAATATACAAATAAAGAAGTGGACATAATGAGCTAATGGGCATCCACATATTTACCCATAACATTTACTATTAATAAAACATAGTACAGTATATTAGTATAGCCAACTGTATGTATACGCAGTTACGCACTTTCACATCACTAACTCTTCTTATTTTTTCGAAACATGTTAAATAGTGATAATGAACATGGATAATACAAAATCTTCAAAACACCTTTTTTTCTAGGGCTGCGGGTCCAGAGCCTCCAAACTAAACGATTTCCATCGCTTCCCATATTTTCTTTTCGGTTCTGTCTATTACCCTCCAATGTTATTGATTTATATCGGGTTCCCCAAATTGAATCAACAACCTTAATTAGTGATTAATTCACTAAAATATCGACTGTGAAACAGTGATAACCCAAATTAAAACCCGATTGTGACATGTTTCAAAACGTAACCCAACCCTAACTCGTCCTCTCTTTAACCTGATATTCGACCAGAAAAACAAAAACAAAATCAAAATCAAAATCGAAATCGATTTGGGGGGTTTAAAGTTCTTCCAACAAAAATCGATTTGGGCAAAACAAAGAGTTTCTTTGATTTCTAGGTTCGTCGACCTCTTCTGTTCAAGATAGAAGAAAGGCTCATTTCTTGCATTTTCAATGAGGTATGTGATTTGTTTTCGTGGGTTTATTAGGCTTCGTTTGATTAGTAGTATAATCATCTATTTAGAGTTTGTGAGAATAAGTTTTCATCTTGACTATTTTTTCGAAACATGTTAAATAGTGATAATGACCATGGATAATACAAAATTTTCAAAACACCTTTTTCTATAGAATCGTTCACGAAAATTACATAATCAAATTCTTTTTTAACCAACTTAGTCTATAAATACAATTGCAAACCACACTACTTCTCTTGCGTCGATATTTAAAAAAAAAAAATTTCAGACTTCCCATACAAAAAGACTAACGATATAATATTAAAATTAAACACATAAACATAATTTTGAAATAGTTGTAGCTTTCTTATTTTTCATTTTTATTGTGGTCAGTACCTCTTTTCCAACACATGGTCATGGCTCTGACTACTATAGAATCATTTATACAAACGAATCTTATATATAAAAGTTGCCCATCTGGTTCTGTTCTCCCCAAAAATTCCTCCTTCTTTTATAGGTCTTTTCATGTTTTCAAAATTTAGGATTTTTGTTGATGTTTTAGTCTCTGTTTTAATCTCTGTTTTTGTTTCTGTTTTTGTTTCTTTTGTGTAGCTTTAGGAACAACTAAATGAATGAATCAGTGAAACAAATAACTAGGCTATTTGCTGATCCAATTACATGAAGGTCGAAGCCTTTACTTCTTTTTGTTTAATCTACACCCAGTTTGGTTCTTTGTATATCAATTTCTCTTGTTCTTAGAACATAACAGGATGACGCTTTCATGTTGAATCAATTATCTAAACGAAAATATTTTTCAAGGAGGGCTGGCTTCTAAGGAAATTTAAAGAGATTATTACCCCAGTTATGCTCTATTATTCGAATCAGAAGATATGGAGAAGACGTTGGGTTACCTTAGCTGTACTGAGGATCAAGAGATTGATATATCCTCCAAGATCATGTACTTATCATCGAACGATTGTTCCATCCTTCTTTTCCACACATATATTTTATTTTATTTCTCTATGTTTGGTGGGTTTCTCTCTTTTTTTTTTTTTTTACAGCGTGATTTGTTTTGCTAAATGGTTTCACCATCAATTTGTTCAAATTATGTTTTGCATTTAACTACCATTGCCTGTAAACTAGAATCAGTGGTACTCTGGTAGATAAGTCTCCTAGGAAGCCACTACCCAGCCGCGTCATATAGCTCGACCATGAAGAGATTCTGGTGGAAGGTGATTCCCATTTTTTCATCGCTCTAAATTATGTACTTGCACTATTTTTATTCCGAAGCAAGACAGAAGTTTGAATATGAATTGAAAAATTGTGTGCACATAACTTGCCAACTTCATTTTTACACATGGCTAAACAAGCTTCGTTCAAGTTAAAAGGAAACTGTGATTAATCAATTGCTTTAGCATATATATATTCAAGAGAACTGAAACTACGCTTAAGGTATAGAACCATTTTCCATGTTCTTAATAAACTGGACAAACGCTTTGTGTGCAGCATTAGTTAAATTTTATAATCTAGGATGAGATGTTAGTCGGAGAAGATAATAATACTCATGTGGTGTGACTATTAAATAGAGAAGCTATTATCTGTTGTATGCTTGAAGAATTGTCTTCTCCAACTCTCTTCTTTGTAGTATTTCTTAAAGAGACTTTTGGAGTATCATTACTTTAGTAATGGTGTGGAATATGTATTTGAGTTTCAGTCTTAAATATCCAGCATTACGAGAAATTCTGACATATAAATCTCTATTGTCTTCTTGTAAGTATACGTGAAATTTGTGGTTTCACAGAAAATAATGTTACAGTTAAGTCAATGGAGGAGTAGAGGCTGTAGAGCCAAGAGAGGGACATTGCTTTTGATAGAGAAGAAGATCACATAGAAGAGAGTAATGTCTTCATGTTTTGAGCTCACTATCTTTTTGCTTTATTGATTTTCAAATCGATTTGTAGTTTTTACAAAAGCAAATGAACATAATTGTTAATCAGTTTTAAGTATATTGCTGGTAGTAGTTTTAAAGGTGTAATCATGATCAACAAGAAGTAAAATGCAAACTCCATAGTTCTTTGATTTTCTAATGTGAGAATAATAAATTAGATTTATTGCATGTGTTCATTTCCGTAATTGATATAGACAAGATCTTTTGTAGCTGAACTACGTTCTTCTTCTATCTTATTTACTGTCAAACTGATATACAATAGATTTATGTTAGTGTCATGTGCAATTGTGCATGAAGGATGTATTTAATCTAGAAATATATTATGCTTGACTGCTTCATCCTAGAGGACAGGTAGCAAAGTAATTTTTACTCTGACCCATGTGAGAATCTGATTTCACAACGGTTGTAGTTTACTCGGTTGTTTGATGATTTTTAAAAGAGATTCAAGAAAGCTACTGTATATGGAGCTTAACAAATGTCATTGAGAAAAATATGAGACTATATAATACATGAATTGAGTCATTCTATTTAAAAACGTTAAAGAGGTATAGACGAACAGGGCTCTTCCTTGAATAATCGGGGTTCAAAATCAGCTACCAAAAATGTTGTAAACCTGATTTAGAGCTACTCAAAATGACGGTTTCTTAAGCCATAAAATCATTTCTATGAAGTTTTTTTTTTAAAACCTGTATATCAAAACCCATGGGATCTTTCTATGCTATAAATGAATTATAAGTAAATTTCTGTTTAGATATCATTTTTGTAACATCCCAATTTGTGATATATGAGGAGAAGTTTAAAAGAATTGATTTGGCAATCTATATTAACAAAGTGCATTTACTTTTTCGGTCAAAGGCTCGTAAGTAACTCTAGAGTTAAGCCTGCTTGGACATGAGTAGTGGAAGGATAGGGGACCTTCTGAGAAGTGGTCTGCGGAACTGTGTGAGTTAGAAAAAAAAATGGAAAAAGATCGGGTGGTGATTGCAAGGACAGTAAACAAGTCTCTAGAGCCTCTCAAAAATAACGGACCGACCATCAGACATAGTGGGGCCCACGGCCTGAGAAAGGACATGGGTGACTAACCGGTAGGGGCGGTCGGGGCATTATAATTTTCTTCCAATGTTGTTACTCGGTTTTTGATACATGTATCATATTTCCAAATAAAGACAACGAGAAATCATAATTGATTCAAACCAAACTACATTCCTTATTTTATCCTCTTCAAACATATTCATTAATCAAGCAAATGTAAAGATCATCTATTAAAATTTTTGAAGATAATAATATTCATGGCGTGTGATGACTGAAAACTGAAGCTATATCAATATCAATAGACATTAAGGGCCTGATTGGATGCGGCTGTAGCTTTTAATTTTTGGCTGTAGAATTTATGCTGTAGGTTTTAGTGTTGTAGCTGTAGGGTTTAGTGCTGTAATATTTTTTTTTTTTGTATATTGTGTCATTAAATATAGTATTAAATCAAAAAAATAAGATATATAAATAATAGATTAAATAAAGAAAGTGGACAAAACAATAAGAAAAGAGAAGATAAAAAATTTTGAGAACACTAAATTTAGTGCTCTAGAAAAATTGCTTTCCACAACCACAAAATTTTCATAAATAAAGAAAATTGTTGTATGTTTTAAAAATGGAAAGAGATGGAATGAGAGCTTTATTGGTAACTTTATATTGCTGTAGATAGATGTAGAGCTATGGAGAGCAATCACAGCTCCTACCAATCACCCCCTAATAGCTATGGGTTGTTTGAATGTTAACGACTTCTGCTTAAACAATTTATATATAGACGTATAATATAAATTATTCATATTCGATGCATGATTTGATTTGATTGGTGCTGCTAATGTTTAAATGTTTAGCACTACACTGTGAGTTGTTATAATGTGTGTATTAATATTATCGGTTGTTAATGAAACAACCATGTTAGGAATTATTGGATCGATTGATTGTTTTATTCTTTGAACTTATAGACACATAATTTGATCTCCGAGAATTACCGGCCTCTAACTGGGACCATCTCGGGTGGGAACCTCTCCCACACTTTTACTATCAAGCAAAGGGTTTACACAAACGCTCTAAGCGCTCTCTTTGTGTAACATGTGACACCAAAAGAAACACACAACAAAGAAGATGAAAGATCCAAGAAACTCTCTCTCTAAAAGACATGATTCCTCTTCTTCTAGTTTCTTCTCTCCTGATCTCTCTCTAAATTCTCTTAGCTGTTCTTCTTGTGTTCTCTCTCTTTTTGGGATACCTTAGAATGAGAGGGGATGCCTCCTTTTATAGAGAAGATGTCTAAGCTTTTTCCTTTTAGTTTTCTGGAACTTTTCCTTAATTCAGTTATTCATTTTTCTTGTAGGAACCGACGAACACATCAAAGAGGAAAGAGAACATATTCATCTTGACTTGGATTGGGCCAGAATTGACTGAGGCCCATTTTCTTTATAATCTCCACCTTGGGCTCAGTCCACTTCTTCTCTCTTTGTCGACACCAACGAGGCATCGCAATCCCAAACCATTTCTTCCCCTTTGCTTCTTCAATGGAGATTCTGGTGGCGACCTCCAATCTTCATCGTCGCGATTCCTCCGGCGAATCAAGTCTCCTCAGCCGCCGTATCTCTCTGGCGATCGATTTATCCCTTTACCTACGAGAACTAGATGTGAATCGAACTTGAGTCCACACAATTCGTGGTCATCTTCTACGGCGAGACCCGACAACTCCAATGACTCCGACCTGGTGACGCAAAGCTTTCTTCACCTCTGACAAAAGCTGGGCTGACTCGACCCGATTTTTCCTTCTTTTCCGACAGTTTCTTCATTACGGATTTGCTATGGTGGTTGCTGGAGCTCGTGTTTCCATGGCTGTGACTCCATCTCTTGAAATTTGCTTCTTAACTTAGAAGCAATTTCAACCATACCGCAAATAAGTTTCTTCTTCCTTTTGATTTGCAGCTTTTCTGGTGAGCCATTAATGCTCGTCCACTGTCCCCCGACAATACAGGTAAACCCTTTGACCTGTATCATCTTCTTCCAATTTCTTCGAGACTTTGCAAAATCTTAACTTAGATTTCACAATTCTTCTCACAGTAGCTCCACCTAAAGCCAATAACTTCTTCGACTTCATATTAGAACAGGTACCTTATTCTTGTTATTTATTCATGACTCTTTGCTGATCCCTTTGATATCGTCTTTTTTTTTAGTACTCTTTGATATCCTCTTCCTTTCAGCTGCCTTTGATGAATAACATAACTTCTCTCTTGCTACTGTAATTTTTAGGTAACTCCTTTACCTAAGTACAAGCTAGAATCACTTAGCCTTATGCCTTAAATCTGCTTTGATTCTTCTGTAAAATAATCAATCACACAGACTCCTCCATGACCATACTATCACCGCCATGAAACTGTTATAGTGATAGGATATATTCATCTTCCCTCTGCAACTTGATTCCTTTTGATATCCTTTTGATTCTTATCATGTGCACGGATCTTAGAATCAAATTTCCTTTGAATCATATGCAGTAAAACCTTGAATCTTTTATGCTTCGACCTGAAACAATCCCTGATTCAAACTACCCTTTTGTTTAAACAATCCTGCCTTGAACTCTCCTTTTGTACCGCTGTTACCCCTAACAGAATACGCCATCAAGCTATCAAACCTGCTAGACAGACTTTCGACACAACTCTTGTTCCTTGCTTCCTGTTTAAACAGAACCTTGCTAGCAGTCTTAGCCCTTTCTGCTAGTTTTTCCTTGTAACTAGTATCACACCAACTAATCCAATGATGTTCTTGATACTTTTCTTGTAACAGCTCTCTTTGATATCACTTCTAGAACCTATGATATCACTCCCTCGCTGAAACTTCATTTTTTCTCATACATCTACATGTATGAAGAGTACACCAGACTTGGTGCTTGCATCACCATATTTCTCATATCCAATCAGACCTCCTTCTGATTCATCAATACCATGTAACATGTCTCTGATATTGATGCTTCCTCACATGAATTCCTGTTCACTTATCCTTGTGAGAAACTTTCTTCAATTTTCTTCTTGTGATGCCAAAAGGAACCAAGTATAACCTTACTTGTTTCTTATTGTCCATGCAACTTGTTAAGCTCTGCATTCATCAAACCCAAGTAGCCTACTCTTTTCACTTCTGATGAAAACCTTCCTAAGCTTGATCCTGCTGACACCTAAACTGATATTGGTGTTTCTTATCTTCTTCACACTTGCATGGATGAATCGTTTTCAATAATGAGTGTAGACCCGTTTAACTCTTCTTCTTTGGAGCTTACAAATACTTCTCAGATCAGTAACTCTACCTTCCTAGTTAAACTTCTACTCACTGCAACCTTTAATTCATCCTCTACAACTCCGGTGAAATAGACTAATTACCCATGGCTAAATTCTATGTCAGATCTTATGACATATAGTGTTAACTTTCAGCCACTCTCCACTAGTCTTTACTTTAAGAACCCACCAAGAAACTTGCTTCCTTGTGTCTTCTTGACTTCTCCTGAATCAGATCATTAAACCTGAGACTAACCATTCATATATCCTCTCTCAAATCTTAACTGATGTTACCTATTAGCTCATAGATTTATAAACTCCTAGGGCGTCCCCTAATTCCAAGAATCTGTAAAGTTATAGTAACAACTCTTCAACCAACCTTTAACTTTCACCCGTCAGACCTTAACAAGCCAGATTAACCAAGCAAAAAATAACTGAAACCCAGTTCTAAAACTTGCCTAATCCTTGTTAGAAGTCTTGTGCTTAAAGCGGATACATCCTGAGAGGATTATAAGATTTTAGCCTCGAGAATCTACCACTAGATTCTGATCTTCACCATCCCGAGTTACATACCGTAACTCAACTTAGGTCACCTTTCCCATTAAACTTTCAACCTCAAAACTTCTCTGCGTTAGTTCCTTTATCTAACTGTTTTATTTAACCTTTTTGCAACAGGTAAACATCACAGAAGATTCAGACAAGAATATCACCCTTGGAGACACTTGATTCGCACTCCACCTCGAAGAACAGACAGGTCCCTTCATCTTTCTTCTTTGCGATTCGTTTAGACTCCATGATCTCTCTTGTACCCGCAATCAAAACCTGGCTTGCTCTGATACCACTTGTTAGGAATTATTGGATCGATTGATTGTTTTATTCTTTGAACTTATAGACACATAATTTGATCTCCGAGAATTACCGGCCTCTAACTGGGACCGTCTCGGGTGGGAACCTCTCCCACACTTTTACTATCAAGCAAAGGGTTTACACAAACGCTCTAAGCGCTCTCTTTGTGTAACATGTGACACCAAAAGAAACACACAACAAAGAAGATGAAAGATCCAAGAAACTCTCTCTCTAAAAGACATGATTCATCTTCTTCTAGTTTCTTCTCTCCTGATCTCTCTCTAAATTCTCTTAGCTGTTCTTCTTGTGTTCTCTCTCTTTTTGGGATACCTTATAATGAGAGGGGATGCCTCCTTTTATAGAGAAGATGTCTAAGCTTTTTCCTTTTAGTTTTCTGGAACTTTTCCTTAATTCAGTTATTCCTTTTTCTTGTAGGAACCGACGAACACATCAAAGAGGAAAGAGAACATATTCATCTTGACTTGGATTGGGCCAGAATTGACTGAGGCCCAATTTCTTTATAAACCAACACTTTTTTTTTTTTATAAATACTTAAACAATTCTAGCGGAAGTCTTAAAATAAATAATTCAATAAATCATAATATCAATTCAACAACAAAAGCCAATAATCAAATAAATTCAAATATCAAATAACTCTAACAACTTAAGCAAAATAAATAAAACATAAACATAAATCCTATCATCCTCTTCTTCGGTCTTGATTTCACGCTTAAACATTTCTACCACCTGCATCACAGGAAATGAGATGCGTAAGTATTATCATAAATACTTAGTGAGACGATCACTCTGCCCACGGGCCAATTACGCAATTTCCAGATAATTAAAGTATTTTTAAATAATTTCCACAATTATTAAATATTTTTCCACCTTTAAATTAATTCCAAATAATTATTAAATAATTCTCATAATTAAATAATAATCTTAATTAATAATTAATCCGAAAATAATTAATTAAACCAATTCAATTAACCACTTAAATTAATTAAATCCATTAAACCGGATTAAACCATTAAATTCCAATTCCAATTGATTTCCAATTCAAATCGGTTAACCACCCTAAACCAGCATTGGTGTCGACCGACACCAAACTTCGACACCCGCTCGACAGGGCGATACCAAGAGCAACGAAACACGCAGAAAACACAAATTAACACAATAATCAATCCAAACACGATTAAACACCACAATCAACACATAAACATCACGAAAACCACATAAACTCATCAAAACATCCATCTAACAACCTAGATCCAGAAATCCCGAGCCCACAGTCACGCACTCACCTTGGATTTGGATTGAAAGGAAGGAAAGGAAGATGAACAGGGAAGAACAGCAACAAACCACCTCAGAAACTTCACCAATCTCCTCAAAACTCTCCAAAATCGCCTAGAACTCTCTGCCTCCTTTTCTATCTCGAAAATCGTGAAAAGGACTGCTCAAACTCTTTTTATTCGCGACCTAGGGTTTCCCTTTCCCCTTAACCGGCCAAACCACACTCAAATCAAACCGGAATTTCGCAAACAGACCGGTGTCGATCGACACCCACCTTGGTGTCGCTCGACACCCTACGAAATTTCCACTTCTTTGGTTTACGAATGTTACAATTAACCAATTTTTAAATTACAAGGAAATAAACTCAGCCTATGGTTGATTACACATGTGTACTCGTGGGAAAAATGTGTATACAATATACCATCTTCAAAGTGGCAGTTGACAACACTTTTAGCAAATATAATTCTCGAGAGAATCCACATAAACATATTGTCTTTGTAAATTGAATAACTGTAGATATGAATATATTATCAACTTCTATATTTGTAAATTTACATCAAAATTCTACACTAACTCAAATACTGTATTCAAACTCATATATTTTTCTAAACAAAATAGTAAACAAATAATTAAAAGAAAATTTCTAATAAATTTTTTGTCAGTTTAGGAGGCGGTTGGTGTGATTATCTTTCTCTCCTCTGTGTATGTTTTTCACTGAAATTTAAGGCATGTTCAATCAGATTTCGTGACATATTGAATAATGAGTACATTAATAGAAAATAATTTTGTTTAATACAATAGTATTAAACCAATAATCAGAGTATGTCATCGTTCTCTTCACCATTGATTTCATTGTGGGATATAATTGGACGAGATCCTTCACAAAGAAAACAGTTTAAGCGGAATTACCCAAAAGTTATAAAAGAGGGGAAATGAGCATGAGTGTTGGAAAAAAAAACTTGAAAAACTAAACCAAACGCTGCGTTGGAGAGACTATCATATTTTTTTAAAAAAAAAATTACAACAATGGAAAAACAAATCAAAACAATTGATGATACCACCCGCGCGTAGCGCAGACTTTAACCTAGTTATAAAATAATATAAGTGAGGTGCGACCACAGGTGTATATGGAACGATTTAAAATAATAAAATCCGTAAAGGTTTGTTACTTGATTAGTTATGGATTCCTATACCAAATCCATACCACAATTTTCAACTCCCATCGAACCACTTCTTTCTTTTTTTTTGGTGCAAAAACCACTTCTTTCTTATTTAGATCTTCAGAGTATTTTCAATTTTTAAGCCCCGATTAGCAGGTAAAACTGCTGTAGTCTTTTCGATATTTTTTGCATCCATATCTACCAGTTGTGACTCATTATGTTTCTTCTATATAAGCTAGTAAAATTCCATATTTTACATTGATCATTTCATAGGGTTAGTCAAAAAGCTTTCACATATCAGCTCTATAAACTAAGAATATTACATGGAATTTATCAACAAAAGTTACTAATATTGTAAGCACATATTGGTTCCTATAGCACATAATATCACAAAATCGACAGACTATTGGTTCCTACCATTAGAGCATTCTTAATGTTTGATTTTTTATTTTTTTTCATTGCGGCAAAAAGAGATACCCAAAGTATACTACCAACAAATAGTGCAATGTAGTTATGGAATTTGCAATGTATATCTACAACTAAACTTTCTAAACATGTTCATGTCTAAATTAGTTACTTTCAAAATTTTGACTGACTCAGTGCGTCAAATGCATATTGCATGGCTATTTCTCAACTTAATCCACAATCATATATTTTATATTCTAAAAAACAACAAACTACAGTAAAAACTCTATAAATTAATAAAGTTGGGACTTTGATATTTTATTAATTTGTAGAGTTATTAAATTATCGATTTTGAATAAAATAATTTTTTTATTAATAATTAATTAAAATAAAAAACAAATTAAATTAAAATAATATATTTTAAAAATTTTATTATATTTTATTTAGTTTCATTCTAAAATTATGGATGACTTCTAAATATATCTGAGTTTTAATAAAAAACAAATAAAAATTATACTTATATTTTAGTTATTTATGGTAATTATTAATTTATGATATTAATCAGACTATATATTTACATAGGAATTTCAGAAATATTATTATTATATTATCCGAATTTTGCTAATTTTTACATTGAACCGACTTAAAACTGGAAAAAATTATTAATTTATAGAGTTTATTAATTTATCGAATATTAATTTATAGAGTTTCTACTGTAAAAAAAAAAAATCTTTGATTATTATTAGAGGATCCTAGTACCAAATTAGTCCAGTGGGTGCACCAAATCAACTAAATCCATTGTGAAATTTTTCTCCCTCTTGCTGACTCTAAACCTAATAATAGTTCACCTTTAGTAAAATACAATAAAAATTTGTCAAATTGCTAACGAATTCACAAAAAAAACCTCTGTTTGATTCCCGCTGAATATGTATAAATACCAATCCTCTCCTTCCTCTAAACTCACACAACACATCTCCACTACAGAGCCTATCAATGGAGTCTCTCCGGGAATTCTCCTTTGTATCCTTCATCGCCCTTCTTGCTTACTTCGCTTTGCTCGCTTCCGCTGAGCTTCACGTCCGTGAATTCGTGGTAAGCTAGCTAATCTCGTTACATCATAACTTGTTTATCATGTTTTTGATTTTAAGTTTAACCGACGATTTTTGTCTGTGTTTCTCTCTGTTGTGAATGGCTTTAGATCCAGCCTAAACCAGTGAAGAGGCTGTGCAGAACTCACCAAAGCATCACCGTGAATGGTCAGTTTCCAGGTCCAACGCTCGAGGTCAGAAACGGTGACTCGCTTGCAATCACCGTCATCAACAGAGCTCGTTACAACATTAGCATCCACTGGTAAAAATTAAACAGATTCTATCAACAAAATCAACAAACAACATTACCTTCTGTTTTTATACTCTCTTGTTTTGCTCTGTTTTTGGGACAGGCATGGAATCAGACAGCTACGTAACCCGTGGGCTGATGGTCCAGAGTACATAACACAGTGTCCGATCCGTCCAGGACAAAGCTACACTTACAGATTCACAATCGAAGACCAAGAAGGTACACTTTGGTGGCACGCTCATAGCCGCTGGCTCAGAGCCACCGTCTACGGTGCTCTCATCATCTACCCTCGTCTTGGTTCTCCTTATCCCTTCTCTATGCCCAAACGTGACATCCCAATTCTTCTCGGTAAAAAATTCACAACTTCTCATAACTCATATTGCATTTTCTATAAATAAATAAAAAAAAAACAAAATTTGTGATGGGAAAACAGGGGAATGGTGGGATAGAAACCCAATGGACGTTTTGAAGCTAGCACAGTTCACAGGAGCAGCAGCTAATGTCTCAGACGCTTACACCATCAACGGCCAACCAGGCGATCTTTACCGTTGCTCGCGGGCCGGGACCATCCGTTTCCCGATTTTCCCGGGCGAGACGGTCCAGCTTCGTGTCATCAACGCTGCTATGAACCAAGAGCTATTCTTCTCGGTCGCCAACCACCAGCTCACGGTTGTTGAAACCGATTCCGCATACACAAAACCATTCACCACAAATGTTATCATGATCGGTCCTGGACAAACCACTAACGTCCTCCTCACGGCAAACCAGCGACCCGGCCGCTACTACATGGCAGCTCGTGCCTACAACAGCGCAAACGCCCCTTTTGACAACACAACCACAACCGCTATCTTAGAATACGTCAACGCTCCAACTAGACGTGGTCGAGGCCGTGGTCAGATCGCCCCGGTTTTCCCGGTTCTTCCCGGGTTCAACGACACTGCTACCGCAACTGCTTTCACCAACCGTCTACGGTACTGGAAACGAGCTCCAGTACCGCTCCAGGTTGACGAAAACCTCTTCTTCACTGTTGGGTTGGGGCTAATCAACTGCGCCAACCCGAACAGTCCGCGTTGCCAGGGACCTAACGGGACCCGATTCGCAGCTAGCATAAACAACCAGTCTTTCGTGCTACCACGAAGAAACTCCGTCATGCAAGCTTATTACCAAGGCATGCCCGGAATCTTTACGACGGATTTCCCGCCTGTTCCACCGGTGCAATTTGATTACACCGGTAACGTGAGCCGTGCGCTTTGGCAGCCGATCAAGGGAACCAAAGCTTACAAGCTCAAGTTCAAAGCTAATGTTCAGATTGTGTTACAAGACACGAGCATTGTCACGCCTGAGAATCATCCCATGCATCTACACGGTTACCAATTCTACGTTGTTGGTTCGGGTTTTGGGAATTTTAACCCGAGAACTGACCCGGCTAGGTTTAACCTCTTTGACCCACCGGAGAGGAACACCATTGGTACACCTCCAGGTGGTTGGGTTGCAATCCGGTTCGTCGCTGATAATCCAGGTAATTTAATTGGTTAATCTTTAATTATGCGATTTAACTCCAAATTAAAAACGTATCTTGATATAATTTTGTCTAATGCAGGAGCTTGGTTTATGCATTGTCATATTGATTCGCATTTGGGATGGGGTTTGGCTATGGTTTTCTTGGTTGAGAACGGACGAGGACAGTTGCAATCGGTTCAAGCTCCACCGTTGGATCTTCCAAGATGCTAAACCTTCCGCCATTGCATTGAAGAGTTTATGGGGTTTTGTTTTTGTTATTGTTGTATTTTAATCAAAAAGGCTTTTTAATATGTGATGTGGTTTAAAATGGATAACTGCTCTATTGAAAAGTTGTTCATCCTTTTGATTTCGATGTATTCTTGTTATCTTCCTCGTAATAGAGAGTGTTCTGATTTTTCCTATTAAAAAAAGTTTACTAATAACTTTGTGTTGCAACTAACAAATCATCCTCATTTGAGCTGACTTTCCGAAACAATTTTTTGTTGTTCTTATGTTATCAACCTCTCCTTAAACAATGTTATCATGGAAATCGCCAAGTATGGCTTTGGCAACATTGTTCACATAATGTTGAGAATTTAGCCAACAAAAAAAAAAAAGTTATGATTTGAGTTGTATTTATCATGCGGTAAGAATTTCTGATTTATTCTAACCGAAAATAAATTTTAAGAAATACATTTCTGGAAGTGTAAATTTTCAAAATTACAACTCTATTATGGTAATTTTCTGTCCTGAAACTTGACTGTAATGCTCGAACAAAAACGACTAAAGTCTACATAATTATTACACTTACAAGCTACGTTCAAAAACTCGCTCCACGCTAATTAATCGGTTGGATAGCGATTAGCGATTTTTAAAAAATCGCTAATAAATCAGAGATTAATCGGGATAAAATTTTTGCTATATTTTTATATATTTTTAAATATTTTATATATAAAATAACACATTAGTATGAAAATCATATATTTCCAACATAAATTAAATATTTTTTCAAATTCACATATACTATATAAGACAAAAATAGTTAAAGTTTGTGTTTAAAAGATAAATTCTCAAATTGATTTTTTTAAAACGATTAATCACATGTTTTTAGTTAAGATAACTCTAAACAACTGGTCTTTGTGATGTGGTTTAAAACGTATTGTTATGGTCACCCCCCTTCTCAGAAAAATCGGGATTTTTAGAACAGAGCTTACAAGTATAAGAATTTTTCACCAACGATAAGAAAAAAAACATTTCTTGCAATTTTTTTTTTTTTCAATTTTGTCTCTGAATAATCCAAAAACGGTTGAGGTTTGATACTCAACTTCTCCTTCCTTCACCTACCATCATCTTCGTTAACTCCGCTACAGTTTTTTTTAAAAAAAAGGAAACTACACTTCTCTGAATGTGCTCACTGCTTCATTGTATTATCGTACGCACCCCTCCGGCTTATTCTCTTATCCTGCGCATCCCTCTTTCCTCCATGGCCACCGCCGCCGCCGCATCTTCCTCCTCTTCCTTCCTCCTCCCTTCCGTATCTCTCAACAAACTTCGGTCCTCCAGAAACGCCTCCCTCGGATTCGCCGGTAAGAATCTCAGCCGATCTAAGGTTTCCATGAGCGTCTCCGCTGGATCTCAGACTACCGTCAACGACTCTCTGTTCGCCGATTACAAACCCACCTCTGCTTTTCTCTTCCCCGGTCAGGTAATTTTCCGATTACTAGAATTCGATTCAATCGTCGCGATGCTATACAAAAATCCGACCTTTCAGATAGTACGACACTGAAAAATGTGGATCCTGATATGAAAAATTCTGTTGATTTCGCCTCAAAGTTAGGAACTTTCGAAATGCCCAGACTTTAGATTCTGTTTTTGTCAAGGTTCCACATTTACAGCTTAATCTGATTGTAACCACAAAGCCTATATTGCTTGCTTGTAATCCAATTGAAATCTAATGAATTTGCAAAATATCTCAGGGAGCTCAAGCAGTAGGAATGGGCAAAGAGGCTCAGAGTGTTGCAGCAGCTGGAGAGCTGTATAAGAAAGCTAACGATATCTTGGGGTATGTTCCTTTGTTGAAAGTTGAAACCTTTTTGTTTGTTTTCTGAATGGAATAAAACCATATGGTGTTGCTTTTCAGGTATGATCTTCTCGACATTTGTGTCAATGGACCGAAAGACAAGCTCGATTCGACTGTCATAAGCCAAGTACAGTAGTATCTTATCTGTTCACCGGCTTTTGCTTGATCTCATCTTTGCAATATTTTCTTGTCACCAATTGAATCTTTCATTTTGTTACCGTGTTCTAAGTTCTTGATCTTTCATTTTTCTCAGCCTGCTATTTACGTCACAAGTTTAGCAGCGGTTGAGTTGCTCCGTGTCCGTGAAGGCGGTGAACAAATAATTAACTCAGTTGATGTGACTTGCGGTCTCAGTTTAGGAGAGTACACTGCTCTCGCTTTTGCTGGAGCCTTCAGGTTAGTGTTTGTTCCATTTGTACTTATGTGCATCATTACCTTGCTTCTTACTCTTCCTTTTTACTCTTAAGCTTTGAGGACGGGCTAAAGCTTGTGAAACTTAGAGGAGAAGCCATGCAGGTGAGGACTTTCATGAGCTTATTTTAACGATTGAAATCTCCAGCAGCCTGTTTGGTGACTTAAAGTTTGATGAAATTACATTATTTCAGGCTGCTGCAGATGCTGCTAAGAGTGCTATGGTTAGTATCATAGGACTGGACTCAGAAAAGGTTCAGCAGTTATGTGATGCAGCAAATGAGGAAGTAGATGAAGCTGATAAAGTTCAGATTGCTAATTACTTATGTCCGGTATCTATGTCCTCTCCTCCTCCTCCATGAGTCTTTTTTTTCATTCAAGACTTTGTATAACATCGTTTTCACATTCCATTTACAGGGTAATTACGCAGTATCTGGAGGTCTTAAAGGAATCGAAGTTGTTGAAGCCAAAGCTAAGTCGTTCAAGGCTCGAATGACGGTATACTCACTCTCTCTCTCTCTCTCTCGAGTTCGATTATCTTCTGTTGTGGCGTCTTCCTCGAAAGATGATGATTGTTGGTTGGTTTGGCTATGTAGGTTCGTCTAGCTGTTGCAGGTGCTTTCCACACAAGTTTCATGGAGCCAGCGGTGTCGAGATTAGAAGCTGCATTGGCAGCGACGGAGATCAGAAGCCCGAGGATCCCGGTTATCTCCAATGTCGATGCACAGCCTCATGCGGATCCAGACACGATCAAGAAGATACTTGCACGCCAGGTAAAGAAAGAAAACAAAATCAGTACTTATTCTTTTAGCGTTCAAAGATAAAACAGTAAAGACTCAAGAGTGTTGAAAACTGTAGGTGACATCTCCAGTACAATGGGAGACAACAGTGAAGACTCTTTTATCCAAAGGAGTTAAAAGCAGCTATGAATTGGGACCTGGGAAGGTATTTTTCTTAAGCTTCGTTGACCTGTTATTGGAGGTTTCTTCTTCTGAATTGTGTGGTTTTATGCATTTCAAATATTAGGTCATTGCAGGGATCTTCAAGAGAGTAGATAAAAGCGCTAGCATCGAAAACATCAGTGCTTGAGTCTCTGGTTTAGCTTTTTGTTCTCTGCTGCTTATGTAGTTTGGTTATTAAAAGTTTTGTATGGTGAGATAACTTATATTTATATTTTTTCAGTTGAAAGGCAAACAACATTTTGAATATGTATTATGAACATACGTGTAGTTGTGAAACTGCTTGACCAATAAAAGGCAAAAAGGGTGTGAGCTCAGGATAAGCGAGGTTTATATCACATCGACACTAAGGAAGATTCATCACCACAGCTCAAGAAATTTTCATCATTGCTCACTCATTGCACCAGCCGGGAATCGAACCCGGGTCTGTACCGTAGCAGGGTACTATTCTGTACTATTCTACCACTAGACCACTGATGCCTTTTGGTAAGTGTTCTTCCGTTTAAGTTATTTATATAAAACTCAAATAGGAACTATAACAATAAGAAAACCACAATGAGCTCAGGGAGTGGCAAATCTATATTGTTCAGAATGCTGCGAAGAAACCAACCTTCGCTATTGCCAATATCATCACAGCTCTTATCCGAGAATCGAACCGGGTCTGTGCAAGCGACTATTCTACCACTAGACAGCTGGTGTCAAGTTCTTTCAATTCTTTTTTATAATATTAGACCCTGTTTTTGCCTTTTTGGTGACATCAACTTTAACCGGACATAAATTGTCAGGATTCTATCATCAGAGTGAGAACATGAATCATGAATGTACTAGTCGCAATTTAATTGCAGATTAAAACAAAATGTTTTAGATCGAAAAAAAAAAACAGTTTAAGTAAATTGGGTATATGCAATGAAGAACAGGAAAGAGAAGAAAAGACATGAATTACCTAGAAGTTAATTTCAGATAAATCAAGAAAAAACTTCAACCAACAACCGAAGAACGAGCATGTTCAGGCTTACACATTCAATTCAATAATTATAGACAAAATATTTATATCAATAATAAGAAAAGATCTAGTAAAATAAAATTCTCAGTCTTTCCCATAGATTTCAGTATTTCATAGACAAAGTAAAAAATTCATGAACCGGTTACATTCAGATTCAGTGATACACTAGTAACTATTACATAGCTCTACTAATTAATAAAACGTGATTTCATAAAGATCAGAATTGAACAAGAACAAAAAATTAGGTTAGGTCTCGATAGTCTTGCTAGGCCTAACTTGGGGTACACGCATATTCCCAATTTCCCTAAGCGTCTGTACAATATTCTTCAATCTCAATTCCAGAGCAAAATCTCTCTGTTTCTCCTTTTTCACAATTACCGGAGGCTCTCTGATCTTGTTGACATATCCGCTCAAGAAACTATCTCTCAACAACGTCAACGCGTCTTTTCTCTCTTTCGTCTCCGGCGCAAAGCATGTCATGAGAAAGAGCTTTGCATCACAAGGAAGATCGCTCGGGATCAGTGGCTCGTAACAGTTCTTGAGATCTTCCAAGTCGTAGTTCTTGTGCCACCACGGCCTCTTCCCTGTATACATCTCTAAGACAACACAACCCAATGACCACAAGTCAAGACCTCTCCCTGTCTCGCCGTGAGAAACTGACTCGGGAGACATGTAGATTGGTGTTCCGGCAAACGGACGAGAAGGGCTCCACCAGTTACTTTCTCCATCTCTCTCCGACAATCCGAAATCCGAAATTTTTAACTCGTAAGACCAATTCCACGCGTCCTTCTTCGGGAAGACCAGAATGTTTTCTGGTTTAAGATCACAGTGAACATATCCATGTTCGTGAATCGTTGCTAAACCTTCGAGTAGCATACAAGTAAACTTTCTGATCATCGGATCCGGCAATCTCCTGTCTTTGAATTTGTCGGCGAAATTCCTCAAACTTCCTTCGGATGCGTACTCCATGGGGATCTTGTACTCTCTGTGACCTTCTTCGTTGAGACTCTTTTGCACTGCTCCCATAGCATTGGACAATTCCCGAACATCCTTTGAATTCAGACATGATTCGAAACTCTCTGTAGAGAGCTTCTGCGTGTTTTCCGTCGGAGGTTTTCACGGCGGCATATCGTGTCTTGCCGTCACGTCTTCCGTTGAACTTGAAGAGACTCACCGAACCGAAGGAGCCTTTTCCCAGAAACTTTTCGAAGTGCAAATCTGTCCCTGCCATTGTAATAGAAACGATCGATCGTTTTGGGATTCTTCGGCAGCAAGCTTAAGCAAAAACCCTAGGTGAAAGTGAAACTCTGAAGGTGAAAGTGAAAGTGAAATCTGAGATTTCGCAACAACATTATTTATAGGGGGCAACTAGTGCATCTAGTTACCGACCCAATTTCCTTTTTCAATTTACAAAAAGGAAATAGATTTCCTTTTTCAATTTACAAAAAGGAAATAGATTTCCTTTTCTGATTTACACTATTTCCTTTTTTAATTTACCAAAAGGAAATAGATTTCCATTTTTTTCTCGCTAGGAAATAACAAATAAAAAGTATTGTTGTGCTATAGAGGAGCGGGACAAGGCAAAATGAATAACGCTTCCTGTGCTATAGAAGCAGAGTTTCAAGCTCTAATTTTGGCAATGCAAAACTGCTGGATACGTGGATATCAAAGAGTTATCTTTGAAGGCGATTGCAAAAATGTAGTGGACCTGGTCAACAATGTATCTCTCCACTTTGGTCTATACAATTGGATTCGTGAAGTATGGAGATGGAAAGAGAAATTCGATGAGATCTCCTTTGCTTGGGTCCCAAGGGATGGAAATAAAGTCGCTGACTTATTAGCAACTCGCCACATGCCAGACTTAACGTCATCTATATTTCATTATTTTGTTCCTGCATATATTGTTGATGCTTTGCATTATGACTTTCTGTTGTCAAGTTAATATAATCATTCGAAGGAAAAAAAAAAAAAAAAAGTATTGTTGTGCTTTATCCAAATAATAACGCGCTAATAACCAGCTGTAATTTAGACAGGATATACAAATCTGAAAAATGAAGTTAACCCCAAGTGAAAGTCGAAATCTGAAAGGAAAAGGAAAAAAAAAAATCTAAACTGAATTTCCGGTCTATAATAAATAAAAGAGATGAAACACCTGCGATTTGTGGGGAAAAATGAATTTTAAATTCTAATTAATAAAAAAAATTAGAGCTCAGTTTTGTGCTATAACATCTGAGTGATCAGAAGGATGCGAAGAAACCAGCCTTCGCTGAAGCAATTATCATCACCGCTCTAATTAATGCACCAGCCGGGAATCGAACCCGGGTCTGTACCGTGGTAAGGTACTATTCTACCACTAGACAATTGGTGCCTCTTGCTTAAGTTTCTCACTGTTTATTTATCTATACAAAAACTATGTACACGCTCACAAAGTCACAACTCACAAGTCACAACCACATGATGAAGAGGAAACAGAGGGAGCGAAAGAGCAAAGAGCAAAGAGACATAGCGAGGAAGAAATGGCAATTCCGGTGACGAGAATAATAGTTCCTCACTCCCGACCATCGCTTCGTCTCTCTCATCCGAACCTCCCAAACTCCGGTCGCGTTGATTTCCTCTGTCGCTGTGCTCCATCAGAACTCCAACCACTCCGGTCTCCTCTTTCCTTCTCTTTTTTTCCCCTTTTGTATTCTTCCGAGTTTGGTGTACAAAATTGAAGCTGAGAATATAATTTTTGTCAATATGTTGCAATTTGGTTAGGCCTGAGCTCTCTTTGTCTGTCGGAATTCACGCTATCCCTCATCCAGATAAGGTACAACAAAGTTTTTGAGTTTTTTTCTCTGGATGTAATAAAATTTGATGCTTAAAGAGAGTTTATGCAACTAAAAATCGACATTAAAGTGTCGACATTTATAGGTAGAGAAAGGTGGGGAAGATGCTCTGTTTGTAAGTAGCTATAGAGGAGGAGTCATAGCTGTTGCAGATGGTGTCTCCGGGTAATCGGAAAACTGTTTTTGCTTACTTCTTCTGGGTTTATCTCTGTTTTGCTAAAGTTTACATCTTTTTTGTCTCTCAGTTGGGCTGAACAAGATGTTGATCCTTCCTTGTTCTCTAAAGAGCTCATGGCTAATGCTTCTCGTCTCGTTGATGACGAAGAGGTCAACTTTTTTGAATCTCAATGGATGTGTTAATCTAACTTTTGAGTGATTTATGGTTTCTGATTTTTTTGACATTTTTTGGAACAGGTCAGATATGATCCTGGTTTCCTCATTGACAAAGCTCATACTGCTACTACTTCCAGAGGTTCTGCTACAATGTGAGATTTGAACCTTTTGTCCTAATTGTTATTCTCTTCAAAGTTGTTTTTTTTTTTTTTGTTCCCTTTTTGAATAGCTTGATGAAGCAGTATTGTAGCCATGCTTGAGGAAATGGGTATTCTGAAAATAGGCAATGTTGGAGACTGCGGACTTAAGCTTCTTCGTCAAGGTTGTTCCTTTTCTCTTATCCTTCTCTAACCTTAGAAGCTAGGATTGTTTCATGTTCAGCCTTTTGAGAAAGAGATCTTCTTTCATTCTCATTTTTGCAGGTCAGATAATTTTTTCGACTACTCCACAAGAGCACTATTTTGACTGTCCCTACCAACTAAGCTCTGAAGGATCTGCTCAAACGTATCTAGATGCATCGGTAGATACATTTACTCTTCATGATTTGTTCTAGTAATGTACTTGTGTAACATGCTTCTTGCTTTGAAGCAGTTTAACATAGTGGAAGTAACAAAGGGAGACGTGATTGTGATGGGGTCAGATGGGCTTTTCGATAACGTATTTGATCATGAGATTGTTTCGATAGTGACCAAGCATACAGATGTTGCTGAATCATGTAATGTTATATCTCTCTTGATTTTTTAATTTGAAGTTTAAGAAGTGACATGCAATGGTTTGTTTTGGTCAACTATTTACAGCGAGGTTGTTAGCTGAAGCGGCGAGTAGTCATTCAAGAGATCCAACCTTTGAGTCTCCATATGCATTAGAAGCAAGAGCCAAGGTAGGTTTTATCTAAATCAAAACCAAGAATGTTTTTTTTTTTCTGATTCACTCAAAAGTATTTCTGAAACCATTTGTATATGTGCTTTGGTATAAACAGGGTTTTGATGTTCCTCTCTGGAAGAAGGCATTAGGAATGAAGCTTACAGGTATAAAAAAATTATCATTGTTGATGCATAAACCGGACGGTTTATTCTAAATTTGATCTCTGTATCTGAAAAAAATTGCAGGAGGGAAGCTTGATGATGTCACTGTGATCATTGCCAAAGTTGTGGTTACCTCTTGAGTCACTCTGTTCTTGATAAAAGTTAATAATTTGAAACCATCTAATGCTATAAAAGAACAAAAGAAAATTCATCTGAAATTTTTTTGGAAAACGGCTATTTCATACCCAAACTTGGACCATATGTTCGATTCATATCTAACTTATACCCTCCGGCCAATCCATACACAAACTTACCAAAAATTTGAATTTCATACATTATGTTTTGTTTTTTGGCGAAATCATACATTGCTGCCACGTGGATGCCATGTGTCCGCCACGTGGATGCCATGTGTGCGCCACATATTTAAAAAAAAATAGAAAATAGAAAATTTAAAAGAAAATCTTATTTTTAATAAGTATTTATATTTTTGAATAAAATTAAAAAGTAATAATTAAATCAATTTATAAAAACTTTATTTTATATAAGTCTTTAACCCGATCAATTTATAAAAACTTTATTTTATAAAAGTAAAATTTTTGGGTTTGAACAAAGTTGAACTCAATATGAAGTTCCACCGGGATTGGAGAGGATTGAGGTGTTGAAGCGTTTAAAAAAGTTTGGGTGAGAATGAGGATTCCGCATGTGCAGTACATCAATTCTTTTTTGTTGATGTGGATTAAAAAAATTAAAAAATATTTAAGAAAAAACTTTATTATTTTTTAAATTTTTATTTTCTTCTTTTTCACTTTCAACCTAATGAACAAGAGTTTTATCATCGCCTATAAACGCTTCAACACCTCAATCCTCTCCAATTTCGGTGGAACTTCATATTGGGTTCAACTTTGTTCAAAACCGGAAATTTTACTTTTATAGTGTACCAGACCTGGTCTCCTACAAAGTTACCTGTAAATACGATATTATTAATTATAACTATATTGATCGGGTTAAAAACTTATATAAAATAATTTTTTTATAAATTGATTTAATTATTACTTTTAATTTTATTAAAAATATAAATACTTATTAAAAATAAGATTTTTTTTTAAATTTTATATTTTCTGTTTTTTAAAAAAAAATTATGTGGCGCACACATGGCATCCACGTGGCGGACACATGGCATCCACGTGGCGGCAATGTATGATTTCGCCAAAAAACAAAATATAATGTATGAAATTCAAATTTTTGGTAAGTTTATGTATGGATTGGCCGGAGTGTATAAGTTAGGTATGAATCGAACATATGGTCCAAGTTTGGGTATGAAATGACCGTTTTCCCGAAATTTTTTGAATCTTTCTCCTTTTGAATGGACTCTTTAAGCTCATCTATTCCTTTTAGTATCTCTCTGTAATAAAAACGAGAAATCATCTCTCATATCCCTCCATCTTTTTCATCAATCTCAGAAATCCCTCTAGTTTATTTCATTTTCGCAGCATTTAAATTTAAATAAAAAAACGAGTAAAGGACAAAAATATCCGGGAAAAGTTGAGGTAATTACATATCCGACCACGAAATATCCGGGTCCAACGGGTTATATCCATGTCAAATCGGGTAACCTAATCTAAAATGAAAATCGCGTTTCTTCTCTTCTTCCGTTTCAGTTTCGATTTCTTTCGCGGTCTCAAGTCTCCTCGCTTTTCCTCCTCTGAATTTCAAATTCGAAATCGAAGAGAGATTCAAGTAGATATTAGAAAACGAAGAAGATGGTACTTACAAGAAATCTGGAGAAGGTATTGTTGCGGGAAAAATTGAGAGGAGAAGCTGTCGAACCCGAGGTCGGCGCAGAAAACCAACCGGCTCTTGGAGGTGAGGAAGAGAACGGGAGCGACGGAGACCCTCCGAGTGGAGGTGGAGATGTGGCCGGGAGCGACGGAGGTGAGAAAGATAACGGGAGCGACGGAGGTGAGAAAGATAACGGGAGCGACGGAGGAAGCCAAAGTTTGAGAGACGATGATAACGGGAGCGACAGGAGAAGCGACGGAGGGAGTGAAAGCTTGAGTGACCCCGATTCAAGCGTAAGTACTTTGAGAATCAAGAATAACTGAATTAGGGAAAATGTTGAATTGGATGGTTTGGTTGATTTGAGTTAGTTCTCTAGTTTATGAGAGGAGTTTATGATCGTTAGTTTATATCTGATTCCGGGTTTGTTTAACTCGCATTTCGTGTTTGTTGAGGATTGAAGAGTCTGAGGATTGATTCAGGATTGATTAGTTCGTCGTTTAACTCTCATTTCATTTCGTGTTTGTTGGATGAAAGAGTAATACTGGTAGAACTAGGTAAAACTATATGTGGATATGAAAGTACAACTAGGTAATATTTGGTACATGTGTTTTGCAGTGTTCAGACGAGGAAGAGGAAGAGGAACTGGAGCCAATGAGACCTTTAAGGATGTATTTTCCGCCGTCGGACTATTGTAAGAAAATGAAGCTATCGATGAGGTGCTATTTGCAGGACGTGTTCGAGACCTTCCGCGATTTACGGCCTGCTCTTACAGATAATGAGAAGAATTGGTTTGAGACTCACCCGCAGTTCAAACACATCTTCCACATGCCAAGGGAGCGAAACCACAAGCTTCAGGGAGTTTGGACGCTGCTTCTTCGAACCGCATGCATTGAGAAGGAAAAAGAAGTTTGGTTCGTTGTAAATGGCGTGCCTATCCGGTATGGTTTAAGGGAACACGCCCTGATATCTGGATTGTATTCCCATAACTATCCAAGCGGTTTTGCGGAAAATACATGTGGGAAAATGGCATTCGTGGAGAAGTATTTTAAGGGTTCAACAGTAAGATATCAAGATCTGAAGCCAATGCTAGAGAAGATGAAGCCTTCTCCGAATTCTAATGACAGACTGAGGATGTTGATATTGTACTTTTTAGCTAGCATTATCAAAGGGCAGACGAAGACCGGGAAAAAAGCTAGTTCCGTGGACCCATTCTTGTTGAGAGCCGTGGGTGATATAAATTTGTGTAGGACATTTCCTTGGGGGAGATTGTCCTATGATCACATGTTGGAAGGGATCTCCAAGACAATGACTCATTTCAATGGGGCTGTTCCAGGAATAGAGAAGCAGGGCCAACCATGGCCGATTCCCGGTTTCATTGTACCTCTTGAGGTAATATTTATTTCGATGTCAGGATTTCGTTTTGTCTAAACTTTAAATATTTTACGCTAATTCTAACTGTAAAGCATCGTTTTCTGTGTAGCTCTTAGCTTTCGAAGCTATTCCAGTGTTGGGTGAACGATTTCTCGAACCTTTTCCTAGCGCAGATGAGGAATGTCCGAAGATGTGCAAGTCAATGTTCAAAAAATGCGATATGAAAGGAATTCCTTTCGAGACAATAAGTGCACAACTTGGTAAAACTAAGGTTAGTTATACTTCTGCATATAAGCCTATAAATTTTACTCTAAATTATTTACCCAGTAATCTTTACTCCTTGATTGTATTTGCAGGACATTGATAATATCTTAACTGCAGACGCTAGTGAGAAGCGTCTTCTTGAAAGAATCACAGAACCTGAGGAGGACGTTGATAAGCATTGTGTGGTTGTTGATAGTTGGATGAAGATCGCTAATCAATCGCATGTCGTATTTTTGAAGGATATGTACGACGAAGATGTGGCAAGATTAGCAGACGCTCCTCCTCACAACCCGGAAGCGGTGAACCCTGAAGCGGTGAACCCTGAAGATGTTAACACGCCCTCCCCAAAATTGATAGAGCTTATTCAGAGCATGAAGAAGGACATGGAGGAGCGTATGACGACAATAGAGAAGAAAGTTGATCGGCTGGAGGAAAGGATAGCCCCGATTGAAGCGTATGTGAAGGAGAGAGTTGGTGATAAAGGTGGTGAGGAAAACGTGGCCGAAGACGTGGCCGAAGACGTGGCCGAAGACGTGGCCGGTGGAAGTCGAAACCCTTCACAGGTAAACTTTGCAACAAAAGATGAGAAAATCACATATTTCAGGGAATTTAATATTTGTATTCATTTGTAGGAAGCATCAACAGTCGTTCCACCAATTATCAATAAGCGTACTCGCATTAAGCAATGTTCAAGGAAGAGTGCACATTCAAAACGGGTGAGGGATGCAATTAACATGAAGTTAAAGGAGGGTCGTCTAAAGAGGCAAAAGCTTGAGGAGGGTAGAGAGCGAACAAGGATGTCGACAAGGCTTGCTGACAAGGAAAAGCTATGAAAAGCAAGGAAAACTTGGCTAGTTTGATTTTGTGACTTTGGATTATACCTTGGATTAGACTTTGGATTAGACTTTGACTACGTATTTGTTTCATTTTGTACAACCAGTATTCGTTTTCATTTTGTAAAACTGGTAAAACTAGGAAAAATTAAGCGTTTTCATTTTGTAAAACTGGTAAAATTAGGAAAAACTAAGTTCGTTTTCAGTTTGTAAAACTGGTAAAACTGGGAAAAACTAAGTGCGTTTTCATTTTGTAAAACTGGTAAAACTAGGAAAAACTAAGTATCTCTTTCATTTTGTAAAACTGGTAAAACTGGGAAAAACTAAGTATCTGTTTCATTTTGTAAAACTGTTAAAACTAGGAAAAACTAAGTTAGTTTTCATTTTGTAAAACTGGTAAAACTGGGAAAAACTAAGTATCTGTTTCATTTTGTAAAACTGGTAAAACTAGGAAAAACTAAGTATCTGTTTCATTTTGTAAAACTGTTAAAACTAGGAAAAACTAAGTTAGTTTTCATTTTGTAAAACTGGTAAAACTGGGAAAAACTAAGTATCTGTTTCATTTTGTAAAACTGGTAAAACTAGGAAAAACTAAGTTAGTTTTCATTTTGTAAAACTGGTAAAACTGGGAAAAACTAAGTGCGTTTTCATTCATTTTAAGCGAAACACAAAGAAGGAGTTTGTTGTTCGACACAAAACGAAACACTTGGAACTTGGATAATGTTACATCACATTACATAGCATAATCTTTAAAGAGAGGATCACCACTTATAATTAAATCACTCTGACACAGTCTCATTCAGCTTTGCCATCTTTTCACGCTGGTTTTGTAGCTCATCCCTCATTTGTTTCACCTGAAATTCAAGACTTGACAGAATTCGAAGTTTTTTAGCCTGGTCATCCACCTCCTTCCTTAACCTTGCAAATTCTTCGTCGACAGCACCAAACCAAGGAATGCGCCAGTGGAAACCATCATTCTGCACATGAAGATAGATTGAATAATTTATGAAAAGATTTTCTCGATTTTAAATACACAAATGAGAATGAGAACTCGCCTTATACTTCTCGCAGGTAAAGTATCTGTTCCCCAAGTCTCCTTCGATTTCCGAAATCTCTTGGAAGATTCGTTCCCCACATGGACATCTCTGCGGAACGCCGTATTGACCATCTGCGACGAGAGTTCTCCAGGCCTCCTCCTTCATGGCTTCCTTCATGGAGTAGTAATCTGGGTGCGACTTGTCTAAATTTCTCCAAGCCATCTGTAGATCTGGAGATCTAGGGTTTTGGATGATGGAGCGGATCTGTCTCTCTGAGTGATAGAAATTGAAAATAATTATATTTACTTAAGTCAGATCTGCGAGAATTTGTAGATCTGATACCGGAGATGAGACCTCACCGGAGATCGGATCGAAGGAAGGAAGAAAGAAGAAGAAGAAGAGAGAGATGAGAGAGGAGAGAGGTTCGGAGAGAGTGAAGAGAGAGTGAAGAGGAGAGAGAGAACGAAAATGAGAAAGTTTATGATTTTGTTAAAGTTTATTCAAAATTAGAGTAGCGCCGTCTTTCCACACAAAACACGTGCGTCGCGCCGTCTTTCTCGTCTTTCATTCAAAAGTAGCGCCGTCTTTCATTCAGACAAATACACTTAGTTATACCAAGGTATTAGTTGTACCAACACTGTTAATAGTTATACTTAGGCTGTTTTCAATATTAAGTTAGTATTACTTAATATTGTATGTATTTTTTCTAGTTTTACATAAGATTTTAAGTGATTAATATATGATGTTTATTACTTTATCCATTAATATGTTGAAAAACTTGAGTTTTGCGAATCTCTCATCCGGAATTGCTTGTTCTTAGCAAAGTGACCCTAGAAGTATATGGTGAATATAGAGTGCAATACTTGCAAACAAACTCTTTTCATATAACTTTGTTCTTTTTCCCAAAAATTATATGTAAAGGTTATGGATTTCATAAGTTCTAACAATTCACTTTTCTTATAATTTCAATTTCACCAAAGGTTTAACAGTTTTAAAAGTTGTGAATTTTACTCAGTTTTACTCAGTTTTACTCAGTTTTACTCAGTTTTACTCAGTTTTATAAACACGACTAACTAGTTTTTACAGTTTTTCCGGTTTTACATAGTTATACCAACGTCAAAGCAAGCTAAGTAACAAAGACTGCATAGTTTTACACAACAAAAACCAGTTTTACACCACAAAAACCAGTTTTACACCACAAATTTGGAATCAGGTTGTACTTGGCTGAGAAGGTTGCTCAGGTTGCTCAAACACCTGCCACACGATTCCTTGTCGTTTCCGCCTTTTGTTTTCTGTCCTTGTACGCCGGCATTCTCCAGGACCAAAAAGTCTCTTCGTTCTCTTTCTTCCCTTTTTCGGGATAGGTTGCAATGGTATGATTTTCTTTGCCTTCACGTCTCCAGGTACATCCCATTCGGATTCATGAGGCACGAGAAAAATCGTCCTCCAATACGCCAATTGCCACACCTCATTCAAGTAATATTTTGAGACCAGCTCAACCATTTGCAGAGGATATCGAGAACTATGCACATTGCTGGTGTTGAATTCCATGAAAGCGGTTAGTGCGTGGACACAGGGAATCTTATCAAAATCAAAAACCCTGCAACTGCAACTTTTCCTGATTAAGTCCACCGTCCAATTCTTACTCTCTGGCTCGGCGGTGCCGTCGGATTTCTTAGCTACGACATCATAAAGAAGCTCGAAACTGTTTAACTCCGTCGCATGTAATTTCTCAGCGTCCTTCCACATATCATGCAACATGTTTTCCACCAGAGGTACAAACTTATGCGAATCTGGTCCAGCAGCGGCCTCCTTCCGATGTTCATTAAACCATTTAGAAATTTGTGCAATAATCGCATCAAGCATGGGTATTAAGGCGTATTTCCTTGCAGGCCTAAAAGTACTGTTTAAAGACTCCACACAGTTGCTTGTGTCTAGGTTGTACCTTACTCCCGGAAAATGAACCCTTGCCCAAGTTTCCATCCTATTTTTCGTAGTTTTTACTAGATACGCAGCCGCAGACGGAAATCTCGCTTCAAATTCACTGTAAGCCGCCTCAAACGCCGCCACTGTGTAATGCCTGCTCATCTGCATGAAATAAAATGCGACCACGTCTTTGTTGACATTAAAGGCATGGTCCTTCACATTTTGAGACAAATGCCATACACAATACCCATGATGTGCGCTTGGATACACAGTAGCTACGGCATTGATGAGGCTCTCATTTCTGTCAGTCATAAAAACCAATTCGGACGAGTCTGGTATAACAGAATTCAGCAACACGAAAAACCAATTCCAGCTATCATTGTTCTCACTATCAAGTACAGTAAACGCTAGGGGATAGTTGTGCCTATTAGGATCTTGAGCTGAAGCAAAGACTAGCACACCACGATACCCGTTCTTCAGATGCGTTGCATCCACAGTTATCACCTTCCTCATACATTGAAACCCTTCAATGGTAGCTCCCAAAGCGATGAATAGGTACAAGAATTTTCCGTCTCCATCCAATTTCAGACTTGTCTTTGTACCTTCGTTCACCTTCTCTAGCATATGCAAATAACAATACAATTTCTTGTAGCTCTCTCCTGGATCACCACGCAGATCATAAGCATGCCGATTTTTCCCTCTCAACGCCCTGGAGTAGGATATCTTCACACCAAATCTGGTGTGAACAAGCTTCTGGATAGTTCCAGGATTTGGCGTCTCCATTGATCCTGGATAATCTCCATGCAACAAACCTGCAACTAAATCTGGAGTGCCTTTCCTCTTCTTTACTGTACTCTGAGTAGCCCGGGAGCATGTATGCATCTTGTTGTGCGTTCTAATTGAGAAAGAAAACCGTGTATTTAGTACCTTTGCAGCTCGTAATTTCCAGTCACAGCTTTTATGTCGACATTTCACCACATATCTTTCCTTATCTGATTTCACTAGCACAAAACCAAAAGAGTTCTCAAATGCAGCTTTATCCACCATTCTCTGCACTGCCTTCTTATTTGGAAACTCTTGAAGTAAACTGACATTCAAACCATCTTCCCATGGCTCAGTATACGAACTAGATTGTACAACAGGTGGTTCATCATATTCGTTGTGCCTATATTCGCCTCTAACATCATCCTCATCCATCGCCTCCTCTTCTTTTTCTGCTTCCTTTTCATGTTCTGCATCTTCTTCTTTTTCTGCATCCTCTTCTTTTTCTGCCTCCTCTTCTTGTTCTGCTTCTTCGTTGTCTACATATAGAGTCAGGGCATTACCTCCAATTTCATCATTATAGTTCATACCAAAAGAGCTTTCCTTCTCCGCTCGAGATACTTGCGCCGTGGGCTGTGTTGAGGAAGTCGTGGCCTCTACATGCAACATACATCTACAGCCTTGGTTATCAACTGTTTTTAGATAGATCATGAGATCGTCATCATCAGCAACGGTCATATATTCGTCGCATCTCACAATCAGCGGAATGTATCTCAATTTCAATTCCACCGTTTTTTCATCCCACCCAAACTTCTTGCATATCAAAGCTTTTACCATCAGTAGTGTTATCTCCTTCGTTGATGTCTTCACCAATAAACTGTACAAGACACCTTCGCATTTGAAATGTATGCTGACGTCTTCACCCATCATATCCTACCAAAACAAAGTCAAAACTCAATCATTATTAATAGTTTTACACAGTTATGCATTTTTACATCAAACAAGTTATACCAGTTATACCAGTTATACTAGTCCTACCAAGTTTCGCGATTTTTGGCTTAACAAAGTTATACCAGTTATACCAGTTATACTAGTTATACCAGTTATACTAGTTCTACCAAGTTTCGCGATTTTGGGCTTAACAAAGTTATACTTAGTTTACCTAGTTATACTATCACAATTAGTTATACGAGTTATACTCAGTTGTACTATCGGCGGAGATCCAAAAACTACCTCACTCTTCTACTTACGGTTCACTTCGATTCAAGGCCTGGCAGGCCTCCATTACGTTCTTTGCTAATGCAGAATACTAATCGACCGACCCACAAAGCATTGTTAAACACCCAATTCTCTGATTTATTCAAGAGAAAAAACGAATTCCAACTATGGACAGACCTGAGTTTCGGCTGCGATTTGCGACGACGATGGTACCCAAGCAACGAGATTATGATGGAGAGGGAAGAGAAGGAGCTTCGGACGACCAAGATAAGCTTCAGAGAGCTCGATCTAGAAGATGGAGGAGAGCCCGAGGAGAGAGAGTAAAGGAGAGAGGAGAGGAGAGAGAGAGAGGAGAGAGAGAGAGAGTAAAGGCGGGAGGAAAGAGAGAGAAACCAGTTGAGCGTTCTCAGAATTCAGAATCCGACGCCAAACGCTAAACGCCAACTTGTTTTCTATTTCCATTTTCGAGCAGTAATTCATTAAGGCTATTTCCGTAATTGACCAGGAGGGAGGGATACAAAAGATTAATTTGGGATATTTGTGATTGTGTTAAGAGATGGAGGGATAGGAGAGATGATGCCTCAATAAAAACAAGTACAAATACAAAAAATTTCTCTCGTAAACTAAAATCAGAAAAAGGCCTTGTGGTTGGAACTCTAATCTGACAACATTATTATGTGAAAACAAATAATCATACAAACAGAGATCTCTCTAAAGAGCTAAGTGCTCTATGAAGAATCAATTTACCTGAATCAGGCAAAGCATAATAAGCCAAACTCAAGTTTTGTGTGTTGTCTTTTCAAGCTACGTTTGAGTCACCATTGAGATCTTGGAAGAAGGATTTGACTGTTTCATAAGTGGACCAGCAGATCGCAGCTGCTGGAGCATGGAAGAGCATTCTTGGTAGCCATCCTCTTGCAAGTCCTCTATAACCATCTTTCTTCACTATTGTACGAAACACATCGCTTATCGAACCGCTCTTGAACCGGTCACAACCACACACACCCTGATACATCACCAAAGATCAAAGCCTAGGTTCAGTAAAAAAGATCAAAGCCTACCAAGACTTCCATGATCACAAAGCTTGGATTCTGACAATGCTTTATGCAAACCACATTTACCTATAAAGACCATATTGTACCTATTCAGAGACAGAGCGGTTTTAGAGAACAAAAGGTTTCAAATTTTACCTGACATTGCAATTGGGTCTTGACAACGTCAAGCGGAGTAGTCACAGCAGCTGCCAAGCCACCAGCGGCAGCTCCTGCAGTAGCATAAATCAACCAACCTTCCTCCTCGTCGCCTCCGCCGCCGACATGCTCCGGCGATATCTCCCTCAATGCCCTCTTAACCGCCTCGTACGTGGCGAAATGAACAGCCGTGAACGGAGCATTCATCAGCACCGTCGTTCTATAAGAAGCGTAGAAAGCACCAAACCCTTCCTCTCGCGTTACTCTCCTAATACAATCCCAAACTCCTTTGTAAGTCCCGTTCCCAATCTGCAGTCTCTGCTTAACCATATCCATCGGAGTAAAAACGGCGTCGCTCGATATGGTTGCGAATACGCCGGAGATAGCGTGCGCGGCGGAGTTGTTAGGGTTTCCGCCGGATAAATACTTCTTGGAGACTTCGTAGAAGGAGAAGTAAACGGCGTGAGCTGGTCCTGCGCCGAGTCCCATCGCCCATATGCCTCGATACAGAGCCGAGGGACCGTCTGTTTTGATAATTGATCGGAAAGCTTGGCTGATTCCGACGGGTTTGATCGGGCATGAACGGAGAGCTTGCATATGGGTCTTGACGGTATCGACTGGGAACATCGCCATGTGTTCGACTGAGCCAGCAATCGAGCCGGCGACCATGAGCTGCCAGAATCGGAGTCCGTTGGTTTGAGCGGGAACGACAATCGCCGGATGAAAATCCGGTGGTTGAGGGATTGGACGGAGATCGGATTCCGGGAATTTGGATGCAGTTGTGGCGGCTTCTGTCGCCATTGTTAGAAATCTGAGAGAAGCTTTCTTGGGGTTTTAGAGAGGAGGAGACAGAGAGGAATATAGGCGGAGAGAGGGTTGTTAAATTAGGGTTCCGAGATGCTTGGAGAGCAATACCAAATCTGGAGATTTCAGTGTGAAATCTCCGACAAGAAAGAGGAAGCGGCGTTTAAACTATAACTGGGCTTTACATCTTTGTTTTCCCCTAAGTATATAGTTTTGTCTTAATTTCCTTTTATCACGGAGTTCTTTATCACGTTTGCCAAATTAAAAAAAAAAAAAGAACGCAAAAAAAACAAATATTTTTGGGGGACTTTTATTACAAACTACAATCTTTATAGCGAAGCTTTTTACAAAGTTGGCTGACAACAAAATATGTGTCACAAACTCACACAAGTCACATGTATATTCGGATTTCTAGAGCAAGTAATACTTTTTTTTCACATGTATTAATGTATAGAACGACTACAAAATTCTAACGTTTTTTTATAAATAATAATAATTGTTTTAAGTTTATGTGCCTTTGTTCCTTAAACCTTTATTGGTATACTAGATTAGGCACTGCATATACGCAGATTTATTTTAATTTTTTTGAAATAAATCACGGAAAAATATCAAATAAATTTGATCATTTTTAAAAATAAATAGAATAATATTAAAACCTGATAATAAATCGCTAAATAAAATAAGATTGGTAATTAATCTTCTTACATTTTTACTATAATTGACATTTTTTTTGAATTAATGATATGAAAAATAAATTAATTTGTTTTTCTTTATTTTTACCTAAAATAGAAAGACTTACATGCATGTGTCTAAATCTGATCAACTGATTAATTCATGAAACTTTTATTATTCCACTAGATTTTTAATCTGCGCGTACTGTATTAATAATTTTATATCATCCACTAATAACTTTAAAATTATAAAATCATATGGATGTACAAAAACAAATTATGTGTAAAAATGTATTTTAAAAAATAATTTGCTATTTTCTGCTATTTGTATTTGTTTACAAAATTATAGATTTTAATAAGTAAAATAATAATAAACCTATTAAAAAGAAGAAAATGTAGGTTACATTTGCATTTAACCTTAATTTATATATTATTATTGCAAATATCCCTTGATTTTACCTAATTAAAATACTAATTTTACATAAGAATTTGTATGAACCTCAAACATGTTAGAAAATTCTGATAGTTGATTTCATAGTTGTTAACTAAGTGCAAACAAATTAGTATACCTCTAGCATAGCATGCTGATTTAAAATCTGGATATATTGTTATTCTGTGTTACAATTTTGTCAAAACTTCATGGTCGTTTTAGTTTAGTGATTAAAATCCTTAGATATCTTCGTCTGATAGAACTCAACATAAGATATCTTCGATATATTTATAATTTTATATATTCTGTTCATTGCTTCATAAAATTCGAGATAAGAACATATCTTAAAAGTTTCTCTTTCAATAGCATAATGACATGTTCAGAGTGAACCAATATTGTTTTTAAGTGAATTGAGTTAGAAACTTGTGAGAAATAACTTTATAGTTTATTTTGTTGTTACTGACCAATAAAATTTTATTATTGTAGACAACACCAGCGTTTTTGCTTTGCTTGATAATAACCTATTCGATTAGTTTGCATCGTTGTTTATGACCAAGAAAAAATTAATCTTTTAGACTAAATAAACTATGATTTGCTTCAAAACAGCATATTCGGTTATTTTCTATGAAGGATATGATTATAGTTGATTAAAAAAATTAGTAATAATTCTTTAAACATAAGACTTTCCTTAGACTAAATTTTGAGTGAATTTCTTTTTATATGTTAATTTTTTGTTAGTTTATATCTTTTGATACTCTAGCAGTATCACTCTTTTTAAAAATAACAATCTCTATCACTTTAAAATGACTAACTCTGGTGACAAATTTTGAATAGAATTCTAGGTTTATAGAACATAATTCGAAGAGAAGCTAAATCACGCGCATCATTGTCCTTTAATTTCTTTTTCGTTCTTGTTCTTATTCTTATATTTTTTTTTCTCGCTATTTTCTGCTTTGATTTTTTATTTGTTCATAATCAGTAGCTTCTTTTTATTTACTTTTATTCTTATTCGTTTTTTTCTTCATCTACACTCATCTTCTACTTTACTCTTTTTCGTCTTCGCTCGTCTTGCTTCCTCTTTTTCGTTCTTGTTTGGTTTATTCTCTTTCTTTCTTCTTTGATTTCTTATTTTTCATTTTCATCTTTGTGGTTTCTTATTAGGTGTTTCCGTCTTCATTTTTGTTCTTCTTTGGATTCTATTTTTTTTTGTCTTTTATTTTCTATGTTGTTCGTTTTCATCTTCTTACTGTTCTTCTTCCATATCTTCTTCATATGTCATTTTGGAGTATGAGTTTGTGATTCAGCGATTTTCCTCAACATAATTGTGGCAAACGAATACCCTTCATTTGAACTCTTTTAAGGTGCAACGAAGATTAATACTCTGGACCCAATAGTTTTATTTCTACTCCTCTCTACCCTTAGAGTTTTGGGCATTTGTAGAAGGCCCGCAATCTCTTTCTATTTTAATATTATGATTTACATTAAGATAAAATCCTCCTTAAGGCTGTGAAAGATGCCCATGAATTAGTATACCCGAAGTTCAGCTAAGAATGCAGCCTTTCTTTACCCTCTTTGTTTGGCATCCATTATAATATAAAACACAAACTCTTGTTTTGATGATGCAACTTGGAATGTTTACACAAATATGATATGATATAAATTTTCAAATCTCCACTGAACTCTCCTATGCTTCATAGCAGTGCAAGCATACTATTTACTTCTTCGGCCATTATTGTGGAAGCTCTTGTGATGAATAAAGCGTTATCTAGTTTGCTAGACACATATTTTTCTTCTCTCAATGTAATTTAGGACTCACAAAGCTTGATCTCTCTTATCATCTCAAAGGGAACTACACATGAACTCAAATGTTTTCTACGCGACATTAGCCTTCTTTGTTATTCTTTTGTTTCTATCTCTTTTTAATTTATACCTAGATTATGTAATGTTAAGGTCGACTCTCTTGCAAAGTTAGTTATGTTTGCTTTGAACAATTATCCAGTTATTAGGATATAGCTTTTTGTTTTTTGTTTTTTGTTTTTTTAAGTTGGCAAAAAAAACTCACCTCATGGTTTATATAAGTTTTCATAATTAATTATGTGGTTCCAAAATGTTTTTGTATGAATCTTTCAAATCTAGTTACTAAATTGAACTTAAGTTTTAACAAAAATTAATATTAAATTATATTTTTTTGCTATTAGAAAAAATAATTTCTTTATTTTATAAACTATTTAATACGAATAATATATAGTACTTTTGAATTAGGAAACTTTCTTAAAATATAAAAAAGATGAAGTATAACGCCCTGACCGCCCATCCCGGTGAGTCACCCACGCCCTCTCTCGGCCCGTGGGCCCCACCCTTGTCCGACGGCCGGTGCGCTATTTTTGAGAGGCTCTACCGATTTATTTACTATCCCTGCAATCAACACCCGACCCTTTCCCGTGTTTTGACCTCGCTCACACGGTTCCGCAGACCACTTCCCGGAAGGTCACCCATCCTTCCACTACTCCAACTCAAGCACGCTTAACTCTGGAGTTACTTATGGGCCTTTGACCGAAAAGGTAAGTGCACTTTGTTGACATAGGTAGCCAAATTAATTCTCTTAAGCCTCTCCTCATTTATCACAAACCGGGATGTTACAAGTCACCCCCACTCACTGCGCAACGTCGTCGTTGCGCACCTGGATCGTCACCCCCTGACGGTGTGAGTCAAGGCCATTCCACTTGACTCCACACTCTCGTCTGGGTTTGGCTCTGATACCAAATTATAACGCCCGGACCGCCCATCCCGGTGAGTCACCCACGCCCTCTCTCGGCCCGTGGGCCCCACCCTTTTCCGACGGCCGGTGCGCTATTTTTGAGAGGCTCTACCGATTTATTTACTATCCCTGCAATCAACACCCAATCAACACCCGACCCTTTCCCGTGTTTTGACCTCACTCACACGGTTCCGCAGACCACTTCCCGGAAGGTCACCCATCCTTCCACTACTCCAACTCAAGCACGCTTAACTCTGGAGTTACTTATGGGCCTTTGACCGAAAAGTTAAGTGCACTTTGTTGACATAGGTAGCCAAATCAATTCTCTTAAGCCTCTCCTCATTTATCACAAACCGGGATGTTACATGTGGAATGATACTATTGATTGTTTAAAATTTGAAAAATTACTTAATCTTGGAGATGATTATGTGGACCAATAAAATCGAGTTTTTAAATCATATGTGGAATGAAAAAAGATGTGGAATGATACTACTGGTTGTTTAAAATTTGTAAAATTATGGAAATGCTTATGTGGACCAATAAAATCGCATAACATATTCTCTTTTAATTTCCATTATTGTAAAAAGATATTCAATTTTTTTTTTTATCACATATATGATACCATGGCTAGATTTATGTCTGGGACTTTCTCCCAAAACCCGAACCCGACCCAAAAACCCTAACCAAAATTTGAAAAAACATAAATTTTTTATATATATTTAAACCCGAAAACCCGAGTTTCGATGGATAACAAACCATTTTACATTTAATTTTCATCAAGAATAACAAATAGCTTAATCAATAAAACTTTCACTTGTGAAAGTAGTATGTATAATATTATATATATATATATATATATATATCATGAAACACTACACGTTAAATTAGGTCTTGGATTTTCACCAAAACCCGAATTGTAAACGTCTTTTCCATTTAAATTAAGTATTCTAATTATCATTATGTGTGAAACAACCAAGCCTTTTTTTTTTATAATTATCAATGCGGAAACTCTCAAGAAGAAATCAATAATATTAAATAATAAATAATTCAGTACAACCAAAAGCCATAAACCAATAACCAATAAAGAATAAACTCTAGCAACCTAAACACCAGGTTTGCTACATTATTAAGATAAAACTAACACCCTAAAAACGAATTCCTTGCTAGCCACAACAAGATGAACATAATCAAGTTCCTAGTCTCATCATCCTCTTCTCTCGGTCTCTTTTTGCGGAAGAACATTGCCGTTACCTGCATCACATTGGAATAGAGATGCGTAAGTATTATCATAAATACTTAGTGAGTGGATCATCCTGCCTACAGGCCAAGTACGTCAAACACTAGACAATACATCAACAATAACACCAACGAAAAATAATAAGCAACAACAGAAACCACCACGTTGGGAACAACCCACGTTCCTGACTGCCCAGCCTAGTGTCGATCGACACTTCAAAGAGTGTCGGTCGACGCTAGCCTCCTGAGTGTCGATCGGCACCCAACGAGTGTCGATCGACACCAGCTCGACGCCCAGACACCAGAAGCTACGAAACAGCACATAAGATTCCACAAACACACAATCAAAGGGTTTTCAACGCCCCAATACATTCAAAACACGATTTTTAGTATGAACAACTCAAGAGCACAATAACAAAACTCAAACTTAAGAAATCTCTAGTGATAAACGGACCTACAGTCACGCACTCACCTTGAAAAGGATTGAAAGGAAGGAATAGAAGATGAACAACAACCCAAAGCCTCAGATCAAGCCTCCAAACTTCACAAAACTCCAAAAATCGACTCTGAAAAGTGTCTCCTCGAAAACTGAGCCTTTTCACGCGGCCACAGGGTTTTAATCGCGACTTAGGGCTTCCAAACCCTTAACCGGACCAAAACCAGCCGACTTAAATCGAACCGGTCGATTTTTCAATAACCGGTGTCGATCGACACCCTTCCTTGGTGTCGGTCGACACCCATCGACCAAAACCAAACCAACCACAAATCAAACGTGCAATCGACTTAAACCGGAATTGATTTCTCAAACCGGTGTCGATCGACACACCCCTTAGGTGTGGATCGACACTAAGCATTTAGGTGCTTTTTACACATTTTCTTCGAGATGATTGAACCTTAAACCAATTGTACAACAATCAAACAAGAACATGTACAATCAATCCTCAATTCACACCTCAAAGAGCGTAGGTAATCTACTCCCGAATCCCTAATGTCGTCCGATACCACTTCCAAAACAACTTTCTGGTTCACGGATGTTACAATTCTCCCCCACTAAACTGGATTCGTCCTCGAATCCCAACACAATCGTCTCTCCAAGACCTCAAAACTCACATTTTCGTCCTATGTTATACGCATGTTTCAAGACATTATTACTCCTCAATACCGTGACCCACCGTCACAACATCCATACTGCGACCCACCGTCACAATATCCAAACCGTGACCCATCATCACAAAACCACTTATACTGAGGTAGCGACCCCCAAATATAAGTCTGCTGGGCACCCACCGTCCCAAATGTAGACCCACCGTCTACTCTAAAGACCCACCGTCTCTAGATGTATCGAGTAATAATTCTGAAACGAGTATAATCATTTGACCAAAAATTTTCATTGACCCCACCGGCCAAAGAAACTTGTAACATCCAAACAATAAACCAAAATATGAGACAAAACTCCATCTCATATAACTCCAAAAAATGTATATCGTACAACGAAAACGAAAATACATAAATCCAGAAACAACAACACCAACAACCAGACTAGAACCACAAAGATGAAGAAACTCACTCCTCAGCCTGCTTGTCGAACCACTTTCCGAACTTCAGCTTCATCTTTGCCTCTGGCTCCCAAGTCTGCTCCTCTGTGCCACTACAGTCCCACAAGACCCTCAACAATGACACCCTCTTGTTCCGCAGAACCTTGACTCTCCTCTCAAGAATCCTCACAGGAACTGCCGGAACTGTCATATCTGGCTGAAGATCCTCTGGGATCTCAGCCACTAACTCCTCTGAAGGATGCAAACACCTCCTCAACATAGAAACATGAAACACCTTGTGAAAGGCGCTCATAATTGGTGGCAACTCCAACCGATAAGCCACTGGTCCAACTCGCTCCACCACTGGAAACGGGCCCATAAAACGCGGACTGAGCTTGTTCTCTGCTATGGACCTGTTAGGGCCCCTCAACATAGCCATCTTGAGATAAACTCTATCTCCCACCTGAAACTCAAGCTCACGTCGCCGCCTATCTGCATAACTCCTCTGTCTATCCTGAGCCTCCTTCATGTTCAATCTCAAGACACGGATCTTCTCTGTCGTCCCCTGAACAAAAGTAGCTCCAAACATGCTGCGCTCCCCCACTTGGGTCCAGCATAACGGTGTCCTGCATGGCCTCCCATACAAAGCCTCAAATGGAGCCATGCCAATACTAGACTGAAAACTGTTGTTATAGGCAAACTCTGCCAAACACAGATGATCAGCCCAATGACCACCCCAATCCAGCACACACATCCTCAGCAAATCCTCCAAAGTCTGAATAGTCCTCTCTGACTGCCCATCTGTCTGCGGATGATACGATGTACTCATATGCACTTTGGTGCCCATCTCAGTCTGAAATGCCCTCCAAAACTCTGAGGCAAACCTCGGATCTATATCTGATACAATACTGGCTGGCACTCCATGCAGCCTCACAATCTCTCGCACAAACTTCCTAGCCAAGACAGCCGCTCCATCTGTCTTCTTGATGGCCAAGAAACGTGCTGACTTGGTCAAGCGATCCACAATGACCCAAATAGCATCAAATGTCCGTGAGATAGGCAATCCCACAACAAAATCCATAGTGATCATATCCCACTTCCACTCTGGAATGGGAAAACTCTGCAAAAGACCACTAGGCACCTGATGCTCTGCCTTGACCAAAGAACAAGTGTTGCACCTCTCAACCCAATCTGCCACATCTCTCTTCATCCCGACCCAATGATAATACCGTTTGAGGTCACGGTACATCTTGGTCGCACCCGGATGAATCGAAAACTTGCTCGAATGAGCCTCTCTCAAAACCTCCAGTCTCAACTCCACATCCTTGGGCATACAAACTCGCCCACGAACCAAGATAGTCCCATTCGATGAGACCTGATACTCAGAACCAGCCGCCTGCGAAGCATCAACCAAACTCTGATCACTCTGCTGAGCCACTCTGATCCTACTGAGTAAATCTGCCTGATCAGCCGCCTCCAAACCCAAGGGCTCCTCTGAAATGGCACAAAGCCGCAATGTACTAATCTCGCTGACCAAAGCCTCCACATCCTGCTCTCTAGCCGAATCAACCCTCCGTCGACTCAAAGCATCTGCCACCAAGTTGGCCTTGCCCGGATGATAAACAATATCCAGGTCATAGTCTGCCAGAAACTCCACCCAACGCGTCTGCCTCGCATTCAGCAAAGGCTGAGTAAAGATATGCTGTAGACTCTTGTGATCTGTGAAAATCTGCACTCTACCACCATAAAGATAAGACCTCCAAATCTTGAGTGCAAAAACCACTGCTCCCAACTCAAGGTCATGTGTAGGACGGTTGCGCTCACTGCCCTGCAACTGCCTCGAAGCATAGGCAATCACTCTGCCCTCCTGCATCAAAACACAACCAAGTCTTGCTCCTGAAGCATCTGTGTACACTACATATGGCTTCCCCGGATCGGGTAATGCCAACACTGGTGTACTAGTCAACATCTCCTTGAGCTTCTCAAAGCTCTCCTCGCACTCCTGCGACCACACAAACGGCACATCCTTGCCTGTCAGCCTCGTCATCGGCTGAGACATACTCGTAAACCCCTTGACGAACCTCCTGTAGTAGCCTGCTAAACCCATAAAACTCCTGATCTCGGTAGCACTACTCGGTCTAGGCCAATCTCTGATGGCCTCAATCTTAGCCAGATCCACAGACACTCCCTCTGCAGAAACAATATGGCCAAGAAATCCCATCTCTCTGCCAAAAGCTGCACTTGCTCAACTTAGCAAACAGCTTCTGCTCTCGAAGCTTCTCCAAAACAAGCCTCAAGTGAGTCGCATGCTCCTCTGGACTCCTAGAATATACCAAGATGTCGTCAATGAAAATGATAACGAACACGTCCAAAAACTCCCTGAACACGTCGTTCATCAATCTCATAAAAGCTGCCGGCGCATTAGTCAAACCAAAAGGCATGACCACAAACTCGAAATGCCCATACCTCGTCCGAAAAGCCGTCTTCCGAACATCTGTCTCATCTATCGGAATCTGGTGATATCCCGATGCCAAGTCAATCTTGGAGAACCAAGTAGCACCTCTCAACTGATCCAACAACTCATCAATCCTCAGAAGTGGGTACTTGTTCTTCACTGTGACTCGGTTAAGTCCCCGGTAATTAATGCACAACCGAAAACTGCCATCCTTCTTCTTCACAAACAACACTGGCGCTCCCCACGGCGAAACACTCGGTCTGATGAACCCTTTACTCAAAAGGTCCTCTATCTGCTTCTTCAGCTCTGCCAACTCTGCTGGCGCTATTCTGTAAGGTGTCTTCGATATCGGAGCTGTCCCGGGCTCTAACTCAATCGTGAAAGGATCTGACCGAGATGGTGGCAATCCCTTCAACGACCGAAACACAACCTCAAAATCCCGAACAACCTGAATATCCTGCAAAACCACCTCACCACTGGACTCTGTCATAGTAATCGTCGCCAAATAGGCTTCACAGCCCCGCTCTAACAACTGCTCTGCCTGAATAGCTGAGATCACTATACTCCCTGAAGTCGGTCTCACTCCCTGATAAACCAACTTCCCTGCATCCTGCTCAAACACCACTCTACCTCTGTAGCAATCCAGATGAACCCGGTATAAGGATAACCAGTCCATTCCCAAAATCACGTCATACAACTCCACTGGACTGATGACCAAATCTGCTGGCATAGACTGCCCCGCAATCTGCACATCCACTGCTCTAGCTCTGCCCGAAGTAGCCAGAAAACCACCACCGGCCACCTTGACAAAGCCTGAAGCCTTGCCATCGCTACTCCGAATACCGCTACTCTCAGCTCTCTGCGGAGTAATGAAGCAGTTAGATGCTCCCGAGTCAAACAGAATGTGAGACTCAAATCCGCCAACTAACAAGGTCCCTACACAATTCCACAAGTGTTGAGAACCCCTACACTCTATCACAGTAAAATAAAGGAAACAGACAACACCAAAATTCTACCATTAAGAATTTACAAGTCTGAGTCAAAGATTTTACCTGTGATCTGGTTTGGCCCAACTCTGCCGGAGTGTAAACACGCGGCGCTCCACCTGACTGCAACGCTGCAATCTGAGCTGCTGACTGGATAGCCAACGGCTGCACCACTGCCACTGACCTCTGCTGTAACTTGGGACACATCGGCCTGATATGCCCCGGCTCCCTGCAATAGAAGCACACTGACGACTCTCTGGATCCCGCCCTCTTGGGGCAAGCAGCAACTCTGTGATCCAAACTCCCACAGCCAAAGTAACCACCCGCACTCTGGCTACTAGCAGATATCTCCTCTGCTCTCCTCTTCTGGCCCTGCACAGGCTTGCCGCCCTGATATATCCATATTTTGCATGATTTTACTTAGTATATATCTATGTTTTCAAGTATTTTCAATAAGGTTTTATGCCTTTAGAGGTAGTTTTCTTGTATTTGTTGGTTTTGGAGTCTTAACAGGTTAAAACATCAAAAAGGATTCAAAAAGGAGCAAAAGAGCCTCAAACCATGATCCATGCAAGTTTCCAAGTCAAGAGCATCAATATAACTCCATTTGTCCGATTCTCGTATTCGGACTGAACCGGAGCATCCGAAAGATGACCGCGGCAAGGGGTCTTCCCGACGTCCAAAAATCATGATCTTGGTCTTGCTGGATAGATAATTGAGTCACGGCGAAGTACGTCAAACTCTAGACAATACATTAACAATAACACCAACGAAAAATAATAAGCAACAACATAAACCACCACGTCGGGAACAACCCACGTTCCTGACTGCCCAGCCTAGTGTCGATCGACACTTCAAAGAGTGTCGGTCGACGCTAGCCTCCTGAGTGTCGATCGGCACCCAACGAGTGTCGATCGACACCAGCTCGACGCCCAGACACTAGAAGGTACGAAACAGCACATAAGATTCCACAAACACACAATCAAAGGGTTTTCAACGCCCCAATACATTCAAAACACGATTTTTAGTATGAACAACTCAAGAGCACAATAACAAAACTCAAACTTAAGGAATCTCTAGTGATAAACGGACCTACAGTCACGCACTCACCTTGAAAAGGATTGAAAGGAAGGAATAAAAGATGAACAACAACCCAAAGCCTCAGATCAAGCCTCCAAACTTCACAAAACTCCAAAAATCGCCTCTGAAAAGTGTCTCCTCGAAAACTGAGCCTTAACCGGACCAAAACCAGCCGACTTAAATCGAACCGGTCGATTTCTCAATAACCGGTGTCGATCGACACCCTTCCTTGGTGTCGGTCGACACCCATCAACCAAAACCAAACCAACCAAAAGAAAAATGAAAAATGGCAATTACATTTCACCTAGTATATCTAAAACCCATTTCAGTATACATATTTTTAAAAACATATTATAAACATATTGTAACATCCGCGAACCAGAAAGTTGTTTTGGAAGTGGTATCGGACGACATTAGGGGTTCGGGAGTGGATTACATATGCTCATTGAGGTGTGAATTGAGGATTGATTGTACATGTTCTTGTTTGATTGTTGTGTAGTCGGTCTAAGGTTCGATCATCGCCATGAAAAGTGTGTAAAAAGCTCTTGAGTACCTAGTGTCGATCGACACCTAAGTGGTGTGTAGATCGACACCGGTTATCAGGTTCGATTCCGGTTTAAGTCGATTGCGCGTTGTTTTTGTGGTTTGAGTTGGTATGGTCGATGGGTGTCGACCGACACCAAGGAAGGGTGGTGATCAACACCGGTTATTGTGAAATCGACCGGTTTGATTTAAGTCGGCTGGTTTTGGCTGGTTTGGGCGAGGGAAGCCCTAGACTCGCGATAAAACACTGTAGCCGCGTGAGAAAAGTCACTTTTCGAGTTTTTCACTTTCAGAGCAAGAGGGAGGCGATTTTGGGAGAGAAATCTGAGTTTCTGGGTTAGCTCTGTTGCTGTTCTTTACCGTTCATCTCCTTTCCTTCCTTTCAATCCGTTTCAAGGTGAGTGCGTGACTGTAGGTCCGTTTATCACTAGAGATTCCTTGGGTTTGAGTTTGTTATTGTGTTACTGAGTTGTTCTTATGGGAAATCGTGTTTTGAGATGTATTGGGGGCGTTGAAAACCCTTGATTGTGTGTTTTGAGATTCCTTATGCGCTGTTTTGTAGCTTCTGGTGTCTAGGCGTCGAGCTGGTGTCGACCGACACTCGATGGGTGTCGATCGACACTCAGAAGGCTGGCGTCGATCGACACTCTTGAGGTGTCGGTCGACACTGACCTGGGGTGTCAGGAAACGTGGGTTTTTCCTGACCTGGAGGTTTCTGTTGTTGATTATTGTTCTTGTTGTTGATTATTGTTGATGTATTGTCTAGTGTTTGACGTACTTGGCCTGTAGGCAGGATGATCCACTCACTAAGTATTTATGATAATACTTACGCATCTCTATTCCAATGTGATGCAGGTAACAACAATGTTCTTCCGCGGAAAGAGACCGAGAGAAGAGGATGATGAGACTAGGAATTTGAAATGGGATCCGTGTGTTATCCATTCTCAATTGGGTGGGTTATTCCCGAGTTAATGAGTTAACTCAACCGAATTGTATTCCTGTATCGAAACAGAATTCTTTCATTAATTCAGTGACATTCTCCATAAATACATAAGTTTTTTTGTCTTTTTTTTTTTAAATGTACTTCTTAATTAATATTGTAGAGATAGATTCAAGAGATTTCAATTGATAAATTTTTTTTTTAATATTTTTTTATCAAACAAAAAAATTGGAAATTAAACTATATATTTAAAATTAGAATATCGGTCCATTATAAAAAAATCTTTTTAATATTAGTTGTTGGCACTACAAGAAAATTGAGTAAAGATAGCATAAGAAGATAGCGTTTTTACGTTTATGCTATCTTTTGACAGAAAGCTTAGTTTAAGATAGGGTTTTCAAAATACAAATGCTATTTTTGTTAGTTGGATTCTCTGCTTAGTAACGCTTTATCTTAGATAGCACGTGCAAAATTAGAAACGCTATGATTAGTTTAGGTAGAAAAATTATTTCATTGATTCCAGATAAGAAACTTATGATTTAGAATCCACCACGTGTCTTTCCATATCGATTCACCTTCTACGAAAAAGAAAGACAAAAACAAAAAATTTCATTTTTCGTTTTCGTCTCTCTCTCTCTCTTGTCTCTCTCTTTCTCTCCGATGGAAACGAGGTATCGCCTTCTTGAATCGTTTCCGGCGATCGTCTCCGGCCGACATCTGATCGGAAAGACGGTCTGTGTCTATCTTTCTCGCTCCCTTTTGCATATCTTCCTATCTCCATCACTGTTTGTCTGTCTCTCGATCTTTATCTCTCTCTTTCTCTTTTCCGATCGGAATTCACGATTTGGGCGTGGGCGTTTTCCGATTGAGGATCTATTGTTCTCTTGCTTCTTCTTCGGTTGAGGATCTAAGCTAAGTATCCCTCTTCTCCTTTCTCTTACTTATGGTTTTGCATGTTTGTGATTTCGATTTGGGCGGTGTCTGATTTCGTCTCTTGAGACTTTCAATTGAACATCTATGAAATCAATTGTGTTTTTATCCCCTTTACGCCTTGAAAATAGAACTTCTGCAAAATAACTTGTAAATGAGTTGTGTGTTGATTTCTATATGTTTGGTTGAGATTGTTTTGGGTTGATGTGTTTTCGGTTTGGGAAGATGCAGAGACTGTGAGAAAGAGCTTAATTACTCAATATGTTCTGTAATGGTTTCCGAAAGTGTCTTGTTTCTATATTGTTTTCCGAAAGGTTCTATTGTTCTCTTGCTTGTGTGTAAGTTTATGATTATTTTTGATCTACTTTTACGCTTTTTCATTGATCGTCGAAATTATTGAGCTTACATTGATTTAAGTATAGGTTTTGTGAAGCGCAAATCCATCCGGTGAGAATCATCTCCTATACAGTTTTGTTTAAGTCATTACATTTCATACTTAAATGGGTCTGAGGTCCTTCTAAGATGTACTTTGTTCTCATCTCATTAATATAGCTTTTCATGTCTGAGGATGCTAAGGATTATCAGTCCAAGGATGTTATCAGAGATTCAATACGTTGCCGTTTTCTTGACTTTTATGCCTCTCGTTGGCATAAGGTGCTTCCAAGTGTGTCTCTTGTGCCATTATATCCTACTGTCCTGCTAACAATTGCAGGAATGCTTCAATTTAAGCATTGATGCAAGAGGCATACCGTCTCGGTGCCTTAAGTATAGTCATCAGGTATGCCTGACTTGTCTCATTCTTCTGATCTCACAAGTATTTTCACATCTTCTCTGACTAGCCTTGCAATTGTTTCCGTGATCACTAGTGTTGTTTTGGCACATTTCCTCTTAAACGAAAAGCTTAGGAAAATGGGAGTTTGGGGATGTGTTTGTTCCATTGTGGGCTCTGTTATGATTGTCATCCACGCACCTCGGGAGCAGACTCCTAACTCTGTTGAAGAAATCTGGAAACTCGCTATGCAACCAGGTTGCGCTCTCTGTCTCTTTCTCTTGCACACACACTCATATATCGTGTGTTTGTGTGGGAATAACGTATTTTCCTCTTTGAGACAGCTTTTCTGTTAGGTCTATGGATCATACTGATATGTTTTGAACTGCTCAGGCGCTGAAAAGAATATCGAAAGGGAAAAGTTGGTCTTACTTCCATGTGGGACGAGGATGTCAAAATGGTTGTTCGGTGAAGAAGGAGGAGGCTTGGCGATTGAGGTCTGCTGAGATTGAAGTGTTAGAAATCTGCTGAGATTGTTTATAGAGTTTAGACTAGAAACTAGAGTAGATTAGAAACTATTAGATATGAAAGAAAAAAACTTCTTGTAAACTAATATTATTCATTTATTTATTATTTGTTCTTTTGAATTAAAATATGATTTTTTAGAATTCAGAATTTAAAATCTAAAATTGAAACCCAAATTATTATAAATAATATCATTAATAACAAAATCGAAATGCTATTGAATATTAAACTATAGCATACAAGAAACGCAATCTTAAAAATACAAACTATAACATTTGCACAAAACGCTATCTAAAATGACAGACTTTTTATCGCGGGCGATGATAGAGCGTTTATCTAAACGCTATCGTATTATAAGATAGCGTTTTTCGGGCGCCATTAATACCATTTTTTCCTGTAGTGTGGGGTCGGATTCCACCCCGAGACATCGTCATTTGGATTGGGCAAATGGAGGAAAACCGAGCCGAACCGCACCGAACACGACCGAACCGGGCCAAACCGGGCGTCAACCTGAAGGCCAGCCGGAAACTTCTCGATGGGCCGAACCAACATCCGACTAAGCGATTCGAGCCGAGGCCCATCAAAGACTTTCCTTAAACTGAAGTCGGCGCGAGCCAAAAAGGAAAGTTTACATTTTTGGGTAAAGTCAGTTGTAAAAGTCGGTTCCTATTCTCTTATAAATAGGAACCGATAGTCATTATTTGAGGTATCGCTTTACACATAGAAAAAGGCACACGCCACACATATTGTAGCTCGCATAACAGCTAATCAAATAACCATCATTTGGATCGATCCTTGTGTTTACTTACGAAATTCTCGGCTCTCCCTAAAAACACTAAAAGAATCGTAGTGCAGTTTCGGCTCGCACAATTTGGCGCTAGAAGGAGGGGGAATCGAGACTAGAAAACACAAGGGCTCGACAAGATGACCAACGAAGAATTGAACAGATCCACACCAACCGGTTTGCAGAACGAGGATAACAAGACAACAGTTCAGACGGAAGCAGAAAAGATCGCTGCCCTTCAGAAGCAGACCGAAGAACAAGAGGTTTTGAACAGCTCGTTGACGCAAGAGCTCGCAACCTTGCGAGCCCAACTAAAAGAGAAAGAAGCACGAGGTGTCGCGCGACGTAAAAATTCCCATCCAAAAAATCTGGTTTTCGACTCCCGGGCTGACGAAGTAGATGGAGAAGAAGGGGACGACGTGGAAGAAACCCCGGAACGAGAGGAAACAGAATCCGAATCAGATGGTTCGCCACCGCCACTTCAGAAGAAGAAGCAAAATAAAGTCAAGAGCGCGCCGCCAACCAAACCAATACGAATTGACTTAGAAGATCCGCTCCCCAGCGAAATCACTCCCGAGGCGCTAACCAAAGCCCTGAGGCAGATAATGTTGAAAAGCAAAGGAACTGATAAGGCGACGGGACAGGAAACCGGTGATTCACCAAGCTTAGATCCTGCGGAGCTTGCCGAAGCAGTATCACGTCTCTTGCTGGAAACACGAACCGAAAAGCGATCGCCCCGAGGCGTGAGTACGGCAAGAAAAGGCAAGGGTCAGAACATGAGTCGCGACGAATTGGCCGACAATGAGGCCAAATTACTTCGATCACAGATCCACAGGGCACTCAGCTCGGCACCGGAAATTGCTCAGATATGTGAAGACGCCGAACACACTCCTTTCTCGGCGAAAGTGATGGGCGCCAGAATAATGGATCCCGGGAAACTAAGCATCCAGAAGTACGACGGTTCGACGAACCCGAAAAATCACATCAACGCATTTCGGGTCGCCTTAAGTCGAGCCAAATTCCGAAACACGGAAGAGAAAGATGTCGGCTTCTGCCTCCTATTCGCTGAATACCTGAAGGGTCCGGCTCTGGACTGGTTCCTAAGTCTCGAGCGAAATTCGATTGAAAACTTCCAGCAGTTGACAGCTTCCTTTCTTAAGCAGTACTCCATGTTCATCGAGAAATCTGCCTCGGTGATTAATCTGTGGAACATGTTGCAAGGCGAAGGCGAGTCGCTTCGCAGTTTCATGGATCGCTTTAAAACCACCATGTCGAAAGCCGGGGCGGTCAACGACGAGATCGCCATAGATTCTCTGAAAAAGGGCTTAGGCGTCAAATCGGAATTTCGGAAGGAGCTCGCGTACAACAAACCTAAGTCGATCGCCGATGCCATCCACCGATCTGTCGTGTTCATCGAGGAAGAGGAAGATATGAAGTTGCTAGCCGCCTCGCATCCCACATTGAAGGCAGCCACCAAACAACCGCCTAACCCGCCGATAGCTCATCAACCGTCGAATCAGCATCCCAATCACTTCAACCATCGGCGCGGAAAGAACAGTTACATCCATCACGAAGGGCCGAACTTCTCCGGGTCGCATAACTACCAGATCGGAACGAGCCAACAGACAGGCGGCGCGAGCCAAGCAGGCGCCGGAAGGGGGCGAGGATCGAAAAACTACGTTTGGACAAGGAACCAAAATCCCACGCCACAAGACGAGAAGGTTTATTGCGAATTCCATCAATGCTACGGTCATTCGACAGAGAGATGCCGCCATCTCGGAGCAGAACTCGCAAGAAAACTACTTAGCGGTGAATTGAAAGGCGATCTAAAGCTGGAAGATCTGGAACGTCCCGAGCCAAGAGAACGACCGGAACAATCAGATCGACAACCGAGCCAACCAGCGGATCGACCGAAACGCGGGAGACGCGATGATTCGGACGAACCATCGGGATCGCGACAAAAAATCTACCTCATTTTGGGTGGCTCGCAATACTGTCAGGATACGGTGACGTCGATCAAAGCTTTTCAACGGCGAACCGATGCAGCGGTTAACTGGTATGGACCACCCAAAATCCCAAACGTCGAAATCACTTTCACGGAAAATGAAGTCATCGGGATCGATAGACCGCATGATGATCCGCTCGTAATCATGCTTGCCGTCGGTAATTACGACATAGCTCGGGTCCTGATCGATACAGGAAGCACAGTCGATATAATCTACAAGAGCACGTTGATAAAAATGGGAATCGATCCGAACGACGTAAAGACGACGCCAAAACCATTGACCGGGTTCGGGGGCGAGACGACGATGTCCATGGGAAGTATCATACTCCCAGTCGAAGCTGGAGGGATCACTAAGATGGTGAACTTTTCCGTCTTGGATAATCCTCCAATCTACAATATCATCATGGGCACTCCTTGGATAAATTCGATGCGAGCCGTGCCATCTACTTACCACCTTTGTATCAAGTTTCCCACTCCGACAGGAGTCAAGACCATCCTCGGCTCGCAGAAAGATTCGAGAAACTGTTTCATGACAGAACATAAACTCCGCAACCCGTTACCCAAACCAACTCCAGAGGAGAACCGAAAGAAGGTAAAAACGAACCGAGAGTCAGCGAACGGTTTAGCCAATCTCTTATAGCAATTACAGATCGCCGGCGAGATCGAGCCGCCTAGAAAGAAAGCAGGCAAAAATGAGGATCCCGTCATCGAAGAACCAAGCTGTGAAGCGGTAATATCCGTCTGCATAGACGAGCAGAACCCAGAAAGATGTGTGGAGATCGGAGCGAACCTAAACGAGACAATAAGAGAGGAATTGATCTCCTTTTTGAAAGAAAATGTCAACGCATTCGCTTGGACAGCCGAAGATATGCCGGGGATAGATATCAACATCGCATGCCACGAGCTGAATGTCGACCCAACGTTCAGACCGGTGAAACAGAAGCGAAGAAGATTGGGGCACGAGCGGTTAAAGGCAGTAAACGACGAGGTGGAACGCCTCCTGAAAGTGGGCTCGATCGCCGAGGCAAAATACCCAGAGTGGCTCAAAAAGAAGAACAGAAAATGGCGGGTCTGCATAGATTTCACGGATCTGAATAAGGCATGCCCAAAGGATAGTTTCCCGCTCCCTCATATCGACCGGCTCGTGGAAGCGACGGCGGGAAATGAACTGCTGACCTTCATGGATGCCTTCTCAGGCTATAATCAGATCCGGATGCACCCCGACGACAGAGAAAAGACGGCGTTCCAAACAGAGCGAGGCATCTATTGCTACAAGGTCATGCCGTTCGGACTCAAGAATGCGGGAGCAACATACCAACGGCTCGTAAACAAGATGTTCGCCTCGCAGCTTGGGAAGACGATGGAAGTTTATATCGACGATATGCTGGTGAAATCTCTGAAAAAGGAAGAACATGTGGCGCATCTCCGCGACTGCTTCGAGCAGCTAAACTCACACGATATGAAGCTAAATCCAACGAAGTGTCGGTTCGCTGTAACATCCGGAGAATTCTTGGGATATCTGGTTACCCACAGAGGCATCGAAGCTAACCCGAAGCAGATCCAGGCTCTAATCAGAATGAGGTCGCCGGAGACGAAGAAGGAAATACAACAACTAACCGGACGTGTCGCCGCGCTCAACCGATTCATTTCACGATCCACGGATAAGTGTCTCCCTTTCTACGACACTTTGCGAGGAAACAAGAAGTTCGAGTGGACAGCGAAGTGTGAGGAGGCTTTCCGCGAGCTGAAGTTGTACCTAGCGAACCCACCAATACTGACGAAACCAGAAGAAGGAGAGCCATTATATCTGTACATCGCCGTATCAGTAACAGCAGTCAGTGGGGTCCTGGTTCGCGAAGACCGAGGAATCCAGAAACCCATTTTCTATGTAAGCCAAAGTTTAACTGACGCAGAGACGAGGTACCCCCAGACCGAGAAACTGGCACTAGCAGTCGTAGTGGCGGCCCGCAAATTACGCCCGTATTTCCAGTCTCACACGATCGTAGTTCTAACGGCGCTACCATTAAGAACGATCCTGCACAGCCCGAGCCAATCCGGAAGATTAGCCAAGTGGGCAATCGAGCTGAGCGAATACGATATCGAATATCGAAATCGAACGAGCGCAAAATCACAGGTTTTGGCTGATTTCTTGATCGAGCTGCCAATCGCTGCCAGCGAGGAACCAAACCTCTCCGCTGATTGGCTACTTCACGTTGACGGCTCGTCGTCAAAACAAGGCGCCGGAGTCGGAATTCGACTCACCTCCCCGAAGGGCGAAATCTTGGAACAGTCTCTTCGTCTCAATTTCGGCGCGTCAAACAACGAGGCAGAGTACGAAGCATTAATAGCTGGATTAAAGTTGGCGCTCGGAATTGGAGTTCGAAACATACATGCTTACGGTGATTCCCAGCTCGTCGCGAGCCAATTCACTGGAGAATACGCTACAAAAGACAAAAGAATGGAAGCCTACCTTGAAGTAGTCAAGAATCTAGCCGGACAGTTCGAAAAATTTGCCTTGGAGAAGATTCCGCGTGTAGACAATACTCAGGCCGACGCCTTGGCATCCTTAGCCTCGACCTCCGATCCAGACTTGAAAAGGATAATCCCCGTAGAATTTATCGAACATCCCAGTATCGACATCGACGAGCCCAAAATTCTAATGACCATCATCACAGACGAGCCGAACGATAACGGTATACTTGATGGAGATCAGCCCGCGGATATGGAAATCGAGGAAGATACGGAATACGGTTGCGACAAAGAGTGGCTCGCCCCGATCCGTGTGTATATAGCCGATGGAGAAGTACCAGCAGATAAATGGGCGGCTCGCAAGCTGAAGGCTCACGCAGCGCGATACATTCTGATACGCGACGCTGTATTCCGATGGAGGTTTTCAGGACCGCTGCTCGCGTGCGTAGAAGGAAAGAAGGCGAGAGAGATAATGAAAGAAGTTCATAGTGGATCATGTGGAAATCATTCCGGAGGACGAGCCTTGGCTATCAAAATCAAACGGCACGGCTATTTTTGGCCAACTATGATCAGTGACTGCGAAAAATACTCGCGGAAATGCGAGAAATGCCAGCGTCATGCTCCAACGATACATCAGCCGGCCGAGCTGTTGTCTTCCATCTCCGCACCATACCCATTCATGAGATGGTCGATGGATATTATCGGGCCACTACATAAATCAAAGCAGAAAAGGTTTCTGTTGGTTTTAACCGACTACTTTTCTAAATGGGTCGAGGCTGAATCCTACGCAAGTATAAAAGACGCGCAGGTTGAACAATTCATTTGGAAAAACATCATCTGTCGGCACGGTGTTCCTTATGAAATTGTCACGGACAATGGCTCGCAATTTATATCGGCTCGATTTTAGAACTTCTGCGACAAATGGAAGATCCGCCTTAGCAAGTCAACGCCTCGCTACCCACAAGGGAATGGTCAAGCCGAGGCAACTAACAAGACGATTCTCGATGGGCTTAAAAAACGGCTCGACGCTAAAAAGGGCCGCTGGGCAGACGAACTAGAAGGAGTCCTTTGGTCTCACCGGACAACCCCGAGACGAGCCACCGGCGAAACGCCATTCGCACTTGTCTACGGAATGGAATGTGTCATTCCCCCCGAAGTGCATTTTCCCGGAGTACGCCGATGGTTGTTACCAGAACAAGCAGACTGCAACCATATGATGATGTTGGACGAGCTGGATTTGATCAATGAACGGCGCGACCAAGCACTTATCAGGATCCAAAACTATCAGCAATCCGCGGCTAAGTACTACAACTCTAATGTCCGAACCAGGAGATTCAGAACAGGAGACCTAGTTCTCAGAAAAGTGTTCCAAAACACCGCAGAGAAAAACGCTGGAAAGCTGGGTGCGAATTGGGAAGGTCCTTACAAGATCACCGAAACAGTTCGCCCGGGAGTTTATCGGCTCGAAAACATGGCGGGCGAAGCAATACCGAAGCCATGGAACGTTATGCATCTCAAGAAGTACTATCAATAAGGCGCGAAGCGCCATCACTTAGAACTACGCGTGACTTGATCCCTGCAAGGGGTACGTAGGCAGTTCACCTTTTGGTGGATTCAGTTGCCCCCCACCAAAAAAAGGGGGGGGGGGGGGGTGGGGTACGTGTACACATACACCCCCTATCACTTTTTCATTTGCAACACGGTTCGCCGTTAAACGCATTATGATCGTGCAACGCGGTTTGCCGCTAAAACACACCACTTCCATGTAACACGGTTCGCCGTTAACACATTTTCATTTACTTTGTAACGCGGCTCGCCGCTAAACGCAACGATGAATGAAATTTCCGGATTTCATTACATCAACTTGAAGGCACAATCTGCCACTTTCAGTTCAATTTCCATAGCTCGACAGACGTTCACAAACCATTCCGAGCCGAATGTCGTTGGCCATGACATTCGATTTTAACGATTATCCAAACACTATCTCATAAGCGCGCTATATAAATGTGATCACTTGTCATTGCTCCGACCCGCTACTTACTAATAGATAAGGAAACGGCAAAAACTGGAGCAAGGCAACCAAAACCCAATACGTATAACGCTTCACAGCAACATTGGTTCAATACTTGATGCAATCCGTCACTACTCCGACCCGCGGCTTACTAATTAATAGGTTCGCGGTAAAAATTGGAATTAGTTGACTTAAAACCCGATCCTCAAAAACGCTCCGCAGCAACATCGGTATAATGCCTAAACATAAACTCAGCACGATTCGAGACGACTCTTGTCAAAGCCCAAAGTACACAAAACCCGATCGAATAATCATTAAATATTTATCTCGATTCAATTAATAACAACACCATTGGATAAAGCCATCCAGGCACTAAAGTACGAAAACAGATAAAGCCATCCAGGCATCATTCAAAGAAAAAAAAAAAAAAAGAAGAAAAGAGCTCAAACGGCAAGTTGGCTCGGTCCTAAATCTTCAACAGCAGCCTCGACATCCGTAGGCTCCGGTGCACCAGTCGCTGCAGGAACGTTCTGAATTTGGCTCGACGCCTCCGGGATGTCAATAATGGCCTTCTCATTGACATCGGACTGAAAGATAAAGGAACCAAAATTAGTACCACGCTGCGAATGGATGCCGAGCCAGGCTCGTTCGAAAACTGTAACCCTTTCGTCTTTAAAAAGTACCTCAGCGGGCTCGGGTGAGACTGGGAGAACGACCAGCTGCTCAATCACCTTCTCAAGCAACGACTCGGCCTCCTTCCCGGCCTCGCTATCAGAAGCGATGTGATTCTCGAGGTCGGCAAGCTCAGTGTCGAGATCCATCGGTTTTCCGCTTTTGAAGTCCTTGATCAGTTCGACATTTCCTTCGGCCTGAGCGAGAAGAGCGGCGCGCTCCTGAACCCCCCTGAGACTCTCCAAGTCGAATTTGACATTGTCAAAAAGCAAACCATACCTCCCGGTCAGGTCAGCCTTCGCCCTTTTAACCTTGTCGGCAAGGAGAGCGTCTTTGGCTCGAACTTGTTCTTTCAAAAATTTGATCTCCGACTCAAGCGACTCACACCTCGCTGCGATCTTAATATTACAATCGGCCATCCTAACGGCATTCGCTCGGTGCGCGTCGGTCTCGTCCTTGTTCTTGGCAGCTTCGTCCTTGGCTCGCTTCAGTTCGTCCTGGTGCCCTTTCGTCGCGACGGCGTGCGACTTCCTCATTGTATCCAGAGCCTTCTGAAGGTCGTTGAGAGCCGACTCATCTGAACGAGCCCTATCCTCGTAATTGACGACAAGATCACTAAAAGACTCGGCGAACTGAAACAAACAAACGCGAGTTAAAGTGGAAAAACTAAACGGCAAACGACGACTTCTGGGAAGAGGACCTTACCGAAAGGAGCTTCAGAGCCGCCTCTCCGAAAGCCACACTTTCCCGAAGCGTGTCAGGGGGAGGAAGACGAACCGAAGAAGAGAAATCGGCAAGACGGCTAGCTGCCTCGGCCCTCCGTTTGGCCCGAGCCTGGTCAGGATCCGCAATAGCGCCCGAGCCAATGGTCGTCTTAGCCTTCTTGAGGTCAGCTCGGGCAAACTCGCTCGGCGCCGACCTCTTTTTCTTATCCGCTTCGGACAGCATGATCGCAGACGGCGCGGCAGTAGGAGTTGGAACGCCCTTCTTATTCTTTCGAGTAAGAGCGAGTGTCCCAGAATCCCCGGAAGCATTCGAGCGATCCGAAGAAGCAGGAACGTTCTTCTTCTTCATGGCTTCTTTGGCGAGCTCCACGGCCCGGCCAACATCCGCAGACTCTTGAACCTTTTTCCCTTCGGTCTTCGACTGACCAGTCGTCCTTCGGGGCTTTGACTGATCTGGTTCTTCAGTCCTCGGGCGAGCCTTTTGTTTCCTTTGCTCTTCCAGTCTCTGGCGAACGCTCTTTATCTGCATCTTGGTTGAGGGTTCGGGGATTTCTGGGTACTCTTCGTCCGAACTGTCTGAATCACCAAAAGAACTATAGGCTTGAGCTCGCGCACTCTCAACTCGTTGGAGGTTGAAATGCCTTATCCACTCGGTTCGTTCTCCTCGGAAGCTATCAACGACGATGTTAATATCTGACGGACAGCGAAGTACGAGCCTACGATCTGCAAAACAAAAATATCCGTCAGATGACAATGATGATGAGGAAAGTCGAAGAAATCACTTCATCGTGGCTACCAATGGGTCGCAACTCTTGCTTTACGAATTTCCTTGGCACATCCCCGACGGAAGCACCGCTGATCGGGACAAAGAAGAAATGGTTGTTCCAACCCTCATCTTTATTGGGAAAATCGTCGAAGATCTTCTTGTTCTTCTTGTTCGAGATGTAATAGCGAAGCGTATCCTTCCCGCTAGGACGAATCTCCAACAGGTTTTGAAGATGATGGACTCCGAGCTGAACACCGACCTCGAAACTCAAGACGATTAACCCGACTAGATGCCGCATGCCTCGCGGCAAAATCTGACCTATGGAGAGCCCATACTTGCCCAAGAAGTGAAGAATCAGGCTCGGGATTGGAAACCACAGATAGGTTCCGTAGAAGAAACTCTCGTATAGCGTAAGGCATCCTTCAGGAGGATTGTCGGCTCGCTGATGGCTCGCAGGAAGAACGAGTTCGACCTCCTCAGAAATGCGGAAGCAGGTCCGAAGCTCCTCGAGAGAATCCGCAGTACAAAGGGTCGACCCAGGTGGAACTGGAACCGCCCTTTTAGGAGCTCGCCCGCCCGAAGTCTTTCTCGGACCGCACCTTTTCGTCGGACCTCTTTTTCTTCTACGAGGCGAGCTGGCTGGGAAGGCCCCAGAAAGAATACAATCGAGCGACGCATCACTCAATAATGATCGCCTCGGCACTTGAGAGGAACTGGGTCCATACGGCCCGAGAACATCGCCAACGGCCCCCTCAAGTATCATCTCTTCGAGCTTGACCTCTTCGGGGCAGAACGCCGGATCAAGTCCCACCCCGGGACGAACCGATTGATCCCTAGCGAACCCTGATTCAGCACAGACGAGAGCCCACTCATTTACATCCTGTTCCTCGTCAACGTTCGGCTCGGAAGCCTCATTCGAACCGTCGCGAAAAGAAATCTGCGGCTCGCTCATCAACGGATTAACTTCAGCCATCTCGTCAACTCGATCCAACCGATCTCCGCCTTCGGATCGAGGCGCACTCATCGTCCTCTCACCATGTGAAGTATGAGAACTGTGCGAACCCGCCGAGTCGGACGATTCAGAAGTTGAAGACGAACGACGTACCGACCCGTCGGAATCATTTGAGTTGTAGGAGCGGTCCTCTGAGTGGTTCGCTCCGACAGAAGGAGTACGGCTATTATCAGACATATCGGCTCGGAAGAAGACGAATCGGAATGTTCGAGTATCGACCGGAAGGCGTGAAGATGCGACGGATAGGGCAGAAAACACGAGCAAAATCAAAAAACAAAGGAGAAAAGTAGAGAGAAGGGAGAGAGATCTACCTTGGGCAGTTTTTGGAGAGAGAAGCGAAATGGAGAAAATGAGCCCCGGGCCTCGTATTTATAGAAGTTTTGGCGCGTGGGCGCGTCGGTTCGGGGAGATGAAACGGCGCGACCTAATCCACGCGCTGGCTCGGGAAGACGAAACGGCATGACCTAATTCCCGCCTAAACTTTAGGGCTTCCATTGAAGATTAATGGGCCCGGAGACGTTTCAGATTCTAAGCCCATATATCGGTAAAGCAACTCGACATCGTTTTATCAGAAGCAAACAGCGAGGCGACTCTCAGCGGGGCAAATATCTCGCGTCAAATATCGAGCGAAGCAACATTTGGCGAGCCACCTCCATAGAAGAATCGAATGACAATGCCTTCTCACTTTCAACTTTTAGCTCGTCACTCTTACCCCTAAGACTAACGAGCTGGGGGCTAACTGTTGGGGTCGGATTCCACCCCGAGACATCGTCATTTGGATTGGGCAAATGGAGGAAAACCGAGCCGAACCGCACCGAACACGACCGAACCGGGCCAAACCGGGCGTCAACCCGAAGGCCAGCCGGAAACTTCTCGATGGGCCGAACCAACATCCGACTAAGCGATTCGAGCCGAGGCCCATCAAAGACTTTCCTTAAACTGAAGTCGGCGCGAGCCAAAAAGGAAAGTTTACATTTTTGGGTAAAGTCAGTTGTAAAAGTCGGTTCCTATTCTCTTATAAATAGGAACCGATAGTCATTATTTGAGGTATCGCTTTACACATAGAAAAAGGCACACGCCACACATATTGTAGCTCGCATAACAGCTAATCAAATAACCATCATTTGGATCGATCCTTGTGTTTACTTACGAAATTCTCGGCTCTCCCTAAAAACACTAAAAGAATCGTAGTGCAGTTTCGGCTCGCACATTAGTTAGTTACTTAATAATTATTTTGTTAGTTTTCTATTTATATTGTTTCTTTTTCAATTTTTTTTTGCCTTGGACCATTGGAAATTGTTCTTTTCATTATTTGTTACTTGTTTTACAATTATTTTGTTAGTTTTTTATTTCTGTTATTACATTTTCCAATTTTCTTGTGTTAATACATGTCATCATGTAACATCCGTAAACCAAGAAGGGGTGATTTCGCTTGGTGTCGGTCGACACCGGCCTGATTGCGAATTTTCCGGTTTGATTTTATTTATCGGTTTAGGCTGGTTAAGGGTGGAAACCCTTGTTTCGCGAGTTAAAAAGGGAGCCAGCCGCTTTCTTCTGTGAGTTTTATCGTTTTGTGGAGAGGAGAAGTTCCTGAAAGAGTTCTGCGCGATTTTGTGAGTTGGAGGCTTGATCTGAGACTGTTTGTTGCTGTTCTTTATCTCTTTTCCTCTTCTCTAATCCTAAACCAAGGTGAGTGCGTGACTGTAGGTCCGGAATTTCTAGATTCGTGTTTATGGTGGAATAGTTGATGTGTTCTTGAGGTTTGTGTGATGATTTCGTGCTTTTGTATGAGTTTAATCGTGTTGGGTGAAGTTGGTATGCGTTTTCTGTGTTTATGGTGTTGTTGATTCGCGTTCGGATTCACTCTATAGAACGGGTGTCGAGCGACACCAAGCTGGTGTCGGTCGACACCAAAGTTGTTAGAGTCGAACGACACCGATGGCTGGTTCAGGTGGTTATCCGGTTTAATTGAATTGAAATTAAAGTTAAATGGTTTAATCCGGTTTAATGAATTTAATTGATTTGAATGGTTAATTAGTCCGGTTTAATTAATTATTTTTGATTAATAATTAATTATTACTATTATTATTTAATTATGAGAATTATTTAATAATTATTTGGAGATGATTTAATATGAGAAGAATATTTAATAATGATAGAAATTATTTAAAAGACTTTAAAATGTCTAGAAATTGCATAATTGGTCTGTTGGCAGAGTGATCGTCTCATTAAGTATTTATGATAATACTTACGCATCTCTTTTCCTGTGATGCAGGTAAAAGTAAAGTGTGATCGCAGAATCAAGGCCGAAGAAGAGGATGATAGGAATTTTATGTTTTCTTGAACTGTTTAAGTTTTTAGACTTATTTATTTATTTTATTGCTTCCGCTGAATAATTGCTGAACTGAATATTGTTGGTTGATTTATTAATTATTTAATGGTTTAAGCCTTCCGCTATAATTGTTTAATAACAAAAAAAAAAACTTGGTTGTTTTCTTTTGGTATCAGAGCCTAGACGGTTTTAGGACTGTTAGAAATTGATAGTTTAGTATCATCCTCTTCGGGCTTCAGGAGATTCCGCGGTGAGTTGTTTGTGTTGTTGGTTTTTGTGTTTTAGTATCTCACCTCTTTGTTCCGTACAGTGAGATGGATGGAGTTGCTAGAGGTCGTGGTAGAGACCGCGGTAGGGGCCGTGGCAGAGGCCGCGGAGGTCGGTGTCGTGGAGTACCAACGGAGTCGGGCGAGAGTGTAGCGCCGAGTGTGGCGACTGCGTCGGTGACCCAGTCTGTTTCTGTGGCGAGTGAGGCCGGTTTGGGCATCGGTGGTGGCACGGGGGGCGGGGCGGCCCCAGGTGGGGGTGCGGCTCCAGCTCCGGGTCAGCATGACCTGTTAGCGGGGTTACTGACACAGTTGCTAGCAGTCTTCCGCGGCTCCGGGTGTTCCTCCTATGGCCGGAGCACTGCAAGGTGCGGCGGTGTTTGGGCAGCAGGGTGCTGCAGTGGTTGGTCAGCCAGGAGCGGCTTAGTTGGGCAGCATGGGGGCGGAGTTGGTCCAGAGGGGGCTGACGAGTGGAGATCGAGACTGCAGCGAAATTTTCAGTAGATCAGATGTCCTGTGGAGTACCAGGTGGAGTTTGCAGTCCACTATGTGAGTTCGTGGCGGAGTTTGACGCCAAGTACTTTCCTCAGGAAGCTCGAGATCGACTTCAGTTGCGGTTCATTGTGTTGACGCAGGGAGATCGTTCGGTGCGTGAGTACGACGCCGAGTTTGGCAGGCTAGTGGTGCATACCGGTCTCAGTATAGGCGGTGAGCGCGGGGTTCTGCAGAGGTTTCTTCAGGGGCTTCCCCCGAGTATCAGGACTCAATGTAGAGGTCGTACGTATACCACGAGATCAAACTTAGTGGAGCTAGCAGCTTCGATTGAGGAGGACCTTCATGAGCAGGTTGGTCCGGTAGCGGTGCCTTTTGCAGTTGCTCCTGCTATCCAGCCTCGGAGTCAGCATCAGCAGCCGCAGCAGCGCCGAGATTCGAGTGTTGGTTCTGGTTCTGGCAGGGGCGGCAAGCCTGCGTAGGGTCAGAAGAAGAGTCGGGAGGAGGTTTCTTCCGGTAGCCGTTTTCCTCGTGGATTGTGTTACGGGTGCGGGAGCATGGAGCACCGTGTGTCTAGCTGTCCCAAGAAGGAGGTGCCTCGTGATACTAGAGTGTGTTTCCATTGCGGAGATCTGGGATATATCAGGCCGATGTGTCCCAAGATGCAGAGTTTGACTGTGGCAGCGGTTCAGCCATTAGCGGCTCATCCAGTGGGTCAGATTGCAGCAGCGCAGACAGTGGGCCAGTTTGGGCAGGGTCCGCGGGGCTATTCGTCGGCAGAGGTCGGCCAGGCGAGTCAGACCGGGAAGATCACAGGGACCTTGTTAGTAGGTGACATTGAGTCACACGTTTTGTTCGATTCTGGAGCATCTAACTGCTTCATTACTCCGGAGCGGGCCGAGAGTAGTGGCATCCGGAGCAGCGCGGGCGAGCGTTCAGGCATGGTCAAGGTGGCTGGATGATTTCGTGCTTTTGTATGAGTTTAATCGTGTTGGGTGAAGTTGGTATGCGTTTTCTGTGTTTATAGTGTTGTTGATTAGCGTTTGGATTCACCTTGTCGAACGGGTGTCGAGCGACACCAAGCTGGTGTCGGTTGACACCAAAGTTGTTAGTGTCGAATGAAATTGAAATTAAATTGTTCAAGTGGTTATCCGGTTTAATTAAATTGAAATTAAAGTTAAATGGTTTAATCCGATTTAATGAATTTAATTGATTTGAATGGTTAATTGGTTCGGTTTAATTAATTATTTTCGGATTAATAATTAATTAATAATATTATTTAATTATGAGAATTATTTAATAATTATTTGGAGATGATTTAATATGAGAAGAATATTTAATAATGGTGGAAATTATTTAAAAGACTTTAAAATGTCTAGAAATTGCGTAATTGGCATGTTGGCAGAGTGATAGTCTCACTAAGTATTTATGATAATACTTACGCATCTCTTTTCCTGTGATGCAGGTAAAAGTAAAGTGTGATCGCGGAATCAAGGCCGAAGAAGAGGATGATATGACTTTTATGTTTTCTTGAACTGTTTAAGTTGTTAGACTTATTTATTTATTTTATTGCTTCCGCTGAATAATTGCTGAACTGAATATTGTTGATTGATTTATTAATTATTTAATGGTTTAAGACTTCCGCTAGAATTGTTTAATAAAAAAAAAAAGCTTGGTTGTTTCACATCACCTGATCAAATATTAGACACATGTAGCAACAATAATTGTAATTTCGATCCTACTGATCATATTCTTCATTGATAACTTGAACTTTCAAAGACATGAATTTTTATTTCGTAATGAGAGAAAAGTTTAAACAAAAGATAGAAGTACACAATTAAATCATGAACGCAATAGTTTATTATATATTGGGTTTTTTTTTCCTTTTCGTAATAGAAATATGTTTTTTTTTTTCTTTTTCTTAATGGATGTAACAATTTATTTTTAAATTATTTGTTTAATTTTTTTCTGATTTTCGTTTTTTTTTCTTTTTTATAATGGGAATATATTTTTCTTTCCGGTTCCTAATGAATGTAATATTTTTTCTTTTTAATTGTGTGTTTCTTGTTTTTCTGATTATTCGTTAGTCTTATATATATTAATTTTTTTTCTTATTCCATAACACATGTCACGATCTTAATACTTTATAAATTAAAAAAACACATGTCGCGATCTTATAAGTTATAAAAATCTTACGTGTCGCAACCACGTCGCGCGCATCCAGCTTTATATAATAAGATTTAAAACATTTTAATTTTTAATGTTAACTAGGTTTTTCATCCGCGCTACGCGCGGGTCTGTATTAATAATTTAATTAAATATTTTTATTCATAAGTTTTTTTTCGTCAGTAGCATGATTGATTGTAGTGAATCAATGTTCTTATTTCTCTTATTTTGTTTCATGTTTTTTAGTTTTTTTTTTCCTTTATTTTTGCTCTTTATTTGATTTTTTTTCTTCATCTTTACTCTTCCTCGTCTTCTTTCCTTTTCAGTTCTTTGTCCTTACAATTTTTTATTCGGTCTCTTTTTCATCTTTGTTATTATTTTGTTTATCTTTTGTCCTCGTTCTTTAATATCATTGTCTTCGTTTTTTTTATTGTTTCTTCTTATTTTTTTCCTCGTCTTGGTTCTTGTTCTTCCGTTTTTTCTATGATTAGTTCATACGGTCGAAGTTGCTAAGAGTTTGCTATATTTTTTTTGTTTAGCATCTTCTCTTTATTTTTCTTGATTATTCTCCAGGACTTGATCCCTTTTATAAATAGTTTTATTGTAGTTGTCTTTAATTTAATATTAAGTAGAGTAAAAATTTAATTATCTGATACACCCAACCAAACTTAAAAATGAAAAAGATTCACATAAACAAAATTAAGCTAGAGATTGTACAATTACATATTCACACATGTAATAAGCAATGTCTAAGAATAATATAAATAATTTAATTTATGTGATCATAGAGATATAGTTACGCATAGCTGTCAATTTCTTATTTGTCGGTTTCATCTTTTTATTTGGTTTCCTTCTCTAGCCTTATCTTTTTTGTTTTTTAATGGCTTTGTTCTTTGCTATCTTCGTCCTCCCTTTTCTTCATTTACTTTTTTTTTTTTGTTCTTCTTGCTTCTTATTCTTATGTTTCTTCTATGATAAATTATTTCCATCGAAAATGCTAATGTTTTGCTAGATTTGTTTTCTTCTTCTTTGTATTGGTTATTCTCCTTTCTAATTTTTTCCTCACTCTATTGCTTTTGTACATATTTTAGCATAAGTCTTTTTAATCATATTTTAGCATAAGTCTTTTTAATCATATGTAGAACATATTTTCATTATCTAATACACCAAACCAAAATTAAAAATGAAAATGTACGTATAAACAAATTTAAGCTAGAAGATAAGCTAATATTTTGGTAGGTTTTCTAGGGTTATAAAACCCAAATGAAGAGAAGCTAATCGACATATATCATTGTTTTTCATTTTTTTCTTCGTTCTTGTTTTTTTTTTTTTAATTTTCTTTGATTCATTCTTATTCAGTCTCTTCTGTTTTGATTTATTTTTTGTCTTTTCTCTTATATGGTTTCTTCTTCATTTTCACTCATCTTTGCGTTTGCTTTTCTTCGTCTTCGCGCTTCTTTTTATTTTTTTTTTTTTTTGTTTTTTTTTTTTTGGTTTCGTCTCCTTCGTTCTTATTCGCTTTCCTCTTTAGATTGGTCTTTGCAAGTTTTTTGTTTTTGTTTGGTTTCTTCTCCTTCGTTCTTATTCGATTTCCTCTTCAAATTTTTCTTCGCAAGTTTTTTATCTGGTTTTTTCTTATTCATCTTTGCCTTCTTTGGTTTTTATTTTGTCTTCGCAATTCAATATATTCGTTTTCGCTCTTGTTCAGTTTTATCTTCTTACTCTTCTTCTTTGTGTCTGTTTTTTTCTTCAACTTTTTTTCTTTCTTATTTGTCTAGGTTATTCTCCACAATTAATATTCTACATGGCTCCATTCCTCTTGCAAAATATTAATTTTATGTTGAAATTTGTAAACTAATTTTAACATAAGCTTTTTTTTATTTTGATATCGATCCATAAGTTATTTAGAGTGTCCACATATAAAATATATATGTGCTTTATAAATTTGTTCTTTCTTATTTGTTAAAACATTTCAGTGATTATTTATATAATTAAAACCATTATCTTAAATTAAGAAATTTTCCTAATATAAATCTAAGTAGATTTTTGGTGTTACTAAAAACTTATACATGTTTTTCTTATATCTATCGATATTCCAAATCTAAAATTTGGAAAAAAATTTAATCTTAGATAATGATATAGAAAAATATTATTGATTGTTTAAAATTTGGAAAATTTCTTAATTTTAGAGATACTGATTTGGCATAATTTAATTGGTTAAAAAAAAATTAAAAGCTGATGTGGACACTTTTAGAGGCATTTAGCCTCAACTTTTACTCATACTAGGTTTTTCACCCGCGCTACGCGCGGGTCTGTATTAATAATTTGATTAAATATTTTTATTCATAAGCTTTTTTCGTCCAGCATGATTGATTGTAGTGAATCAATGTTCTTATTTCTCTTATTTTGTTTCATGTTTTTTAGTTTTTTAGTTTTTTTTTCTTTTATTTTCGCTTTTTATTCGATTTTTTTTCTTTCATCTTTACTCTTCCTCGTCTTCATTCCTCTTCAGTTTTTTGTCCTTACAATTTCTTATTCGGTCTCATTCTTCATCTTTGTTATTTTTATGTTTATTTTTTGTCCTCGTTCTTTAATATCATTGTCTTCGCTTTTTTATTGTTTCTTCTTATTTTTGTCCTCGTCTTGGTTCTTGTTCTTCCGTTTTTTCTATAATAAGTTCATGCGGTCGAAGTTGCTAGGAGTTTGCTATATTTCTTTTGTTTAGCTTCTTCTCTTTATTTTTCTTGATTATTCTCCAGGACTTGATACATTTTATAAATAGTTTTATTGGAGTTCTCTTTAATTTAATATTATGTAGAGTAAAAATTTAATTATCTGATACACCTAACCAAACTTAAAAATGAAAAAGATTCACAGAAACAAAATTAAGCTAGAGATGATATAATTACATATTCACACATGTAATAAGAAATGTCTAATAATAATATAAATAATTTAATTTATGCAATCATAGAGATATAGTTACGCATAGCTGTCAGTTTCTTATTTTTCGGTTTCATTTTTTTATTTAGTTTCCTTCCCTAGCCTTATTTTTTTGCTTTCTTTTATGGCTTTGTTTTTTGCTATCTCCGTCCTCCATTTTCTTCATTTTCTTTTTGTTCTTCTTGATTCTTATTCTTATGTTTCTTCTATGATAAATTATTTCCATCGAAAATGCTAACGTTTTGCTAGATTTGTTTTCTTCTTCATTGTATTGATTATTCTCCTTTCTAATTTTTTCCTCACTCTATTGCTTTTGTTTATATTATAGCATAAATCTCTTTAATCCTATGTAGAACATATTTTAATTATCTGATACACCAAACCAAACTTAAAAATGAAAATGTACGCATAAAAAAAATTAAGCTAGAAGATAAGCTAATATTTTGGTAGGTTTTCTAGGGTTATAAAACCAAAATGAAGAGAAGCTAATCGACATATATTATTGTTTTTCATTTTCTTCTTCGTTCTTGTTTTTATGTTTTTTAAATTTCTTTGATTCATTCTTATTCAGTCTCTTCTGTTTTGATTTATTCTTTGTCTTTTCTCTTATATGTTTTCTTCTTCATTTTCACTCATCTTTGCGTTTGCTTTTTTTCGTCTCCGCGCTTCTTTTTTATTCTTTTTTTTTTTGTTTTTGTTTGGTTTCATCTCCTTCGTTCTTATTTGCTTTCCTCTTTAGATTGGTCTTTGCAAGTTTTTTGTTTTTGTTTGGTTTATTCTCCTTCGTTTTTATTCGATTTCCTCTTCAAATTTTTTTCTTCGCAAGTTTTTTATCTGGATTTTTCTTATTCATCTTTGCCTTCTTTTTCTATTTTGTCTTCGCAATTCAATATATTCGTTTTCGCTCTTTTTCGGTTTTATCTTCTTACTCTTCTTCTTTGTGTCTGTGTTTTTCTTTCTTATTTGTCTAGGTTATTCACCCGCGCGTAGCGCGGGTCTGTATTAATAATTTGATTAAATATTTTTATTCATAAGCTTTTTTCGTCCGTAGCATGATTGATTGTAGTGAATCAATGTTCTTATTTCTCTTATTTTGTTTCATGTTTTTTAGTTTTTTTTATTTATTTTTTCTTTTATTTTCGCTTTTTATTCGATTTTTTCTTGCTTTCAACTTTACTCTTCCTCGTCTTCATTCCTCTTCAGTTTTTTGTCCTTACAATTTCTTATTCGGTCTCATTCTTCATCTTTGTTATTTTTCTGTTTATTTTTTGTCCTCGTTCTTTAATATCTTTGTCTTCGCTTTTTTTTATTGTTTCTTCTTATTTTTGTCCTCGTCTTGGTTCTTGTTCTTCCGTTTTTTCTATAATTAGTTCATGCGGTCGAAGTTGCTAGGAGTTTGCTATATTTCTTTTGTTTAGCTTCTTCTCTTTATTTTTCTTGATTATTCTCCAGGACTTGATAACTTTTATAAATAGTTTTATTGTAGTTCTCTTTAATTTAATATTATTTAGAGTAAAAATTTAATTATCTGATACACCTAACCAAACTTAAAAATGAAAAAGATTCACGGAAACAAAATTAAGCTAGAGATGGTACAATTACATATTCACACATGTAATAAGCAATATCTAATAATAATATAAATAATTTAATTTATGCAATCATAGAGATATAGTTACGCATAGCTGTCAGTTTCTTATTTTACGGTTTCATTTTTTTATTTAGTTTCCTTCTCTAGCCTTATCTCTTTGGTTTCTTTTATAGCTTTGTTTTTTGCTATCTCCGTCCTCCTTTTTCTTCATTTACTTCATTTTCTTTTTGTTCTTCTTGGTTCTTATTCTTATGTTTCTTCTATGATAAATTATTTCCATCGAAAATGCTAACGTTTTGCTAGATTTGTTTTCTTCTTCTTTGTATTGGCTATTCTCCTTTCTAATTTTTTCCTCACTCTATTGCTTTTGTACATATTTTAGCATAAATCTCTTTAATCCTATGTAGAACATATTTTCATTATCTGATACACCAAACCAAACTTAAAAATTAAAATGTACGCATAAACAAATTTAAGCTAGAAGATAAGCTAATATTTTGGTAGGTTTTCTAGGGTTATAAAACCAAAATGAAGAGAAGCTAATCGACATATATTATTGTTTTTCATTTTCTTCTTCGTTCTTGTTTTTATGTTTTTTAAATTTATTTGATTCATTCTTATTCAGTCTCTTATGTTTTGATTTCTTCTTTGTCTTTTCTCTTATATGGTTTCTTCTTCATTTTCACTCATCTTTGCGTTTGCTTTTCTTCGTCTCCGCGCTTATTTTTTATTCTTTTTTTTTTGTTTTTGTTTGGTTTCGTCTCCTTCGTTTTTATTCGCTTTCCTCTTTAGATTGGTCTTTGCAAGTTTTTTGTTTTTGTTTGGTTTATTCTCCTTCGTTTTTATTCGATTTCCTCTTCAAATTTTTCTTCGCAAGTTTTTTATCTGGTTTTTTCTTATTCATCTTTGCCTTCTTTTTCTATTTTGTCTTCGCAATTCAATATATTCGTTTTTGCTCTTTTTCGGTTTTATCTTCTTACTCTTCTTCTTTGTGTTTGTTTTTTTCTTCAACCTTTTTCTTTCTTATTTGTCTAGATTATTATCCACCATTAAAATTCTACATGGCTCCATTCCTCTTGTAAAATATTAATTTTATGTTAAAATTTTTAAACTAATTTTAACATAAGCTTTTTTTAATTTGATATCGATCCATAAGTTATTTAGAGTGTCCACATATAATATATATATATATATATATGCTTTATAAATTTGTTCTTTCTTATTTTTTAAAACATTTCAGTGATTATTTATATAGTTAAAACCATTATCTTAAATTAAGAAATTTTTCTAATATAAATCTAAGTAGATTTTTGGTGTTACTAAAAACTTATACATGTTTTTCTTATATCTATCGATATTCTAAATCTAAAATTTGGAAAAATTCTTAATCTTAGATGATGATATAGAAAAATATTATTGATTGTTTAAAATTTGGAAAATTTCTTAATTTTAGAGATGCTGATTTGGCATAATTTAATTGGTTAAAAAAAAATTAAAAGCTGATGTGGACACCCTTAGAGGCATTTAGCATCAACTTTTATATAATATAGATGTGGATATTGAATACTAATTGGAATTGGGGGTCTCGATTTAGGTCGACGAAAAGCAAACCCGGAATTGGAAGATGGTTAGATCGACTCATCGTCATCGTTGAATGATCCTCAACAATTGAATCAACTTGATACTAAATTAACTTTTTAGTTTTTGTTAAGTATCAAGTTTTTCTGGTGGAATTCGATCTTTATTACTCAAAAAACAAGTGATCTTGCGATCAATCAAACGTGTGTGAGACCTTGATACTAAATTAACCTTTTAGTAAGAAAATCAGTGGGTTTTTTTTGTGTGGCTATGAAACAAAATTGACGGAAAAATCGTTAACATGAATGGTATCTTCAAAAAATAATATGGAGAAAAAAAGTAGATTTAAAAGTAAAAAAATAATTTTTAACTGGCTCAAGTGGTTTTGTTTACAACATCTTATTATATAAAGGTAGATGTGATTGCGACATGTATGATTTTTATAACTCATAGGATCGCGACATGTGTCAACTCTAATTGTACTCATTTTGAGATCTTGATATGTGTCTTGAAACAAAAAAAACTTATTTAGAAAATGTTAAAAAGGGAAACGTATATTTGCCATACTCTAAAGGAAAAAAATTTCATATTATAACGGAAAAAGGAAAAAATATTTTTGCATACCTCATATTCTAAAATAAACAAATGAAAAAAGTATATTTCCCATATCCTAACTGAAAAAAAATTCAAATTCGAATGGAAAAAAGAAAAGAAAAAAAAGTATTTTTTCATGCATCATATTCTAAGATAAAAAGGTTTCATATTCTAGTGGAAAAAAAAAAATATCTATTATATGTCTTACGAAGCCCTATATAATAAGCTATAACCTTCAAAATTTAATTTTGTGCTTCTATCCTTTTTTCCTCTCTCTCTCTAATCTAGAATAAGAAAAATCATGTATTCGAAAGTTCAAGAAAGCAATGAAGATTATTTGACTCTAAATCAATTGGATTGAAATCGATAGTATCGTCATACTATAGTATAATACGTGTTATTTGAAAGTGGAAAGCTATAAATCATAAAGAAAATAATATCCTTATGCGAGTAGACCTTTGAAAAGGTTAATTAACATTTTACCTTATAACTTATTATATAGGGTTTGGTAAAACATAGAATATGGTATTTATGCATTTTTCATTTTTCTGTTAGAATATGAAACATTTTTCTGCTAGAATATGGCATGCAAAAATTTTATTTTTTTCTTTTTCCGTTAGAATGTGGAACAATTTTTTGCTAAAATATGGATGATCGTTTTTTTTATTTCTTTTTGTTTAACATCTTTTTAATTAGGTTTTTTTCTTTTCTTTTCCAAGACATATGTTGATTCTAAATTAGAGAAAGTGAAAAAAGGATGGAAACATAAAATTAAATTTTGAAGATTATAGCTTATTATATAGGGTTTGGTAAGACATGGAATATGGTAAATATGCATTTTTTCCTATTAGAATATGTAACTCTTTTCTGTTAGAATATGGCATGAATTTTTTTTTTTTTCCTTTCGCCGTTAGATATGGAATATTTTTCCTGTTAAATAATGATGATCATTTTTCTTTTACTTTTTTCTGTTAGAATATGGATGCAAATTTTTTTTTTCTATTTCCGTTAGAATATGGAATATTTTTTTGTTAAAATATGGATGATCGTTTTTCTTTCTTTCTTTTGGTTTAACATCTTTTTTTCTTTTATCGTTGGAATATGAATTTTTTTCTGTTACAATATGGATAATATACTTTTTCTCTTTTTTAACCTCTTTTTTATTAGTTTTTATTTTATTTATTTTTTAAGACATGTCAAGATCTTAATAGGTGGTAAAATTATAAATCACACATGTGGCGATCATATGAGTTATAAAATTCCTACGTGTCGTAACCACGAACTTTATATAATGAGAACATAAATGCTTTTTTAGTTTCCTTTTACCTCAAGCAATTACACCCAAAAAAAAAAAAAAACAGAAATCTAATCCTACTCGGATATTCTATTATAATAACTCGAACGGTGAGTTTTGTTGACTGGATTGAATAAAATTAAATATATTATAAAATTAATAATTGAAATTCAATAGATATAGTATCGGGGAATAAGTCTTATTAATAGAACCTAAAACTAGGGTTTGGTGATTTTCTCTGAGAGATTGGGTGATTGTTGTTGATTCTTGAGATGTCTTCCAAAACTAAAGCAGAGGGTGAGCAATCGTCGTCGGAGTTGGAATCACCGTTTTTTATTATGTCACTTCCCGAAGACGTCATTGTTGACATCATAGCGCGTGAACGGAGATGCGACTATCCAACAATCTCACTTCCGGTCACTTGTTGCGACGCCTGAGCTATACACGATACGATCCTTGTTGGGCTGCACCGAACACTATTTCTATGTTTTCCTGTATAGCCACGAGACCTGTAATGAACTTTGGTATGTTCTCCGCAGGAAGCCCAACGGCAATAGTTGCTTGGTGTAACGGCAATAGTTGCTTGGTGTCTATCCCCCGCTAGTGGAAGCTTTATCGCAGTGGGTGTGGGAGCTGGATTTCACACAATAGAATTTGATAATGAGATTGAGAGGAACTGAAGTTTCTATGGTAAAAAACTAGGACAAAGATCCAAAGATGGTTTTTATTAATAGATGTTTCGATAAGCTACAATATGTGTGGCGTGTGCCTGTTTCTAGGGTTCAAAAGTTGTTTTCAATAATGAATGTCGATTCCTATTTATAAGAACATAGGAACCGACTTGACAAAGATATGGTGGAAATCTTTGATTTCCTTCCATTTCTGTTTCGCCGCCTTCAGCTAGGGCAATCCTGATTATGGGCCGTCTCCGATGGGCCTCGGCTCGAGTCGTTAAGTTAGACGTTGGTTCGACCCATCAAGAGCTGTGAACAACTGCTGGCGCTCCGGTTCGACCATTGGTCTGTACGAGCACCTGGTTAGCCGTCGGTTCTGCTCGGTTCGTCGGCAGAGTAAACCGGTATTATGGCATTCCGGCCGGGCTCTCCTTCACAATATAGGAGTCGTCGAGCCGTTTGGCTCGTCCTGCACTAGCTTCTATGTCGACCCGGTTCGTCGGCTCGTCTTAATCATCGAGCCGATTTGGCTCAGTTCTCCTAACATATCTTCTGGTTCATTCGGCTCTCCAATCATCTCGGCTAGACTGCTTGTCTACACTTGGCTCTCTTGTCATTGATCTCATTGGGGTGAAAACCGACCCCAACAGTTATACCCCCAGCTCTTTAATCTTAGAGTTAAGAGTAATGTGCTAAAGAGTCCTGACTGAGATCAACACTTTTGAGGATACGAATCAGATCCTAAGTCTGCGCTTGTCGCTGGATATGCTGGAGAACCAAACGTTCAGCTCGTTAGCAACTCCGAAAGGGGAGTTATCTTCTTACGACGAGCCGTTTGTCACAGAGCAAATTGTTAACGAGCCATATTTTGTCGTGCCTTCTTTCACTCGTGTCCCGCCAAAAAATATGTAGTGAGATGCATCATCATTACGGCAAGATCTAGATTAGTCCTCTTTATTTTATCCGGTCGAGACTACGATTGGTGTTTTGTAAAGCTGACTGTTGTTTTGTCGGCTCGTCATCGTTCTTTGTTTCTATAACTTGCAACAAAGTTGTGACAACGGTTTGACGTCGAGCCGATGAGTTCACTATTTTGCAGAATCGATGTCCAGCTTGCCATGAGTTTGGCTCATCACTTATTTGGCTCACCGTTATGCTGGCTCGTCGCCTTCTTCATTCATTTGATAAGCATTTAGAAACCAGCGATAGCAACCCAACCAAGTTAAGTGAAATTTCCATGCCAAATGCTTATTGCTGAGCCGGAATTGATTTGGCTTGCGGCCATCGCGTAGTGCGTGGTTATCGAGCTGAATAGCTGGTTTGATGTTTGATATGATCATGGATGAGAATGATGCTGAGGATGATACAAAGGAGAAGGAGAAGGCTGCAGCTCAAGAACCAGCAGGTGCTATCACGAGATCAAGAGCTAAGGAGCTAGTAAAAGAAGCTCAAACAATGATCAAGGAGGAGGAGCTTGGAGGAGCAGCAGCTAGGAGCTTATTCAACTTGTTTAGTCACGCCTAAGTAAGAAGGCCAAGCTATGAGAACTAACTGGACTAAGTGTCTCGCTTGGTACTCTTTCCCACTGGGTTTTAACGAGGCCAAGAAGAACGCTACGTCGGTCCCTTAGTAATCATAGCTTGAAGAGTGTATGAGGCGAGGCACTAGATACACTACTCGCTGTTCTATCTTAGACTACTCGTTGTTTCTTTTCTTTAAAAACGTCATGTTGTTTATTTTCTTTCCTTTTTTGGAACTAGGTCACGTAAACCTAAGAGAAAGCGTTTGTGCTTTTCTCTTTATATGTGGCCGCCCCCTTTCATTGCAAACCAGTCAAGCATTATATCAAAAACTTCTTTGTTTTGACTCACACTGATTCAGAGATTGAATCCGAGACTTTTACAAGAGAATCCCTCTTTCAAAAGCCTCTACAAACCATCAAGCAATCAGCCCACAGATTGCTTGAGTCGTTCATCATCATTGTTTCACCCTTAATCACCCTCATCGAGTCCTTGAATCATCATCATCGTTTTCACCCTTAACCACCCTCATCAAATCCTTTTGAACCATCATCATCGTCATCCCCTCCACGCGCTATCGCTCCCGCGAGCAGACTCCCCACACACCATCGCTCCTGCGAGTGGACTTTCACACACCTTCATTCCTCGAGCTATCAAACCGTCAGCCTTCATCAGAGTTTGTCCTAGGGAGTTCCTATCATGTGGTATCAGAGCCAACTCTGAACCAAAAGGCTGAGTTCTTTCATCCCTATTCTCATCGATTAATTCTGTTTACATTACAAACTGAATCTGTGCTTGCTTAAGAATGCTAGAGTCGAGTTTTACCTTGGCTTGAACTTATTAATCGATAGAGTTGATAGTTTCATGTTCTGTGTTTGAATCAAACTCGTTTTAAAAACTTGTTTCTCACGTTTCTGTTTTGATACAAATCTGTCTTGTTTTACTTTTTACTAGTTGTAGAGTCTTTGTGAACGACTTACTGCGAGTTTGTGTTATTTGAATCAGGTACATGGCACTTCCACCTGAATCTATGGAGGAACTAAAGAAGCTCATTGCAGCTCAAATCGCCGAGGCTATAACCCAGACTCTACCTCAGCAGATCACTCAACAATTAGCATTAGAACGTGAACAACGCGCCAGAAACACTAGGGCGTCCACTTCTGAGTCCGAGAGTGAGCATACACCAACACCATCTGAAGCTATGAGGATAGCTAAAGGCAAAGGCGTTGCTGGTGCCTCACGAGTGAGAGCTGTCCGCAACATCCGACCGTTTCACACTGATCAAGAACCAGGAGCACCACGTCAAAGAGCTCCAGCTGAACCAACTGAGCAAGAAAAAAGAGCTCCCAGACCGAGAGCTAATGGTCACAATCCCCGCAGAACCGAGACTATAGCCGGACAATGTGTCTACATTGGTTCTAGTGATGAGTACTATGGTCTCAACACCTCAGAGCATACTCGGAGAAGTCATAGACGTGAGAGGCGAGACAGAGATGATCCTAGAGACCCGGAGAGACAGCAGCTTAAGCACATCAAAGCCAAATTTCCTCCTTTCCAAGGAAAGAACGATCCTGAAGCTTATCTGGATTGGGAAAGGAAGATGGAGTCCAGCTTCTTGTGCCATGACACTTACTCATCCAATAAAGTGAAGATAGCCGTCTCTGAGTTCAGTGACTATGCCTTGTTATGGTGGGATCAGTTGTGCACCACTAGAAACCGCCACAATGAGACTCCTATTCGCACATGGTCGCAGCTCACCACTCACATGAGGAAACGATTTGTGCCTAACCACTATCACCGAGAGGTTCTCAACAAGCTCAGGAAGCTCACACAAGGTTCCAGCACCGTCAGAGACTACTTCCAAGAGATGGAGACCCTCCTCATCCGTTCTGGCCTAGAAGAAGAAGATGAAGTCACTATGGCCAGATTCATTGGTGGTCTTAGCCGTGATATACAAGACAAGGTGGAGCTACAATCCTATGTAGACCTTGAAGAGCTTGTCCACAAAGCTGAGCTGATTGAGACTCAGAACAGAAGGAGATATGTGAAGCCAAGCTTCTCATCCGGACAAGCTAAGCCGAGAGACCACTCAGTTCCAAAGCCATCATACTTTAAAGATACCAAACCAGCCACTACGGTTAAAGAAGAGTCTAAGTATGATCCTAAGAGCCGCAGCAACACATCTCTTAGCCACGTCAAATGCTTTAGATGTCAAGGAATGGGACACTACTCAAGAGATTGTCCTAACAAGAAGGTCTTCCTCACTCTTGACAATGGAGAGATAGTACCTCAAGGATCTGATTCTGATCAAGAAGAAGAAGAAGAAGAGGAGGAAGAGACCGCAGCTGTTGGTGAGATGCTAGTAGTTAGAAGAACATTGAGTGTTCAAAACCAGCCGGAGGAGGTAGCACAAAGAAACCACCTCTTCCATACACGTTGCATCATCAAAGGCAAAGTGTGTAGCCTGATCATAGATGGTGGTAGCTGCACCAATGCTGCTAGTGAGCTCATGGTCAAGAAGCTGAGCCTAGAGACCATCACACACCCGCGGCCATATAAGCTGCAATGGCTTAACGATAGTGGTGCTCTTACGGTCACACATCAGGTCCGATTCACCTTAGCTATTGGCAAGTATGAAGATGAGGTTCTATGTGACGTCATACCTATGGGATCAAGTCATGTGCTGCTTGGAAGACCATGGCAATCAGACAGAAAGGTGCTACACGATGGCTACACCAACAAACACTCCTTTGAGTTCAATGGCCGCAAGATCACACTTGTTCCTCTCACTCCAAGTGAAGTGTATCAAGACCCGCTGTACCTCAAACTCAAGGAAGAGAAAGACAAGGCACCAAAGGACAAAGCACCCGCTCTACACACCAGCCTCTACACGAACAAAAGAGAAGTTTCTGATCTTTTAAATTCTGATTGTTCTATGTTGCTGTTTGTGTACAAGGAGAGCCTTGTTAGTACTAATCCACCACAGGAGCTTCCTAGTGAGATGTCTAAGCTATTGCAGGACTATAGTGATGTCTTTCCTCGGGAGATTCCACCAGGTTTACCTCCTATCCGCGGCATTGAGCATCAGATTGACCTTGTACCTGGTTCAGCTCTTCCAAACAGACCAGCTTATAGAACTAATCCGGTGGAGACCAAGGAACTTCAGAGACAAGTTGAGGAGCTGATGAGCAAAGGCCATATCCGAGAGAGCATGAGCCCATGTGCTGTACCTGTTCTACTTGTGCCAAAGAAGGACGGATCATGGAGAATGTGTGTTGATTGCAGAGCCATCAACAACATCACGGTGAAGTATCGCCACCCTATTCCTAGACTTGATGATATGCTTGATGAATTATGTGGTTCTAACATTTTCTCTAAGATAGATCTTAAGAGTGGTTATCATCAGATTAGGATGAAGGAAGGTGATGAGTGGAAAACGGCCTTCAAGACTAAGCAAGGCTTGTATGAGTGGCTTGTCATGCCATTTGGATTAACTAATGCACCTAGCACGTTCATGAGACTAATGAATCATGTTTTGAGGTCTTTTATAGGTGTATTTGTGGTGGTCTACTTCGATGATATTTTGATCTTCAGCAAGAGCTTAGCTGAGCATCTCACTCACATACAATCTGTCCTAGACGTCCTAAGAAGGGAGAATCTATTTGCTAATGTAGATAAATGTACTTTTTGCACTAACCAGATTGTATTCTTAGGCTTTGTTGTGAGTACAGAAGGTGTTAAGGTAGATGAAGAAAAGATCAAGGCAATCAAAGAGTGGCCGAGACCAACAACTGTGGGAGAGGTTAGGAGCTTTCATGGCTTGGCTGGCTTCTATAGACGCTTTGTCAAAGACTTCAGCACCCTTGCAGCACCACTCACCGAGGTCATCAAGAAGGATGTAGGCTTCAAGTGGGGAGAAGCACAAGATCAGGCTTTCCAACGCCTTAAAGAGAAGCTTATCAATTCCCCTTTACTTATGCTTCCTGATTTCCTTAAGACATTTGAAATCGAGTGTGATGCTTCTGGTGTAGGCATTGGAGCTGTTCTTATGCAGGATAAGAGACCAATAGCCTACTTTAGTGAGAAGTTAGGAGGAGCCACGCTGAATTATCCTACCTATGACAAGGAGCTGTATGCGTTGGTGAGAGCTTTGCAGACTTGGCAACACTACTTATGGCCTAAGGAGTTTGTCATTCACACCGATCATGAGTCCCTCAAGCATCTCAAAGGCCAACAAAAGCTGAACAAGAGACATGGTCGCTGGATTGAGTTCATTGAAACTTTCCCCTATGTGATCAAATATAAAAAAGGTAAAGACAATGTAGTTGCAGATGCATTGTCCAGGAGGTACACTCTTATCTCTGAATTAACATCTAGACTTATAGGATTTGAAATGCTTAAAGATTTATATGAGACTGATCCTGAGTTTAGTGATAATTACGTGAAGTGTGCTAAGTTTGCTTGTGAGAACTTCTTTAGACAGGATGGTTACTTGTTCTTCAACAATAGACTATGTGTTCCAAGTGGTTCTGTGAGAGAGCTGCTGGTTAGGGAGGCTCACGGAGGAGGTCTAGCTGGTCATTTTGGTGTAACTAAGACGCTTGCTAGTCTCCAAGCTTACTTCTATTGGCCTCGGATGAGAAGAGACGTGGAGAAAATCTGTCTTAGGTGCATCCCATGCAAACAAGCTAAGAGTAAGGTTCAGCCACACGGTTTGTACACCCCTTTGCCTATACCTTCTCATCCTTGGACTAATATATCTATGGACTTTGTGATTGGCTTACCTCGAACCAGAAATGGTAGAGATTCTATCTTTGTTGTTGTGGACAGGTTTAGCAAGATGGCTCATTTCATAGCTTGTCACAAGACTGATGATGCTGTAAGTGTAGCTAACTTGTTTTTCAGGGAAGTGGTGAGGCTGCATGGAATGCCACAAGTGATTGTATCTGACCGAGACACCAAGTTCCTGAGCCATTTTTGGCGTACACTATGGGCCAAGCTAGGAACCAAGCTGTCTTTCTCCACCACTTGCCACCCACAAACCGACGGCCAAACAGAAGTAGTGAACAGATCTTTGTCAACGCTTCTGAGAACATTAGTACGGAGCAATCTCAAATCATGGGAAGAGTGTCTACCCCATGTTGAGTTCGCATATAACCACGCTAAGCACTCCACTACTCTCTACTCTCCTTTTGAATTAGTATATGGTTTTAATCCTATGTCTCCACTTGATCTGATTGCTTTACCTTTGAGTGAATTGTCTAGTGTTGATGGCAAGAAAAAGGCTGAACAGGTGAGGAGAATGCATGAGAAGGCTAAGGAGAATATAGAGAAGAAGACCAAGCTCTATGCTAAGCATGCAAACAAAGGCCAAAAGGAATTGCTTTTTGAGGAAGGCGATTTAGAGTGGATACATTTGAGGAAAGAAAGGTTCCCGACTGAGAGGAAGTACAAGCTGATGCCACGAGTAGATGGACCATTCAAGATCACTAAACGCATCAACAACAATGCCTACAAGATCGATCTCCAAGGGAAGTACTCTATCTCTGATTCTTTTAACGTTTCTGACTTGTCTCCTTATTTTGTTGATTCAGATTTGAGGACAAATCCTTTTCAAGAGGGAGAGGATGATATGATCATGGATGAGAATGATGCTGAGGATGATACAAAGGAGAAGGAGAAGGCTGCAGCTCAAGAACCAGCAGGTGCTATCACGAGATCAAGAGCTAAGGAGCTAGTAAAAGAAGCTCAAACAATGATCAAGGAGGAGGAGCTTGGAGGAGCAGCAGCTAGGAGCTTATTCAACTTGTTTAGTCACGCCTAAGTAAGAAGGCCAAGCTATGAGAACTAACTGGACTAAGTGTCTCGCTTGGTACTCTTTCCCACTGGGTTTTAACGAGGCCAAGAAGAACGCTACGTCGGTCCCTTAGTAATCATAGCTTGAAGAGTGTATGAGGCGAGGCACTAGATACACTACTCGCTGTTCTATCTTAGACTACTTGTTGTTTCTTTTCTTTAAAAACGTCATGTTGTTTATTTTCTTTCCTTTTTTGGAACTAGGTCACGTAAACCTAAGAGAAAGCGTTTGTGCTTTTCTCTTTATATGTGGCCGCCCCCTTTCATTGCAAACCAGTCAAGCATTATATCAAAAACTTCTTTGTTTTGACTCACACTGATTCAGAGATTGAATCCGAGACTTTTACAAGAGAATCCCTCTTTCAAAAGCCTCTACAAACCATCAAGCAATCAGCCCACAGATTGCTTGAGTCGTTCATCATCATTGTTTCACCCTTAATCACCCTCATCGAGTCCTTGAATCATCATCATCGTTTTCACCCTTAACCACCCTCATCAAATCCTTTTGAACCATCATCATCGTCATCCCCTCCACGCGCTATCGCTCCCGCGAGCAGACTCCCCACACACCATCGCTCCTGCGAGTGGACTTTCACACACCTTCATTCCTCGAGCTATCAAACCGTCAGCCTTCATCAGAGTTTGTCCTAGGGAGTTCCTATCAATGTTTTGTTCGTCGCGGTTCAGCTTGTATTCACTTGGTTCGTCATCTAGCAAACAGTGTGAACACAATGATAATTTTTTCCGAGCCGAACGAGCCGATTTTGATAACCAAATGTTACCGGCGAGCCAAGCAGGGTATGTTCTTTCGCTGAGCTGTCTTTCTGTTGCGTTTTGTCTTAACGTTAATTGACTCGTCATTAGCCAAAAGTCGGCTCACCATATAACTTTTAGACCATGCCTTAGTGAAATTTCAGAGCGAATGTTTTTCCTCATGCTAAGTTAAATGGTTCGTCGACGCAGGAAACATGCAGTGTTGTCTTGTTAAAGATTATGCTCGCCATCTTTAGAAAAGGAGAGTTGCCGAACTGTTCTTTGGCTCTCCGTCGGATCAGCTTGACTATGATGCGTTTTGGATTTCTCGAATTTTTGTTGAACCAAAAGGCGTTAAAGACCAGCGAATATGAGCTGTTGCTGTTAGCCCCCAGCTCGTCAGTTTCGAAGACGGAAGTGACGAGCTAAGAATTATGGCAAAGATCAACGGACCATGAAAGATTTGTGACGAGCCAAACTTGCGATGTGGACTGAAAGAGCTTGGCGCATCATGGAATGAGAACATCGACGAGCCATGAATGTGACTTGGCCCGACACTTGGGTCGTCGAGAGACTTGTGTCATCGAAAATGTTGGTTCATCACACGAACTGTAACTTGTTGTGGTGACGAGCTATTATTTTCTGCAGAGTTTTTTGTTGTCTTTTGTTTTATGCTAGACGTGATGCCTGACGGCTTTATCCATGATGACTTCGTTTTGTTTTCGCTTTGACTTGTCATAATGGCTCTATCCATTACGATTGCTTTGAGTTATAATATGTTTTTGGATATGTTTCTGCCGAGCCAAGAGGCGTTAGAGAACAGCAAAAACGAGCTGTGATATGCTTTACTCTGGTTGTTCCCGCAAACTCGCACTCGGCTATCTTTACGGGTTGAAGTAACTTTGAGTCAAGAGAGGTAGGAGACCAGTGATGCCAAGAGGCGTTTTGTTGTTACTGGGTTTGAAGATGTCTTGTTTCGGTTTTTGCCGCAATCTTATCTATTAGTAATTCACGGGTCGAAACAATGACTTGCTTACGTAGAAAACCAGTGATGCCGAGAGGCGTTTTGTCATTACTGGGTTAAGATATCTTTGTTTCAGTTTTTTCCACGATCTTACCCTCAGTAAGTCGCAGGTCGAAACAATGATAATCGATCGAATTTCTATAGCGCGCTTAGAAACCGTTGAGGTTTGTAATAGTGAGAACCCATGTAGGATTGTAGTAGTTCGTTTGTTGTGGCCATCAACAAACGAGAAGAATAAAAGTGACAACGTAAGTCGTAAGGAAAAATGTGTTGGCGGTGAGCCGCGTTACAAAACAAAAGATGAAGTTGTAAAGACTGTATTATTGAGAGATAAAGTTTGCGAAAATTGCAATGCGAAATGTGGGAGTATAGGAGTATACGCACCCCACTCCCCCCTCCTTTTTTTTTTTTTTTTTTTTTTTTTTGCGCAATAGTTGGCTCGTCATATTGACTTATGCTCTTGCTTCTCAGATCCACATGTGCAGCATAGTAGTTATGGATGTCTGCTCATCAAATGGTTGCAGTAGTTGGTGTTGATACCGGAATTAGCACAATTCCTTGATCCCGTCATAATTAATAACATCATGCAAGCCTGGCCCGTTTTCCACCACCACCTCCTCAAAGAAACGGAAAGACTTGGAGAAAAATACTAAATCCTTGAAGAAAGGAAAGAGATCAACACCAAAGAAGAATATTTCCAAAAGAGAAAAGGAAGAATATCTTGAAGAAGCCGACCTCCTCTCACTATATAAAGAAGACCCCTCATTCATTGAAGAATATTGAAAAATCCCCTACAATCACTGAGAGCAGAGAGGCAAAAACCCTAGCTATAATTCGTCCTTTACTTTCAGTTTATCTTATTCTCTTCGTATTCATCTCGGCAAGCCTTGTCGCCGAGACGAATCACCCTTTGTAATCTTTGTACTTTGGTTGATCATAATAAAGAGTCTCTCCTAAACTCCACATCTTTCTATAACACTATTGTGCTATTTTGAGATTCAACAATTGGCGCCGACTGTGGGGAGAGGAGAATAAACTCGGAAAAAGACAATCAAGGTTCAAAGATGAGATCTCTGAACAATGATCTCGGCGCCGGAACAGGCGGACTGCAAAGTCAACCTCAACTAGGCGCAGATGGAAACCCCATCATTCGTCCCGTCGGAAGCAACGCGAACGACGGTCACGTCAATCCTCCGCCGCCACCGGCTCCAGACGCAGAAGCTCCAGTCACCAACGCTGCGTTTACCGCGACCATGCAAGAAGCATCACGGCAACAAGCCCTAATGTCGCGACGAACGGCGACAAAGAAATCGATCCGGAAGTGGCCAAGCTGCGCCGCGACCTCGACGCAATCAGCCCCAAAATACACGGCGCTACCAGCTCGGCACCAGAGATTGCGAAAGTCCTTGCCGAGACGAAAAAATCACCTCCAGCTCGTCATCGCTTTCAAACTCATAAACACCTTAAGGCGCTGTCAAGTTCGAGATAACTTCTCCTTGACCCGCCGCTGTCAAGTTCGAGATAACTTCTCCTTGACGAGCCGCTGTCAAATCCGAGATAACTTCTCCTTGACGAGCCGCTGTCAAGTTCGAGATAACTTCTCCTTGACGAGCCGCTGTCAAATCCGAGATAACTTCTCCTTGACGAGCCGCTGTCAAGTTCGAGATAACTTCTCCTTGACGAGCCGCTGTCAAATCCGAGATAACTTCTCCTCGACCCGCCGCTGTCAAGTTCGAGATAACTTCTCCTTGACGAGCCGCTGTCAAGTTCGAGATAACTTCACCTTGATGAGCCACCGCCAAGTCCATTGATGGACTAGGCACACAAAACCGAGCTCGTCAAAGAGCGAGCTCGTAAAAAACCGATCTCGTCAAAGAACGAGGTCGAGATAAAAATAAAGGGTTACCCCACTCGTTGTAACGAACTACGAACGGCTTGATCCCGGCACGGGTACGTAGGCAGCCTTGCAAAAGGTACAGCTATATCTTCAATAAAATTTTATAATCCATCTGACGAGATGAGTGTTTTAAAATTTTATTTACCTCCAAAGGGTACCATTCTATAAAAAAAATCTTAGAATGACACGTCGACGTTCTGGCCAAACGTTCGACGAAGCAAAATACGATCTCTTGGAAAAATAGCTCGACCCCGATCTCATCCTGCACGAGTTCATACGATCTCTTGGAAAAAGAGCTCGACCCCGATCTCGTCCTGCATGAGCTCGAGAAAATACGATCTCTTGAAAAAAGAGCTCGACCCCGATCTCATCCTGCACGAGTTCATACGATCTCTTGGAAAAAGAGCTCGACCTCGATCTCGTCCTGCATGAGTTCGAGAAAAAATACGATCTCTTGGAAAAAGAGCTCGACCCCGATCTCATCCTGCACGAGTTCATACGATCTCGTCCTGCATGAGTTCGAGAAAATACGATCTCTTGGAAAAAGGGCTCGACCCCGATCTCATCCTGCACGAGTTCATACGATCTCTTGGAAAAAGAGCTTGACCTCGATCTCGTCCTGCATGAGTTCGAGAAAAAATACGATCTCTTGGAAAAAGAGCTCGACCCCGATCTCATCCTGCACGAGTTCATACGACCTCTTGGAAAAAGAGCTCGACCTCGATCTCGTCCTGCATGAGTTCGAGAAAGTACGATGATATCATCATATTTTGCATGTTTTTACTTAGTATTTTCATATGTTTTCAAGTGCTTTCAATAAGGTTTTATGCCTTTGGAGGTAGTTTTCTTGTATTTGTTGGTTTTGGAGTCTTAACAGGTTAAAACATCAAAAAGGATTCAAAAAGGAGCAAAAGAGCCTCAAACCATGATCCATGCAAGTTTCCAAGTCAAGAGCATCATTATAACTCCATTTGTCCGATTCTCGTATTCGGACAGAACCGGAGCATCCGGAAGTTGACCGCGGCAAGGGGTCTTCCCGACGTCCAAAAATCATGATCTTGGTCTTGATGGATAGATATTTGAGTCATGCATCACGTCGAAGTGGAATCAAGCCATTTGGATCAACCATCAAGGAGAAATTCACTTTATACCGAGACGTGTCCGTATAGCGACAAGATGAAGCCCGTGGAGGATCTCGCGTGTCTAAAGGCCCAGGATACCGCGGCATGGACTTTGGCTCGCTTGAGAAGAGGCTTAGCTATTATTTGGAGGTTTCCTTGGCCTTATCTCGGCCCATACACGTCGCAAAAGATTGACTCCAGCTCATCGGAAAGTTTCCTTTTCCGGCACCACGAAGACCTAAGCGATTCCTCACCTATATATACAAGTTTTTAGCCTCAGAAAAAGGGAGAGAAGGGTTTTGGCCGTCAAGAAGAACCAGAGAGAGAGCTTCGCAGTCCAAGGGAGGAGAAAGGAGGCGCCGCTCAAGACCCTAGCTCACATAAAACCTTGTTCTTCCCTCTTCTTTGCTTTGTTACCTTTGTACTCGAGATTTCAAGTTATCAAAGGAGACCCGACTTGTTTCTTCAATAGAGAAGCTTTTCTATTCCCTTTATCTCTTACTTGTGCTTATGATTATGCTTTCAATCATGCTTTGCTTGCTTGTTTGCGCCATGGCCGAGTAGATCTCTCGGTTAGGCCGAGGGAGATCGATGGGCTCATGATATGATTTGATTTATATGATTGCATAAACCGGGATTTCACCATTTGGACCTTCATCTTTGCTTGTTCATAATGCTTGTTGTTAGGAAAGCGCGCCTAAACAACTTGATTCTAGGTTGATACACTCTCCAAAAGCTTGTTGTATTGCCGAAACTAGTATTTGATGAGCTAAGTGTCTTAGGCTTCCAAAAGTCGACCTAAGGAATTTAGTGAGCAATCACGACTTGAACACTAGTTAATGCATGCTTATAACTTGTAATAACCATCGAAAGTTGAGTCTATTAGGTTGTTTAAGCATAGTGGCCGGAGCCACGAAAGTGGAAAGGTTATACCGTAGTGTTGTGAGTTCAAGGCGGTTTATAAATTGTCCCATGCAATCTCTTGTCATTTCATTGAAAGTTTCCATTGATCATCCTTTGCCTAACATCTTTCCCATCTTGTTTACAACCTCATTCACTTACTCACTTGTTTTCCTTTGATTTTAGATCACCCCACACTCATATTCTTTGTTCTAGCTACTCATCACTCAACATAGACTAGAAACGAAATCTCTCTTCCTTGTGTTCGACCCCGACTTACCACGGCTGTGCACTTGCAGCTCTACCAAGTTGGGTTATAAATTGTATTAGTTTGAAGCATAAAACCCAACGCATCAAGCTCTTTGGCGCCGTTGCCGGGGAAGAGTTGCATTTCTTTCAAGTTTCTTGATTGATTTTTAGTCTAGTTCTTTTTATTTTTGCATTCCATTTTCTGTTTTTCATAAAATTCTAAAAAACCATAAAAATTTTACTTAATACTCTTTCTTTGTGTCTCTTAGGTGCATGACAAGAAGGTCCAATCCGGATAATACCATAGAAGAAGATCTTGACATTGACCAACTTGAAAGAACACTTAGGCGGCAAAGAAGAGAAAGAATGAATCAAGGCGGTGAAACCGCGGTACAAGGTGGCCAACAACACGCCCCTGACCAAGAACAACAACCACAAGCCCCTCATGTCTTACCAGAAGCCGGAGTTGACCAGCCAGCACAAGGAGCCGTGCCTCAACCCAATCAAAATGCCCCCGGTGTAGCCGATCAACCGCAGCCGCAACAACAACATCAACAACAACCGGAGCCACAAAACGCCGGTCAACCACCAAACCAGCATCATCAAAACCCCCATGGCGGTCACCAAGGGATGCCTCAAGCTCAACCACATCAGCCTCCAAGGAGAGCCCAATTCGCTCAGCATCCAAGGCATCCGACTATGGGAGATTTTGATTCATCCGATGCATTCTTCTTGGATAGGAATCCAATCCGACCACCACAACCCCCAAGGAACGACTTTGAGATCAAGCCACAAATCATTGCCTTGGTGAAACAAAACCAATTCCATGGTTTGTCCACCGAACATCCACTTGACCATGTCGACACCTTTGAAGAGATATGTAGCACTACTCGGATCAATGGAGTGTCACCGGACTACTTCAAGTGCAAATTGTTTACCTTCTCTCTAAGTGACAAAGCACTTAGATGGGTAAAGTCTCTACCACCTCAATCCATTACAACATGGAATGAATACAAAGGAGCTTTCTTAAACCAATTCTACACCAAGCAAAGATCAAACTCTATAAGGAGTAAGATATCCGGGTTTAAGCAAGCACCAATGGAGTCTTTCTATGAAGCTTTGGAGCGCTTCAAGGAGTATGCAAGAGATTGCCCTAATCATGGCTTCTCAGAAGGTAACCTTTGGAACATCTTTTACAATGGGATTGATCACAAGTACAAGCTTTCACTTGACACCGCGAGCAATGGCAACTTCATGACCAAATCGGTGCCGGAGGCTAAGCTTTTGATCGAGAATCTTGCTGCTAGTGATTCCAATGCATGCCCTGAATACAATAGAGGAGTGAGAACCACGAGCTCATCATCGGAATCGGCTCAAATCATGGAGTTGAAGAACATGGTCTCACAACTACTAAAGAGCAACCGAGGAGTGCATGCGATTGATGATGTCTTGGCCACTAATGAAGAGCTTCTCATGGAATTTATGAGAGATGGAGCAGAAGAAAATCAAGAGGAAGTCAACTACATAGGAGGTAACTACGGTAATAGAGGATACAATCAGCCATTCCGCCCCCATCCCAACCTCTCTTACCGAAGCACCAATGTGGAGAATCCAAATGATCAAGTCTATCCGGGCCAAAACACTTATCAAGGAGGCCAAAACACTTACCAAGGAGGTCAATACCAGCCTAAGCAACAATTCTATCCTAAGGGAGTCTACCAAGTGAAGCAGCCACTCACTTTCCCCCAAGGAGTTGCACCGGCTCAACAAGAAGAAAAAGTAGATGTGGCGGTTAAGAAATATATGGAGGAGCAAAGACAAGCTACCAAGAGCTTACATGAGAAGATGGATCACATGTTTGGTGATCTAAATAATAAGTTTGGGGCGTTGTCAACTCACGTCCAGAAGTTAGATGTTCAAGTCTCTCAAACAGCCGAGGCGGTTAAAAAGCAACAAGAGGCAAATCCGCAAAAGTTTTGTAGTGTTGTTTCATCCAAAGAGGATCCACCGGCCATTGTCTCCGTACCATCTCAAGAAGAAGAAAGAGAAGATGAGCTTAAGGAGAGGTACAAACCAGAGAGGTACACATGGGAGTCAAGGCGAGCTTACAAGAGAAGGCTTGACAACAAGCCGTTGCTTAAACAAGGAGATCCCGGGAAGTTTGTTATCCCCGTTTGTATCAATGGATACCAACTCACCGATTGCTTGTGTGATAGTGGAGCAAACGTGAACCTCATGTCTCTTGCACTAGCCAAAGATTTGGGATTCAAATATTTCAAAGAGCCTAAGGTGAGAGTGGAGTTTGCGGATCTATCAAGCATGGAGCCTTATGGAGTGCTTGAAGATGTTATGCTAGAGATTGGAGAGAGACATGTCCCAACCGATTTCCAAATCATGGTATGGGAAGGATCAAAGAGGAATCAGCTGATTCTTGGTACCCCATTCTTAGCCACAGCCGGGGCGGTCATTAATTACATGAGAAACCAACTAACACTTGGTCATGTCCGGCAAGATGTCTTTTTCCCAAGCATCAACTTCAAACAAGCTCCAAGCGCAGTCAAACTACCACCAGAAAGGAGCACACTCATGCCAAGAGAAGGAGCCGAGCGGCCAAGAAGCACCAAGAAGGGCGAGCCCTACCCTAAACCAAAAGAAGCGATGAAACCGTTGAAGCCGAAGCATGAGAATGTCTTCAAGGATATTCACTCGGTCTTGTCATCGTCTTTTAACAATCATGGAGCTGAAGAAGAACCTGACGGTGTGCCTAAGTCCTTTGCCAGCATAAGAATCATTCTCCCAAAGGATCCGGACCCCAAAGATGAGCAAACCGCAAAGGAAAGACTCGGAAAAACCTTAAAACTTTTTCCGAGAGCTTTGGTCTTCAAGGACGACATGGAAGATGATCATGGAGAGCCCAAACCACCTCATGAGCCACCTGAACCAGAATGTGAAGACACCAAAGGGATCCCAAACCCTTTGGCCGATCACATCCGCACCTAACCGAACAAAGACAAACGGGAGTCAAGCTAGATGACTTTAAAACAAGCGCTTTGTGGGAGGCAACCCACACGGTATTTTTCTTTTCCTTTTTCATTTTTAGTTTTCACATCATTATTGCATGCATTTTGTTAGGATGACAAACCAAGAGGAGACCAAACAAGGAACTGTCCCACCCATTCATCCCACCCTTGTCCAAACCGACACCAAGGAGCGGGCAACACCTGGGACTAATAAAGGAGGGAAGCAGAATCATTTCGAACAAAGAAAATCACCAAACGGTCGCGTAAAATTCAAGATATTCCATCCGGCGTGCTTTTCTCGGCCACACGGGTGCAAAGGAGTACACACTTGACCTATCTCACAATCCGTGTTACCAAAGTCCACCAAACTTCACAGGCGACCAGACAATACCATATTGGTCGGCAAATCCAAAAGATAGGACGAAGAAATGTGAACGGATGGGGAGATACGCACGAATGCCACATCCGGTCGATGGCGGGTAACCCAAGGCCGACAAAAACCAAAATCACGGCATGGCGACACCACCACCTGGAAATGAATTCTTGGAGCTTCAAAATCACTATTCCAAAAGAAAATCATGGAACGAACGAGCCAAATTTAAGGACGGTCAAAAATCTTTTCCCGGAGCCGTTTCCACCACGTTGTGAAGGAAGTCTTACACCGTTCATCCATTTGACCTCAAACTTCACCAGTGCTCATAAAATATGAAGTTGGTCCGTGGAATTTCAAGCTCGGTCAGGAAATTCGTCACCGTTTGCGCTGTGGTCTATTGCACCCTCTTCGGATCGTCCGGATGGCCACCAAATGATGAATCTCCCAAACCGCTCGTTTGTTTGACATGAAACTTCACCAATGCTCCTAAAATATATGATTGGTCGGTGGAATTTCAAGATAGGTCGACGGAATGTTGACGTTTCGAGCTGTGGTCCATCCCATCACCTTACGGCCGTCCGAGAGATCCACCGGACACAGGATTTTCACATTTGCTCGACCAAACGATCTGAAACTTCACCAGCGGCTCTAAAACATCATATTGGATGGTAAATTTTCAATCCCGTTCATAAAATTCTTAACGGTTTGTCATGTGGTTCATAGCACTCATTTCGGGTCGACCGAATGAGACGTACACGACCGAAATGCAAACCAAAGGAATTCGGGCCTTGACCTTCATCACTTACCGACCCATCCTGCCTTGACCTTCATCACATCAAGTTTTTGACCCTGATCTTCATAACCATTGGTCATCACTTGGTAACATCCTCCTAACCTTTCCCTTTTTCAAATTTATTATGTCTTTCACCCCTCTTAATCTGATTTTTTCTTACACCGGGACGGTGCAAGTTAAGTCTGGGGGGATTATACTAATAAGTTTGTTCATTTTGACATTTTTGTTTGCATTGTTTTCATCTAATCGAGTCGTTTTTATTGAGTCAAAACTTTTGTCGAGAATTATGACTTTATCTTGGACCTAACCATTGTTTTGCATGCGTTTAAGTGACCATTGATCAGTATTTGGCAGTCTACTCCATCACATGTGCACCATGAGTGGATCGATCTACCAAAAACGTCCACATCTCCAAGGGCTTAAGAAGGATACATCTTTGACTCCGCACCTTAATGAACTTAACCTTCTCAGCTAGGGGCTTGGTTTTACAAAGGGTACGACTCCTCATCCTCACCAAATAGTGAAAGTCTATGTGAGTTCGGTTTTCCCTCTCTCTCCCCTCCAATTTTAAGAAAAAGCATCAAGGTCCAAGTAACCGGGGATTAGGTGGCAACCACCATCAATACTCGCGTCTATGGAAGGCCATTTGATTCAAGTAACCGGGGATTAGGTGGCTACAACCATCAATACTCGCGTCTATGGAAGATCATCCAAAACCTCCACAAAGAGGAGAAGAAGTCGAATAAAAAAAAAAAAATACCATGCTACCCTAAAAAAGGGATGAATCGGCTTAAGGAGTGAGAAGAGAGAGAGGTGAGGCATGAGCCGAGACAAGTGTCTAAACACAAGAGGATGAGTAAGAGTCCCTAAACCCTTTGATCGATATTCCCTAGTTGAGACCACACCTTTAGAAACTAAAGGAGTCAAAGGTGGCGAATTTGGATGGTCTAAAGAGAAGTGGATTGCTTTGGGACGATTGCAAAACTCACGGTATGTACTTCCTTGTTCTTAATTCTTAATGCCGCTGCTGATTCATGTGGATTACTAAAACAAAGGTCGACATGGATTTCCAAAAGATTTGAGAGTTCTCACGTTTTCAAACCTCTTTTCCTTTCTTAGTTTGCTTGAGGACAAGCAAAGGCTAAGTCTGGGGGAGTTGATATCATCATATTTTGCATGTTTTTACTTAGTATTTTCATATGTTTTCAAGTGCTTTCAATAAGGTTTTATGCCTTTGGAGGTAGTTTTCTTGTATTTGTTGGTTTTGGAGTCTTAACAGGTTAAAACATCAAAAAGGATTCAAAAAGGAGCAAAAGAGCCTCAAACCATGATCCATGCAAGTTTCCAAGTCAAGAGCATCATTATAACTCCATTTGTCCGATTCTCGTATTCGGACAGAACCGGAGCATCCGGAAGTTGACCGCGGCAAGGGGTCTTCCCGACGTCCAAAAATCATGATCTTGGTCTTGATGGATAGATATTTGAGTCATGCATCACGTCGAAGTGGAATCAAGCCATTTGGATCAACCATCAAGGAGAAATTCACTTTATACCGAGACGTGTCCGTATAGCGACAAGATGAAGCCCGTGGAGGATCTCGCGTGTCTAAAGGCCCAGGATACCGCGGCATGGACTTTGGCTCGCTTGAGAAGAGGCTTAGCTATTATTTGGAGGTTTCCTTGGCCTTATCTCGGCCCATACACGTCGCAAAAGATTGACTCCAGCTCATCGGAAAGTTTCCTTTTCCGGCACCACGAAGACCTAAGCGATTCCTCACCTATATATACAAGTTTTTAGCCTCAGAAAAAGGGAGAGAAGGGTTTTGGCCGTCAAGAAGAACCAGAGAGAGAGCTTCGCAGTCCAAGGGAGGAGAAAGGAGGCGCCGCTCAAGACCCTAGCTCACATAAAACCTTGTTCTTCCCTCTTCTTTGCTTTGTTACCTTTGTACTCGAGATTTCAAGTTATCAAAGGAGACCCGACTTGTTTCTTCAATAGAGAAGCTTTTCTATTCCCTTTATCTCTTACTTGTGCTTATGATTATGCTTTCAATCATGCTTTGCTTGCTTGTTTGCGCCATGGCCGAGTAGATCTCTCGGTTAGGCCGAGGGAGATCGATGGGCTCATGATATGATTTGATTTATATGATTGCATAAACCGGGATTTCACCATTTGGACCTTCATCTTTGCTTGTTCATAATGCTTGTTGTTAGGAAAGCGCGCCTAAACAACTTGATTCTAGGTTGATACACTCTCCAAAAGCTTGTTGTATTGCCGAAACTAGTATTTGATGAGCTAAGTGTCTTAGGCTTCCAAAAGTCGACCTAAGGAATTTAGTGAGCAATCACGACTTGAACACTAGTTAATGCATGCTTATAACTTGTAATAACCATCGAAAGTTGAGTCTATTAGGTTGTTTAAGCATAGTGGCCGGAGCCACGAAAGTGGAAAGGTTATACCGTAGTGTTGTGAGTTCAAGGCGGTTTATAAATTGTCCCATGCAATCTCTTGTCATTTCATTGAAAGTTTCCATTGATCATCCTTTGCCTAACATCTTTCCCATCTTGTTTACAACCTCATTCACTTACTCACTTGTTTTCCTTTGATTTTAGATCACCCCACACTCATATTCTTTGTTCTAGCTACTCATCACTCAACATAGACTAGAAACGAAATCTCTCTTCCTTGTGTTCGACCCCGACTTACCACGGCTGTGCACTTGCAGCTCTACCAAGTTGGGTTATAAATTGTATTAGTTTGAAGCATAAAACCCAACGCATCAACGATCTCTTGGAAAAAGAGCTCGACCCCGATCTCATCCTGCACGAGTTCATACGATCTCTTGGAAAAAGAGCTCGACCTCGATCTCGTCCTGCATGAGTTCGAGAAAATACGATCTCTTGGAAAAAGAGCTCGACCCCGATCTCGTCTTAAACGAGTCCGAGATGATTTCTCCTTGACGAGCCACCGCCAAGTCCGAGATGAGTTCTCCATGACGAGCCGCTGTCAAGTTCGAGATGAATTCTCCTCGACGAGCCGCTGCCAAGTCCGAGATAAATTCTCCTTGACGAGCCGCTGTCAAGTCCGAGATGAATTCTCCTTGACGCGACGATTCCAAGTCCGATAAAAATCATAACAGCAATGTATTCTCCTTGACGAGCTAACGTCAAGTCCGAGAGAAATTGTCAAAAGCATTCTACTTGCGGACAAGATGACGCCAACGTACTCTTTTCCCTTTTTATGGTTTTTATCCCATAGGGTTTTTCCATATCAAGGTTTTAACGAGGCGGTACGAATCTAAAGTCAATAACGCAGCATCGCATCGGAAACGAGCTAGAATCGGCATCACATAATTGTTATTAATAGCTCACGAGCTCCTCTCTTATACATGAAGTCCGCCGAGATCAAACTGCATTTGACTCGACGAACTGGGGGGGGACTTATTGTTGATACCGGAATTAGCACAATTCCTTGAGCCCGTCATAATTAATAACATCATGCAAGCCTGGCCCGTTTTCCACCACCACCTCCTCAAAGAAAAGGAAAGACTTGGAGAAAAAGACTAAATCCTTGAAGAAAGGAAAGAGATCAACACCAAAGAAGAATATTTCCAAAAGAGAAAAGGAAGAATATCTTGAAGAAGCCGACCTCCTCTCACTATATAAAGAAGACCATTCATTCATTGAAGAATATTGAGAAATCCCCTACAATCACTGAGAGCAGAGAGGCAAAAACCCTAGCTATAATTCGTCCTTTACTTTCAGTTTATCTTATTCTCTTCGTATTCATCTCGGCAAGCCTTGTCGCCGAGACGAATCACCCTTTGTAATCTTTGTACTTTGGTTGATCTTAATAAAGAGTCTCTCCTAAACTCCACATCTTTCTATAACACTATTGTGCTATTTTGAGATTCAACAGTTGGTGCGTTTGACTCGGCTCCATTTGGCTCGTCGAAAGCGTTATGGTCGGTTTGACATGCTCGCCAGGTTGCTCGAGGCTCATCGTGTTGATTTAAACCCGTCCTTTGTAGCTAGCCGTATTCATCTCTTGGCTCATCGTCGGATAGATATTGGCTCGTCGATGTTTCTTAGCAGTTGTTTTAGAGAACTGTCTTGGTTGGCTTTCTCAGAGAAGAACCTGGAGAGCCGTTTTCTCAAAGAACTGTTCACCAGATTTTTGCGGGCTCGTCAGGTTAGTGAGGTTCACCAGACTTGAGGCTCGTCAGCCGCTTTTGCCGTTCGAGCTCGAATTTCTTCTATCTCACTTATGAGTGGTTCGTCTGTTTGGTCTTGACTACGTCTATCTGGACCGTTGGAATGTTGGGCTGTTTAAATCTGCACTTGTGTTTCGCCTTGTTTATTGATTCGCCGAGCCACCGTTTAGGTTTGTCGATTCGGGTCGCCATTTGGCTCGACGGAGGTTCCCATTCCACGGCTTGTCAAGTTGATTTAGACTCGTCCTTCGCCGCTTGCCATATTCATTTTGGCTTCTCTTTCGCGGCTTATCATATATATCCTGGCTCTTCCTTCGCGGCTCGTCATATAGATCTTCGCTCGTCAAATCTTTCCTAGCTTTTTCGGCTCGTCATGTTGATTTAGGCTCGTTCTTCGCGGCTTGCTATATTCCTTTCGACTTCTCTTTTGCGGCTCATCGTATAGATCTTGGCTCGTCAAATATTTCATAGCATTTTATTTGTGAGAAATGCCTTGGCTTGAAGAATGTTCTCTGAGGAGAGCCGTCTAACTTGGGAGAGCCGCCTTCTTAAAGAGAAATTTGGAGAGCCGTTTTCTCTGAGAGAAGATTGGCGAGGAATTCTCTATGGTAGAAATTTGGAGAGCCGTTTTTCATGGTTAGGCGTTTTCTATGTCAGAAGATTGGCGAGCCGTTTTCTCAAAGAGAAGATTGGAGAGCCGTTTTCTCGGAGAAAAGTTTGGAGAGCCGTTTTCTCAAAGAGAAGATTGGAGAGCCGTTTTCTCGGAGAAAAGTTTGGAGAGCCGTTTTCTCAAAGAGAAGATTGGCGATTCGTTTTCTCGGAGAAAAGTTTGGCTTTGAGTGATGCTTGCGTCATGAAGCGTACTTCAGCTTATTTTTCTCAGTGCTTCGGGAGTTTATGTACGAGCTGGTGTTGGTGTTGTTGACTTGTGAGCTAGTGTTGTTGTCTTGCTGTTGCCCAAGGCTTTGTCGAGACACTCATTCTTGGCGTACGCGGGAACATCGAAGAAAGTGCAAGGGAATCAAACGTTGTGTTTCTTTCATCACAGGTTTGTTACTGTGGTTTTTTGCAAGTTCTGGGAACTTTGTTGCTTCTTCTATCTCTTCTTTTGGAGCAGACTTCTTTGATACTTTTTTGCCTTGAGGTTGCGTGAATGCAAGTTATTCTTTTTTCTTCCTTTGAGATTCCGAACTGAAGTTGAAGCTTTAAAGCTTGCTTTTCCTTGGTGTTGAGAATTTGTTTATGAATTCATGATCGAGCTGAACGTGGATTGGAGAAGTTGTGAAGTCAAACGTCGTGGCACAGTTGGAGCGACGATGGTGGTAGATCACACACGAGCCTCCCATGTTGTTTGAAGAAGATTGATGCACTGAAATTGATTTTTTCCTAGTGATATCGTGCCCAATTGCAAACTGATTTTCGGCTCGAATGTGCCTCTCATTAGGTAAAGGGAGAGAGATCTGAATAGCTGACATCAAGAGCTTTCCAACCGTATATAGATCGTTTTCTGAATCTTTCTGAGTCGTCGGGAAATCGCTCCGAAAACTCTCAAAATCTCTTCTTTCGGGTTAAAATTGCAGGTTATTATGATTTTTTGCAGACTTGTGAAGCGGTTTGTGGATGGAGTTTAACTCCGATTGATACGTCGTGAGCTCCTGCAGATTCTTCGCAAATATATCTTTCTATAGCTGCCTCGTAAACGATCTGAATCTTCTTAGTTGTTCGGGAATTCTCCTCCAAACATCATTACTTGCACTGTTTTTTAGGTTATAGATTGCAGGTTTTGCATAGATTTCTTGTGCGAGAAGCAAAGTCTCCAAACGAATTTCCTACCCTAACTAGGGTTTTAGCTCGTTGTCTTTAGACTCTTGGGTTGATGGTAATTACACCAGTACGTTATTTGTACTTAACCAGCGTTTCCTTTGCTGTTGGCGAGTTACCAAAGTAGCATCCTCCATATTCCCCTTTTTCTTCTTCGTTACTCCTTCTAGCATCTTGAAGTTTAACGCAGTGGGATAGACGCAGATCCGCTCGTCCCGATTTCGTTTACCTCCGCCTATGTCCAGCTCGTCAAATTGTTGTCCTGCTCCTCGGATTTATTCATCTTTTCATATCTTGTGGAAGTAGATTTATGAGTAAGAAGACTTCAATTTCCCCTCCTTCTAGCGCCAAATTGTGGGAGCTGGATTTCACACAATAGAATTTGATAATGAGATTGAGAGGAACTGAAGTTTCTATGGTAAAAAACTAGGACAAAGATCCAAATATGGTTTTTATTAATAGATGTTTCGATAAGCTACAATATGTGTGGCGTGTGCCTGTTTCTAGGGTTCAAAAGTTGTTTTCAATAATGAATGTCGATTCCTATTTATAAGAACATAGGAACCGACTTGACAAAGATATATATGGTGACTATTCTCAAAGATTTCCTTCCATTTCTGTTTCGCCGCCTTCAGCTAGGGCAATCCTGATTATGGGCCGTCTCCGATGGGCCTCGGCTCGAGTCGTTAAGTTAGACATTGGTTCGGCCCATCAAGAGCTGTGAACAACTGCTGGAGCTCCGGTTCAACCATTGGTCTGTACGAGCACCTGGTTAGCCGTCGGTTCTGCTCGGTTCGTCGGCAGAGTAAACCGGTATTATGGCATTCCGGCCGGGCTCTCCTTCACAATATAGGAGTCGTCGAGCCGTTTGGCTCGTCCTGCACTAGCTTCTATGTCGACCCGGTTCGTCGGCTCGTCTTAATCATTGAGCCGATTTGGCTCGTCTTAATCATCGAGCCGATTTGGCTCAGTTCTCCTAACATATCTTCTGGTTCATTCGGCTCTCCAATCATCTCGGCTAGACTGCTTGTCTACACTTGGCTCTCTTGTCATTGATCTCATTGGGGTGAAAACCGACCCCAACAGTGGGCTCGAAGATATATGGGTTTGGTAGGAATTATAACCCTCACAAATATGTATTAAGCATCGACCGTAGATCTCACAAGGTGCAAACACTCCCGAGCATGCCTATACCCTTGACTTCTACAGTCGCTAACTTGATCGATGGGAAAATATATGTAACTGGATATCTCAGTAATGACTTTAACAAGGTCATGGTGGTGGTGTTTAATACAGAAACACAAATGTGGGAGCCAGAGATTATACAGGTAACTGGTATATTGGTTGTACTGTTGTGATGGCTGATAAGATGTACATGAGAGGTTATGATAACAGCTTTGTTTACGACCCAAAGAAGAGTAAATGGGAAACTGAAGACATGTTGAATTCTAAGAACTGGGAGCGTGCGTGTGTGGTCGATGACGTATTGTACGATAGTGATGAGAAGTGTTTAAGAACGTATGATCCAAAGAAGAGATGTTGGGGAGTGATCAATGGTTTAGATGACTTGTTGGCTAAGACGAGAGATTCAAGGTGGTCAGAGACTGTGAGTTACGGAGGGAAACTGGCTTTGTTTTTTTATAAACAAGAAGGAAGAACATTTGAGATATGGTGCGTGGAGATTTCGCTGGAAAGGAGAGAAAGAGGGGAGATTTGGGGTAAAGTTGAGTGGTGTGATCAGTTTATGACTGATGGGAATTTTCAGGTAACGGAAGCTCTAGCTGTTATGGTTTGATGCTGAAAAGTGGAAAACTCTCTCCTTCATATATGTAACTTGCAAAATGGCTTATGTGAATTTTCGTTTCTTTTCATTGACATATTAAACATGAAGTTAATGCAAAACGAATTCATTGAGCATTCTTGATCCATCTAGCATTATATATTGTTTTCGATTTTTAAGAGTTAGTTCTCTGTTTCAGTTTGTTTTTAATATTTCGTTTTACTTACCGATTCAGAGAGTGAAAAAACAAAAGGAGAATCATTAACTTCACTTAGATATAACAAGAAGATAAAATTAAATTGTCACAAAACAAAAAAAAAAAACTCATTGATCATTAGCTTGTAACGCTAATATCACTCATGAAAGCATCAATATTAGCATTAGACGACCCTCTTTCCTCAACAGCTCCTCGACTAATCTCACTAAGGTCACAAGCTCTTCTTCTCATCTCTTTCCCTTCTTCACTCTCTCTATCCATAAACCTCTTCACCACTCCCTCAATCTCGTCTCTCGCTATCACCACCTCTGTTCTCTTCCTCCTCTCAATCCTCATCCCGACTCTCCAGTCCTCAACAATCACTTTCGCATTCAGAATCTGATCCCAAAACAACGGAAACGCTAGCATCGGCACTCCCGAATAGATCCCTTCTAATGTCGAGTTAAACCCGCAATGCGTCCAAAATCCGCCTACGCCTCTGTGGCACAGCACACGCAGCTGATCGCACCAGCTCACCACATCCCCTGAGCTACCTTCAAGAGCCTCCTTAAGCTTCGACTCTCCTCCACGAGCCACCCAAAGAAACCGGACCCCGCTCTGTTTCACTCCGGCCACTATTTCCTCCATCTGAGCTTCCGATACAGAGAGAAAACTCCCCTGAGATATGTAAAGCACGGATCTTTCCGGTTGCTGATCAAGCCACTTGATGTAATCGGGCTCGTTTCCGACCGAGAGTTCTTCAAAGGGGATTAACGGACCGGTAGCGTAAACCGGGATATCGAACTCGGAGGTGAAAAAGTCTACGGCTTTTGGTTCGAGCTCATAGGCGGTGGTGAAGAGAAGGCATTTAGCTTTCGAGATTTCGTCGAAACACAACTTGGCTTTCTTGAAGACTCGGTGGATGTGACTTTCGAATAACGGCGGCAGATCACGGAGCTTCGTCGGAGGTAAACCAGGGATGTAATCTACGATTTCTTCTTCTTTTGATTCTACAACAAACCCCAAAAGATTCAACAATCATCAATTACGGTTTAAAGTATCAATTTTTCTGAATTTTTTACATGTAAAGATTGAAACTTTACACGATGGTTCGAACAGAGCATGGCCGTAACAATCATCAATTACAATTAAAGTATCAATTTTTCTGAATTTTTTACATTTGAAGATTCAAACTTTACATGATGGTTCGAACAGATAATGGCCGTAACAATCATCAATTACAATTAAAGTATCAATTTTTCTGAATTTTTTACATTTGAAGATTCAAACTTTACATGATGGTTCGAACAGATAATGGCCGTAACAATCATCGATTACAGTTAAGTATCAATTTTTCTGAATTTTTAACATTTGAAGACTGAAAGTTTACCTGATGGTTCGAACAGAGCATGGCCGTGGGTTATGAGAAGATCAGAGTGAAGGAAGAAGGAGAGAATCGTTGCCGACATAGTCCAGAGAGAAACCACCGGAATATTCCTCCGTGCGCCGACATTAGCTGCCCAGATGACGTAAGTATCGGCGATGATTGCGGTCGGAGGCGGCGAATTGAGGCCGTCGAGCAGCCGCTCGAACGGCTCCTCCAATCTTGTGTGTACGGCGTCGACGAAGCCGGTGAAGTCGTTGGCACGGACGAGCTCGGAAGGGATGAGATTCGGGAGAGTGGCGAAGTGGATCTGGTCGGGTTTCGGGTCGGATCCGATGAGCCCGAGCCATTCTTCGGTGACGACGAAAGTGACGATGAGGTTTGGGTATCGGCGAACGAGGCGTTTGCAGAGGATCATCATTGGGTTGATGTGGCCTCTTCCGGGCCAAGACATGGCTACCACGTGGCGTAACCCGGTTGGCTGAGATTCAGTTGGTTCCATAGTGTGTGTCTGTGTGATTTTTTAGTCACTGTGACTAAAGGAGGTGAATAGAGAATTTGGTTGGTGACGGGAGCTTTTTAAACAAATGTTTGGTCATTGGGTGTGTGCAAGATGATTACAAAGTCAAAAATGATTACAAAGTTCGAATTTTCTTCTATTTGCAGCCCTTACAATTCTTGTTGTGTGTGCGTGTGTGGGGCTGAGATTTGGCTACGTGTGCAAGATTAATCATTTTTTTAATGTTACTACATATACAGTACATAAGACAAGATTTTAAAGAAAGACACATGTGCGCGACCCCAATAATCATGGAGGAGGTGGTATGAATCCTTGTCCTTAACAATTAACAACTCATGTCACTAAAATGGAGGTGGTCCACTTCTTTGAAAACTAAATTTCAAGTCCATTACGAGAGTAATGGGCCTCCGTATATATAATATATCTTTTGTTTTTCAAATTCTTATATGGAAATTGGACCACAGAGTAGTTTCTTCTATGTATTGTGGAATCTCCTCCTTGAGTACTTGTCTTGAGTACTTGTCCTGACCATTTTGAATTTGGATTTATGCTTAGATGAAAATATGAATTAGTTAAATTTTGGGATTTTGAAGTTAATAATCATAACGGACATTAAAATTAATAGAGTAACCATATCATGGGATTGGATCAAAATCCGTATTGCTATATTCTTTATTTTGATACTCAATATGATTATTTAGCCAAAAAGCCCTTAAACTTTGGTATTTACTATGTACGAATTTTATAGTCTGTTTTCTTGTAAAGACTATCTGCTCAGATAGAATTATATATAGCTGCTGATAATTTGTTTCTTTTAGTTTACATATCATATCTAGATGTCCGACCTCATTTTGTGCATGAGGTTATCTTGACATGTAATTTTAGGTTTTCTGATATAACTTCACTTTTATGGTAATTAGTTTTAAGATGAATTTTTAGTTTCTAAAGTGGAACTCTAACTTGTTTCTTCGTGACTCATGTATACATACTATATGCATTTCCGTCAATAATGTATATATAACTTTGGTGGTAAAACGGTGAAAAAAATTTCCGTCAATAATCAAACAGAAATCGGTGATAAAATTTCCTACGAATTTCTCACGGATATTTTTGACCACATTTATGACGAATTATTCGGTGGGAATTTTTTCACAGATTTTTGACCGAATTGGTTGTTTGACCAATGCTTTTTGATAGAATAAATTGGTCGAAAATCGGTGATAAAGGCTGTTTCTCACCAATTTTCCACCGGAACGGCCGTGGTAATCCAATTGTTTTCTTGTAGTGCTATGAGTAGTTTATAATGGGGAAAGGAGCATTTGGATATATTCTTATGAATGTATCTCTAGTCTCTAGAGAGATATGAAAGGGAAAAATAGAACATATAAGGTAGAGTACTATACACTTAGTGTCACTTACGCTATTAATTTAATTCACACCCTTCTGTCATTAGTACAATACGCTATAAAATTAGCGTCCTTCTTTCATTAGTATAATATAGAGATCGCTTATGTGAAGCCAAAAGTTTGATTTCCACTCTTTTAAATTCATAGCCTGAATTCGTTAACTCTCCAATGGAAAGTTCGTTGAAGTCTGCATAAATTAAATTAAGCGACGATCGATAAGTTTGGATTTATATTTGTAAACTGTAAAGCTGAATTTTCTTGGTAAACTATAGTAAATGACAATAAAAATTGCCAATATTAGGTAAATAGCCATATTGAACCATGGTTAGAATATTTTCTGTATATTATGTATTAATGACGAAACTGTCCTTTTTTTCTTTTTCACCTTCATCGTCTCTTTGTTCATCAAAATGTTGTCTCTGTTTTCCACCGCTGTGACTTCTCGTGTGTTGGAGGTGGGCTTAGCACCCCTCCAATGGGCCGGCCCATATAAGAGAAAGCCCATTTACGCTTCTCAGGCCCGCCGAGCCGAACCATCCTGGGACCCGCCAAACCAAACGACATTTTCAGCTATAAATAGCGTATTTACTCCGTTTGTAAAGGGGGAGGAGAAAAAATAAAGGAATCATTTTAGAACACTAATGCTCTCGCCGAACTCAATCTGTTTAAAACCGATCGTCCCGCCGAACTCAATCTGCGCTTCAAACCGATAAACCAACTCGATCGCCGAGCTCTTCATCCGGTCATCAGTTACTCATATCGGTCAAACGCCAAGCTCATTTCCTTGGTAACTTGAGATCGCCTCTCGCCGATCTCTTATACACGAAAAGCCGATCGTCTTACCTTTTAATACGAAAATCTTAGCCCTTACCTTCCACCTCTTTGCAAACAAGACATCCCTAATCGACTACTTACAATTGGCGCCCACCGTGGGGCTAAGATTTTCTATACTCAAAGATAGATCGGCCATTCGCCAAACAAATCAACTCTCCGATCAACGTTCGAATCAGCCTTAAACCAAAAACAGGATGTCAACGGAACCCGACGCAGCTAATCGCCAACCAATGCAAAACACGGCCGTCGGCTCATCGCCAACCTCGGCATTTCCCTTCATAGGACCGATCAACCGAACAGACGCCACCCACAGGGAACCTGAGCAACGCCCTCGAACCCCGCCGAGGACTCTACCAACGATCCGATCAGAACACGACGAACCACCGACTCGTTCGGGAAGCCAGGCCGAACAGTCGTCAGAAAATCCGGGAACCACGACTCTTATCCACGCCTTGCTCGCGAGGTTCGATGATTTCGCCAAAGGAACGGATCACCGTTTCAACAGCCTTTTCGCCGCACAACTTAATAATCAAAACCGGATGGACGAGCTCCGAGCGTTACAGGCCTCGCCAGAACCCCGGCACACACGACCGCTTCCAACCCAACGAACTCTCTTCGGAAACGATGTAGCCCTGCCGACCAACCTCATCAGCGAAAACGACCGACACCCGGCCTCTTACTCACAGCACTACGCCGAACGAAACGGGCACGACGCTGAAATAGAAAGAATGAAGGACCAGCTACACCACATGAATTCTCGAATCCACCAGGCCACTAGCTCGGCCCCGGAAATAGATCGAGTCCTGCGCGAAGCTCAAAATACGCCATTCACTGAGCACATCGCGCGAACCGTCGTGCGCCACCCGGGAAAACTGAAGATATCGACATACGACGGCAACGCCGACCCAAGACAATACCTGACCGCATTCTGCATTGCAATGGGACGAACCCATTTCTCCGCCGAAGAGAGAGACGCCGGCTTCTGTCAGCTTTTTGTCGAAAACCTTACCGGATCGGCCCTAACCTGGTTCTCCAGACTGCAAGCCCACTCGATCGACAGCTACCGCCAGCTCACCACCGCTTTCCTCAAACAGTACTCTATGTACATCCGACAGGGAACGTCATGCGCCGACCTGTGGGCATTAACTCAGGGACCAAAGGAATCGCTGAGGTCGTTCATAGATAAATTCAAACACGTCGCCTCACGGCTCACAGCGACTAGCACCGAAACGCTACCGGCATTAAAAAAGGGACTCTGGTACGAATCGGCTTTCCGCGACGATCTCATATTAAACGAACCACACACTCTAGAAGACGCATTGTGCCGAGCAAACATCTTCATCGAAATGGAAGAAGAAAAAATCATCCTGGCCAGGCGCCACACCCTTACTAAGGCGCCACCACCCAAAGAAAAAACAAAGGAGGATTACTACGAGCCTCGGCAACACTACGACAAAAACTACCGAAGTAGCGAGAGGAAGCAGACAAGCTACTATGTGGGAAACGATCGACCAAGCGAAAACAATCGACCAAGCGAGAACGATCGATCAAGCGGAAACGATCGGCAAGGAAAACCGAGCCAACCATGGAACAAATACGTTCGGCAAGACAGCGCGAGGCCGGACCTGCCTTTCTGCGAATATCACAAAAAGTCAGGTCACGCAACAGCCCAATGTAGGCACCTCCACGAATTTCTGCTCGGCAAATATGCCAGGGGCGAGATAGCGGCGCCGAATCCCAGCTCGTCCCAGCGAACCTCTTATTACCCACCCACCGACGATAAGGAAGGAAGGCCAAATCCGCACGAGACGAACTACCCCAATAACGAAGGTCGTCGAGAAAGACAACCGGTCGAAAATTTGAGTCGAGAGCTCGTCCTAAGAGGGACGAAGCCGCATAAAAGAAACCATGACGAAAGCGACTCCCGCTCTACGCCACCTCCACCCCCGCGCAGACGAATCAACATGATCATGGGAGGTCTGCCGACATGCAACGACTCCGTACGGTCGATCAAAGACTATGGCCGTAAAACCATTACAGCGCAACAATGGAAGCATGACATAGGGAACGAACTGGATGAAGCCAGCAGCATCGTTTTCCGGGAATCGGACGCGCAAGGCCTACACACGCCACACAACGACCCCCTAGTCGTTGAGCTCATCATCGGCGACTGCGACGTCAGCCGCATATTGATCGACACAGGAAGCACCGTCGACCTGATATTCGAAGAAACATTGCGCAAAATGGAATTACAAGGCCACAAGGTCAAGCCGAGCAAAAAGCCGCTGACCGGTTTCTCAGGTGAAACAACAATGACGGTCGGCACGATTAAACTCCCCGTCCGCGTCGACCGAGTAACCAAGATCGTCAAATTTGTGGTCATCGACAAACCGGCCATCTACAACGCAATAATGGGAACGCCTTGGCTGCACGCGATGAAGGCAATCTCGTCCACGTACCATCAGTGCCTAAAGTTCCCAACTCCCGAAGGACCGGTCACAATTCGGGGAAGCCAAGAGATGTCCCGAAGTTGCTTCGTGGCCGAACACAAACTACGACACTCGTCACATGCCTACGTAATCTCGGAATCTGCGGCGACCATAAGCACCGAACTCCCCCCGCAGAGCGAACCGCCGCGCGAACTCGTCATCCAAGAAAACATCGATCCAAGCGACCTGACCCGATGCGTTGGAATCGGGGCGGAGATCAGTACGAAACTGCGCGATGAACTGTTAATCTTCCTACGTCAGAACGCGTCGACCTTCGCGTGGAGCACCGACGACATGGTCGGCATAAACCCCGGTATAACCAACCACGAGCTAAACGTCGACCCAACTTACAAGCCGATCAAGCAAAAGCGCAGAAAGCTGGGCCAAGACAGAGCAAAGGCCGTTAACGAAGAGGTCGAACGGCTGTCCAAAGCAGGATCGATCGTGGAAGTACGCTACCCTGAGTGGCTCGCAAACCCGGTCGTCGTTAAAAAAAAGAACGGCAAGTGGCGTGTCTGCGTCGACTTTACCGATCTCAATAAAGCCTGCCCAAAGGACAGCTATCCCCTTCCGCACATCGATCGGCTCATCGAAGCAACGGCCGGCAACGAGTTACTATCATTCATGGACGCTTTCTCGGGCTATAACCAAATCCAAATGCACCCAGACGATCGCGAGAAAACATCTTTCATAACAGACCGCGGAACGTATTGCTATAAGGTTATGCCGTTCGGTCTAAAAAATGTCGGAGCCACTTACCAACGTCTTGTGAATAAAATGTTCGCCGACCAGTTGGGAAAAACGATGGAGGTGTATATTGACGACATGCTCGTCAAATCACGACACGCCGGAGAACACGTTCAACATCTCCGAACATGCTTCGCAAGTCTGAACGAGCACGGCATGAAGCTCAATCCCACAAAATGCACTTTCGCAGTCACATCCGGGGAATTCTTGGGCTACATCGTCACCAAGAGGGGCATTGAGGCTAACCCTCGGAAAATAACAGCGATCCTCGAACTTCCTTCGCCGAAAAACACGCGAGAAGTCCAACGCCTGACCGGCCGCATCGCAGCCCTCAATCGCTTCATCTCCAGGTCAACGGACAAATGTTTGCCGTTCTACCAACTTTTGCGAGGCAACAAACGCTTCGAATGGGACGCCCAGTGCGAAGACGCATTCCAACAGCTGAAACTTTATCTTTCTACTCCTCCGGTTCTCTCCAAACCAGAACCCGGCGAGACGCTTTACCTCTATATCTCGGTGTCCAGATCGGCGGTCAGCAGCGTACTTATTCGAGAAGACAGAGGCGATCAGAAACCAATTTTCTATGTCAGCAAGACCCTCGACGACACCGAGACGCGCTATCCGACACTAGAAAAACTCGCCCTCTCTGTCGTCATATCGGCCCGAAAGCTCCGTCCCTACTTTCAGTCCCATTCGATAGTCGTCCTAACAAATCTACCCCTCCGGACGATCTTGCATAGTCCGACGCAGTCCGGCCGAATATCAAAGTGGGCAGTCGAACTAAGCGAATACGACATCGAATATCGCAACCTGACATGCGCCAAATCCCAAGTCTTAGCCGATTTCCTCATCGAACTGCCCCCGGAAATGATCGGCGCCGACCCGACTACACAGAAAAGTTGGGTTTTGCACGCGGACGGTTCGTCATCCCGCAACGGGTCCAGAATCGGCATCCGCCTGGAGTCCCCGACAGGCGAAGTCCTCGAGCAGTCATTCCGTCTCGCCTTCTCAGCCTCCAACAACGAAGCGGAATACGAAGCACTAATCGCCGGCCTCCGATTAGCCAAGGAAATCGGCGCCAAAAATATTCACGCATACTGCGATTCGCAGCTCGTCGCCAACCAGTATAGCGGTGAGTACATAGCCAAAAATGATCGGATGGACGCCTATCTCTCCCTGGTCCACCGCCTTGCCAACGAATTCGACACATTCGCACTCACCAAAATTCCCCGAAGTGACAATTCGTCCGCAGATGCACTTGCCGCCCTCGCCTCCACTTCCGACCCCGACCTAAAGCGAGTCATACCCGTGGAAAGCATCAATAGGCCGAGCATCGAGATCGACCTCAACGACACATCGATGGCGATCGTCACCCTCGAACCGGGCGACAGCGACGCCGAAGACTTGAACGGAGCAACCATGACCGACGACATCCTGCGACCCACAGACTGGAGGGACGAGATCAAAGCCTACATCAGCAACGGCACTATCCCAACCGACCGCTGGGCTGCCCGCCGCCTGAAAGCTCGATGCGCCCATTACAGTATGCTAGACGAGAGCCTTTACCGACGAAGCGCGTTCGGCCCCCTCCTACGCTGCGTCGCCGGGGTTGAAACGCTATCCATAATGGCGGAAACGCACTCCGGCGCAGGTGGTAACCACACGGGAGGGCGATCTCTCGCCCTAAAGATCAAAAAGAACGGCCACTTCTGGCCGCCAATGCTAGCCGATTGCGAGGCTTTCGCCCAAAAGTGCGAACCTTGCCAACGACATGCGCCGATCATCCACCGACCGACCGAAGAACTCACCACGTCCACAGCACCTTATCCATTCATGCGATGGGCCATGGATATAGTCGGCCCACTTCCCCGATCCCGTAAAAAACGATTCCTTCTCATCGTCACTGATTACTTCACCAAATGGGTGGAAGCCGAATCGTATACCAACATCCACGCCGAAGACGTCCAGAAATTCGTCTGGAAGAATATTATCTGCCGACACGGGCTTCCTTACGAAATCGTCACAGACAACGGCACCCAATTTACCTCGGCAATCTTCGAAAATTTCTGCGCCCGGTGGAATATACGGCTCAGCAAGTCGACCCCACGGTATCCACAAGGAAACGGCCAGGCCGAGGCAACCAATAAAACCATTATAGCCGGACTTAAAAAACGACTTGAAGATAAGAAGGGAGCTTGGGCCGACGAAGTCGATGGAGTTCTTTGGTCGCACCGAACAACTCCACGTCGATCAACGAACCAAACACCTTTCTCACTTTCGCATGGCATAGAGGCAATGTCACCAGCCGAAGCTGCAATCCCAAGCCTTCGCCGCTCCCATCTGCCGAACAATTCCGAGCTCAACAGCAGCATGATCCAAAACTCGCTCGATTTTGCGGAAGGAACACGTGATCAGGCACTCCTCCGAATCCAAAACTACCAGCAGCTGGCGGCCAAATACTACAATAAGAAGACGTTCGGCCGCCACTTCGCCGAAGGCGACCTCGTCCTGCGCAAGGTCTTTGAAAACACTCGCGAAACAAACGCAGGGAAACTCGGCGCCACCTGGGAAGGACCATACATCATCATCAAGGTCGTCAAACCAGGAGTCTATCAACTTGTCACAATGGCCGGCACCGAAATCCCAAGGTCTTGGAACTCGATGAACCTCAAACGTTTCTACTACTAGACGCCGAACATACGGGCCGTGCTTCCCAAGCGCCAACTAAAAAAAAAAAAAAAACACGAAAAAAAAAAAAAAAAAAAAAAAAAAAACCCGTTCGGCTTACATTTACGAACTACGGTAGGCTTGATCCCTCGCGGGTACGTAGGCAACCCTCTGCAAAAACAGAGGGCTCAGCTATGTCTAATAAAAAAAAAGTATTTCTTTTTAAAAGCCGAGCCCGACCTCGCAAACAACACGTTCCACACGAACGTCATGGCTCGTCCATGCTTCCTCGGCACTTGGCGTAAAAACCTAAGTCTCGTGGAAGAACTTAAAAAGCCAAGCCCGACCTCGCGAACATCACGTTCCACACGAACGTCATGGCTCGTCCATGCTTCCTCGGCACTTGGCGTAAAAACCTAAGTCTCGTGGAAGAACTTAAAAAGCCGAGCCCGACCTCGCGAACAACACGTTCCACACGAACGTCATAGCTCGTCCATGCTTCCTCGGCACTTGGCGTAAAAACCTAAGTCTCGTGGAAGAACTTAAAAAGCCGAGCCCGACCTCGCGAACATCACGTTCCACACGAACGTCATGGCTCGTCCATGCTTCCTCGGCACTTGGCGTAAAAACCTAAGTCTTGTGGAAGAACTTAAAAAGCCGAGCCCGACCTCGCGAACAACACTTTCCACGCGAACGTCCCTATTTCTCTAAAAATGGTAATTCATCTGCCGAAAACGCCCCCGCTCGGCGCAGCAACGTAAGAAAACCAATTCTCTTTATTAATTATTTAAATCGAGCTACAACGCCGAACAAAGTACAACAGAGAGGAAAACAAAGTACAAAATCACGATTGCGGCTGAGGGTATTGCGCCGGGGTACCACGGTCCATTTCGGCGACCAAATCCTGGAGCGACTTAAAATCCAAGTCGAGCTCGTCACTCGTCACCACATCCTCGCTCTCGACCCGCCGCGTGAACTCCTCAACATCAGACCGGCACTTCTCCACCAGTTCGGAGGGAACTACGATCCCGATTTCACCTAGAGACAAGTATGAATCGAGCAAGGCAGTGGCCTGATTAAGAACCATGATAATGGGATGCACTCGCTCCTCGTCTGCGATATACTTCCTCATCTTGTCGAGCCAAACCCGGAAAATCTCCAAAAGCTCCATCTTGGTCTCACGAACCTTCCTGTTCCAAAGCTCGTGAGACTTTAGAAACTTCTTCCTCGAAGAATCGTCAAGATCAGCATACTTCTTCTCCAAACGCTCGTTCTGAGCTTTTAGTGCCTCTATCTCCACGCGAGCCTCGGCAATCTCGGCAACACGGCCCGCATCCGAATTCTCCAGCTTCGTGACCTTCTCAGCAAAATCGGCAACCTGTTTCTCCAAATCAGCGGACCGATGCCTCTCCAATGCCAGATCGTCCGCTCCTTCCCTAACAACCTTTTGAAGTTGCCGACGGTGATAGTCAAGCAAGGCGTTCGTCGAAGCAACGGCCTGCAAACATCAAAACGATCAAAACCGATCTCAACCAAAGCAAAGTAACAAAAGCAGAGAGGGCATCTCGGCAAACCTGAAAGGAACTTTGAGCCATCTCTCTGAAAAGACGCTTCTCCTCCACAGATATAATAGCGATCGGATCGGCAACAGTGGTCGGCTGCATATCGTGGTAAAGGTCACCACAAGCCCTTCGGTTTTCCACAAACGGGACCCTCCCCGCATACTCGTACTTAAACGAGTACTCAAAGTTTTCCTGACAAACCGGACCGTCGCCCCCCTCTTCGGCGTTCGGCGTCTCAGAAACTACAGCATCTTCGGCCGCGCCTCCACCCGACGCTCCGGCATCAATAGCAACCTCCTTCTCTAAAGGATTGCTCGAGGAAGGCATCATCCTCCTTCTCTTCCTGTCGCCGCCCGGCGACACCGTCCCAGCGGCTGCACCACAAGCCCTTGAGGGAACATAAGGGATGATCGCTTGCTCGCCCAACGCACGGGCATCCCCGACTCCTTCGGAATCATCCGACATATCCGGCAAGACCGGGGTAATCGGCTCCACTATCCCCGTCTCAGGGTTAACACGGGTGTACGACTGCTGACGATAATTGTCAAAATAATCGTCGATAAGACGATCGGCCTCCACGACTGCAGCACTCACCCGTTCGCCGATTGTAACGGACGAGGGCATCGAGACGGGCGGATTCGCCTCAGCTTGCGTTTTTTGCGCAACGGCGCCTACCACTTCCTTCCCGTAACGTGGCAGATTTAAACTTATCTTCCCCATCTTCGCAACGGTTTTCGATTTCTTCAGCTGCCACGAAGCTGAAATCGTTGGTCGGAATAGAAACAAAGTCAGTAAACAGATCGGCAGACTCAGAAGACGAACAGAAGCAAAGAAACTATTTACCTGCTTCAATACGAGCCCACTGTCTTTTGATCCTCTGCTCGTCGATCTCACTCCACCGCCTCTTTCCTTGTTCAGAAAGTCGTCGCACGTCTTCGGCAAAGTTTGGTGGAGGAGCTCGCCAAATAGGAGGACGATCTGCACAAAGGAAACAATCGTCAAAACGTCAAAAATCAACAGAGGAAAATATCTAAACACAAGGACCAAGGCCCTGATAGATCTTCTACCAAAGGTCGGACTCCACTCATTCCTGTACGGCCTACGCACATCTGGGACCGACGCCTTGTTAACACGAACAAAAAAATACTCCTCAAGCCAGTTCCTTGTCTTGGATGGATGGCCGGTGATAATCCCGTAGGCCGACCTAATAATGACATAGAGGGTCCCGGGGGTCTTTTTGTTCACCGTTATCAATGACATTTCCTCGAAGAAACGAAGATCGATGTCAATACCCAGTTCAGCCGCCAAGACCAGCGGTCCAACTATATTACGGATCGCCGCCGGACAAAGCTGCGACATGGCGATACCGACCTCCTCGCAGTAAGCAACCAGCAATTTTGGTAGCGGAAAGGACAGATGGCTTTCCGTAAACCAGAATTTGTAGGCAGTAAACCAACCCGGAGGCGCCTTCCACGGACGCTCGTCTTCCTCGGGAAGACGAATAGCCAAACCCGGAGTTCGGCTATTACATCGACGAATCTCTTCCAGATCGTCTTCCGTACATTTCGTCTTCCCGAGCAACCTCAAGTCTCGAGGCTCCGGCGGTGGACCCTTTCTCTTTACCGGCGCTTTTTTCCCCTTTCCACGGCCAACCGCAGTCCTCGGCGCCTTCGTCACCGCAGCTCCCTGCGATCGAACGGCCGCTCCTCTTCCACGGCCGCCAACCGTTTTCTTTACACGCGAAGTCACGATCGGCGCAGACGAACGGACCGCCGGCGAATAGAGATCTTCAAATCCTCGAGGAAGCGCAGTTCGCCCCGAAGAAACTGCCTCGCGCCGAACGGATATCGGAACGTGATCGACGGAGCTCGGTGAGTCAATCAAATTCGGCACAATTATCGGTGCGATCGGCGATTGGACTGGCGTGGAAGACAGTTCGCCACCAGAGGTCGGCACCTGGCCGACCCGGCGACCAGAGTCTGCCGACGAACTTTGACTGGTCTCCGGCAGAGAATCATCCGATCCCGTGTTATAGGAGTCTTGGAGGGAAGTAGAAGATTGATCGGATTCGATCCTCATCGTTACTAATAGATCGGCAAATAAAGAACGGGAAATAGTAAAAGCTAGAGAGAAGGCAGAGAAGTCTAGAGAGAGAAGCTATACCTTCACAAAAGACGGAAACTAAACAACAGACGACGCAGAAGGGACTCCTTTTATAGGAAACGACCGGAAGACGAAGAGGTGCAATGATGACCTCCGCAGCAGACGCGACCCTTCGCCAAAAGACGCCGAATGCATAACCGACACGTGTCGATCCTCGCCGATCCATCCTCGCACGCGACGAATAAAAACGAAACGTCTTCTCTCCCAGCGATCGTCATAAGTGCATGACCGACACGTGGCTTTCCTCTTCTCTACGCCGACCCAACTCTCCTCCGCGACGCTTCAGACGGAGCCTTCGCCGATTAGCTCGACTAAGGAAATGGGGGGGGCCATTGTTGGAGGTGGGCTTAGCACCCCTCCAATGGGCCGGCCCATATCAGAGAAAGCCCATTTACGCTTCTCAGGCCCGCCGAGCCGAACCATCCTGGGACCCGCCGAACCAAACGACATTTTCAGCTATAAATAGCGTATTTACTCCGTTTGTAAAGGGGGAGGAGAAAAAATAAAGGAATCATTTTAGAACACTAATGCTCTCGCCGAACTCAATCTGTTTAAAACCGATCGTCCCGCCGAACTCAATCTGCGCTTCAAACCGATAAACCAACTCGATTGCCGAGCTCTTCATCCGGTCATCAGTTACTCATATCGGTCAAACGCCAAGCTCATTTCCTTGGTAACTTGAGATCGCCTCTCGCCGATCTCTTATACACGAAAAGCCGATCGTCTTACCTTTTAATACGAAAATCTTAGCCCTTACCTTCCACCTCTTTGCAAACAAGACATCCCTAATCGACTACTTACATCGTGAATATATCTCCGATTCACCATCATTTCGTTCACCATGCCGATGTAGAAGTCGGCCATGTAGATTTGCTTTCTCTATAAGTTTCGTTCGGTGACATCTTTGTCGTGGATCTCGCCGTGTCCGTGGATAGTAAATCTCCATCGGGATCATATCGAGATTGAATGTCTGTTGCGGTGACGGCTGATCGTTAGGCCACGGAAAAACAAGTCTTTTAATAGAGGCACAATCACTAGCCTTTGATGCCCCATATTTCATGGTCACGTCTTATATTCTTTCTGTTTTTCTTAACCAAATCATGTAATTTGACTAGTTCCATATATACACAGTGTTCTATGTTATTTCAGTTTTGTACTCTTTCCATCAAGGGTATTTTCGTCCAGAAATACATTACATGGCTATTGGCTTCATTAAGTAAAAAGGATGGCTATATTCTACATGGCTATTGGCTTCATTAAGTAAAAAGGATGGCTATATTCTTAATTTTTCCTCCAATATGGCTATTAAGCCAATTAACCCAATTTTCTTCTGCCATTGTAATCAAATAATATATCTTGAGACACTTTCTGGTTTTTAGTTAGCTTATATAGGTTTGGCAGAAAAAAAATTAGAAAACACATGCCCAAAATATAAATTTACGCACGTGCATGGAGCACATGCACGTCTACGTGTATGGAGCACATGCACGTCTACGTGTAATTAACTAGATGTATACATGCGTCTATCTTACCAATTTATATACTAAAAATTTAAGACAGAGAGAGAGTATCAACAAAAAGAAAGAGTTATTATTTTTCCTTACTAAAAAAATTGTAATGCGTAAAGCTAAAGATATAGTTTTATGATTTTAACCCAATAATTATATGAGATGAATAAAACAGTTATAACTTCTCTGGCTTGGTACGAGCGTCAAAAACAAGTTAAGGGTATTTGAAAAATAAATAATAAATTTTGATAGAACATGATCGATTATTTTTAGTCATAAGATTCTTTCCCATGTCGACAGGCAATATTTTGATTTTTTTTTCGTCTACTGATCACATGAATGCTAGCATTCTAGCCATAGAGATAACATAATCAAATTCAACATCATCATCTCCTCCTCCTCTTTTCTAATTTAATTTGATGAACTGAAATGTACATGAATTTTTTTTTTTTTCATAATAATGATTACTACCAAAGCAACAGTAGAGGCGACTTTATGTTCTAACGTGATGCTTATGATTAATTAATCAAATCAGGTCGGTCGAATAAATCTATAGCGAGTCAAATTGTAAAGGTGGTCGAATAAATCTATAGTGAGTCAAATTGTAAAGGTTGAATCATGTAGATTTGTTTTTGAAAAAATTGTAGATTTGAACTTGATTTTTTTCCCTCGATTTCAACTTCACTTTATCGCAAGTAATAACAAATCTCATAGAAAAGTAGATACAAAACATACATTTTTAGTATATAATAAAATAATGTATTCCAGAAAAAGCAAACTTGCTTTTGTTTTCTAAACGAAGATTTATAAAAATATTAAGTTTCTGAGTGTTGACCAAACAAAATATAAAGTATCTGAGATCTTGAGCCTATTCTTTAAACTAATTACACTAATTAAACCATGTCAATTTCTCTTAATTTGAACGCGACAAAGTTTTGAGTTGGTTTCTTTGAGAAAAAAAAGTGTACTGGGTACAGCAATTTCTTGGAGACTTCAAAGAAACTTAAATTGGGTTGGGAGTTAGAACTAATTTTCACTGTTCAAACGATGCGGAAAGAAAAATAGAAGTGAGAAACCAAATTAGGAGAAAAGAAAACGAAAATAAAAATAAAAATAAGCATCTCTAATTCTAAAGCGTCTAACTACAATATCTCATCACCATCACATGCATGCATTTAAGCTTTTAACTTATACTACTTTCCTTACACGAAACTTGTTCCCATCTTCTCTTTTTCAACATAGCCAAGAAGAAAACTTGTCGAACCTTCAACCAACATAAAGATTAATTTATAACCATGGCTTAAGTCAAGTCCAAAGAGATTCTTGCTTAAGAGGGTCCTGCATTTGCATTTGCATCTGCATTTGCATTATGCTGCTTGGAGAGGCAAAGTTAGAGTTGAACTGCCCAGAAGACATGGCATAACCCAAGTTGTTATTGTTGATGCAGTTATTGATGTTGTTGTTGTTGTTGTTGTTGTTGTTGTTGTTGTTGTTGTTGTTGTTGTTGTTGTGTAGCAAGAGAGCTTTGTGATCTTGGTCTAGTTCAAGTACTTGATGATGAGACTGTAAAGTTGGCTCGTTTTGCATCTGAATGCAAAGAATCTCGGCTTGAGCCACTGCTAGTTGCATCTGAAGCTGTGATACTTGGTTTTGTAAGTAGGAGATTGCTCCTACGCAGCCGTATACCGGATCTCTAACTCGTGCGTTTGCCTCGAAAACCAAACTGTTCACAGCGTCTGCTCTTTGATGAACCGGTAGCTCCTGTGATAATTTATACAAACCAAACCATGTAACCATTTTTTTTATATATATAGGAGTTAAAGTTTTTGAGTCAGTTCTGATTCTTAATTTATATAGGTTTTTGAGCATAATTATTCAGCAAATATTCAGATTAATATCAAAGTAAATCAAGGTTTTTAGTATACTGTGGACAACATGAATGGCAAAAATCATCAGTTTTACACCAATCTTGGGACTAGTTTTGAATTCGGTTATCAATTTTTTTTTTAATGTTAAAGTTATCAAATTATCTACTACATCTATATAATGTCATGAATGTACATGTAAAAGAAGTATATGCAAGGAATGTTAAAAGCTTTCAACGGAACAATATATAGAATATAGTTATGGGGAAATGGGAACGAAATGGAACCTGCAACATTTTGCTCACGTTGCTTGCGCCGAAGACCTTATGAACAATGGCGAATTTGTGAGGATCGTCAGGTGGAAAATAAGGTGCAAAGATGCAATCTTTTGCACAGCGTCGACGAAGAAGCTTACACGAAGCACATGGCGATGATCCTGGACCGCCCATCTTGTACTATGATCACGATGAAACGGGTCTTTACTTATAAAACGTAATTAATTTGAATTATTATAGCTTAAGGATAGAGTTCTCCTTGAAATTTGAGAATATAGAAGGAAGAAAGCAAAGCTTAGAGTTAAAGGGAGATAGTTTGAGAGGTGTGTATTTATAATAGGTTTTGGCTTTGGAGAGAGCGAGGTTGGTGTTCACATGTGTTCATTTAATTCTAACTTTAAATGTTTTTTCGTGTAAACTCTAACTAAAATTTTAAATATGAAAATCACCTCGCCTTAGTTATTTTATTGTTCACAGCACGACAAAGTTATTGTTTTAGTTGAATCCAGTTAGCAATAACATTCCTCTAATATTTTTACTTTTTTTAACCTTAGGATCCCAAAACTTTTTAGCCAAAAACTCATCCCACAAAACTTTATATCCGGATCAAAAATATTTCAAATTTTTAAAAAGCGATTAGTGGCCAAAACGACTCGAACCCATGATTCTCCTACTTGGAAGTTACTACTGGGCCAATGCGAGTTGGTTCTAATATTTTTGCTTATTCAAATATAAACTTTCAGGCTTTCTTAAAATTGTTTTTCTAATCTTAAAGTTTATGTTTGAATCCATTTAGCAATAAAAAAATAATAATAATATTTTAATTTGCGTACTTAATTTAGAACTTTGGGATTTCTTTAGTTAATTACGTTCATTTGTTATTCTAATCTTAAAATTATAAATTGTTAAAGAATATACATATATAATCCTTAATTTATATAATTCTATAATATATTTTAATTTATTATCTTACATACAATAATATTGGTATCTAAAGACTCAACGCTTGGTAAATAAGTAATTACTGAGAGAAAAATCATTGACAACAAATATTTCATATAAATAGTATTAATTTGGCGTGATATCTAAACTTGTAACTTTGAAGAAATAAGTGCATATAATATTGGAGGGGTTTAGCTACTTCAGTTGTTACCGTTGGTAACAAACGTAGTGAACCAGTTTTTTGTTCAATGTAGTTGTTTTTAACTATACGATAGGCCGTGACAAAATTTTCAGATTTATGAAGAGTTTAAACTTCTTCATTATTGATATTATCTAGAAAAGATTGGGTTTGGGTTTTCAATAAATTAACCGTCGAGAAAAGTTATCAATAAATTTATACTCCGACTCATAACAGTGAAACCATAATTTCGACTATTAGATGGACACATAGTCACATACACTGATACACATTACACGTTAGTTATCAACAACTCAAATCAGACGTTGGCAATGACCTTTTTCACCCTTTACAATTAGGCCAAGAACCTAATAATAGAGCAAACCTTTTTTGATTCCTCACGTTAGAATGGTGAGTGCAATATGGTAAATTAGGATATTAGAGTGAAACTGAGCACCGCAAAGACGTGTGATAGGTTGGCGTCCGTTGTAGTTTGAGAAATTTGCCCACGTTGTCCTTTGACTCTTCTCTTCTTTTTCTAACACACGATATTCTTACATTTTGTTTGATATTATCTTTTATAACCAGGGTTTGTTAAGATACACACAGAAATCTGGATTTTTTATACCATTAAAGGTTTAATTTTCTTTTCTTCTCCCTTTTATATTCTTTTATGCTATATTCAGATTAACATTGATAACTGATTTTTAAACCGAAACCTATACATTTTTTCAACTGAACTTTGAAACCAGAGTCAACCTCCTCTACAGGGGATACATTGAAACGCTATTAAACCAAAATCACTGGGTGACAGTTTTTTGTGTGTTGTTGATAAACCCACTTGACGTTAGTTTTACACTATGATGTATGGAAACGGAAACGGAAACGCGAAAGCGAAACGTTTCCGAAACGGGAACCGTGCATTTTGGAAAATTTAAGTCTGGATACGTTTTGGAAACGTGTATATATAAATAAAAAATAATATATATATCTATATTATATTAAATATTAAATATTAAATAGCTTAACTAAAGATAAATATCATAATGTTCAACTTTAAAATATTTAAAATATTTATTATTATTATTATTATGCGCTTTATCAATGGAAACTATTTTCAACTATCTTCATCGACATAAATATCTTAAAACTCCATATATAATGCTAAGATTAATCTCATATAATCTAATGAATCAAATTAATTATTTATTTATCTTAAATAATTATATTAATCAGTTAATATTATTATTTATTATGTAATTATTTATCTATTATGTTTTCAAAAACTAAGAACTAAGTTTTCGTCAATTTTAGAAACGCAAGTTTCCAACAAGTTTTCAAATTACAAATTTTAAGAAACGTGAAAAAACGAGTTTCCAACAAGTTTCCAAAAGTTTCCGTTTCGGAAACGTTTCCGACAAGTTTCCGAGAGTTTCCGTTTCAGAAACGTTTCCGAAAAAGGAAACGTGACTCGGACGGAGTTTCCATGCAACATATAGGTTTTACATTACTAGCCTCTTATTTTTATTTTTTGACAAAGATATTAGATATTGTTAAACTAGTCGCGGGATGTCTTAATATTTTCTCTTTTTTAATTTGCAAAAGTCGAGGAGAGTGAGATGGGTGGTTATACAAGTAAAGATATTTATTATGTTGTCATTGTTGGGTAATTAAGGGCTTCTGAAGGTGATGACAGTCGAGCTAAAGCTTAGTTTCACACAAAAAAAGAAACATTCAAGCTAAAGTGTAATCAACAACCTCCAAACCAGCTGGTTACAAACCGTGAGTCTCCTTGACCAAGATCACCACTGAAACCAGCTCGCTCATCCATGATTTATTTGTGCAATATAAAAATAATAATTTTCACTTTGTACCCAAAACGGTAAAGGACATATATTATACATATATAGTATTCCATGGTTTGAAAAAAAAAACATATGGCGGCCTATATTTGACTTTTTCTAATACAAACGGAAAAACGAAACAAAAAAGGTGGTTAGGCAATTAATTAATAAAAAATGATGAAAAGAAAATAAAAAGAGTTATATACGAGAGAGGAGAAGGAGAGAGGAAGTGGGTAATGTTAGGATAATACACTATAGGAGTGAGAATGACGTGAAACCCTAATTAGGACCGAGACTCCATTAGAAATGGCCTCCAACGTGAATGTTTGTTGCCTTAAAAGACATTCACATCAAAACTTCAACCAATCTCTTTTTCACACAACACTTCCTCTTTATATTATTAATTAATACTACTCACACTATTTTAAACTTCGTAAAGTGATTATGAGAATAATAATGTTGGGGAGGCCCAGGTTTTTATGGGAAGACACTGATTAAATTAGAAATTGGGATAATTATCATTATTTCTCCCTCGATTATTCTAAAAAAAAATATAAAAAAACGGGACAGAATCTCTGCGAAGCATCTTAGGTCAGCGACTTCGATGCTTAAAAAGCAACATTTGTTTCCATAGAATCACAGAGAGCCCAAATTTATAATTCCTAAACTCCATCTTTGGTGATAAACCTTGTCTTATTTAACTAAAACCAAAGTAAGACAAAAACCATGGTAAACGCCTCAATTGTTTAATTCACGCCTCAATTGTTTAATTCATTAAAATGTTTTACAGAAAAAGAAAAAAAAAAGCAAAAATATAAATAGATATCAGAAACTAATGTTTATATAGCATTAACAAATGAGTGTGGTTTCACACATTTCTAGTAAAACATAGGTTTTGTTGCACAATAGTAGTCAAAAAAGTGGTCTTGCTTTTACCACTGGCTTGAAAACAAGATTGGATTTCTGCACATAAATATATTACTGCACGTACTACTTATCGATTTATTAATATGTAGGTGTACAAGATAAGAATTTTAGAAAACATAAATAATTCAAAAAAATTGTTAAAAGAAATAACTCAAGTTCAGAATATACGATGGATCGTAAATATTGTAAAAACATATAGTGAGAGGAAAGTATACTCTTGTTTTGTTTTGTACTTTTGTTTGTAAACTCTTTGCTGCGGGGTTGGATTTTTGTCTCCAGCATTTACTATAATTTTTAGACTGAGAAATAAAAGTACAAAAGTAAATTTTTTGTTACTTATTATGTTAATATTCATGATAATGGTATTGGGGAAATTATCCTGTAGTAGTTTCTTTTGATCCCTAAATTCTTGGTGAAATAAATTCTCTATAACTACGTTTTAGCTGACCCTATTACTACAAAGGGCTTAAATGACATTGTTGATAAATTGTCGACAAAAAAAAAAATGACATTGTTGATATTATGGATGTGAAGTTTAGAGGTGTGATAAATATTATGGGAGATGGGGGGCTAATAATAATTAATCATAAAACTTTCGCAAAAACACAGACATTGAACATCGTTTTGAACAACCTAATTAATAACCTAATTAACGTCCAAAAGTTGTAGATGTAGTTTCTTTACACAGTATTCAAAGACCTAACCTTTTTGAATCCAAGAAGAACAAGTATTTGTGCACTTTTTCTTCGATTTTCTAGCCAAGACCCATATGACTTCCGTCTATCCACGTACCAAAAACATAGATCTTTGTCAATAGAAATAAGAAACGAGACTGTGTAGATCAATATTTTACAATTTTAATCTTGTTGTTAAATGCTCTTTAAGATAGAAAGACATGAAAACAAAAGGCATCAAAGAAGACTCATCTAAATTGATAAGCTGATTATTATTTTTTCATGAGTTAAATTTATGGATCTTTATATCAAACCAATGGGTGATAAGTTGGTTGGCAACTGTTTTTTAATATACATTACATGGTTCGGTTTTGGACTAGATCGACCAGATTAAGTTTTGATCGGCTGATTTTAATGGTACTACTTTCGGGTCAAATTAATTTTGATTCAGATATATGTTCGAATTCTCAAAGTTTTATAGATTTCAATTCAAAATTAATTTGCTGTGAGTGAATTAGTTCTATCACACTTCTGATGTGAAATATTCTTCACAGACAATATCACTCATGACTCATACTGTCATACTCTCTGTTCAAAAAATCGACCGATTTGACGATTAATCGGCCGTTGAATCGCTAATCGGATGCTGACCGAGTCGATTTTCCCTAATCGTTATCACAAATCGGTCAAACGTGATTTGACTGGTTTGACCGATTAATTGTAAAAAATCAGCCGATTAATCAGAAATTTTTTGGGGCCATTTTGTTTGATTAAAAAATTGAAGCTCATTTACTTTATTTTGCTTTGCCATGTGTTAAAAAAAATGAAACTGGCCCAAAATAAGATGAACAATTAGTAAATTACCATCTTTTAGTCCACGTGATCATTGAGGAACATAAAGATGAAGAATTAGTAAGTTACCATCCTTTAGTTATTTTTTTGTATATTCTCTATATGATCAACACTATTTTCACCTTTGTTATTATATGTGAATTGGTAAAAATGTTAGCGATTAGCAAATCTTGAACATAGGTCATACTTAATGAGTAGATCGAAGATACATGCATCACTTTTGAACTATTCATATCGAGAGAGATTAACTAAGGAATACATGGTGTGAATATAATTAAAATAACAGCATAAATCCAGAGGAAATTAATGCAAGACCCACAAAACGAGATCCGACACAAAGCTAATTACTAGAGTTTATTTTTTAAGAAAACCCTAATTAATATCTGAAAGAGATTCTTAAAATAAATGTTTGTTTTTATAGAAGCCTCAAGAGAAGTTTCAACCATCACATTAAATGAATGAATACCACATGAGTCCAAGCTTCTAAGTTCTAATCCACTGTTTCCCAAGTGAAACTCTTTTCGTTTACTCTCTTAGCTTTCCTTGGTTCCTTCTTCTCCCTCATTTAATTTCACTTTTAATACTTCTTCCGTTTCATATTAAGTGTCGTTTTAGAGTTTAATTTTTGTTTCATCGTTTTACATTTTCAATGCAAATTTTTATTCCAATTTCTAGATTTATCCCTATTTTTCCAGCTCAATAATTGATAAAATCAAATAATGTTATGTATTAATTAGGGGTAAAATTTTTTTTTAATGTTTTCTTAATATATATGAAAAAATCTAAAATAATACTTAATATGAAACAAATGAAGTATATCTAATTTATACACTCCATTTGTTCTTGAATAAGAGATGTTTTAAGTGTTTGCACACAGATTAGGAAATCATTTAATTTTTTTTTACTTTTCAAAACAAAACAAAACATACTTTATCATCAATCACAAAACAATTCAACCAGCAAAAAAAATTAATATGCAGATTTTAAATAGTCAAAACAACAAAATATAATTAATTTTTTATTAGGATGTATAAACACCACTTATGGCCGGCACATACAAATTTCAAACTATTGCAATTGTCACAATATAAAATCCATAAAAAAAATGATTTCTGACCTCAATTGACCACTGGACAATCTTATTTCAATTTTTAATCTTTTTTTTTTTTAGTTTAAAATGAAAGTATCATCTACCAAGAAAAACATACTCCATGAACCTAGAAACCATAGTGTTAGAAAGTAGTTATGATTCTTAATGATATATCAAATTCATGTGATGCATCTAAGGAATGTTTTTAACCCCAAAATGCCGGGGACATGCATGAAAAAACCATTTGACCAGTTTGTGACCATCGTCCACAATAATCTCTACAAAGTTATTCGCTTGATAGAATGATTTTTCTTATATTTTATGTATATGTTAATTAATGAGTAGTTTTTATTCACAAAAATCTATCAACTTGGATGTGTTAGGCACCCACAATTAATGTATGATGCATTTGATTTATCCAGAATTGTCTGTTTGCCCCTCCAAAACGATATCAACTCTATTAAAAAATAGCATGCGTATAGATGTGCTAAGATAATTTAATTATTATAGAAATGATTCAAACTAAATGACCAAATTAAATCACAATCAACCCCTAACTAAGGCTACAAAACGTTAGTCATTTTCTACTTCACCTGTTGATCAACATAAATTTTCTAATAAGTTATCAATTAATTGAATAACACAATTTTGATCTGATTGCAAATATTTCATATTTTCAATGGATGATCTTTTTTTTCTTAATATTTGTAGAGTTTGTTTTTTTTTCAAGTGTCAAAACCCAGACATACAGCCTTTGGCTTATTTTAAGAAATAATAAATCTCAAGAACATTTTCTACTAGTTTATAGGAAAACTAACCTCTAGCTAAAAAGATAATTGGGTATTTTGTTTTTAAACATATTTTTAACAGCAAAGAAACCACTCATAAAAACTTATCCAAAGTCCGAGTGAAAAAATGTTTTGAACTTATGAAACATAAACTCCCTAAATAATTAATGGAATAGTTTTTCTTGCATAATTGCATACTAAAAAAAGAGAGATAATGAATATTATAAAAGATAATAGGACCACTCTAGAACGGGAATAAATAGTTTAGCTGCTAATAGGATATATTTTAGAATTAGAACTGTCACATTGGGAAGTGGTTCTTGTTAATGTAATTTAGATTCATTCATAAGAAAGAACTAAATAATTCTCGGAACTAAATCAAAATTTTAAAGAGCAAACAAAAAAAGAAAGTTGAGAGAACAGACATCTTTGGGCACCTCGGAGAAAAATAAGCATGTGAGACTCGATGCACTTCATTAAATGCTTTAAGAGATGACATGGAAGATTCGGTTCTCGGTATTTGCTATTTTTTTACTTACCAAAAGAAAAAGAAAAATAATTGGAAACGGTGGGGAGACAAGAAGCAATGTTTGACGAGTTCAGTAAAATTTATTAAAAGTCTATGTTGTGTTGAAGAGGTAGAAAACAAAAATTAAAAAGACCTGAATGGTTTTTGCTTCAACGTTACATGAGTGAGTGAATTGAATTTTGTCGGAATTCCAAAAACCTCTTTTTATAAGGAATTTATTAAGTCGATCTGTAACTGTATAAGATTCTGTAAGAAACAAAAAGAAGCAATCTGAAAACATCAGAGCTTCGTGCTAATCCGTAGACTTGGAGTCTTGGACTCTAGCAGTCGCCGCATCATCTTCTTTATTTTTGAAGAATTTTTACTCTAGCTTTCAGTATCAAGATCGATATTAACTTTCTGTCACTAAAAGATCTAGTATGATCTCTTTTTTTTTTTTTTTACTATTTCCTTTTTATTAAAAGCATAAATTTTATGATTTATGTTATTTTTGATTTTATTATCATATGTTATAACATGTGCATGAATTTCCCTTTTAACAAATAAAAAAACATGTGTATCAATTATTTCAAATCATAATTAATTTTAGTAGTTGGTTACGAAAAATAAAATAAAACTTCCATGTACAATTTAAACTATTGCAAATTATCTCATAATATTATACTAAACAACTATGATTTTTTTTTTACTATTTTAAATATTTTTAAAGTCTATCTTCTGTTTTCTGAGTTGCTTACTGCTTCTCAAATCCTCAGTATCTTTTATAATCATATATACTCTTGTATTCTCTTAGCTTCGTTATATTACGAAAAATATGTTATTTTTATTGTTAGCATTCCTACCAAATGAAAAATAATATGTAATGATATTTCGAATAAGAAATTAGTTATTTTTGTCCATGGACATAACCAACACATCATTGGTAAACTACATAAATATATGAAAACTAAAAAACAATATTATGTTCTAAGAATGTGAAATTACTGAAGATCTTTTTTTATTTCTTACGTAAAAGCAAACTTAAAATTGCATTTGAGACATTGATCGAGCCCTATATGATCCAATATCATTCACAAACAACATGTAAAAGTTTCATAGCCACTCAGATGCAGGGACGAATCTAGAGAACTAGGGAAAAGCCCGCGCAATGCGCGGAAACTTGTTCTTATGAGTTTTCAAAAAAAAAAAAATTATTGTTAGTAATTTATGTTTGTCAAGGTTATGCAATACATTCAAGCTGGATTTATGACTACAAATCAATGTGTTGATATTTTTAGGGTCTCTTAGCTTGTCGAGAAATATAGTAAAATTACCATGTTCTTATTTCGTAACTTGATTTTGTTTTTAAGTTTTTGATTACCCATTCATCATCTAATCTTCTTGATGAATTTGGGTTGAGGTTCGTCTGGTGTCATCTCGTGATGATAATATAATTGTCTAATAGCATGTTTGAAGTTTGAGTTATCTGGTTGTATTATTTGATCTGTGGTAAAAAAGATCGTGTAGCTGATGTTGTATCTTGACGGAATTAGCAAATGATTTTGAGATGAAGTTGATTTCTGTATGGTGGTGTAAATGATATTCTTATAGTATAGTCCAAGTAGTGTATTGTCCACTTCTGGTTTTGAAAATGTGTAGTGTTTGGATACTTTTTGTATTGTTTTTCTATGAGATTTTGCTCTTGTATATTGATAATTTATTGGTTTTGAAAGTGTGTTGTGTTCGGATTCTTATTGTATTATTTTTCTATAAGTTTCTGCTCTTATTTATTGATATTTTGGGAAAACTGCTTATATTTTGGGACAAAGGCAGTAGTGTCTTTAGAGTTATTAGACATTAGAAATTTAGTTGAGTTGAAATTATATATTACATGTAATCACATTTAATCTTAATATTTATTTAATTAAATATATTTTAGTATGAGTAAATGCGTAGTTAATGTACATATTAATGTAGTTAAGTGATTTGAAAAACAATTTACAAATGAAAGTTAATTTTGAGATGGTTTTAATATTTAGTTTTGATAAAAAGAATTTCTGTAATTTAAATTTTTTTTTCAAATTTATTCTTGTTGATAGTTGTGTAGTTAAACTTCTTTTAAAAATGATTAGGTATTAATTTTGATATATATGATTTTAATATTTGTTTTATTAATGTAAATATATGTTTTTTAACATAATGTTGAATAAATATTGTGTGGTCTGATTGAGTACTCTAATTGTGTAACTAATTTAAAATATATGAGTTAATGGTCTAATTAAATCCTCTAATTGTGTAATCATAAAAAAAAATTTCAATTTGTTTATGTTTATTGCGTGGTGAAACTTCCTTTTAAAAATGATTGTAAGTTAAATTTGATATGATTTTTAATATTTTTTTTTGTTAATGTACATTTATGATTTTTTTCTAAAAATGTTGAATAATTATTAAGTGTTCTAATTGAATATTCTACTTGTGTAACTAATATATTAAATCTCTAGTTATGTACACAAGAGTTAAATTAATATTTAGTGGTATTGAAGTTAAATAAATATTTAGTGGTCTTAGACATGTGTTGACTTTTAAAGAGAGATAGAGATAAAAAATTGGTTAAAAAGAGGACACATGTCATAATTTTAAGATGACACATGGCACCCTCTCATGAAAGTGAGAAAAGTGGTAACCATACATATTATAATAGATAATTTTACCCGGAGCAGAACTATTAAATACCTCTATGGCTCTATCAAATTGAAATTTCAACAAGGGCATTATGAAAACCCTTTACAAAATTGCACTAGTTTAGAAAATCCATGGTGGGCAGCTGCCCGTCCTGCTCGTAAGGTAGCTCCCCCATTGCTGGATACCCAAATTGTGATATGAATGATTCCAGCCAAAAAAAAATAACATGTACGTCTTGATAGAGACTTTTAAGACTTTAACTTATTTTAAAAGTTTTAAAATTTTAAAATTAACCAAACACGTTTTAAATGATTTAAAAGTCTAAAATTCTCCATAAATTTCTTACAACCCAACTCTCATTTTACTCATCATGCAACTGATTTTTTTCTAAAAGATAACAAAAAGATACTTTAATTATTTTTTAAATCACAACCAGTTTTTAAAAGCTAAAGTTTTCACAGCCAATAATTAAAAGTAACAATTTCAAGTCAAAGTTTACACCAAGCAACCCCGTAACATGAATGAAGTTTTGTTAATTGAAATGGTGATATTTTACATAAGATTCCTTTGTATATATATATTTTTTTTAAACAGTTATTCGAAAAATTATGAGATTTTTGAAGAATTTTTACTCTAGCTTTCAGTATTTTACTCTAGGCAAATAACTGTTTACTCTAGCTTCCAAATCAATACATTTTTACTCTAGACAAACAGTTATTTTTGAAGAACGTTTACTCTAACTTTCTGTCACTAAAGATACATTTTTTCGTTGGAATACATTTGTCTACGCCTTCCATGAGGGAATCGAATAAGGGTGTGCTCCAAAACGCACAAAACCTTATGCGTTTAAACAGATAATTCCATAAAATTACCATTATATTGGAAAGGAGTATTTGGTAACTTAGGTGGTGTTGATTTAAACAGATAATTTCTCTTGAAACACAAACATTGGGCTAGACTCAGAGCTAACTATGTTCTAAGCAATGAACTTGAATAAACAACGATTTCTTCACTCTCAAGCTGTTCATAGGCCTATATTTGGGCTTAGTACGGGCCCAATACAGGAAAACGACTCTCAAAGTCTCAATTGAGCATATTTAATATGACTGTATAAAGTATAAAACACACGTGCTATTTTTTTGGGCGCATTTTAGGTTTTGATTATTCGGCTTATTTTAGCAACGGGACTCACACATTGATAGTCGATTAGGAAGAGGCACTTTCGCAACCGGAGAAGAGAATCGGAGATCACGGAGTAGACGTTAAGATGGCCGGAAGAGACAGTTATCTGCCGTCATCGGCAGTATCTTCTTCCTCTTCTTTGAGGATATCGGAATCTCAGCTGGTCGAATCCGATAGGAATCGGACTCGATCTGTCATCCTCGAGGACCAAATCGCAATCCAGCACCGCGAAATCCAATCCCTTCTGACGCACAACCAGAAGCTAGCCGTGGCACACATCGGAGTCAAGGACCAGCTCAATTTGGCCAAGCGCGAGCTCGCACTGCTGCTCGAAACCGCCGCGAAAGTCAAATCGGACGGGGAAGCTAAGGTGCGGGAGGTTTACCAGAATTCGCTGAGGATGGAGGCGGAGGCTCGTGTGATCGATGGGCTCGTATCGGAGCTTGATCAGGTTAGGTCGGATGTACAGAGGCTAACCGAAGGTAGGCAGAAGCTAGCGACGGAGCTGGCGATGCTTAACGGCGAGATAGCTAAGGCTAAACCGAATTCGGAACGAGCCACGGAGATTAAGGCGGAGGTTGAGTCTCTGCGGAAAGAAGTTAGCAAAGGAAGGTGAGAATTTTGAATTCCTCTTTGTTGTTTTTATTGGAGGTGGACTCTTTGGACTAGTAATGAGATTCTTGAGTTTTGGACTTTGAGCAGAGCTGCTCTTGAGGTTGAGAAGAAGACACGAGCGAGCAACCTTCACCATGAACGTGGTATGGAGAAGACCATCGATCACTTAAATCGTGAAATTGTGAAACTTCAAGAAGAATTGGTTAATGTGGAGACCAAAGCTAGAGCAGCAGTTGCTGAGGCTGAGCCTGAGGCAGCTCAAACCTCAAGTAATCTCTCTGTCAAGAACTATAACTTTGAACATATGAAAGAAAATCTGTAACTTTGAAGCTTTTAGTTTGCACCTTTATCTGTAAAACTAGCTTATAATATTGTGTATTTTGTTGATGCAAGGCCCTGGATTGGTGGCGAGTTATGGATACTCAGATGATATTTATGGAAGCCAAGGCCACCAATACCCTGAAGCTAACGGGTCTCACCAGGTACACATATGAGGTCTTCCATTGATACATAGTTGTTTTACGTGATCAATCTGTTTAGTTTTCTCCTAGAGTTGATGGGAAAGGAAGAGATTGGTCTAATTGTCTGTAATGATCGACATTACCAAGTAGTGATTGTATACCACTTATGGATAAATGATCTCTTAGAGATCTATCACCTCTCTTCTCATCAACGGCCATGGTATATGCCTACTTTTTTCACATTTTCTGTTCTTCTAGCGGTTTAACATTGGTCAAACCACACGATTCAGGTGTATGGAGCCTTGGACTGTCTTCCTCAACAACCGCCTAACAATACTCAACACTCTAGTGCACCGTGATAGAAGTAGCTGGAGGATTTGCATTGTACAATGAGAAACCAGGTCTTAGGTTGTTCTTTCTATAAACATCTGATGTTTCTTTGTTTATTTCACAATTCTGTAGGATCAGTTGTAAAAAATTATTTGCAAAAGCTATATAGATTATGAGCTTCCCGTCTACAGACTAATTGTTAAACCAAGTTGTTAGGTAATATCAGCATTGTTCAGAAGAACCTTGATTGAAACTGTAAATGTGGCCATATGATGATATTCTTAACAAATATTGGAAAAATTAACGGTTTTAAATGTAAAAGATGGGTGATATAAGAATCTTAGTTCATGTAAAAGCTTAATGATAAGGTCATGTGAAAGCTAATACAAAGTAGTGTGTGGTAATGTTTTTCCTTGCCAGATCCATATATGTCTTTATGTTATTGGAAATATTTTAAGCGGTGGATTTTAGGTGATTTCCAGTGATTTTAAAGTGTTTTAACGGAGTTTTTTATTTGAAAATATTAAAATCTAAATACCATGATTTTAAATAAGATTATAAAGTGTTTTTATTAAAATCATAACTTCTCTAAATCACCTAAAATTATGTAAAAATGAAATCATTCCAAATTCAATACACAAAACCCCTGTGTCAATCCAGGTGATGACACATCAGCTTTTTCAAGCAGAAAAAAGCTGACAACTCAGCAAAAACCTTCAACCAATGAAAACATTATAAATAATACCAGTCAGCATTTTCGCTGGTTTATTTGTCACATATTTGGTTCGGTTTAATTGATATTTTCATATCCACCGATCCGGTTTCGTTGCATTCCTCTTCTTCCACGAATGTTTCGTTCTTCTTCTGACATAGAAATCAAAGCAACTGCCTGAATATATGGATAGTTAATCAGATTCAGATTAATCTGATCAGAGCTGATCAAATTAATATTCCTTTCTCAATCTCTATCTCTTCCTTTTAGCCTTTGTCAAAGTTCCACCGAAACTCTTTCTCCAATCTCGATCCCAATCGCAATCCAATTCTCTTTCCAATTCTCCTCAGCTGCAATCTCAATCTCGATTGATTTTTCTTACATTCTTCTTCTCGAAAATATGGATATGTTTTATATTCTAGAGCGAATTCACCATGTTGAGCAATCATTTATAGTGACATGAAGAAGAATGTTCACCATCAATTCGTCACCAACATCATCATCCATGGGATCCATATTCACGATTGTAAGCCCAGAGATAACGCCATGGTCAGAAGCTCTCTGTCGCATTATGGGTGACGGTGATGCTATCTCGATTTTTGGGTCGAGCCATATCTGGATCGATCATAATTCGCTTTCAAACTATGCGGACGGGCTCGTCGACGCTGTTATGAGCTCCCCCCAATTACAGTCTCAAAGAAAAAAGAAATCCAAGAAAAACAAAGGCAGCAACAAAACCGGACAACACCAGAACATAGCATTAAGCAAAAAAACAAAGATAACAAAGGAAAATCAGATTACAAATCTAATCAAAATAAAGGAAAAGTATAACGAAATCCTAAGCTAAACCAGAGGCATATCAAACCAATGGAACACGAAGGCAGACCCAAATTCATGATCACTCCTTCCTCTTAAGACACAGAGAATGTGATTCAAACCATAATCACCTGCAATTGAAAAAACCAAAGTATAAATACGCAATTGACAGAATTTGGCCTTGTTCTTACAACCAACTGAATAGACAATAAACTTTAACCATATTAAACCAAACAACAAGCATACAATTCATGGGACGAATGGAGGATCAAATACAGATTCGGAAGTTATGAAGCAGTGCAATGTTAAGCCTTCCAAATAACGGAAACGAAGAGTAAAATTGGTCCTCTTCAGACAGGAAATCAGTCAGTTTGTACGGGTATCCTAGCCCACCCGCAAAACCGGAACGGATATAACCACAACACACAATATTAAAAAAAGAATTGATAGATCAATTGGGCTTCTACGAACTAAACAAACAAATTATAAAAGACTACAGGCCCAAACTATTTTTCACATATTAAATAAATAAAAAATCGGTAAAAAAATAACCAAGATTAAATAAAATATAATAATTTGAAAAAACTAAAAACCTACGCGGCGTAGCGCGGGTCTAATTCTAGTCACTTCAAATTCCAAGTTCAATACATTTTCCTTAATAATTTGGGTAAAAATATAATCTAAGGATGAAAATATCGGATAATTTGGAAAATTTTAAGAAAATTGGGAAATTTCAACCTAAGAAAATCAAGAATTTACATATAGTTTTTTTTTTTTAAAAGTTAAATAGATAATTTGGTTATCAAATCTCTATCTCATATATTTTTCCTTCTTTTCTTTACATGTGTGGATAAAATAAATGATCTCAATTATTTTTAACGTGAACGATTTGTGAACGAGATGAAAAAATCAAAACAAAAGGGATAAAATGGAAAATTCTTCTCGAAATACGCAAAACTATTATAAACAACAACATTGACTAAACAAAAAGTATAATAAAACATAAAACCATTCACATATTTGGTCTCTCATCGTTAATTTTCTGGTTTTTCCCAGATTTTAGGATTTTGTCTATTTCCATTGATGCTCTCTAAATCTGCTTCTAATCAAATCCCTAAATCTGTTTTGTGCACCCTAACACAAACACTACTCTGAAAACCATAGCTTCTCCATTTTTAAAATCAACTCAAACCAGCAATTAACAAAACCCATCTTCCTTCCTCACATAGAATTGATTCATAAACGGTTCTCTTCTCTAGTTATGTGTAGTTGCTCCTCTTCCTTCTTTCTTTCTCTTCCCGTCCTCGATGTTTGACCGTGTTCAGAGAATTGTAGATGGAGACTCAAGCATTTAGAGCTGTCAATATGGGCGTCCATGTCCATATTAGCCTGTCCATATTAGCCTGTCCAATAATGTCCATTTGTTTATAGACAAAATATTGTCTACGTCCATTTAGCCCCACGTCCATATTGTCCCATGCCTATTATGGCTCATCGAAAATAGGCTGTTCATGGGCGTCTATGGACAAAAAAAAAAAAAAAACAGATTTTCGAAAATGTAAAAGAATGAATGAGATGGTGATGAAAATTTTCGAATATATAAAAAATGTTGTTTTAGAGGAATGAGACTATGAATATGAGTTTATTTTTTCATTAGAAATGTTAAAAATTTCAATATTTCATTATAAACTTAATGTTATCTTGATTCATTATTCAAAGAAAAAAAAATCATCATTCAAAAGCTCAAAGACATAACATTATTCAAAAGAAGTTTTAAGGCCAAAACAAGTTCATAGACAATGTCACTTGATTCATCATGTAAAAGCTAAAAGACATAACATTCAATGAAACAAGTAAACCACACCCATAAGCCTTTGAGATGCCAAGACGAACTTCCATCCTTGTAAAAGATGAAGAAACTAGTTTCAGATAAGAACATTGTAAGAAAATGATTAGTTTCTTACGCATATACACCAATCTATAATCATCATAATCACCAAACAAAATCAATCAAGATGACAAAAGAAGAAACAAAACTTACCAAATCCAAAGACAACAATGTCTTAAACTTCTTCTCCTCCTTTCTCGGCTTCCTCTAAGTTGGAAAACTCAAATTGATCATCTAAAACACAACAAAATAACAAAACCTTAATAATCCGAATATGACTTGTAAAGTAAATATGATGCAAAACCACAAAATATAGAGACACCATGGAAGCATAACCAAATAACTAATTCAAACAAAGATAACATGAGCAAAAAAATTACCAATCTCTTCAAAGCCGCGAAGCCAATTCCTTGCACATTGCAAGGCTTGCACATTTGAAGGAAGAAGAGAACTCCTATACTTGTTTAAAACTCTGCTTCCTATGCTAAATGAAGACTCCGAAGCCACAGTTGTAATCGGGATGCTCAATACATCACACGCCATTGTAGCCAACTCTTTAAAGCGGTTTGCATTATCCCTCCAATAGCCTAAAACATCCAAGCTCCTAAATGCAACCATATCGAGCACTGGTTCATCTAAATATTGTCTAAAGCAGACATTCCATTACCACCAGCTGCTTGGGAAAAAAAGCATAAAATCCCTGAAAAACAGAAACAAAATCAGAATATCACACATTCAATTCAAAATTTGACAATCAACAAGTATAAACATTTAAGAAAACATTGAGAAAACAGAACATAATCTTACACTATATCCAGGAAGAACGTTTTGTTCCATTGTGTTTTTTTCAGAAGTTTCTTCTCCAGTTTTCTTGGTGTTTTTCGAATACACATCAAACAACTTCTTCATCTTCTTTCTCACATTATCCAATCTGGATTTACTAGTGGCTGCATCAAGAGAATTGAAGCAAAACTCTAAGCATTTAAACTTTACACTATCTTTGATTTTCTCCAAAGCTTCATCACATTCAGCCCACTTTGCACAATCAAATTCAGAATATCTGCAACACATCTAATGTGAAAAAACTCACCATTGTAGACCAAGTTTTTTTCGCATCTGTGTCTTAAGAACTCCCTGCATATTATCGTTTGATGAGGCATTGTCGACAGTGATAGTAAACACTATATTCTCCAGTCCCCATTCTTTCAACAGCTCCATCACCTTTGAGGCTATAGCTAAGGGTGGGCACGGGTCAAGTACCCGCTATTTTGGGTATACTTGATACCCGACCCGCCCTGTTCAAATATTGAATATTTCAACTCATACCCGCCCCGTTAATATCAAGTACTTGTAATATCAAGTACCCGTCCAAATATTGAAGACTTGCAAGTAATTTGCCTTGCCCCGTTACTTGTTAAACTCAGCCGAAAGACTTAATTTTTTTTTAACATATGGCCCATCAAACCTCGAAAATAGGCTTCGGCATGGTTGATTGAAGTTGAGAACATATCAGTTCCTTATTTATAAGACAATTCAACATTCCTCCCCACACTTTTAACTGATGTGTGACTTTGGTTTTTTAGTTAAAAAAAAAAATATTTTATTAAATGAAATATGTAGCCCACTAACTCGAACATGGGCTTCGAAAATAAACATATAGCCCAATAAATAAACATTTGATAATTTTGCTAGATAAATTTTGTCCCACATCGACAATATAACAAAGAAAGTTCTAAAAATTATTCTATAAGGTTTACAACGGGTCAACGGGTCCAACGGGGCAAGTAGTAATTTTTTAATTAGTACTTGCGACTTGCCTTGTATTTGCAAGTAATCTTGAAACACTACTTGATATTTGCCTTGCTCAAGGCAAGTACCCAGTTTCGCGGGTCAAATACAGGGCAAGTAGCGGGTTTTTGACAGGTAACGGGTACTTGTGCCCAGGCCTAACTATAGCTGCACCAGTATGAGGAGGAGGAAACACACAGAATGACAAAATTTTTGTCTTCAAGTTGTAGCCTCTGTCGATGTAATGTGCAGTCAAGCACATGTAACCCTCTATCATGATTGCTCTCCACAGATCTGTTATCAAGCAAAACCGACCAGTAATATCTTTTAAGCTCTCCCTAAGTTTTTTTTTCTCTTTCTCAAAGATCTTTAGACAATCGGTTGCAGCAGTATCCCAACTCCAAAACTCTATATTATAATTGGCATAAGTAAATGCTTCCCTAATCCTTCTGTACTCAACGAACGAATAAGGCAGGTTATGCTCAATGATTGCTACGGCAATCATTTCTCTAAACACCATCATATCCAGTTTCCTATTTCCACATGATGGAGTATTTCCAGGAGTCATCAAACAAGCTCTCATGTGACGCAGCAAGGTAGTGGTTCCTTTTGTAAGATCTATGCAATATGTATAATTGCAATGCCTACATCTAATGTCATTCCGACCATCAGGATATTTCTGCCTTATGACCCTGAAATGCTTCCAACATCTAGAGGTCTTGCGTTTACCTCTCACTCTCTCAACTGTACTTGTTGCCTCAGTTGGTGTGTTCTCTTCCTCCTCTTGATCCATATCCTCATCGCCGCTCATGTAATCCTCATGGAGGTCTACCGTCTCCTCCTCATCCATCTGACCATTACAAGAAAGCAAAGTCAAAATCAGATCACATATCAAAGTGATCACATCACATAAGTTGACAAGAACATCCATTTCATTTAGCTAGTAAGCTGCCAAGAAAGCAATCACCTGTAACTAATAACATGAAGAATCAAAATATTGGCCAAAGTGTTTTAAGCTCATCATCTCTAACAAGTAAGAACCAGAGAAAAAGTGTTCACCAATTATTTTTAAGAACCAGAGAACCAGAGAAAACCTTATCAACTTGCTCTATTGGACATTATAGGAAAGTTCCTGAATTTGGAGAACAAAACTTCTGTTTCACTTAAATTGCAAAGCATCAGATTCAAATATATCAGGAGGAGAAGAACAGCAGATTCGAACAGCAAAACACAAAGGAGGAGAAGAAGAAATGTTTTGAAGAAGATAAAGCTCAAAATTACAGAAGATTTCAGTCATGAAAGAAATAAAAGAGATTCAAAAAATCTTGCCTGATTCGATGAAGCCATGAACGGCCGATATTAAAGCTCCTCGTGGAAGAAGATGAACGGCCGAGAAGAAAGCTCGCCGTGGAAGAAGATGAACAAAGCTCGTCGAAAAAAGGGTTGTCGCCAAATTCGCAAATCTGAGTCGCGGTCGGAATCACAAACCCAGTCCGATTTTTTTACTTTTGTGAAATGAAAAAATGAGTTTTCCCAAAATCAATTTGACCTAGCTTTTTTTGTCCATTGGACAGCCCATGTCCATATTTGTCCGTCCATTTTGTCTATGGGCTAAGTTGGACATGCCCATATATGCCCATGTCAAAAATAGGTGTGTCCATGGGCGGATATCCAGATTGACAGCTCTACAAGCACTCGATCATCAATAGCTTCAGGAGGAGAAGTTCTCAATCCATAAAATGGAAACTCTTTCCTCGTCAAAATCCGTCTCTTACTTGAGTTTATCATTACTACCTAATGAAGAAGCTGTTGTGGATTCTTTTACTTCAGATGTCTGGAAACGATAGTGCAGAGATTCTTCGAGATGGTGATTAGATTCGGGTAGAAAGTGGAAATAATATGAGAAACAAAAAACATGTTTGGGGTTGCCGTGAGTCCATTTAGGTTTTTAATGTGGGCTAAAACTCAGCCCATATGTTAAATGTTTTTGGGTATTTTTGGGCTGAATATTATTGTGGACAGATTTTAATTAGTTATATGACATATATTATTGTGGATAGATTTTTTGGGCTGTATATAACTACCCAGCACAATACCCTAATCTTAATGATAATTTGCCAAATTTATGATGTCAAGTTATATCAAGGAATCATCTGTCATTTTTTTAACAAATTTTAACCTTGGTCTTTTTTGTATATCTCCGTCTTCTTTTCTACTTCCATAAGCACCTCCATAAACATTTTGCATTGTGATGCTCTGAGTCCTAACTCTTAGACCATCTCCACAGTTTAAACATAAAGATTGTCTTAAAATCTTTTTAAAAATAAAATTAAAATTTTTTTAAATAAAATTAAAATTTTTAATTGTAGTTCACTTAGACCTTAAGTATCAAAAAATCATTGGTTTGGTTTATGGTTTTTTTTTTTCTCCTTTTCTTCCTCGAGAGATGGCTGGTGATAAAGACGCTAGATTCTAGATCCTTCTTCTTCACGTTCGCTACATTTTGCGGTGTCATGGCATAATTGGCTATGGTGTTATGCAGGTCACCAATTCCATAAACCCAGAGCTCGAGGCCCTGATATGTAATGTTTCCTTCATTTCTACCGAGACATTTGACCAAATTAAATTGCTTGATTGTTCCGGGGGTTTATGCTCTTCCCTTTAAGCAGTCTAATTGGTCCTTTATTGGACTTGTGGAGATTTTGAGGTGATAGATGTATCCGTGAATCATCAGATCGCAAATATGTTTACTCGCAAAGTAAACATTAGTCTTATGTTGAATTGCACGATATGCTTTGTTCAAGTCCCACAAGTAATTAGTGGTCAAATGCAAGTTCTTCATTTAGGCTTTCTTTCTCCTGCTTCATGCTAATTGGAAAGATAGATTACTGAAAGCGTTATGATGGTTACAGTTTGTTCACTCATTGTTCACTGAGAGAACAGTCCGAGCTCGATCACCCGCCGCCTCTACAGGTATTCTACTTGTTGTACTTGTCTCCTCTCTGTTATTATTAGTTAATAAAAAGGTTGAAACATTTCGAAATGGAATCCAAATTTTGTGAAATGCTTCTCCGGAGCAAATCTCATTCCTCAGTTCGAACCATGTTTCTGCCTATTGAATTAAGTTTTGTTTTGAGAATCATAGAGATTCTTAAAATGATGAGAGAAGAAAGGCACTCTGGTTTGTCTGATTGAACGAATGATCCTAGTCCTACATGGAAACTGATTCCTGTCTCAATTTTCCCCTTGTCAACACTGTCTGATTATCTGTCTACATGTTTGCATAGCCTGAGGACAGGTTTGGTCCTTTCACGGTGGATGAGCGGCCAGGGAGCAGTGGATTAGCTTGAGAAGAAAATTTAGGGAGAAGGAAGATATTAATTAAGATCGAAGCAAACATGTTTGATGGATCAGTTCCATCATCAAAATCTGCAACTGCAAGCAGTGACCCTGAAGATCTTCAGCTTCACATTACCTTCATTAAAGACGATGCTCCAGGGTCTTTTTTCGGAGTTTAATATTTTTTCCTATTGTATTTTGAGAGACTTCATGAAAGACTATTGTCGGAGATGCTACGACAACTGAAAACGTTTTTGTAAAACAATATTTATATCAATTCTTAAAATATTGTAATCCGACGTCTTAATTAGTTCTTAGAGTGCTTTGGAACAAAAAAGAGTAAAAAAAAAGAAAAAAAATATTAAGCGTTCACTTTATAGTAAATAAAAAATAAAATATACTAAGCGTTACTTTTGACCAAAAAAATATATATTTTAAGCGTTACACTTTGATGTAAATAAAAATTATAAAAGGCTGATTACAATTAAATATATATCATGAAAAGACACTTCCAAAAATTCGATGAAAGCAAGCCGGTTCAATTATGTGAAATTGTCCTTGCATGTTTTTTAATAAACGAAATACACACACTTGTTCAGACAGACTACTGACGCAAGCAAAACACCTGACAGGTGAAAACTTAAAACGTACATGGTGAAAAAAGGACGAAAACACACACATGTGGGACCTTTTGCACGTACTAAGATCACAGGAAGTCTCATGTCGGTCAGAAAATAGTAGCCCAAACATCTTTCTTTCTCTCACTTTTTAGTTCCACGAACTTCCTAACTCTGTTTGTATATAGTTATGTACACGTGCGTCTGTATGTATTTGCATTCACGTACGTACCTTCAAGCACTGTGGAAAGTGGAAACTCGGGTTTTTTTTTCTTCTTTTGAAATCTCTGTAAAGTAATTGTACTATATATATACATCACAAATTTAGGATTGTTCTTTTCATTGGTTCAAAGTTATTAACATTTGAGAAGTGTGTTTGATCATGATGCGTACGTAGCCAACAATTATAATGACTCATTGACATGAATAATCATGCAAGTCTGTAAGCTTAATTTAATGTAATGTAATGTGCTAAACTATTTAAAATGTAATGTGTTCACGAATGTAATGTGCTAAACTATTTAAAACCAAAAAAAAAGTGCTAAACTATGAAGCGTATATGTATCAATAAATGGTAATAGAGATGATTGGGTGTGAGTTGTACATCGCGTCCACCTAAAAAAGCATATGTTTTATCCTGATTAAGACGTAAACCCATGACCCTCCTTTTTATTTTGTTAAACATGACCCTCTTTAGGATTTGCAGGACTTAAAAAGGCCCATCTATGGCTCTAGTGTTTCCCTTGAGAAAGGTGAAGATATCATCTACACATACTAAATAAGTGAACCTTTAAACCCAAAATCTCATAATTTAACCTCTAAAATATAGTATTTTCTTTGTTTCTTATTAGTTGTCGTTCTAAAAATGTATATGAATGTGGTTCCAGTTAAATATATCTCTAGAACATAACTAAGGGAGTATAACTTTACAAGAAGTTTATAAGTTTTGAGAAGACATTAATGACAAAAATAAAAAAGATATGGTGACAGCAAACCTTATTGTCGAATATGACCTAGCAAAGCATCTGAATTACTCACCATTCACTGCGATAGGAGAAATATCCACTTTACAAGGCTTGAATTTGAGATGCATTTGAATTTTCAAATATCCACGTTAAAAGCACTTCGAGATATATGGTGCTCATAACTCAGTCGAAATAATTTCAAATTTTAAAAGTAAATGGAAAATATAAATATGACATATATTGACATCGCCCATACCATAATTAGTTACATTGAATAATTGGATGGGTAGTTGTCACGAAATCGATTTAAGAAAATATTAGAGGACATAATTTCGGATAGAGACAAAATATGTGAGACGAAAATCTAAACTTTTATGTGAAGAACGAAAGGTGCTCTTCAACCGAATAATAATCAAATAGATACAAAATAGACATCAACGTATACAGATTTATATACATATATAACAAAAATATACGCATATACGTCTTACCTCCTTCGTTCATCGTCTGTCGTTTTTCACCATTTTCACAAAGTTTTGAATCGTAAGTAATTTTCATCAGAATTATATCATATCTCCATATATAATTCAGCTTTGACAAAAAAACATACCATGAACAACAAATTCAAAAAGAAAAAAACTAGAATGAGTCCATATATATAAAGAACTAGAAAAAAACTGGAGGACCAGAAGCATTTGAACTAAATGGAAACTCCGTACAATTGTCTTTTCACGATCAACTAAGAAAATAACTGACCTCAAGCTAGCTACTACCGTGAAAAAAAGATAGAATTTTTGTTTTTATCGAGAAAATATTATTTTATATATAACATATATATTAGATCTATATTTTGAGAGAGAGAGATAGAGAGAGAGAGATAAGCGAATTGCGTATGGTACTTAACCTAGGGGTGGTACGGCACCGGAGGTAGCCGGAGAATCACCGTTACTTCCTGCTCCGACGATACCTTTCGTTAAATCCACATCCAACCTAACGGTGGTAACGGTGGATTGCCGTTTCCGTTTCTTTTTCTCGTAAGGAATCCCTCGAGCCTTAGCTTGGCTCTCTTTGACTTCTCTCAAGTAGATCCTAACGGCGCGTGCAGCGAACGGGTTCGAATCCGGCCGTCCACCGTTTTCCTCGTAAGCAGCTCTAAGCCGTCCGATCAACGCGTCGAGAGATCCCCAAGCTTGCTTGTGCGGACAAGAACAAGAAGACGGTGGGTCCGGGTGGCCGAAGAAAGGACAGGTTGCCACGTGGACTTTGGTTTTCCCGAATTGGTCGAGGTACTTGAGGAACTCGAGCACGTGCGCGCCGCTGCACCGAGCTAGCGTTAGAGGCGGTTTGTGGTTTCTTAGGTACTGTAGAAACGTGTTCCAGTCTCGGCGTTTTTGTGACTCGTAACGGCTTGGTGGTGGTGGTGACGTGGACGGAGAAGAGGGAGTTGGGTCGGTTTGGGTTGACCCGGAAGCGACGGGCTCCATCGGAAAGATCCGGTGATGGAGTTTTCTTTTTGTGGGTTTTGTTTTGTGAGTGTTTTTAGAGAGCTTTTGAAAAGAAAGAGAAAGAGTGTTGAGATTTTTTTTTCTTTCTTCTCTAATTTGGTTTAGAATTTGGATGGTGTGAAAGAGAGTTATGAAAGAGAAGAGACAAAAGAGTAGAAATTTAGAAATGTTGAATTCACGTGGCTAATGTCCCTACCAAAAGTCCACCTGACAAGTTTTGTTGAACCGTAGATTTCTTTTTATTTTCTTTCAAATTGACACGGGTTGGTTATATTCGGTTTAGAGAACCACCTCTAAATTAAGCTAGAGAGTAGAGACAGGACATATGTAATAGGCTAGTACATATCTAATTTAATGACGACCATCATCATGTTATTTGAATATCTGAATCAGTTTGTTTAAATTTGTACAATTGATGTGTTATGTTTTGGTTTATTCGGTTCAAACATAGGCGTAAGGGATGGCGTCATAATTGGAATGACCGGTTGTTGGAATCGCTCTAAACTCTAAAAAGTCTTTGACATCGAGATCGATAAGACACCACCATCCTTTAAATGGAAAATGAAAGAAACTACTGAACGTCTAAATTAATTCATAAATTCATGATCATTAAGCAAATGGTGTAGTGGTTGATGAATTCCCACACATACTCAATATATTATCTAAGAAACCTAGTTATAAAAATTAGAAAGTATGAAAATACTTATGCTTAAATATTATTCAAATCCCGGTTGCGAAAATACCACATTAGGCCACTGAGGAGTTTCTATGGGAGATAATTTGGTTGAACAATAGTGTCAACCAAATTCTCTATTACTTTCAATAGGGTCGAGGGAACTTCTCCATGTCTTTACTATTTATTTCCTCCACATATCAAATACATTGTAGCTTGGAATGCGTATTTATTGACAATTTGCTTTCATGGACTAGGATTCAAAGAGAGTTTTATTGTTTTATCATCGTGATTTTTGGTATGATTTGGATATTTGACCCCAGAATTTTGGATGAATTATACTGTCTGCAAGAGGACTCGATCTACAAAGAGATCCACTGAGTTGCTGTGTTTGCACTTGGAGATGACTTGATTTTTCTTTATGTGAGAAAAGTTAAGCTACATGTGAAAGTAATGCCCATTGTAATACGAATATGGAAAAATAACAAATTTGATAATCCGTTAGAATGTACGACTTTTAAATGAAAACATTTTACAGTATCACTTTTATCATTTCTAGCCTTACTTTGTTACTATTGAGTATTGATTATGTGATTCGACCGATTAAATAATGTTTGCATCTTATGTGTACACGTGTCAGTAAATATAAGGGGGGTTATTGGTAGATGAATTTGTAAGAATTCTTAAAATTTTCAGAAATCTTTGTTATTGATTTGTGAATTCTAACAATCTTATTAAAATCTGTTGTTATTGGTTTGGTGATTTATAAAGTCCATACAAAATCAGTTGTTATTCAAAAAGTTTGTGTTTTAATGATTTCATGAATCCATTAAAATCCTTGTTATTGGGACATGAATTTTAAACATTTTAACTCATAGAACAAGATTTCCAAAATACTAGCTATAACCCTTAGATTTTCAAAATTCATTATAACAAAATATTTTGATTGATTTTATGAATATACAATCTCTCTCCAAATCTAACACAAACTCTTCATAAATTTAACAAATCTCTTAACTTTCAAAATTTATCAACTCTATAGAAATTTATCTCCCAATAACCCCCCTAAGTACATTGTGACGGACTTCTTAACAAAACAAATCCTATATAACTCTTGATCTAAATATGGCAATTTTCACCTGCTGTGATTAATTTGAATTTAGCAAATATCATTAAAGTAAAACATGAAACCATCGGTATCCGATGACAATTATAAGACAATGTCACACTATCATAATTTAGAGGCAAAGAGAAGTCAATATCGTAGCCCCCACAAGGGTATCAGGAACGATAAAAATATATAAGAAATTATTAATCAACTCAAATATTAGTGGTTGGTGTTTTTTTTTTCCCCCTTTTCCTTGATAGATGCTAAAAGCGGAGACTCAAAATATCTCTTAATTATTATTATATTAATAAATTTAAATTAACAGAAATTGTTAAGAGATATCTGTTTTCGCATCATTATTGGTAGAATTTTAAGTGTTTTTAATTTTTTCTTTAAATAAAATTTATTTGTATATAAAACATTAAATATCTTACATAGAATAAAAATTAAATTATAATTTGACATAAAAATATTTTAAACGTAGCATTGAAGACCATAACCAGGAAAAAAAGATTCAGAAGATATTGAACCAAATATTTTGAAACTTAAGCGAGAAAACAACAAATAACTTGTAGAATTGTAACTCAATAATGAATTCAAAGATCAAAAGAAACTCCTCTTTATTGCTTAAGAAAACTCACTCAAAAACTTAAGCTTTCAATCTCTAAACTCATAAGTTATGTCACACATTGACATCTCCTTATATAACCACATATAAATCCTAATCCTATAAGAAAACACTTTCTCTAATCCTAAGCTCATTAGGATTCCATATCTAAATAGGATTAAAACAACTTGTGGCTTAAGCTTCCTTCAAGCTTAATCAATATTCTCCCCCTTAAGCTTGAACTCATTTCCAGCCAAGTCTTTCACACCAATGAGATCTCTCATCTCTCTGAACTTGATCCTCCCAAGAGCTTTGGTGAGAATGTCCGCTTTTTGCTTATCTCCAGGGACATGCTCGACCTCAACTTGCCCGTTTTCAACACACTCTCTAATGAAGTGATACCGAGTATGTATATGCTTACTCCGTCCATGAAACAACAGATTCTTTGTGAGAGCAATCGCCGATTGGTTGTCAATACGAATGACAATTCTCTCGCATGGTGTACCCGTGATTTCACCAAGTAAGTCCTGGAGCCAAATTGCTTGTCTTGCTGCCTCTGTTTCTCGCCATGCACTCCGCTTCACACGAAGATAACGCCACCGTATCTTGTTTCTGCGAGCACCACGTAATGGGACTTTCTCCAAGATAAAAGATGTGCCCTGTTGTGCTTTTTCCATCGTCGGGATCGACGTTATGGCTACTATCAATGTAACCAATCAACCATGGAACCCTCATGCTCGATTTCTCAAACGTTAAGCCAAGTGTAGTCGTTCCCTTTAGGTATGATGTACACATATTTAGCCTTGTTTCAGCATCCTTTATTCATCATTTTTGCATACATATCACACCACTTCGTCACGTTTCATCTCCATTTGCATCCACTTATCACACTTCAAAGCATTTGCATTAGCATTGCATGTTTCGTCGCTTTTGGAGTTGTTTTCAGGTATATTTGGAGCATTGGAGGGGTGTTTTGAAGGTGGAGGATTAGTGCCTGAACCAGAGAGGTGAAGTGGAGTCAAGAACCTGTTGCTTGGGAGAAAAGGCAGCGCACTTGACGGGGTCCATATACGCACTCGACGGGGTCCAGACATGCACGTCGAGTTGCACATCGAGTCCGGAATAAAGGAGCCGCCTTTACACGAACTCGACGTGAACCAGACATACACGTCGAGTTGGTAGTCGAGTCGGAGCCAAAGGTGCAACCTTTAGAAGCACTCGACGAATTCCACACATACACGTCGAGTTGGACATCGAGTCCACACGCGCGTGACCTATTTTACCTTTTTCTGCAACTTAGTATAAAAACCCTGTGATGTCACTTTTGCACTATCTCGAATTTTATTCTTCTTTTAGCTTTCTTAAAACAACAAAATCGCCTCTGTGGTGTTCTTGCTTTGTATTTGAGATTCCTTCTTTGCTTTAATTAATTTGCACTTGCTTCCTTCTTTGAACTTGATCATCTTCTTAATCTCTATCTTTTGATGCTAGTTTCACAGTTTTTTGGGTCGGATTTCATGAAGTCGGTTTCTGAGTAGTGTTCTTAGAATCTTAAGGATGGGTTAGATTAGTGAAGAACCATGGTTACCTAGAGTGTTTAAGCCTTGATTCATAGTTTCCCTTCTTGATTAGTATTCTTAATGCTGATTCCTTCCTGATCATTTGGAATCCGAAGCTAGGCATTTCAGCACCCAGAAGGTGTTTGATGAAATGCCTGAACCAGCTTTTCCAAGAAATTTGCATATCATACCTAGGATACTAGCGTTTTTGATTGCACTTTAGCATGTGCGAACTGATTCCTAGTGCTTGTTAGTGTGGATTTCACCATGAGAGTGGGTCTGGAACACACACCAACTCGATAGCTTCTGTCACGAGAGTGGATTAGCTTGCTGTCGAGTTCGCAGCTGAGGGACTAGCTCTGTTTGAGTTTTGTTGAACACCCTAGTGTTAATCATGGAAATTCATTAGTCAATAACACCCATTCTTAGGATCCTTTGCTTTATTTGATTTTGATCTTGAGTTTTGTTCTTTAAGCTTTTATCTTTTTATCTTGTTGCACTTGTTCATTCTAGCTTCTGGTTCATAGTTTATCATTTTGCATTTCACCTTTGTTCATTTCATAACGTTGAGCCTGAACGCCTTGATATACCATTGCATTTCATTATGTTATTTGCATTTTAAGTTCTGTCTTTAAGTTGATAGTTTAGAATTCACACCCTTGCATTTAGCTTGACTTAGCTTTCCTTGATTGCATCCTGATTGCATAGCATCACACCCAATTCGGATTTGACTCCTTCTTTACACTACAACGACATGATAGTGTAGATAGGATAATTGCTTAGTAAAATCCTACTATCAAGGTACCTCAAACATTGTTTCATGGCAGCTCCATGAGACTCTTTGGGACTCTGCATGTAACGACTTAGCACTCCCACGCAATAGCTCAAGTCTGGTCTTGTATGCAGCAAGTAACGGAGACAGGCAACATTTTTCCTAAACATTTTAGCATCAATATCCTTCTCATCTTTGGCTTTTGATAGCTTTAGTCCGGACTCCATTGGTGTGTGTACCAAGTTACAGTTCTCCATCTTAGCTTATTCCAAGATTTTCAGTGCGTAACGCTTCTGACTCAACGTGATTCCTCCTTCATGTTGTAACACTTCCATCCCAAGGTAGTAAGTTAGTCTACTAAGATCACTCATGTCGAATTTGGATGCCATCTCTTTCTTGAACTCATCAATAACTCTCCTGCTTGTTCCTGTGACAAACAAGTCGTCGACTTACACTGCTATGATGATAAGGTTTTCTCCTGACACTTTCCGATAAACAGATGGCTCTTTCGAACACTTTGTAAATTGTAGCTCCATGAGGATTTGATTTAACTTGTGGTTCCAAGCTCTTGGCGCCTGTCTTAAGCCATACAAGGCTTTATTGAGTTTGTACACTTTGTCTTCACATCCCTTGACTTCCAAACCCTCTGGCTGTCTGACATGAACAATCTCCTTTAATTCTCCATGAAGGAAGGCTGTTTTCATATCAAGATGGTGAATCTCCCATCCATTTGTTGCCGCAAAGCTGATAAGAAACCTTATCGTTTCTAGTCGAGCTACCGGGGCGAACACTTCCTCAAAGTCAATCCCATAACGTTGTACATACCCTTTAGCCACAAGCCGAGCCTTGTGCTTATTAATACTCCCATCCGAATTCCGTTTGAGCTTGAACACCCACTTTAAACCAATCGGTTTTGCTCCATACGGGAGATCCACAAGATCCCAAGTATTATTCTACTCAATCGAGCAAATCTCATCCTCACAAGCTTGCATCCATTCTTTCGACTCTTGTGCTTCACCAAAGTTTCTTGGCTCGTCGTTTAAGAGCAGTAACAATCTTTCTCCTTCTTCTATTGCAAGCAAAACATAGTCCTCAAGGTATTTAGGCTTCATGCGTTCTCTCTCCGATCTCCTTAAACCACTCGGTCAAAATCTTCATGAGTTTCCTTATCTTCTGTCTCACCATCACATGTCGGCTCGCTCTTTTCCTCATCACTTAGATCAGAGACCTCTATAATATTCTTCTTCTCACTATTCTCCTCTGTTTCCTGAATCCCACTATCTCCAAACTCTCTAAGAACCAAAGTGAAGTTCTCGCCACCTTGTTGATGTTTGTTGTGGCTCCAGTTCCATCCTTTTGTTTCATCGAACACGACATCACGACTGACCACTATCTTCTTCGTTTGTGGATCTAGTAGTCGGTAGGCTTTTGATCCCGGTTCTGTTCCTAGATGGACAAGCATTCGCGATCTATCATCTAGCTTCTTCAGCTATGGCTTCTCTATCTTTGCATACGCAATACATCCGAAGATTCTAAGGTGATTCACGTTTGGCTTCTTTCCACGGAAAACTTCATATGGAGTCACATCTTTGAGTGTTCTCGTGGCTATTCGATTCAAGAGATAAGTCGAGTGTCTCACTGCTTCTCCCCAAAGATAACTTGGTATATGCATATGCTTCATGATGCTTCTTGTCATCTCTAACAAGGTTCTGTTACGTCTTTCGACAACACCGTTTTGTTGAGGAGTATATGGGGCAGTAAGATGTCGCTTAATACCAGCTAACTCACAAAACTCCATAAATTCTTGTGACATAAACTCTCCTCCTCTATCTGTTCTGAATGTTTGTATGCTTGCCCCTGACTCTTGCTCCACTAAGCTCTTGAATCTTTTGAATTTGGTGAAAGCATCACTCTTCTCTTTCAACAGAGATGTCCACATATATCTGGAATGATCATCAATAAGGACAAAGATGTATCTAATTACAGCAAGAGTACTTGGTGTTATTGGACCACACAGATCTCCGTGGACAAGTTCTAATCTCTTGCTCGCTCGATACGTTGTCGCTTGCGGGAACACTTGTCTTCTCTGCTTCCCAAGTAGACATGATCCACATATCTTTTTTTCTATAACCATACTCGGGATTCCTAGAACAAGCTTCTTCTGCATCATCACCTTCAAAGCATCAAGGTTTATGTGTCCCAATCTTGAATGCCACCTACTTGACTCGCTTGTCTCTGTTAGATTCAGCCGTGTAATGTCTCTTATTCCCATACGGACTTTGTATAGCCGATTCTTCGATCTAGTTGCCTGAACAAGTATATTTCCTTCTCGATCACGCATTGTTAGGCACTCTCCTTGCTTTCTTATATCACAGCCTGATTCTGTAGCTTGTCCGAGGCTAATGATGTTACTCTTTAGATCCTGAATGAAATAGACGTCCGCCATCTTCCTTGATTCTCCGTTCATGTCAACAAACGTTATCGATCCTTTTCCTTTGATATCTATGCATGAATCGTCGCCAAATCTCACCTTACCAGTAACAGAGTGATCAATCTCGGAGAAGTATCTTTGATCCCCAGTCATGTGATTACTGGCCCCGTTATCAAGGTACCAGATGTTCTCTTCTCCGGTGTTGGTCTCAAAGTCACTCGGTATACAATTCTTCTCATTTAGGTATACCACCTCATGCATCATAAGTTTATCAGCCTCCTTTGTATCATTGTCTTCATCTTCTTGAGCTTCTTGTAGCTTCAATAGTCTATCGGGACAGCTAGACGCAAAGTGTCCTATCTTATCACACCGGTAACATACGACTTTTGATGTATCTCTATCTTCATTAGAACGACCGCGACCTCTTCCTCTATAGAAGCGTCCTCCACGACCTCTGCCCCTATAGTTTCCGTTGTAATTGTAGTTGTGTGTTGACTGGTTTGATTTTTCTTCCATGTTGGCATACATCAATTTGTTTTGGTCTTCTTGAACGTCTTCTTCTTCACGAATTCGTTCCTCGTAAGCCTTCAAACGTCCCATGATATCCTCGAAACTGGTTTTGTTAAGGTCTAAAACCTGTTCGAGAGATGCCACTATGTGTATGAATTTTCGTCGAGGAAGGCTATTAAGAAACTTCTTGACCAGCTTCGATTCTTCGATGCTTTCTCCTAGAGCTGCTGACTTTGATGCGATTTCAGCTAGCTTTCCTCCAAAGTCATCGATTGTCTCGTTGTCTTTCATCCTAAGACGTTCAAACTCTGCCATCAACGTTTGCAATCTAGCTTCCTTAACTCTCTCTGCTCCCATATGTCTCCCTGATAGCTTCCCAAACTTTCTTTGCCGTTTGTAGTTCACCGACCTGTAGGACCATTGCCTCTGGTATGGACTGGAAAAGTAACGCTAGAGCCATATTGTTCTTCTCACTACTACTTGATTATATCTCGGTTTCAATAACCTCCCAAACTTTATGAACTCCAAGCGCAACCTTCATCCGTATAGCCCATACCGTATAATTTGTGGCAGTGAGCATGGGGCATTGAATTGATGAAGAACTTCCTCCTTCTTTTGGCTTTGACTCAGTGATCGTGAGATCACCTCCGGACATGTCTCCTTTTATGATCTTCACAACCTCTTCTTTTCAAAACAAAACCGCTCTGATACCAATTCTAGAATTGTAACTCAATAATGAATTCAAAGATCAAAAGAAACTCATCTTTATTGCTTAAGAAAACTAACTCAAAAACTTAAGCTCTCAATCTCTAAACTCATAAGTTATGTCACACATTAACATTTCCTTATATAGCCACATATAAATCCTAATCCTATGATGCATTCGTATTTCATACTCATTTAGCATCATGTTTAGACCACTTTTGCATAGTTTCATCCATCCTTAGTAGCATTTCTTTGCAATTTCCTCTTAGTTTGCATAATTAGTTGTCCTAGAAAGTGCATTGCATACATTTGCATGTTTGGTGTCCTTCTCAGGTGTTTTGGAGCAAAGTCGACACATTGGAAGAAAAAGCAATCTGCCTTCACCATCCAACTCGATCGAGCTAAGGCAAAGCCCAACTCGATCAAGCAACTCGATCGAGCAGAGAAGGATACAACTTTGTACGAGCACCTCGACCGAGCTAGGCCAAACCATCCTGCAAAGCAACTCGATCGAGCCAGACAAAAGCCAACTCGATCAACCAACTCGATCGAGTTGGACTAAGGCGGTTACTCCCCTGATGGAAGCCCTAGTAGCTTGCCTATAAAAGGGCTGCTGACCTCATCCGCCCCCCATCTGATCTTTTTCGCATTTTTAGCTTTCTGTTCTTAGTTTTTGTTCCAGAAACTTCCTGTTTTTAGTTTAAAGATCTAGACTTTGTTATTCACATTTTGCAATTGCTTGTTTAATAAAAGTTGTTAATCTCCTTTCTGTCTTTCATATTATGTTTGTTTCAGCTTATTTAGACATGATTTCGAATTCTCTTATGGATCTTGAGTAAATTCGCCCTTAGGCTTAGGGATGGATTATATTAGGAAATCGATTATGGTTAATCTCTGATGCTTTAGGTTTTCATCTTTTATCCCTCTCTGTTTAGCTATGCCCTATGCGATCCAGCCACTGACCATGGTGGATCGATCCTAGACGCTCCTGGCCTGACCCGCTTGGTTGAGCGTCGGATCAAGGCAAAACAGAGGATTAGCTTTATGCCTTTGTCCCACGAGAGTGGTTGCACAGAGGGGCTTCTAGGGCATTACATGGGTCGGTTCTTTATGTATCTGGTTCATGACACACGCTCCAACTCGATCGAGTTAGCGGGATTGAACCAGAGAGGCGGTTTGTAACGCCACTGGGAAGTGGGATAACCGACCTCGGGATTCCATGGCCGAAGGGATAAGCACGTGTTCGTGTCGTTTTAAAAAGCATAGCTGATTAGCATTAGATTCTCTATGATCATCAAATCCGTCCCTGAGCCTTTGTCTATCATACCAGTATTTACTTACGTTTTCGTTCTGCTTTAGTCTTGTTTTACTCTGACTCCATCGAGTCAGTTTAGTGCAAACTCGTATCTTGACTCGATCGAGCTGCACCAGTTTCTCCTTGTTTCATTCTATCCTAACTCGATCGAGCTACCTTTTTCATGGTTAGCTTAACTCGATCGAGCTTGATTTAGTTTATCGTTTTACTTTTCCGCTTTCATTCCCGTTGCATTTCGTTTAGATAGATAGTTTCATTTCAACACCAAACAACCATCTGTCTTGACTTGTGTCCACTATTGCATAATCCTAAGCTGTTTCATTCTCCTCCCACTTTGGATTGATAAACCCTAAGTCCTACATCGACATGATAGTACAATAGGGGATTGCATAAGTAGTGTAAAAACCTACTATCAATTTGGCGCCGTTGCCGATTTGGGATTTCGTTTGATGCATTTAGGATTCCCGTAGTACGCTAGTTCAAGTTCTTTGTTTACTTTTCGAATATCTTCTCTGCTATCTGGGTTTTTGTCTTTGAATTCTCAGGTGCACGCAAATCCGCTCACGTTATCCGTTCCCACTTGAATATTTTGCTCTCTGGGTTTTTGATTTTGCCTTTTCAGGTGAATGCAAACACGATCACGAGGCAGTGGTAATTTGATATACTATTTGGACAACATCGACCGAATACAGCGAATTCTGAGAGAACAGAGGCAACAGGCCGAGACCATGGAAAACCCTCCTGCGAGGCCGGTTAGACCAATCGGAGCTGGTGATGCTCCGAACACGCATACTCAGAGACAGGGGATCATACCCCCACCTGTCCAGAACAATAACTTTGAGATCAAGCTGGGTATGATCAACCTGGTGCAGAACAAGATGTTCCACGGATTGCCTTGTGAGGATCCGATCGATCACCTGGACGAGTTCGACCGTTTGTGTAATCTCACCAAGGTGAATGGCTTCTCGGAAGACGCCATCAAGCTGCGCTTGTTCCCGCTTACTCTTGGAGAGAAAGCCCACCCGTGGGAGAAAAACTTGCCGCATAACTCGATCACCACCTGGAACGAATGCAAGAAGGCATTCCTTGCAAAGTTCTTTTCCACCGGACGTACCGCAAAGCTTCGCACAGAGATCTCTGGGTTCCATCAGAAGAATGGAGAGACATTTTCTGAGGCTTGGGAACGTTTCAAATGCTACACGAGTCAGTGCCCACACCACGGTTTTAGTAATGAATCCCTGCTCAGCACTATGTATAGAGGTGTTCTCCCGAGGTACAGACAGATGCTCGATACCGCGAGCAACGGAGACTTCCTGAACCAAGACGTTGAGGACGGCTGGCAGCTTGTGGAGAACATAGCTCGCTCGGATGGCAACAACAACGAGGAGTATGACCGCACGAACCGCAGCTCTGTCGAGTCTGATGATAAGTTGAAAAAGGAGGTGAAGGGCTTGACTGAAAAGTTGGATAAGCTACTTCAGGCTCAGTCCGCCATGAAGCATGTTCATTTCATCTCTGAAGATGAATTTGTTCCTGTCCAGGAAGGGGAGATTGATCAACAGGTTGAGGAAGTGAGTTATGTGCAGAACAACCAGGGTGGCTACAACAAAGGCTATTACACGTACAACGCCAACCCGAATCTGTCCTACCGAAGTACGAATGTCGCAAATCCTCAGGACCAAGACTATCCTCCCCAGCCACCGCAGAGTCAGCCTACGCAGCAGCAGAACCAACCGCAACAGCAGAAAGTGTTCGTTCCGCGAGGGCAGTTTGTGAGCCAACAGGGCGGGTATCAATATAGACAGCAGCAGGGAGCACCACCCGGATTTGCTCCACAGCAAGGTCAAGTACCGCCGGTTCAGGAACCTGATATGAGAGCCTTGCTACAGCAGCTGTTACAAGGTCAGGCAACTAGTGCTATGGACTTAAGTAAGAAGCTGGCAGACATAAACAACAAAATTGAAACGTTGAGCTCCAGAGTTCAGCACGTAGAAAGCAATGCCGCTTCCACTTCTTCTGCACAGCAGGGACAACTTCCAGGGAAGTCTGTCCAAAACCCAAAAGAGTATGCCCATGCTATCACCTTACGGAGTGGGAAAGAGCTACCAGGACGGCCAGGTGACCAAAGAATCAATGAGGACATTGAGGATCTAGAAGGGGAGGATTCAGTCGAAGTTGACACAACTCCTGTGCCAGACTCGATCGAGTCAGACCCTCCACACGGCGACCCTAAGCTCAATGTGACAACTCGATCGAGCGAGACAATTCAACCAGCTCGATCGAGCCGGAAAGATCAGCCTATCTCGCCTCGGAAACCAATCAGCAAAGGGACAGAAACCCTATTTGTCCCACCTCCTTACAAACCGCCACTTCCTTTCCCAGGCAGATTCAAGAAGCAGCTAATCGAGAAGTATAAGGCGCTATTCGACAAGCAAATGAAAGAGATAGAGGTACGAATGCCTATCATTGATGCTTTCATGTTGGTGCCTCCCTATCAAAAATTTCTGAAGGATGCGGTAATGGAACGAACGAAGGAGCTGCAGGGGATGGTGGTCTTGTCGCATGAGTGTAGTGCTATTATTCAGAGAAAGGTGATACAAAAGAAACTTGGAGATCCTGGTAGTTTCACCCTACCATGTTCATTGGGACCCCTGGCTTTTAACAACTGTTTGTGTGATCTGGGAGCGTCAGTCAGTCTGATGCCGCTTTCTGTTGCTAAGAGTCTGGGATTCGATAAGTTCAAACCGTGTAAAATCTCTCTGGTTCTAGCAGACAGATCGGTGAGGTTACCAACTGGGCTGTTAGAAGACTTACCTATCAGGATAGGCAATGTAGAGGTACCGACAGACTTCATAGTGCTCGAGATGGACGAAGAGCCGAAAGACCCGTTGATTCTGGGCAGGCCTTTCTTAGCCACGGCTGGTGCGGTGATTGATGTCAGAAAAGGGAAGATCGACCTGAATCTGGGTAAGGATTTCACCATGAAATTCGACATTAAAGACGCCATGAGGAAACCAACGATTGAGGGTCAGATCTTCTACATAGAGGAAATGGACCAGCTTGCTGATGAGTTATTAGAAGAGCTTGCCTTAACAGATCACCTTCAAATTGCTTTAACTAAGGATGAGGCATCTGGTCTCCTGCATAAGGAGAGTTTAAGCTATGTGAACCTCTTGGATTCACAGGATATAGTAACTGAGTCCGAACCCTTTGAGAAATTAAGATGCTCAAGCTCTGTGGTGTTGGCAGTGAATGGTACGACTCCAGAAAGCAGAGTGACGTCGGACTCGATCGAGCCAGACAACTCGATCGAGTTAAGCATTCCTGATTCTGATGACTGGTCCGAGTTGAAAGCCCCAAAGGTGGACCTTAAACCTCTGCCACAAGGACTCAGGTACGCATTTCTTGGTCCTAACTCGACATATCCCGTCATTGTGAATGCATCTCTTAGCGCTGATCAATTGCATTCATTATTGATTGAACTGAAAAAGTTTAGGAAAGCTATAGGCTACTCTCTTGATGACATTAAAGGGATTTCACCTAGTTTGTGCATGCATCGCATCCATTTAGATGATGAATCTAAATCCAGCATTGAACCCCAGCGTAGACTTAACCCCAATCTTAAGGAGGTAGTGAAGAAAGAGATTCTCAAGTTGCTTGACGCGGGGATTATCTATCCCATTAGCGACAGCACTTGGATTTCTCCGGTTCACTGCGTCCCTAAGAAAGGTGGCATTACAGTTGTTAGGAATGATAAAGATGAGCTCATTCCTTCTAGAACTATTACAGGACATAGGATGTGCATAGACTATAGGAAGTTAAATGCAGCATCTAGGAAAGATCATTTCCCGCTTCCTTTTATCGACCAAATGCTGGAACGACTTGCAAACCATCCTTACTATTGTTTTCTAGACGGATATAGTGGGTTTTTCCAGATCCCCATTCACCCTAATGATCAGGAAAAAACGACCTTTACTTGCCCTTACGGCACTTTTGCATATAGGCGCATGCCATTTGGTCTCTGTAACGCACCTGCTACGTTCCAGCGTTGTATGACGTCAATTTTTTCAGATCTAATAGAGGAAATGGTGGAGGTGTTCATGGACGACTTTAGCGTCTATGGCTCCACTTTTTCCTCATGTTTGCTCAATCTGTGCAGGGTGCTAAAGCGGTGCGAAGAGACGAACCTCGTCTTGAATTGGGAGAAGTGCCACTTCCTGGTCCAAGAAGGCATCGTGTTAGGTCATAAGATTTCCGAGAAGGGGATAGAAGTTGATAAAGCCAAGATAGATGTGATGCTGCAGCTTCAGCCTCCGAAGACTGTGAAGGACATTAGAAGTTTTCTGGGTCACGCAGGTTTCTACAGGAGGTTCATCAAAGACTTCTCCAAGCTGGCTAGGCCATTGACGAGGTTGCTCTGCAAGGAAACGGAATTTGCGTTTGATGACGGGTGCTTGAAGGCGTTCGACATGATCAAAGCAGCTCTGGTTTCTGCCCCGATAGTACAGGCTCCAAACTGGGACCATCCGTTTGAGATCATGTGCGATGCAAGCGACTTCGCTGTGGGTGCTGTTCTGGGTCAGAGGATAGATAAGAAGCTTCACGTGATCTACTACGCCAGTCGCACCATGGATGATGCTCAAGGCCGATACGCCACAACGGAAAAGGAATTACTTGCTGTGGTATTTGCATTTGAGAAGTTCAGAAGTTACCTGGTGGGTTCTAAGGTCATTGTATACACTGATCATGCGGCTCTTAGACACATCCTTGCAAAGAAGGATACCAAGCCCAGACTACTTAGATGGATTCTGCTGCTTCAGGAGTTTGATATGGAGATTGTTGATAAGCCCGGGATCGAGAATGGAGTAGCTGATCATCTGTCAAGGATGAGAATTGAAGACATAGTCCCAATCAATGATTCCATGCCAGAAGAACAGCTGATGCTCATTAAGATCCTGGAGGAAGGGATTCAGATTTAACATAAGCTGGAAGAAGTTCAGGCGCTGGAGGATAAGGCCTTACCTTGGTACTCAGATATAGTGAATTATTTGGTCTGCAGCGAGGTGCCGGTTGAGCTCGATCGAGTCAGAAGAAAAAAATTTTTCAGAGACATTGTGAACTACTTATGGGATGAGCCATATCTTTTCAAGAGAGGTTCTGATGGCTTGTATAGGAGATGCATTGCAGAAGAGGAAGTTGAGGGAGTTTTAACTCATTGTCATGGTTCCGCTTATGGAGGTCACTTTGCTACCTTCAAGACAACAACCAAGATTTTGCAAGCTGGTCTTTGGTGGCCTACTCTGTTCAAAGATACAGCAAACTTCATCCAGAGGTGTGATGCCTGCCAAAGGAAAGGAGGCATCACCAAAAGGAATGAGATGCCACAGACCCCTATCTTAGAAGTGGAAATATTTGATGTATGGGGAATTGACTTCATGGGTCCATTCAAACCTGCCTCTCATGGTAACAATTATATTCTGGTTGCCGTAGACTATGTTTCCAAATGGGTAGAGGCAATAGCATGTCCTGCCAATGATGCTAAGGTAGTTGTCAAACTCTTCAAGACAGTGATATTTCCGAGATATGGGATACCAAGGGTTGTGATCAGTGATGGAGGGTCACACTTCATCAACAAAGTGTTTGAGAACTTAATGAAGAAGTATGGAGTGAGACATAAGGTAGTCACACCATATCATCCGCAGACTAGTAGGCAAGTTGAAGTTTCAAACAGGCAGATCAAGAGCATCCTTGAGAAAACAGTTGGAGTGACAAAAAGGGACTGGTCCACTAAGCTCGATGATGCTCTCTGGGCATACAGGACTGCATTCAAGACTCCGATAGGAAGATCACCATTTTCTCTTCTGTATGGAAAAGCTTGTCACTTACCTGTGGAGATTGAATACAAGGCTTTATGGGCAATAAAGATGCTGAACTTTGATTTGAAGACTGCTCAAGAAAAGAGAGTTATGGACTTGCATGAGCTAGAGGAAATCAGACTAGATGCCTATGAGAGTTCCAAGATCTACAAGGAGAGAACAAAAGCCATCCATGACAAAATGATTGTGCTCAAGGAATTCAAGGCTGGAGATCAGGTTTTGCTATTTAACTCAAGGGTCAAGCTGTTCCCTGGGAAGCTGAAATCAAAATGGTCAGGACCTTTTAATATCAAGGAAGTACTCCCTTATGGTTCGATCACTTTGTTCAACAAGGGTGGCGGAGAATTCACCGTGAATGGCCACAGATGCAAACCATACTTGGGGGATTATCAAATAGGAGAGGAGTCATCTGTCCCGCTTGAAGATCCTCCCTCTGCTTGAAAAGAAGAACGGTCAAGCTTAGTGACCTTAAACAAGCTCACATGGGAGGAAGTCTCATGGATATCCTTATAGATAATTCCTTTAGTTTTTGTTATTCTGATGCATTTTGTTGTGTTTTTCTGTTTACGATTCGCAGAATAAGGGTTTGAGCAAAAAGGAGTCCAGTACGATTCAAGGAACATAGACTCGATCGAGTGAGAAGCCATAGAAAGATCAGCTCGACCGAGCACAACCTACTCGATCGAGTCAACCTTGTCTGGTAAGAGACCCCTTTGCCTTCGACTCCCCTTTGTACATACCGCCTGCATCTTGTTTTATTTTGCTTTTGTTTTGCTCTCATTCTTTCGTTTAGACTTCTGTTACACAGGGGACTGTGTAATTTAAGTTTGGGGGAGGGTCTGAGAGCCATTTGACATTGTGTTCTTTGTTCTTAGTTTCAATTTTTCATCTCTTGAGTCTGCATACATGCATCTAAGGCATAGAAAACCACTCAAAATTGAAAAATTTTCGAAAAATCTCAAAAATATTCATATAGTTGCATTCATATTCTTAAGATTGAGTCTAATATACATCATATAGGTATGCATTCACATTGCATTGTTGATATGACCTTGTAAATATGCCATCTCATGCGCTTTGATCTGTGCCCTGGTTCTTGAATCTTTTATGCATTAGGGTGAGAATGAAGAGTTAAGGCAGAACCATGTTTAACCTGATCATATCGTGACATGCACATCTCATTTAAACCATTGTTGTAAATTGATGCATTTCCCTATGTATTTGAACCATAATCTTGATTCTTAATTACCATTTCATGCATTGATAAGCAACTCATGGATATTCATACATACTTGGACATTCTTTTCCCATTTTATCCACTCTTGTTTGTCCAAGTAGAACACCCTACCCTTACCTTAGCCTTTCTTTCAAACCCTTTGTTGTTCTTGTGTGATTGTGAGTTCTTATTTCGAATATGCTTGGCAAATGGTGTTGAGTTTAAACCGACAAGAGCAGGGGTTTCTGTGTAGATTCTGGTCCATCCTTAGGATCAGCTTAGACTAAGTTTGGGGGTGTTTCATCTGGGCTTGGGCGAGTCTGTTTATCATTCTGGGATATGGGAAAAGAAAAGAAAAAGAGTTGTGTTTAAGACCAGGGAGTTGGGTTGTGTCTCAAGAAAGTCTAGTAAAGGTTTGGGAAGTGTTTAAATAAAAAGAAAAGGGTTCTTAGTGTTTAGGAAAAGAAGGCATAAGCCTCAAGTATTTAAAAAAGAAAAGAAAAGTTCCCTAAGTATAAGAGTCCCAAACCGCTAGAGTATAATAAGAAAAACCTCTCCCTTGGCTAAGTACAAAGAAAAAGAAAGAAAAAAAAGTGATCAAAAGCTCCTGTGTGTCTAAAGGCATTGCCTAAAGGGTAGATAGGAGTTGGTTCTAGTTTCTGGGCTGCGGGTTAGACTCGATCGAGTGTGGTGTCTGGGTAGAAGGGATTTCTGCTCTTGTATCATCCTTGGTTCTAACTTTTAGCCTTTTGCTGAAGCTTGTTCATTTTCTTGAGAGATCCCTGTTTATAAAATGTTTATTGCATTAAAGGGACCTTCTTTGTCCTTTAACCATAACCCTTGACCAAATGAGTTGTTTAGATTTGCATAAGATTGGTTCACTGTACTGTTTAATGAATGTTAAAGGGATGTGCTAATATGATTGAATGGTTTGATTGACTGTGAAGTTTGATTGATCTCGTTAAGCATGGCTAGGATTTTTAGAAGTAACTCTCACCATGATGCACTCTAGAGTCTTGCACCTGGACATTGATCAAACCGTTTTTGTTGGCATGTTTTGGCTATATCAACTATTTTCAACCTTCATCTCCTTCTTGTTCTGTTTATTTGCTTGAGGGCAAGCAAAGGATAAGTTTGGGGGTGTTGATGCATTCGTATTTCATACTCATTTAGCATCATGTTTAGACCACTTTTGCATAGTTTCATCCATCCTTAGTAGCATTTCTTTGCACTTTCCTCTTAGTTTGCATAATTAGTTGTCCTAGAAAGTGCATTGCATACATTTGCATGTTTGGTGTCCTTCTCAGGTGTTTTGGAGCAAAGTCGACACATTGGAAGAAAAAGCAATCTGCCTTCACCATCCAACTCGATCGAGCTAAGGCAAAGCCCAACTCGATCAAGCAACTCGATCGAGCAGAGAAGGATACAACTTTGTACGAGCATCTCGACCGAGCTAGGCCAAACCATCCTGCAAAGCAACTCGATCGAGCCAGACAAAAGCCAACTCGATCAACCAACTCGATCGAGTTGGACTAAGGCGGTTACTCCCCTGATGGAAGCCCTAGTAGCTTGCCTATAAAAGGGCTGCTGACCTCATCCGCCCCCCATCTGATCTTTTTCGCATTTTTAGCTTTCTGTTCTTAGTTTTTGTTCCAGAAACTTCCTGTTTTTAGTTTAAAGATCTAGACTTTGTTATTCACATTTTGCAATTGCTTGTTTAATAAAAGTTGTTAATCTCCTTTCTGTCTTTCATATTATGTTTGTTTCAGCTTATTTAGACATGATTTCGAATTCTCTTATGGATCTTGAGTAAATTCGCCCTTAGGCTTAGGGATGGATTAGATTAGGAAATCGATTATGGTTAATCTCTGATGCTTTAGGTTTTCATCTTTTATCCCTCTCTGTTTAGCTATGCCCTATGCGATCCAGCCACTGACCATGGTGGATCGATCCTAGACGCTCCTGGCCTGACCCGCTTGGTTGAGCGTCGGATCAAGGCAAAACAGAGGATTAGCTTTATGCCTTTGTCCCACGAGAGTGGTTGCACAGAGGGGCTTCTAGGGCATTACATGGGTCGGTTCTTTATGTATCTGGTTCATGACACACGCTCCAACTCGATCGAGTTAGCGGGATTGAACCAGAGAGGCGGTTTGTAACGCCACTGGGAAGTGGGATAACCGACCTCGGGATTCCATGGCCGAAGGGATAAGCACGTGTTCGTGTCGTTTTAAAAAGCATAGCTGATTAGCATTAGATTCTCTATGATCATCAAATCCGTCCCTGAGCCTTTGTCTATCATACCAGTATTTACTTACGTTTTCGTTCTGCTTTAGTCTTGTTTTACTCTGACTCCATCGAGTCAGTTTAGTGCAAACTCGTATCTTGACTCGATCGAGCTGCACCAGTTTCTCCTTGTTTCATTCTATCCTAACTCGATCGAGCTACCTTTTTCATGGTTAGCTTAACTCGATCGAGCTTGATTTAGTTTATCGTTTTACTTTTCCGCTTTCATTCCCGTTGCATTTCGTTTAGATAGATAGTTTCGTTTCAACACCAAACAACCATCTGTCTTGACTTGTGTCCACTATTGCATAATCCTAAGCTGTTTCATTCTCCTCCCACTTTGGATTGATAAACCCTAAGTCCTACATCGACATGATAGTACAATAGGGGATTGCATAAGTAGTGTAAAAACCTACTATCATCCTATAAGAAAATACTTTCTCTAATCCTAAGCTCATTAGGATTCCATATCTAAATAGGATTAAAACAACTTGTGGCTTAAGCTTCCTTCAAGCTTAATCAACATAACTAAGCTTCAAGACTTAAGAGAGAGTTACTCTATGTAACAATGACATTTTGTTCGATGTTATTTTCTCAATTACATTTTACCACTTTTTGCATTATATATATCTCTCATATAAATTAAATTTGTTCAACAATAAATATTAAATATATTTTTATTTCATAGAAAATCCATTAAAAAAAACATAACAAGTCTTACAAATTATTCCTACACAACACTACTCCGTAGCATGCCAACACAGTCATCAAATGGGAAATCTGTAGCATCACCTTCAATCGCAGCCTTTCAGCACTTGAATCTTCTTGTTGTTCTCTCTTGCGCAACAAAGGCTTTGTGATTTTCCAACAATCAGAAAATATGAACGGAACACTGAAAATATAATGTCTTCGTCTTCTCTCATCATTTGTGGTTACAGCAGTCGTTAACTGCACAAACAAGTGAAAACACCATGTGATGAAGAAAAAATATACTATGTATAAAAGAACACATTAGATTATTACATTAATTTGACTTAAAGCTGAAAGATTTTTTCATTATATATTCATACCCAAAACGATGAGAAAAATACAGCAACACATGGAATAAGGCACTTCTCATTGAGTAGATAAAGCAAGAGATAAGCAACTGTTAGCCCAAATGCTCACAAGAAACTTCTTATGGTGAAAGTTTCAAACGCTAAGAAAAATTAGACTCAACAACAAGGCACTTCTACGACCATAAACCACACATTAAATTCCTTCGAATGAGTTTCTAGCTAGCTTTATCCACATTCTATTGAAAAAATGCCACTAATTAACAATATATTCTTCAAAATCTGAAATTAATGAAAAATGCCCAAAAGAGAACACTTGAGTTAAGAGAAAACCTGAATAAGAGACTCGAGTTTTGGTTGCAGGTTTTGCTTCTTCTCTTCGGCTAATTTCAGAGCAGAAGAGAGACTCCATAACCGCGTGAGCTCATGGTCGAATTCTTCCCACTCTATAACCTTCACATCTTCTCGACTTCTCAGATAAACTTCGCTCCGTTTCTCTTTCCATCAACAATTGTCTCCGAAACCACGCAACGCAAGCTCCACATCGTTTCATATCACGCAAATTTCATCACCAATCTTAAGGAATTCGAGGGATTGGATCAGAACAATAAAAAAAGCCCTAATTTAACTGATCGGAATAACAAAAACCGATCAACTGGGGCAATGATTGAATCAAAGGAAGAAGGCATTTGAAGCAAGAAACGAATCGAATCGCAAGAGGAAGAGAGAGTTACAGAGAGAAGAAAGGAAAAAACGAGACGATGAGAAAAAAAAAAATGAGCCACGTGGCACTAACAAACGTCGCTTCGCTTAATTGTCCTACTAGAATATAAGCGATGTCTTCTAGTTTATTGTGCATTTTTGATTTAATTAAATCATGTATTTTCTAAGAAAAGGTTATAAGAAACCCCGTTAATCATGGTCTAAGGGCAGGCAAACAATTTCAAAGATACACAAGTTTTAGAACAAATCTCCTACCTCTTTGTCCTCATTTGCCCTTTTCTTTTTCGCAAACACAAGTTTTAGAATAAGTTTATGTTCTCTCTTTGTCATCCTCTTCTTCCATAATGTTTCACAGAACTTTTTCAAAGAATTATGGCTTCTTCTTTCCATAATAGTTTTGACGAATCACTTGATGAAATTTTTGAGAAAACATTTGATCAAATAATCGAGCAGATATTGGATAATATATGGGAAAAATTTAGAAATAATCAAGATTTCGACTGAGTGTTTCTTTCCGTTTATGATTTCGAAATATATGTTTAAAATGTTTTGATGTCAAATATGTTTCAAATTTCAATTTATGCAATGTATTTTATGTTTTGTATAAATAAAATCAAAATTTACAATAATTTTTTTTTTCTTAAACACCCCAAATAAGAATCTCCCATTGCAGCATAATAAAACAAACAGAGAATTTTTAACAGAAGTGATTAACACAATTTTAATAATAAAATATATGTAAGCACCCCCAATTAAGAATCATGCATTGCGCATGCCCTAATGATCCACACGCACATATATGAATGTTTACTAACAAAAGATCTCTAAACTAAAAAAGTAAAAGCTTTAACTGTCTATATAGGTGTTTAGGCGTCTTCAAAAATCAAACACGACTAGTTTTGTTTTTCATATAATCTGTCAAAAATATCGTTGAATATTTTTTTGAACACCTAATTTAAACAATTACTAAACTGTTGGTTAAAAATTCTAGTGTTTAAAAGATCTATAACACGATTCGTTCCCTCTCAGTCTCTCATACCATAAACAGATATACTCCTTGACAGAACACTAATCTTGTTTGTTTTTCAGATTTACTATCCACTAAATGCTTTAGCATATTTGATGTACTTCAAAATGAGTGTCAGTTCTATGGGAACAATTGAAAAGCAAAAACAAATTGTGGTGATTTGCAATTAATATTAATCAAGAACCTTTCATATTTCATATTGGTCATCGAACGACTATGTACCCATATACCAAAAGATAGAACGATATGCGTATTGTAAAATGATATATAGTTCAATTATTTCAGACAAATGTGGTTCTATTGAAGGTTAGTGGTTTTAGTCTGCTATGAGTATATCATGTTATGTGAACTGCGGTGATTGTAAGAAATGAAGTATGGTAGAACATGTGGAAAGATTAGTAGTGTAGGTGAGTTAACATGAAAGATGAGTGTTTCTTTATGAAACAACCAAGTTTTTTTTTTTTTTTTAAATAATTAAGTGCGGAAAAACTTAATTAAAATAAACTCCAATAAAAGATTAATTCAAACAACCAAATTCAATTGCAGAAATAATAATAAAATACTAGCAACCTAAACACCAGGTTTGCAAAATAACATAACTAAGAACAATAACCAACAACATCCTATCATCCTCTCTCTGGCCCGATTCCGCGATCACACTTTCTTTCTACCTACATCACATTAAGGAAAAAGAGATGCATAAGTATTTAATAAATACTTAGTGAGGCAATCACCCCGCCTACAGGCCAATTACGCAATTTTTAACACTTTTAAATATTTATAATAATTACCACAATTATTAAAATTCTTCACTTTACTTATTAAATAATTACCACAATTAAATAATAATTTTCAAACTCTTAAATAATTTCCACAATTATTTTTAAATAATTTAATTAATTAATTTCACCAATTAATAATTAATTCTCGCATTAAACCATTTAATTTCAATTAAACCGTATTAAACCAGATTAAACCACTTAATCCAATTAATTCCATTAATTCGCCAGATAACCGGATTAAACCGGACGGTGTAGATCGACACACGCTTTGTGTCGCTCGACGCCTGCCCGATTGGTGTCGACCGACACCAGCTTGGTATCGATCGACACCGATCCAGGAGATCGACGCCCAATTCGATTTTCAACAAAAAAACACCCAAACACACAATTATCACTAGACACTTGATTCAACACACGAATAACACACAAATCATCTAGAAGAACACACGATTTCCACCATAAACACAATTCAATTTCACAGATCTATCTCTTTGCGAGCCTACGGTCATGCACTCACCTTGACAACAGATTAAGAGGAAGAAAGAGATGAAGAACATCACAAAACAACCTTAGATCAACCACAAGCTCGAGAAATCTCCAGAATCACCTCAAACTCTTCTCTCTGCCTCTTTTCCTCTTGTTTTTCACGAAAAATATAAAAACAATGCGGCCACACACTTTTAAAACGCGACCTAGGGCTTTTTCCCACAAAACCAGCCCAAACCGGAACTTAAAACGAACCGAAATTCCAAATTCGGACCGGTGTCGATCGACACCACCCTTGGTGTCGCTCGACACCACACAAAAAATCACACTTCTTGGTTTACGGATGTTACAATTCTCCCCCACTAAACTGGATTCGACCTCGAATCCCAACACAACACGTCTACCACAGACGCAAACTCGTCTACCACAGGCGGCAAACTCGTCTACCACAAACGACATAATCCGGCCCACATGGCCAAATACACGAGATCCTCACTTGATCCCTGAGACTCACATCTATAGAGAACACTATCTCTATAGAGAACACTATCTCTTGGCAATGAGTTATTCGGGGACACCCCGCCCCTAGAGTAAAAATTCGGAAACGTCTATGACATAACTGAAAAGATTGTCTCACAACCCACTGGTCAACACAATTGTAACATCCAAACTACATAACAAAAAAATGAGGCAAACACCATCTCATATAACTCAAAAATGTATATCGTTACAACACCAAAAACGAAAATACATAAATCCAATAACAACAACAAAACATAGCACCACGCTATCACAACTAGAACCACAAAGACGAAGAAGCTCACTTGATGAACTACTTGTCGAACCACTTCCTGAACTTCAGCTTCATCTTTGCCTCTGGCTCCCAAGTATCCTCTTCAGTGCCACTACAGTCCCACAAGACTCTCAACAATGGCACCCTCTTGTTCCGCAAAACCTTGACTCCCCTCTCGAGAATCCTCACAGGAACCGCCAGAACTGTCATATATGGCTGAAGATCCTCTGGAATCTCAGCCACTAACTCCTCTGAAGGATGCAGACACCTCCGCAACATAGAAACATGGAACACCTTGTGAAAGGCGCTCATAATCGGTGGCAGCTCCAACCGATAAGCCACTGGTCCAACTCGCTCCACCACCGGGAACGGACCCATAAACCGCGGACTGAGCTTGTTCTCTGCTATGGACCTGTTAGGGCCCCTCAACATAGCCATCTTGAGATACACTCTATCTCCCACCTGAAACTCAAGCTCACGCCTCCGCCTATCTGCATAACTCCTCTGTCTATCCTGAGCCTCCTTCATGTTCAGCCTAAAAACACGGATCTTCTCCGTCGTTTCCTGAACAAAGGTAGCTCCAAACATGCTGCGCTCCCCCACTTGGGTCCAGCATAAGGGTGTCCTACATGGCCTCCCATACAAAGCCTCATAAGGAGCCATGCCAATGCTAGACTGAAAACTGTTGTTATAGGCAAACTCCGCCAAACACAAATGATCAGCCCAATGGCCACCCCAATCCAACACACACATCCTCAGCAGATCCTCCAAAGTCTGGATAGTCCTCTCTGACTGCCCATCTGTCTGCGGATGATAAGCCGTACTCATATGCACCTTGGTGCCCATCTCTGTCTGAAATGCCCTCCAAAACTCTGAGGCAAATCTCGGATCTCTATCCGACACAATACTGGCTGGCACACTATGCAACCTCACAATCTCTCGCACAAACTTCATAGCCAAAACAGCAGCTCCATCTGAGTCCATCGTGATCATATCCACAAAGTCCATCGTGATCATATCCCACTTCCACTATGGAATGGGTAAGCTCTGCAAAAGTCCACCTGGAACCTGATGCTCTGCCTTGACCAACGAACACGTGTTGCACCTCGCAACCCAATCTGCCACATCTCTCTTCATCCCGACCCAGTGATAATACCGTTTGAGGTCATGGTACATCTTGGTCGCACCCGGATGAATCGAAAACTTGCTCGAATGAGCCTCTCTCAAGACCTCTCGTCTCAACTCCTCATCCTTGGGCACACAAACCCGCCCACGAACAAAAATCGTCCCATTCGCCGAGACCTGATACTCAGAACCAGCTGCCCGCGATGAACCAATCAAACCCTGATCATCCTGCTGAGCCACTCTGGTCCTACTGAGTAAGTCTGCCTGATCAGCTGCCTCCAAACCCAAAGGCTCCTCAGAAATAGCACAAAGACGCAATGTACTGATCTCGCTGACCAAAGTCTCCACATCCTGCACTCTCGCTGACCAAAGTCTCCACATCCCGCTCTCTCGCTGAATCAACTCTCCGACGACTCAATGCATCTGCCACCAAGTTGGCCTTGCCTGGATGATACACAATATCCAGATAATAATCTGCCAGAAACTCCACCTAACGCGTCTGCCTCGCATTCAGCAAAGGCTGAGTAAAGATATGCTGCAAACTCTTGTGATCTGTAAAGATCTGCACAACACCACCATAAAGATAAGACCTCCAAATCTTGAGTGCAAAGACCACCGCTCTCAACTCAAGATCATGTGTAGGACGGTTGCGCTCACTGCCCTGCAACTGCCTCGAAGCATAAGCAATCACTCTGCCCTCCTGCATCAAGACACAAGCCAAACCAACACCTGAAGCATCTGTATACACCACGTAAGGCTTCCCCAGATCGGGTAATGCCAACACTGGTGTACTAGTCAACATCTCCTTGAGCTTCCCAAAGCTCTCCTCGCACTCCAGCGACCACACAAACGGCACATCCTTGCCAGTCTACCTCGTCATCGGCTGAGACATACTCGCAAAGCCCCTGACAAACCTCCTGTAGTATCCTGCTAAACCCAGAAAACTCCTGATCTCGGTAGCACTACTCGGTCTAGGCCAATCTCTGATAGCCTCAATCTTAGCCGGATCCACAGAAACTCCCTCTGCAGAAACAATATGGCCAAGAAAGCCCATCTCTCTCTGCCAAAAGCTGCACTTGCTCAACTTAGCAAACAGCCTCTGCTCCCGAAGCTTCTCCAAAACCAGCCTCAAATGAGTCGCATGCTCCTCTGGACTCGTCGAATACACTAAGATGTCATCAATGAAAATGATAACGAACACGTCCAAAAACTCCCTGAACACGTCGTTCATCAATCTCATAAATGCTGCCGGCGCATTAGTCAACCCGAACGGCATGACTACAAACTCGAAGTGCCCATACCTCGTCCTGAACGCCGTCTTGCGAACATCTGCCTCCTCTATCGGGATCTGATGGTAACCCGATGCCAAGTCAATCTTGGAGAACCAAGTAGCACCCCTCAACTGATCCAACAACTCATCAATCCTCGGGAGTGGGTACCTGTTCTTCACTGTGACTCGGTTGAGTCCCCGGTAATCGATGCACAACCGGAAACTACCATCCTTCTTCTTCACAAACAACACTGGTGCTCCCCACGGTGAAACACTCGGCCGAATGAACCCCTTGCTCAAAAGGTCCTCTAGCTGCTTCTTCAGCTCTGCCAACTCTGCTGGCGCCATCCTGTAAGGTGTCTTCGATATCGGAGCTGTCCCGGGCTCCAACTCAATCGTGAAAGGCTCTGACCGAGATGGTGGCAATCCCTTCAGCGACCGAAAAACATCTTCGAACTCCCGAACAACCTCAATACCCTCCAAAGTCACCTCACCACTAGACTCCGACATCACTATCGTCGCCAAATACGCCTCACAACCACGCCCTATCATCTGCTCAGCCTGAATAGCCGAGATCACAAGACTCCCTGAAGTCGGTCTCACCCCATGATAAACCAACCTCCCTGCATCTCGCTCAAACACAACTCTGCCTCTGAAGCAATCCATATGAACTCTGTAACACGACAGCAAATCCATCCCCAAAATCACGTCATACAGCTCCACCGGACTGATGACCAAATCTGCTGGCATAGGCTGCCCCGCAATCTGAACGTCGACTGCTCTAGCACGACCCAAAGTAGTCAAGTAACCTCCACCGGCAACCTTGACGAAACCCTTGCGCTCACCAGCGCTACTCTGGATACCTCCACTCTCACCACACTCCGGAGTAATGAAGAAGTTCAATGCTCCCGAGTCAAACACCACGTGAGACTCAACACCACCCACTAACAAGGTCCCTACACAATTCACAAGTGTTGAGAACCCTAAACACTACCACAGTAAAATAAAGAACAGACAGCACAACCACAATTATACACTAAGAATTTACGAAGTCTGAATCAGAATTTTACCTGTGATCTGGCCTGACTGACTCGTCTGGCCCACCTCTGCCGAAGAGTACACCCGCGGCGCTGCTCCCAACTGCTCCAACGGCTGCACCGCTGAGATCTGCGATACCGGCTGAACCGACGCCACTGACAACTGCTGCAACTTGGGACACATCGGCCTGAGATGCCCTGGCTCTCTGCAGTGAAAACACACTCTGGTATCCCGAGACGCACCACTCTTGGGACAACTAGCCACCCGATGCTCCAAGCTCCCACAACCGAAGCAACCACGCGCACTCTGGCTGCCTCCAGCAACCTCCTCAAACCTCCTCTTCTGGCCTTGCGCCAGGCTTGCCGCCCTTGCCAGAACCAGAACTGAAACTCCTGCGCTGCTGCTGCTACTGCTGGCCCCTCGGCTGGGTAGCAGGAACAACCGCAGCTGGAACCACAACTGGACCAACCTGCTCACGAAGGTCCTCCTCGATGGACGCTGCTAGCTCCACCAACTCTGCTCTCGTAGTATAAGTACTACCTCTACACTGAGTCCTGATGCTCGACCGAAGACCCTGTAGGAACCTCGCCATCAGACTCCACTCACCCTCACAACCAAAACCCGTATACGCCACGAGTCTGCCGAACTCAGCGTCATACTCACGCACTGACCTCTCTCCCAGAGTCAAAGCCACAAACCTCATCTGGAATCTGTCTTTAGCCTCTTGAGGAAAATACTTGGCGTTGAACTCCGCTAGGAAGTCGCCCCAAGTCCACACTGCCCTCCTCAGCATGACAGATCGTCACCACAAATGTGCATCCCCACCAAGGTAATGCACTGCCAACTCCACTTGGTATCCCTCTGGACACTTGACCGAACGGAAGTTCTGTTCCAGTCTCTGCCGCCACTCATCGGCCTCCTCGGGCCCACCTCTACCCTCAAAGAAAGGCGTCCCGATCCTCTTCATCTCCCTCATCATCTCGAGATAGGAAGGATGCCCCACCACCGCAGCACCATGCTGCCCAACAAACGCGCCCTGCTGTGCCCCTGATATATCCATATTTTGCATGATTTTACTTAGTATTTATCTATGTTTTCAAGTATTTTCAATAAGGTTTTATACCTTTAAAGGTAGTTTTCTTGTATTTGTTGGTTTTGGAGTCTTAACAGGTTAAAACACCAAAAAGGATTCAAAAAGGAGCAAAAGAGCCTCCAACAATGATCCATGCAAGTTTCCAAGTCAAGAGCATCAATATAAATCCATTTGTCCGATTCTCGCATTTGGACAGAACCGGAGCATCCGAAAGATAACCGCGGCAAGGGGTCTTCCCGACGTCAAAAAATCATGATCTTGGTCTTGATGGATAGATATTTGAGTCATGCATCACGGAGAAGTGGATTAAAGCCATTTGGATCAACCATCAGGGAGAAACTCTTTTTCCCCCAAGACGTGTCCGCCAGGCGAGCAAACGAAGCCCCTGGAGACTTGGCGCCACAAACAGCCCGGAATTCCGCGGCATGGACCCTGTCTCGACTTAACACAAGCCCAGCTTTCTTTTGGTGGTTTACTTGTCCTGAACCCGGTCCAATCTCGTCGCAAATCATCAAGGCCGGTTAACCGGAAAGTTTCCTTTTTCAGCACATCATAACCCTAGCGACTTCAAGCCTATAAATACAAGTTTTTAGCCTTAGGAAGGAGAGAGCCGCGAGTGTCTGTGCAAAAGAGAGAGCAGGCGTGAAGGAGGAGAAGCCCTAGGTGGTGCGCCGTCCAGAAGGAAGAAGGAGGCGCCGCTCTACTCATTGCACTCGCATCTCATCTTTGTTTATTCATCTTTTCCTTTTCTCTTTTGTACTTTGGATCGAAAGTTATCAAGGGATTCGACTTGTTCTTCATCAGAGAAGCCTCTTTCAATCCCTTATCTCTTTTCATACTTGCATAATGATATCAATCTCGCCTTGCTTGCTTGATCTTAGTATGTCCGAGTAGATCCCCTTGTTAGGCCGAGGGAGATCGATGGACTCTTGACATGATTTGATTTGTTTGATTTCATAAAAAGGGATTTACTCTTTTGGTTCTTCATATTTGCTTGTTCTTAATGCTTGTTGTTAGGAAAGCGCGCCTGAACAACTTGATTCTAGGTTGATACACTCTCCAAAAGCTTGTTGTATTGCCGAAACTAGTATTTGATGAGCTAAGTGTTTTAGGCTTCCAAAAGTCGACCTAAGGAACTTAGTGAACAATCACAACTTGAACATTGATTAATGCATGCTTATAACTTGTAATAACCATCGAAAGTTGAGTCTATTCGGAGCCACAAAAGTGGAAAGGCTATACCTTAGTGTTGTGAGTTCAAGGCGGTTTATAACTTATCCCATGCAATCTCTTGTCAATTCATTGAATGTTTCCATTGATTATCCTTTGCCTAACTTCTTTCTTATCTTGTTTACAATCTCATTCACTTACTCACTTGTTTTCATTGGACATCAAGATCACCATAAATCATATTCTTCGTTCTAGCTACTCATCACTCAATATAGACTTGAAACGAGATCACTCTTCCTTGTATTCGACCCCGACTTACCACGGCTGTGCACTTGCAGCTCTACCAAGTTGGGTTATAAATTGTATTAGTTTGAAGCATTAAACCCAACACATCAAGCTATTTGGCGCCGTTGCCGGGGAGGAGTTGCATTTCTTTCAAGTTTCTTGATTGATTTTTAGTCTAGTTCTTTTATTTCTTGCATTTCACTTTCTGTTTTTCATAAAACTCTAAAAAACCATAAAAAGTTTACTTAATACTCTTTCTTTGTGTCTCTTAGGTGCATGACAAGAAGGTCCAATCCAGATAATACCATAGAGGAAGATCTTGACATTGACCAACTTGAAAGAACACTTAGGCGGCAAAGAAGAGAAAGAATGAATCAAGGCGGAGAAGCCGCGGCACAAGGAGGCCAACAACAAGCCGCTGACCAAGAGCATCAACCACAAGCCCCCCACGTCCCACAGGGAGCTGGAGTTGATCAGGCGGCACAAGGAGGAACCATTCCTCAACCAAACGCTCAACAACAACCTCCGGGTGCAGCCGATCAACCGCAACAGCCGCAACAACAACAACCGGGTCAACAAGACGTCGGTCAGCCACAAAACCAGCATCATCAAAACCCCCATGGCGGTCACCAAGGGATGCCTCAAGCCCAACCACATGTGCCTCCAAGGAGAGCACAATTCGCTCAGCATCCAAGGCATCCGACTATGGGAGATTTTGATTCATCGATCCGACGCATTCTTCTTGGATCGGAATCCAATCCGACCACCTCAGCCTCCAAGGAACGACTTTGAGATCAAGCCACAAATCATTGCCTTGGTGAAACAAAACCAATTCCATGGTTTGTCAACCGAGCACCCGCTTGACCATGTCGACACCTTTGAGGAGATATGTAGCACTACTCGGATCAATGGAGTATCACCGGACTACTTCAAGTGCAAGTTGTTTACCTTCTCTCTAAGTGACAAGACACTTAGATGGGTAAAGTCTCTACCACCTCAATCCATTACAACATGGAATGAATACAAGGGAGCTTTCTTAAACCAATTCTACACCAAGCAAGGATCAAACTCTATAAGGAGTAAGATATCCGGGTTTAAGCAAGCACCAATGGAGTCTTTCTATGAAGCTTTGGAGCGCTTCAAGGAGTATGCAAGAGATTGCCCTAACCATGGCTTCTCAGAAGGTAACCTTTAGAACATCTTCTACAATGGGATTGATCACAAGTACAAGCTTTCACTTGACACCGCGAGCAATGGTAACTTCATGACCAAATCGGTGCCGGAAGCTAAGCTTTTGATAGAAAACCTCGCTGCAAGTGATTCCAATGCCTGCCCTGAGTACAATAGAGGAGTGAGAACCACGAGCTCATCATCAGAATCAGCTCAAATCTTGGAGTTGAAGAACATGGTCTCACAACTACTAAAGAGCAACCGAGGAGTGCATGCCATTGATGATGTTTTGGCCACTAATGAAGAGCCTCTCATGGAGTTTATGAGAGATGGAGCAGAAGAGAATAAAGAGGAAGTCAACTACATAGGAGGTAACTACGGTAACAGAGGATACAACCAGCCATTCCGCCCCCATCCCAACCTCTCTTACCGAAGCACCAATGTGGAGAAACCAAATGATCAAGTCTATCCGGGCCAAAACACTTACCAAGGAGGCCAAAACGCTTACCAAGGAGGTCAATACCAGCCTAAGAAACAATTCTATCCTAAGGGAGTCTACCAAGTGAAGCAGCCACTCACTTTTCCCCAAGGAGTTGCACCGGCTCAACAAGAAGAAAAGGTGGATGTGGCAGTTAACAAATATATGGAGGAGCAAAGACAAGCTACCAAGAGCTTACATGAGAAGATGGATCACATGTTTGTTGATCTAAACAATAAGTTTGGGTCATTGTCAACCCACGTCCAGAAGCTAGAAGTGCAAATCGTTCAAACGGCCGAAGCGGTTAAGAAGCAACACGAGGTGAATCCACAAAAGTTTTGTAATGTTGTTTCATCCAAGGAGGATCCACCGGCCAATGTCTCCGTACCACCTCAAGAAGAAGAAAAAGAAGATGAGCATAAGGAGAGGTACAAACCAGAGAGGTACACATGGGAGTCAAGGCGAGCTTACAAGAGAAGGCTTGAGAACAAGCCATTGCTGAAACAAGGAGATCCCGGGAAGTTTGTGATCCCAGCTTGTATCAATGGATACCAACTCACTGATTGCTTGTGTGATAGTGGAGCAAACGTGAACCTCATGTCTCTTGCACTAGCCAAAGATTTGGGATTCAAATATTTCAAGGAGCCTAAGGTGAGAGTGGAGTTTGCGGATCTATCAAGTATGGAGCCTTATGGAGTGCTTGAAGATGTTATGCTAGAGATCGGAGAGAGGCATGTCCCCACCGATTTTCAAATCATGGTATGGGAAGGGTCAAAGCGAAATCAGTTGATTCTTGGAACCCCATTCTTAGCCACAGCCGGGGCGGTCATCAATTACATGAGAAACCAACTAACACTTGGTCATGTCCGGCAAGATGTCTTTTTCCCAAGCATCAACTTCAAACAAGCTCCAAGTGCAGTCAAATTACCACCGGATAGAAGCACACTCATGCCAAGAGAAGGAGCCGAGCAGCCTAAAAGCACCTAGAAGGGCGAGCCCTACCCAAAACCGAAGGAAGCGATGAAACCGTTGAAGCCGAAGCATAAGAATGTCTTCAAAGGTATTCACTCGGTCTTGTCACCATATTTTGACGATCATGGAGCTGAAGAAGAGCCTGACGGTATGCCTAAGTCCTTTGCTAGCATAAGAGTCCTTTTCCCAAAGGATCCAGATCACAAAGATGAGCAAACCGCAAAGGAAAGACTCGGAAAAACCTTAAAACTTTTTCCGAGAGATTTGGTCTTCAAGGATGACATGGAAGATGATCATGGAGAGCCCAAACCACCTCATGAGCCACCTGAACCAGAGTGTGAAGACACCAAAGGGATCCCAAACCCTTTGGCCGATCACGTCCGCACCTAACCCAACAAATAAAAAAGGGAGTCAAGCTAGACGACTTTAAAACAAGCGCTTTGTGGGAGGCAACCCACACGGTATTTTTCCTTTTCATTTTCAGTTTTCACATCATTATTGCATGCATTTTGCTAGGATGAAGACCCAAGCGGAGACCACACAAGAACATGTCCCTCCCATTCATCCCACCCTTGTCCAAACCGACACCACGGGGCGGGCACGACCTGGGAATACTAAAAGAGGGAAGAAAAATCACATCGGTCAAAGAAAATCACCAAACGGTCGAGTAGATTTCAAGATATTCCATCCGGCGTGATTCTCTCGGCCAAACGGGCAACAAGGAGGAACCACTTGACCTATCTCACAATCCGTGTGACCAAAGTCCACCAAACTTCACAGGCGGCCGAACAATACGATATTGGTCGGCAAATCCAAAAGATAGGACGGAGAAATGTGAACGGAAGAGGAGATACGCAACAATGCCACATCCGGTCGATGGCGGGCAACCGAAGGCCGACAAAAACCGAAATCACGACATGGAGACACCACCAGCTGGAAACGAATTCTTGGAGCTTCAACATCAGTATGCCAAACGACAATCAAAAGACGAACGAGCCAAATTCAAGGATGGTCAAGAAACTCTTCCCGGAGCCGGATTGACCACTTTGTGAAGGAATTCTCAATCCGCCCGTTCGTTTGGCGCCAAACTTCACCGGTGCCCATAAAATATGAGGTTGGTCGATGGAATTTCAAGATGGGTCAGAGAATTCTTCATCATTCGAGCCGTGGTCTATTGCACTATCATCCGGTCGACCGAATGGCCCACCAAATGACGAATCTCACAAACCGCTCGTTTATTTGACCTCAAACTTCACAAGGAGCTCTAAAACATCAACTTGGACGGTAAAATTTCAATATGGTACATGAAATTCTTAACGGTTCGTTATGTGGTTCATAGCACTCATTTCGGGTCGACCAAATGAGCCATACTCGACCAAAATGTAAACCGAGGAGAATCAGGCCTGGATATTCAAAATTCACCGACCAATCATGCCTACAGAGGAGACCCAATCAATTATCTGACCCTGATCTTCATCACAACTGGTCAACACTTGGTAACATCATCCTAACCTTTCCCTTTTCCATTTTATTCCATCTTTACCTCTCTTAATTTGATTTTTCTTACACCGGGACGGTGCAAGTTAAGTCTGGGGGGATTATACTAATAAATTTGTTCATTTTGGCATTTCATCTTGCATCATTTTTCTTTTCATCGAGTCGTTTTTATTGAGTCAAAATTTTTGTCGAGAATTATGACTTTATCTTGGACCTAACCATTGTTGTGCCTGAGTTTAAGTGACCATTGATCAGCTATTGGCAGTTTACTTCATCACATATGCACCATGAGTGGATTGATCCACCAAAAATGTCCACATCTCCAAGGGCTTAAGAAGGATCCATCTTTGACTCCGCACCTAAATGAACTTAACCTTCTCGGCTAGGGGCTTGGTTTTACAAAGGGCACGACTCCTCATCCTCACCAAATAGTGAAAGTCTATGTGAGTTCGGTTTCCCCTCTCTCTCCCCTTCAAATTTAAGAAAAAGCACCAAGATCCAAGTAACCGAGGATTAGGTGGCAACCACCATCAATACTCGCGTCTATGGAAGACCTTTTGATCCAAGTAACCGGGGATTAGGTGGCTACAACCATCAATACTCGTGTCTATGGAAGATCCATCAAAAACCTCCACAAAGAGGAGAAGAAGTCGAATAAAAAAATACTATGCTACCCTAAAAAAAGGGATGAATCGACTTAAGAAGTGAGAAGAGAGAGAGGTGAAACAAGAGCCAAGACATGTGTTTTATAAAAAAGAGGATGGGTAAGAATCTATAACCCCTTTGATCGATATTCCCTAGTTGAGACCACACCTTTAGAAACTAATGAAGTCAAAGGTGGCGAATTTAGATGGCCTAAAGAGAAGTGGATTACTTTGGGATGATTGCAAAACTCATGGTATGTACTTTCTTGTTCTTAATTTTAAATGCTGTTGCTGTTTTATGTGGATCACTAAAATAAAGGCCAATATGGATTTCCAAAAGGATTTAAGAGTTCTCATGTTTTCAAACCTCTTTTCCATGCTTAGTTTGCTTGGGGACAAGCTAAAGATAAGTATGGGGGAGTTGATATATCCATATTTTTCATGATTTTACTTAGTATTTATCTATGTTTTCAAGTATTTTCAATAAGGTTTTATACCTTTAGAGGTAGTTTTCTTGTATTTGTTGGTTTTGGAGTCTTAACAGATTAAAACATCAAAAAGGATTCAAAAATGAGCAAAAGAGCCTCAAACCATGATCCATGCAAGTTTCCAAGTCAAGAGCATCAATATAACTCCATTTGTCCGATTCTCGCATTTGGACAGAACTGGAGCATCCGAAAGATAGCGGCGGAAAGGGGTCTTCCCGACGTCCAAAAATCATTATCTTGGTCTTGTTGGATAGATATTTGAGTCATGCATCACGGAGAAGTGGATTCAAGCCATTTGGATAAACCATCAGGGAGAAACTCTTTTTCCCCCAAGACGTGTCCGCCAGGTGAGCAAACGAAGCCCATGGAGACTTGGTGCCACAAACAGCCCGGGATTCCGCGGCATGGACCCTGTCTCGACTTAACACAAGCCCAGCTTGCTTTTGGTGGTTTACTTGTCCTGAACCCGGTCCAATTTCGTCGCAAATCATCAAGGCCGGTTAACCGGAAAGTTTCCTTTTTCAGCACATCATAACCCTAGCGACTTCAAGCCTATTAATACAAGTTTTTAGCCTTAGGAAGGAGAGAGTCGCGAGTGTCTGTGCAAGAGAGAGAGCAGCCGTGAAGGAGGAGAATCCCTAGGTGGTGCGCCGTCCAGAAGGAAGAAGGAGGCGCCGCTCTACTCATTGCACTCGCATCTCATCTTTGTTTATTCATCTTTTCCTTTTCTCTTTTGTACTTTGGATCGAAAGTTATCAAGGGATTCGACTTGTTCTTCATCAGAGAAGCCTCTTTCAATCCCTTATGCCTTTTCATACTTGCATAATGATATCAATCTCGCCTTGCTTGCTTGATCTTAGTATGTCCGAGTAGATCCCCTTGTTAGGCCGAGGGAGATCGATGGACTCTTGACATGATTTGATTTGTTTGATTGCATAAAAAGGGATTTACTCTTTTGGTTCTTCATCTTTGCTTGTTCTTAATGCTTGTTGTTAGGAAAGCGCGCCTGAACAACTTGATTCTAGGTTGATACACTCTCCAGAAGCTTGTTGTATTGCCGAAACTAGTATTTGATGAGCTAAGTGTTTTAGGCTTCCAAAAGTCGACCTAAGGAACTTAGTGAACAATCACAACTTGAACATTGATTAATGCATGCTTATAAATTGTAATAACCATCGAAAGTTGAGTCTATTAGGTTGTTTAAGAATAGTGGCCGGAGCCACGAAAGTGGAAAGGCTATACCTTAGTGTTGTGAGTTCAAGGCGGTTTATAACTTATCCCATGCAATCTCTTGTCAATTCATTGAATGTTTCCATTGATTATCCTTTGCCTAACTTCTTTCTTATCTTGTTTACAATCTCATTCACTTACTCACTTGTTTTCATTGGACATCAAGATCACCATAAATCATATTCTTCGTTCTAGCTACTCATCACTCAATATAGACTTGAAACGAGATCACTCTTCCTTGTGTTCGACCCCGACTTACCACGGCTGTGCACTTGCAGCTCTACCAAGTTGGGTTATAAATTGTATTAGTTTGAAGCATTAAACCCAACGCATCAGCCCCCACCACCGGAGGAACACCCGGAGCCTGCTCTGGAATCGCCTGTGGAAGACGTGCCAAAATCTGCGTCAGAAGCCCCATCAACTGGTCACCAAGACCATGAGCCGGAGCGACCCCCGCACCCGGGGCAACCCCAACTCCCGCGCCTCCACTCGCGCCCAAACTGGCCTCACCCGCCACAAACTGGGTCTCCGACGCAGTCGCCACACTAGGCACTGCACTCTCACCGGAATCCGCCTGCGCTCCACGACCACGGCCTCTGCCACGGCCTCCGCCACGGCCCCTGCCACGGCCTCCACCACGGCCCCTGCCACGACCTCTAGCTCCTGCATCCATCTCACTGCACTACCACAGCACAGTAGATGAGCAAACTAGAAAACACGAAACAAACCACAAAATACAACACACAACTTACCGCGGAATCACTGAAGGCCGAGAGGATGATACTAGATTACTACTGACTAAACACAATTAATCAAGTAAACACATAGTCCAGTTCACCCAATACTAACAGTCCTAAAACCGTATACGCTCTGATACCAAAATGAAACAACCAAGCTTTTTTTTTTTTTTTAAATAATTAAGTGCGGACAAACTTAATTAAAATAAACTAAAATAAATAATTAATTCAAACAACCAAATTCAATTCCAGAAATAATAATAAAATACTAACAACCTAAACACCAGGTTTGCAAAATAACATAACTAAGAACAATAACCAACAACATCCTATCATCCTCTCTCTGGCCCGATTCCGCGATCACACTTTCTTTCTATCTGCATCACATTAAGGAAAAAGAGATGCATAAGTAATAAATACTTAGTGAGGCAATCACCCCCCCTACAGGCCAATTACGCAATTTTTAACACTTTTAAATATTTATAATAATTACCACAATTATTAAAATTCTTCACTTTACTTATTAAATAATTACCACAATTAAATAATAATTTTTAAACTCTTAAATAATTTCCACAATTATTTTTAAATTATTTAATTAATTAATTTCACCAATTAATAATTAATTCTCGCATTAAACCATTTAATTTCAATTAAACCGTATTAAACCGGATTAAACCACGTAATCCAATTAATTCCATTAATTCGCCAGATAACCGGATTAAACCGGACGGTGTCGATCGACACACGCTTTGTGTCGCTCGACGCCTGCCCGATTGGTGTCGACCGACACCAGCTTGGTGTCGATCGACACCGATCCAGGAGATCGACGCCCAATTCGATTTTCAACACAAAAACACCCAAACACACAATTATCACTAGATACGCGATTCAACACACGAATAACACACAAATCATCTCGAAGAACACACGATTTCCACCATAAACACAATTCAATTTCACAGATCTATCTCTTTGCGAGCCTACGGTCAGGCACTCACCTTGACAACGGATTAAGAGGAAGAAAGAGATGAAGAACAGCATAAAACAACCTCAGATCAACCACAAGCTCGAGAAATCTCCAGAATCACCTCAAACTCTTCTCTCTGCCTCTTTTCCTCTTGTTTTTCACGAAAAAGACAAAAACAATCCGGCCACACACTTTTAAAACGCGACCTAGGGCTTTTTTCCACAAAACCAGCCCAAACCGGAACTCAAAACGAACCGAAATTCCAAATTCGGACCGGTGTCGATCGACACCACCCTTGGTGTCGCTCGACACCACACAAAAAATCACACTTCTTGGTTTACGGATGTTACACTTTCCGTTTATGATTTCGAAATATATGTTTAAAATGTTTTATGTCAAATAAGTTTCAAATTTCAATTTATGCAATGTATTTTATGTTTAGCATAAATAAAATTAAAATTTACAATAAAATATTTTTTTTCTTAAACACCCCAAATAAAAATCTCCTATTGGAGCAGAATAAAACATAAGATTTTTAACAAAAGTGCTTAACATAATTTTAATAATAAAATATATGTAAGCATCCCAATTAAGGATCATGCATTGCGCATGCCCTAATAACCGACCACGCACATATTTGAATGTTTACTAATAAAAGATCTCTAAACTAAAAAACAAATAGACACTTTAACTGTCTATATAGGTTTTTAGGCATCTTCAAAAATCAAACACGACTAGTTTTGTTTTTCATATAATCTGTCAAAAATATCGTTGAACATTTTTTTGAACACCTAATTTAAACAATTACTAAACCGTTGGTTAAAAATTATAGTGTTTAAAAATCTATAACACGATTTGTTCCCTCTCAGTCTCTCATACCATAAACAGATATACTCCTTGACTGAACACTAATCTTGTTTGTTTTTCAGATTTACTATCCACTAAATGCTTTAGCATATTTGATGTACTTCAAAATGAGTGTCAGTTCTATGGGAACAATTGAAAAGCAAAAACAAATTGTGGTGATTTGCAATATTAATCAAGAACCTTTCATATTTCATATTGGTCATCGAACGAATATGTGGCCCATATACCTAAAAATAGAACGATATGTGTATTGCAAGATGATATATAGTTCAATTATTTCAGACAGATGTGGTTCTATTGAAGGTTAGTGGTTTTAGTCTGCTATGAGTATATCATGTTATGTGTACTGCGGTGATTGTAAGAAATGAAGTACGGTAGAACATGTGGAAAGATTAGTGTAGGTGATGTGAGTGGAGAGATCGGTACGTGACTTTTTTATGTGGTTTAATGGTTAGGACGAGGTCGGATCTTTCGTATTAAAGATTGGAAAAAGATCGAACTACAATTCGACGCAAGAAGAGAGGAAGTCGAGAAGGAGATAGAAGATAGGAGATGTTGTTATATTTATAGATGCACCTTGTGAGAGGTTGCCTACGTACCCTCCGAAGAAGGATCAAGCCATTCGTAGTTCATCATGGGAGAGCTGATGTTCGTCTGGGAGAACTGATGCTCGTCTGGGAGAGCTGTTGTTCGTCCGGGAGAGCTGATGCTCGTCTAGAGCTGGAGCTAGGTCGTCTGGGAGAGCGCCAGCTAGGTCGTCAGGGAGAGCTCCAGCTAGGTCGTCAGGGAGAGCGCCAGCTAGGTCGTCAGGGAGAGCTCATGCTCGTCTGGGAGAGCTGTTGTTCGTCTGGGAGAGCTGATGCTCGTCTGGAGCTGGAGCTAGGTCTTCTGGGAGAGCGCCAGCTAGGTCGTCAGGGAGAGCTCTAGCTAGGTCGTCAGGGAGAGCTCCAGCTAGGTCGTCAGGGAGAGCGCCAGCTAGGTCGTCAGGGAGAGCTCATGCTCGTCTGGGAGAGCTGTTGTTCGTCCGGGAGAGCTGATGCTCGTCTGGAGCTGGAGCTAGGTCGTCTGGGAGAGCGCCGGCTAGGTCGTCAGGGAGAGCTCCAGCTAGGTCGTCAGGGAGATCTCCAGCTAGGTCGCCAGGGAGAGCTCCAGCTAGGTCGTCAGGGAGAGCTCATGCTCGTCGTCTGGGCGAGCTCCAGCTATGTCGTCAGGGAGAGCGCCAGCTAGGTCGCCAGGGTGCAGATGATGAACTGATAATGACGAACTGGGAACTGGGAAATGATGATGACGAACTGGGAGGTGATGATGACGAACTGGGAACTGATGATGGGCAATCTGCCTAGCTAAAAAAGAACTAAGCTCTAAATGTTATTTTTTGGAGAAAAAATATCATAGTCCTGGCGATTCAGAGAGGGCATCCCTTATTTATAGGTGTGGGTAGTGGGCCAAAGACTTTATTTAATAATGTAAATGGGCCTATCTTGATTCATGTTGGGCTAATAATGGGGGGTGACAAACCCACCACTAACAGTAAGCCCCCCCCCCCCAAGTTCGGCGAAAAGAGGTGAGCGAGTTCGGCGAATATTAAGAAAAATTTTAGCTCGGCATGAACCAAGATAGGTCTTCATCATGTGTAAGAATGGACTCGGCTGAGAATGTAGTGCGAGCATGAATTTGACTCGGCCTCATGATGCTCGAGTGATGGAGGCTTACTCTGCTTGGCTTAACTTGTTTTGGTATGCGAGACTAGGCTCGGCTTGGAATGTTTTTGTTGCGAGCATGAGCTCGGATTTCTCTTTGGGTGTGAAACAACCAAATTTTTTTTTTTTTTATAATTAATTAGCCCAGATTAATATTCCCATAAATATTAATCCTCAACAGCTAATTCAACAACACAATGCGGAAGAAACCAATATTATTAAATCATAAAATAATTGTTCAACAAATAACCAATAAAACCAATAAACCAATAAGCAACCTAAACACCAGGTATGCTACATTATTGAAAATAAACTAACACCCTAAACATCACGAATTCCTGGTCAGCCACAACAATAAAGCCAAGATTAAATTCCTAATCTCATCATCCTCTTCTCTCGGTCTCTTTCCGCGGAAGAACATTGCTGTTACCTGCATCACATTGGAATAGAGATGCGTAAGTATTATCATAAATACTTAGTGAGTGGATCATCCTGCCTACAGGCCAATTACGTCAAACACTAGACAAAACATCACAATAATCAACAACAATAACAATGCTCAACATTAATCAACAGTGTAAACCATCCCTGTCAGGAAACACCCACGTTTCCTGACACCCAGGTTGGTGTCGACCGACACCTCTATGGTGTCGATCGACGCCAGCCTCCCGAGTGTCGATCGACACTCATCGAGTGTCGCTCGACACCGGCTCGACGCCCAGAAACCAGAAGCTACGAAAATCGCATTCCAAATCGCAATAACACAAAATCTAAGGGTTTTCAACGCCCCAATGCTATCAAAACACGAAATCCAGCATAAACAATCTCAAGAACACATCATAAATCCGAAATCACACAATCTCTAACGCTTAACGGACCTACAGTCACGCACTCACCTTGAAACGGATTGAAAGGAAGGAGAAGAAGATAAACAACAACAGATCTAGCCCAGAAACTCCACAAAACTCCTCCAAATCACTTCCCAACTCTCAAAACTCCTCTGGAACCTTTCTAACTCGAAAAAGTGGCTTTTCTCGCGGCCACAGGGCTTAAAAACGCGACCTAGGGTTTCTAAACCCTTAAACCAGACAAAACCAGCCGACTTAAACCAAACCGGTCGATTTCACCATAACCGGTGTCGATCGACACCCTCCCTTGGTGTCGGTCGACACCCATCGACCAAAACCAACCCAACTCAATTCGATCGACTTAAACCGGAAATCAACCCTGATAACCGGTGTCGATCGACACCCTTCGGGTGTCGATCGATACTAGTCGTTCAGAAGGATTTAACACACTTTCTTCGCGGTGCTTGAATCTTAAACCGACTGCACAACAATCAAACAAGAACATGTACAGCCAATCTTCAATTCACACCTCTAAGGGCATGTGCCAACTACTCCCGAACCCCTAGCATCGCCCAACACCACTTCCAAAACAACTTTCTGGTTCACGGATGTTACAGGGTGAGTTCGGTTTTGTTGCGAGCATGAGCTCGGCTTATTATGGGTGCGAGCGTGTGCTCGAATTATCCTCTTTTAGTGCGAGCATGAGCTCGGCTTATTATGGGTGCGAGCGTGTGCTCGGCTTATCCTCTTTTAGTGCAAGCATGAGCTCGGCTTATTTTGGGTGCGAGCGTGTGCTCGGCTTATCCTCTTTTAGTGCAAGCATGAGCTCGGCTTATTTTGGGTGCGAGCGTGTGCTCGGCTTATCCTCTTTTAGTGCAAGCATGAGCTCGGCTTATTTTGGGTGCGAGCGTGTGCTCGGCTTATCCTCTTTTAGTGCAAGCATGAGCTCGGCTTATTTTGGGTGCGAGCGTGTGCTCGACTTATCCTCTTTTAGTGCAAGCATGAGCTCGGCTTATTTTGGGTGCGAGCGTGTGCTCGACTTATCCTCTTAGTGCAAGCATGAGCTCGGCTTATTTTGGGTGCGAGCGTGTGCTCGACTTATCCTCTTTTAGTGCAAGGCTTATGATGCTCGCGGAGACTTACACTGCTCGACTTGGCTTACTTTTTTGTCCTAAGCCTGTGATTTAGATCCCACGGAGCGCCCGGATTACGTGATCGTATTGTTCATGACTTAGGAGAGGTGCGGGTCGGAACCCGGCTTAAAGATCTAGGTGCGAAAACTGGTTCGGCTTACCCTGTATATCAAATGCGAGACTGGGCTCGGCTTATAGTCGACGAGCTGACGCTCGAAGACGTGGATTATTTCACCACTACACTCGTGGAGCGTGAATCGAGTGTTTGGCCAGAACACCGATGTAATTTTATACAGACGGATCTGTGTGAAGTGTAGTCGATATGACACGAGCTGACACCCAAGAAATAAAAGCAAGTATTTTTGAACAAAATGAGTATCGAAAGTTATTTGAAAACTTATCTTGATTACGATGTTGTTGCGGCCATGTTATTATCGAGCTTCGAACTTCATGCATTTAGAAGGAGGGGCGTGTTCGGCATGCGGTTTAGTTGCTGGTGGAGGCGATGAGCTTGGTGGACGAGTTGAATGCCCTTCTCTATCTTGCGGTCCTGACATGTTCGATCTAGCTTCCAGGTTGTAGAAAGAAATCCTATGTTCCCCACAGTCGGCGCCAAACGTGAGTGGAGAGATCGATACGTGACTTTTATATGTGGTTTAATGGTTAGGACGAGGTCGGATCTTTCGTATTAAAGATTGGAAAAAGATCGAACTACAATTCGACGCAAGAAGAGAGGAAGTCGAGAAGGAGATAGGAGATAGGAGATGTTGTTATATTTATAGATGCACCTTGTGAGAGGTTGCCTACGTACCCTCCGAAGAAGGATCAAGCCATTCGTAGTTCATCATGGGAGAGCTGATGTTCGTCTGGGAGAACTGATGCTCGTCTGGAGCTGGAGCTAGGTCGTCTGGGAGAGCGCCGGCTAGGTCGTCTGGGAGAGCGCCAGCTAGGTCGTCAGGGAGAGCTCATGCTCGTCTGGGAGAGCTGTTGTTCGTCCGGGAGAGCTGATGCTCGTCTGGAGCTGGAGCTAGGTCGTCTGGGAGAGCGCCGGCTAGGTCGTCAGGGAGAGCTCCAGCTAGGTCGTCAGGGAGATCTCCAGCTAGGTCGCCAGGGAGAGCTCCAGCTAGGTCGTCAGGGAGAGCTCATGCTCGTCGTCTGGGCGAGCTCCAGCTAGGTCGTCAGGGAGAGCGCCAGCTAGGTCGCCTGGGTGCAGATGATGAACTGATAATGACGAACTGGGAACTGGGAAATGATGATGACGAACTGGGAGGTGATGATGACGAACTGGGAACTGATGATGGGCAATCTGCCTAGCTAAAAAAGAACTAAGCTCTAAATGTTATTTTTTGGAGAAAAAATATCATAGTCCTGGCGCTTCAGAGAGGGCATCCCTTATTTATAGGTGTGGGTAGTGGGCCAAAGACTTTATTTAATAATGTAAATGGGCCTATCTTGATTCATGTTGGGCTAATAATGGGGGGGTGACAGACCCACCACTAACAGGTGAGTTAACATGAAAAATTAGTGCAACCTAACTATCTCATATATATGATGTATTCGGTATTATAGATAGTTATATGTAAAGTACTATTCGATAAATGATAAAACTTTGGTAGGTTTTTTTTAATGTTTTTTCATGACGATTCTGGCGCTGGATGTGATAGAATCACAAAAATGTCCAACCCGAGATATTCAAGCGATTATAGAGTTACGATGGAATTTGGGTATTGAATACATAGGAGATGATTAACAAATAAAAAATCAAGAAAAATGAAATTTTAGATGATATAGTTTATGAAATTAGTAATATGTAGCCCATTTTGCCAACATATATCTCATTTAGTTTGGGCTCAATATTTGACTATTTCCTAGACAAATGTAATGGTGTTTTGTCAAGTTTAGTATTTGAGATTGTAAACAACATAAACTATGGGTTAATGTGGGGTTTATTGCATTTACTGATTAACTATACATTTTAAGTTTCTAACCATCCAATATGTTATACGGCATGGTCAGTGGCGGAGCCACATAGAACAAAAAGGACAGTTGCCCCCAATGCTTTTTGAAAACTTCATGTAAATTCTAAGTAATTTCATTATGTCTCTTTATTTTTTGTAATTCTATCTTTAATATTTTGAATTATTTTACCAATGTCTCCTACGAAAATAATTTATGGCTCCGCCCCTGAGCATGGTCATATAGTTTTGTAACTGTTAAGGTCATATAAGTATACAGTTTCAAATTAATGTCATATGTATTTGTTTTGGTCAACTAAGTACCAAATGTTTTGTTCAAAAAAACTGTAAGTACCAAACGTAACTACATGCAATTTCTATAACGCCCATCACCTATAGATGAGTTGCGGTAAGTAATTTTCAGCTCCAAAACTTTGTTGGGTATGAAGTTCAAAATCGTTTTCTAGCATTGCACTGTATTCTTCTAAAATGTTAGATTTATGGATTTTATCCGAAGCAACTAATGAGTCTATATACTAAAATGAATTAAAATTTCAAAGAGAGAGAGAGAGTAGTCCAATTCACTACAAGGGAAGCGGCATTTGGCGACGGTTTTATTGAGTTTAACGACGGTAATAAACTGAAGTGAGAAAGTTGACATCGGTTTTAAAACCGTCGTTACATCGTGTGACGTTAAGATTTTTAACGTCGGTTTAAAAAACGATGCTTTCTTTAACGTCATAAATCTAACGTCGGTTTAATTTAAGTTGGCGTCGGTTTAGAAGCAAAATTCACGTCAGTTTACTTCGTCAATTTGGCGTCGGTTTTCAAGTGATCCCAAACCAAATTGCACGTCGGTTTAGTTTAATTTAGCGTCGGTTTTGAAAGTGATCCCAAACCAAAATTCTCATCGGTTTACACAACCAAACCGATACACATCTGATATTAACCGAAAAATCAATTCAATAATCCATATAAAAAGAAGGAATTGCCTCATATAACCCACAATTTGATTTGAAATGCAAAAATAGACCCCTATTGCACTTATGTCAAAACTAATATTTTGGAGTTGCCAAATTACAAACCTCACCCTTCTGAACAAAGAAAAAACGCTAACCTTTTGACTGTTATACCCCGAAGTCTAACTCTGAAGTCTAACTCTGAAATCTAATTCTGAAGTCTAACTCTGAAGTCTAACTCTGAAGTCTACTCTTGACGTCTAACTGTGAAGCCTAACTATGAAGTCTAACTCTGAAGTCTACTATATAATAAAATCTTAAATTTAAAGTTTAAAATTTATAAAAAATATTTTGATAAACTTATTTACACATAAATTTAACACAGACAATTACAATCCATATAAAATAATATGCAAAGAAATTAATCAATTTAAATCAAGTAAGACAAATTATGTTAAAATACAGTTATAAATTTGTGTGAAGTCTACTCATGAAGTCTACCAAATAACAAAATCTTAAATTTAAAGTTTAAAATCGATAAAAAATAATTTTGGAAAAAAAATTTATGGATAATTTAAATAAACACAACTTCTATCTATGTAAAATAATATTTCATGAAAATGAATCAGTTTATAAGTTTCATGAGTAAACCATCACCAAGCTTAGTGCTTGAGGTTTAATGTGTAGGGTTTATCATTGTCATTGTTAGGGTTGAGAGAATTTTGCAAAAAACAAAATGTTTGTGGTTCGTTTAACGATTTAGCGGTCATGAATTCGTACTTTATAATGTTAATTGCGATTATGTAAACATAATTAACGTTTACTAGAAGTTTTTTCTTAAAAATTCGATTTAGGGTTTAGGGTTAGTTAGACTTCACAGTTAGACTTCACAGTTAGACTTCTTTATGAAGTATGAAACCCAAAAAAAACAGGGGGGAAACGAAATATTTTGGCGGGAAGCGGAAATAAGGGTTAGTTAGACTTCATAAGTAGACTTCATAGTTAGACTTCACAGTTAGACATTTGTGTGAAGTCTACTCATGAAGTCTACCAAATAACAAAATCTTAAATTTAAAGTTTAAAACCGATAAAAAAAAATTTTGAAAAAAAAATTTATGGATAATTTAAATAAACACAACTTCTATCTATGTAAAATAATATTTCATGAAAATGAATCAATTTATAAGTTTCATGAGTAAACCATCACCAAGCTTAGTGCTTGAGGTTTAATGTGTAGGGTTTATCATTGTCATTGTTAGGGTTGAGAGAATTTTGCAAAAAACAAAATGTTTGTGGTTCGTTTAACGATTTAGAGGTCATGAATTCGTACTTTATAATGTTATTTGCGATTATGTAAACATAATTAACGTTTACTAGAAGTTTTTTCTTAAAAATTCGATTTAGGGTTTAGGGTTAGTTAGACTTCACAGTTAGACTTCACAGTTAGACTTCACAGTTAGACTTCACAGTTAGACTTCACAGTTAGACTTCTTTATGAAGTATGAAACCCAAAAAAAACAGGGGGGAAACGAAATATTTTGGCGGGAAGCGGAAATAAGGGTTAGTTAGACTTCACGGTTAGACTTCGTGTTGTAGTCTACTTAATAATCACAACTTAGATTTAAATAATTAAATTGTAGCAAATTCTTTTGATTAAAAAAATTTATACATAAATAAGATGTAAACATTTATCATCTATGAAAAATAAAATTGTATAAAAATGAATCCATATAAGGGTCAGTTAGACTTCATTACTAGAGTTTATAGTTAGACTTCACAGTTAGACTTCACAGTTAGACTTCATTATGAAGTATGAAACTAAAAAAAACACAGGGGGGAAACGAAATATTTTGGCGGGAAGCGGAAAATTAGGTTAGTTAGACTTCATTATTAGACTTCATAGTTAGACTTTACTGTTAGACTTCACATTTAGACTTCACGGTTAGACTTCATAGGTAAAACCGGCATATTAACTGTTCAATGGTTGGTCGAATTGGGTATAATAAAATGTTAACCGGCCACAATCGAGATCTAACCGGTAATCACAATCTCACGAATTACTGACCCAAAATTAGGGTTTCACTTTCACATTTCACAATTCACTTTCACTTTCACATCCGTCCGTTCCGTTCCGTTCTCTATCTCTCTCGAATAGACGATTTGCAAATCCGTCCGCTCCGTCTCGTTCTATCTCTCTCATTCCCCGTCGATCTCCTTCGCTGTCGAAGTCAGACAGATCCACCATTGTCGCCACCGCCGCAGTTTCCTCTTCCTTCTCTCAAGTATACTTCTGTAAGTCCTATTCATCTATATATCTTGATACAAGTCACTTTCCCTATATTCCCGTTATACTCACTCAGTTTCTCCGTTTTGAACTCGACCGCCGCTGTGGTTTCCGCGGGCCGTGGTTTTCCCTCGCTTTTGCACCTGTGTAATCGAACGACCTAAACCTTCGCTTTTTGCCGGTGGTGAGTTCTCCCTCTTTAACTATTTTCTATCTCTATACCTCCATCTAACACTCGTCTAAACGATTGTATTCTGTCGCAGGTCTGCATATACCCGTTCCACGTTTTTTAGTAGGTAAAAAACTCTTTCCCTTAGGCTTTGCCGGCTGTTTACGTATAAAATTAGGGCGGCTTATAAATTAGACTTTCTATATAGACTTCGTAGTTAGACTTCATAGTTAGACTTCATACCTTCAGAGTTAGACTTCAGAGTTAGACTTCATAGTTAGACTTGAGAGTTAGACTTCAGAATTAGACTTCATAGTTAGACTTAAACTGTTAGACTTCATAAATTTGTTATTGTCTCCCTGTTTTTTTCCTTTACATCTAATATGCTTCTCCATGTTTTAACTGTGTTTACAGGATGGAGTCGGTTATATTTCCCAGGAGGTTTTTCACAGAAGGAGAAGAACCGGAATATGACCGAAGCATTGGCTATTTCAGCAAGAACAGTGAGTTGTGGGCGAAATTGCATCTTCTACTGACAGAGGATGAATGGAGTGAGCTTGAGAGTTCCAAGCTCGGTGTCCTCTTTAAGTTCACGAAGATCAACTTCAAGTGGGCATCGAAGGTTGTGCAAAGTCTGCTCGCTATGGGCGTAGAATGCGATAAGAAGTTTGAGATATGGAGTGTTGTGGGTGTACACCCACTGCGTTTTTCATTGCACGAGTTCGAACATATCACCGGGCTCAACTGTGAGTATAAAGAAGCATTGACGAGGCCCGAGACAGTTGAGACAAACGATATGATAGCTTTCTGGCAGAAGCTTGGTGTGAATACCAAGGTTGGTCCGAGCATTGAAAACCTTGTAGCAGCGTGCAGAAATGCTGGAAACTGGAGCAGAGAGGATAGGCTGAGGTTGGCTTATTTGGCCATATACGCTAGCTTTGTTCATGCTCGCAAACCCAGCACCCATACACGAGTGGAACTGGCTAGTCTAGTTATGGACTTAGACAGATTTGAAAGTTACCCATGGGGGCGAGTAGCTTTCAAGACCCTCATCAAGTCTGTAAAGAGGGTAGATCAGACCAAACCGTATACTCTGGACGGGTTTGCTGAAGTTTTGCAAGTGTGGGCGTACCATGCTATGCCACAATTCGGACAAGACAACGGTGATCCGAGGCCTAATAATCCTGAGCCACCGCTGCTGGCATTCAACGGAGTCAAAGGGAAGCGATATATTATAGAAAACATGAAGAAGCAGGTAATCCCTTGCCTAATAGTGTTTGCATATATTCTGTTTGCATATATTCTGTTTGCATTAGACTTCAGAATTAGACTTCAGAGTTAGACTTCACAGATAGACTTCAGAATTAGACTTCATATATTCTGTTTGCATATATTCTGTTTGCATTTCCTTGACCTGTTTTTAATAATTTTCATTTATAGACTGTGTTCAATCACATGACAATGGTGGGTAGGGAAGAGATGTACCCACTTTGGGACAACGATGTAGAGGACTTGAAGGTTGACAACATCCTTGGGGCTCTGTATGGTGAATTTGGTGGACCATGGATCTGGAAACCAGCTGACTGGGCCCCGATTGGGATATACATGGCAAAGACCGTGAAGTCAGGGAAGTCTGCGAAGTCAGAGAATGTCGAGAAGTCTTCTGGCTTGAAGAGACTCCATGATAACGTTGCCGATGATGATTATGAAGCATTCAGTCTTCATAAAAGGGGTCGGACGTCTGGTTATCCATCTGTGGAGCCCTCTGGTGATGGGTGGAAGAGTCTGGAGGCGAAGATAGTGGAGCTGTTTGATCGGTTCTCCAAACAGCACTTTGCCGAGCTGAAGCTTGGGTTTGAAAGGTGCGATGAGAAGATTCAAATCCTCACTACGGAGGTGGTTGCGATGGGGAGCCTTCTCGAGAAGCTGAGGCATCCAGCGGCTGAAGAGCATGTGAAGTCTAACGATGCCAATCTCAAGCAGGATCAAACCGGTGGTCCGGTTAGTCCCGTTCATTCCCCGCAAACTTCTAAATGTGATAACAATCATAGGCGTAAGATTAGAAGACTTCCTACTAGAATTAAGCCGCATTGTGTTTACCAATTGTTCAGATAGATGGCGATGAGGCGGAGAAGGTTCCTTGCGAGGAGAGTGTTGGCAATGAGGATTCGGATTGCCATTTTCTCCGAACACATATCCCAACTGCCGCTGATGATGCCGAGGAGAAAAGGAAGCAAGAAACTCGAATCCGGACTGAAAATATTGCCGCACGAGCCAGAAATGCGAGAACGAGGAAACTTGCGCCCTCACAGCAAGGTGATTTTGAAGGGAACAGCACAGTTAAGAGGATTATCCCTAACAAACCGGCAATTGATCCACCTGAGCTCCCTATCCCTAACAAGCCGGATCCACCTGAGCTCCCTAAAGCGAATTCACCGCCTCCGGTCATCCCTAAAGCGAAGACACCGCCTCCGGTCATCCCTAAAGTGAAGACACCACCGGCGAGCAAGCCTAACCCCAAAGCGAAGACAACACCTGGTGGATATGATCCATTCGCTGTAGCGGTAGAGGAAGAAAATAGGCCAATGTTGGACTACTTGGCCACATTACCGTGAGTCTCCTAAAACGTGATCCTTTATGCTGTGATAAATTACGACTGTTACTAAAGAACTTCTCACTGTTTCAGGGGGTATCCGACTGTCAAACCGGATGCGGAGCAGTTCCCAATCTGGTCGTGGTGGTATCTGTTGCTTACAACGGAAGAGTGGCTTATAGATACGGTAAGACTTCTGCATTAGACTTAACAATTATACTTCTGCATTAGACTTCACAGTTAGACTTCACGGATAGACTTTACATTTAGACTGTAGGATTTTTCACATTTAGACTTCACAGATAGATTTCACAGATAGACTTCACAGATAGACTTCACAGTTAGACTTCACATTTAGACTGTGAATGTGCGGAATTATCACATTTAGACTTCACAGTTAGACTTCACAGTTAGACTTCACGGATAGACTTCACATTTAGACTGTAAATGTAGGATTTTTCACATTTAGACTTCACAGATAGACTTCACAGATAGACTCCACAGTTAGACTTCACAGATAGACTTCACGGATAGACTTCACAGATAGACTTCACTATCTAACAATGTATTTTTCTGAATGTAGCACGTGGATACTTGGGTCAGAATGATGAATACTCGGCTGCAGCAGCATCCAGAATGGTTTAGGAGTGACCGGATATGCTTCTTGGATACTAAGGTCCCCCAATATTGGGGGAGAGACTGGCCCAGGTTTGAAACATGCCAGCTTCTGCCTGCTTTGGCGCTGGACTACTACTACGGTAGGAAACCGAGCTACTGCGCGACCGACAAGCGCTGGGGAGTTGATATCGATGATATATACATTCCCCTGTGTGTAAGACAGACGCATTGGGTCGCCCTGCATATCTCCATACCAAAGAGGCACATTGTGGTATACGACAGTCTACCGAGTACCATCAGGAAAGCTGAGATCACTAAAGTGGTGGAACCGTATGCTGTGATGATCCCGCACCTTCTTAACGAGGCGGCTCTGAGCGAAGACAAACATCGCTTCCCGAAGGATAAATTCACGATCGACCGTCCGACAAAAGGTGTGACACACCAAGATAATGGTGGAGATTGCGGTCTGTTTGTCTTGAAGTACATAGAGTGTCTCTCACTTGGATATGACACCTTTCCAGCATCCTTGCGCCCACGAAATGTCCCTTCGATGAGGGAGAAGATTGCATCTGATTTGTTCAGCGAGGTCCAATGTCGCGGACCCATAGATAACGATGACTGGGAAGGTTTGGACATATATGATGAGTAATGATGTTAATAGATTGTATTTATGGTATATAGTAGACTCTAATTTAACGGTTACGCTCTTTTGTACCTAGTGATAGGGTTAGGCTAATTATTTTTTTGTAACCTATCAACAAACATTGTATTGTATTTATATTATGAAGTATATAACATTTCAGGTATTGTATTGTATTGTATTGTTCCTTTTGCATATAGACTTCACGGTTAGACTTCACAGGTAGACTTCACGGTTAGACTTCACAGATAGACTTCACATTTTCAAATATAACAAGCATTCAAGCTCCAAAAGCTCGATTTTAGCTACCTAAAACGGTTCAATTCTGAAATAATTTTAGACTTCACAGATAGACTTCACGGTTAGACTTCACAGGTAGACTTCACGGTGAGACTTCACATATAGACTTCACATTTTCAAATATAACAAGCATTCAAGCTCCAAAAGCTCGATTTTAGCTACCTAAAACGGTTCAATTCTGAAATAATTTTAGACTTCACAGATAGACTTCACGGTTAGACTTCACAGATAGACTTCACGGTTAGACTTCAGAGATAGACTTAAAGGCTTCATTGGTGTCCCTGTTTTCTATGACGAAAGAATCCAAGAAAGTATTCACTTTGCGACTAAGTATTCACTTTTCAACCAAGTGAATACTTTCTGGATTCTTTCGTCTTAGAAAACACTAGAGTACGAAGCGCCGGAGATCGAAGAGGACAAATATCGGAGAAAGGAAAGAGCGACAACGAGAGAAAGAAGAAGAAAAAGAAGAAAAAGAAGAATAAGAAGAAGCAGAGGAAGAAGAGGACGAAGAACAGCGACGAGGGTAGAGATTGAAGAAGAAGATCGGGTTTCATCAGAGCGAAAGAGAGACGAAGAAACCGAAGTGTTTTTTTTTACAAGTACTTAATTACCCTTTTTTACAATAATATTAGATTTCACAGATAGACTTCACGGTTAGACTTCACAGATAGACTTCACGGATAGACTTCACGGATAGACTTCAGAGTTGGACTTCACATTTTCAAATATAACAAGCATTCAAGCTCCATTTTAGCTACCAAAAACGGTTCAATTCTGAAATAATATTAGACTTCACAGATAGACTTCACGGTTAGACTTCACAGATAGACTTCACGGATAGACTTCACATTTTCAAATATAACAAGCATTCAAGCTCCATTTTAGGTACCTAAAACGGTTCAATTCTGAAATAATATTAGACTTCACAGATAGACTTCACGGTTAGACTTCACAGATAGACTTCACGGTTAGACTTCAGAGTTGGACTTCACATTTTCAAATATAACAAGCATTCAAGCTCCATTTTAGCTACCTAAAACGGTTCAATTCTGAAATAATATTAGACTTCATAGATAGACTTCACAGTTAGACTTCACAGATAGACTTCACGGTTAGACTTCAGAGTTGGACTTCACATTTTCAAATATAACAAGCATTCAAGCTCCATTTTAGCTACCTAAAACGGTTCAATTCTGAAATAATATTAGACTTCATAGATAGACTTCACAGATACACATATTCAAGTGTTCACACATCATATTTTTAAAAACAACACATAAAATAGAATTCATGGGTTTACTTCAAAGGTAGACTTCCATAAGGCCATATCAGTCTTCAGCGACCTGTAGGATTTACAAACGGGAAATTGTCAATATCTGTCGATGGGGGTACAAACCAGGACAGTAGACAAAAAGCTTACACAGTTAGGGCGAGTATGTCCCGGTTCCCCGCACTTGGAGCAGCTGTACTTCCTATGCATTTTCCTTGGTCTAATGTTTTTCTTCCTAGACATTTCTAGCCAAGATTGCCACCGTGATTTCTTCTTCCTACCAGGAAGGATCTTACCTACGGGAGGCAAACATGGTTGTTTCTTGACGTCAGAGTCGCATCCCGATTTGGAGTAAATTGGATGCGCGTATGTCGAGTACAAGGAGTTCTTCGAATGAGTGCCGCACACGTAATAGGACATCTGTACGTTAGCTTCCGCTGCAGCTGCAATAACATGAGAGCAAGGAATTTTCTCAATGTTATACACACAACATGAGCACGTTCTTTGTTCCAAGTCAACATTGCAATCTCGTTTTCCGCCCTTGAATTGAAAACGCCAGTTGTCTATGCGTTCCACGATCATACTTTCCGCGTAGTGTGAACGTATGGCTAATATGTACTCAACTCCTCTACTGTGGGCGGTAGTGAGACACAATGCATCTTCACGCCGGCTGTTAAACCATCTACCAAGCTTCTCCCTAATAAACTCCAAAAGCATCGGAATGGGAAATCCCTTTGCCTTCTTAACCGCCGCATTAATAGATTCCGCGATGTTGCTCGTCTTTATATTGTATCTATCACCGGGAAAATGAACTCTTGACCATAATTGATGATCTGCTTCGTCTAAGTAATCTGCAAGCTCAGGTTTTGAAGCTCGTATGAGGTCCATGTAGCGGTCATATTCGGGAACCGTATGGGCATACGCAGCACCTTTAACCATATACATGATGTCCTTTGCATGGAAATCCTTTACTATGTTACCCTGTAGATGATAGTAGCATATACCTCTTGATGCCCAAGGTAGAACGATTCCACATGCCCTAGCTATGGAGTGGTGCCGGTCAGAGACTATAGCCATTGGAAAAAGATGCGTAAAACAATCTCGAAGCTTGGTGAAAAACCATTCCCATGACTCATTATCCTCAGTATCAACAATCGCAAAAGCCAATGGGAATATTTGAAAGTTGCCGTCCTGTCCGGCAGCGACAAGTAGAACTCCCCCATACTTCCCAGTAAGATGAGTCCCATCCACCACAATCACTCTCCTCAAATACTGAAAGCCAGCTATTGAAGCTCCGAAAGATATAAAACAGTACTTAAAACGGTCCATTGAGTCGCACACTAAGTCAGTCACACTTCCCGGGTTTGCTTCCTTAATTCTTTGCAAGTAAGAAGGCAGATTCGCGTATCCATCTTCTGCTGTTCCCCACACCAATTCTTGAGCGTGTTTAAGAGCTCTGTACGAAGCAGTATAGTTGAGTTTCATTCCAAACATAACCCTCATTGAGTCTCTGATGTGTTGCGGCACAATTCCGTCGATGATTCCGACCCGCTCGACAAATAGATGTCCAATATAGTTCGCTGTACAGCGTCTACGATTACCTACTCGGTCAGACACAGAACATGTATGCGACTTCATGTACTTTGTCACCCAAAACGTAGTGGCTTCGTTCTTGACAGCCGCTCTAACCATCCAAGCGCATCCAGCCACTTTGCATTTGGCCACAAACAGTTTTGTAGTAGACTTATCTACTCTGAACGTGAATCTTAGCATCACCGCCGTCAAACGCAACTCAGACAGAAGTTCTGCCTTGTTGTCAAAACTCTGGTGCTCATAGATATTGTCTTCCCAATTATCCGTCCGTCTACGCTGACCACCAAGACGCCCTCTAAGACGGGCATCATCGAAAGGAATTTTCGTCTCACACACGTCTTCATCTTTTACTTTACCGTACTCACTATAGTCCGCGTGACTATCATCGTCCACATCATAAGCTTTTTCCCTTGTATCACCCTCATCATCACAACCCGAATATAGTCCTTCTTCATAAGCTTCATCTGAGTTCGCGGCCCATTCTTCATCGAACTCTTCATCCTGATTTTCAGTCTTAGGTCCATCAACGTGGTCTTGATCCTTCCCTTGGCTAGAGACACAAAGTAGTACAACATGAGTTCTACTTAGCTGGATCAAGCTTTGGACTTGTCTGTCATTTGTGACAAACATAGGAGGAGAATCAATAGGCAATTGCTGACTGAATGCATCTGGTAATGGATATGATAAATCCAGACGCTGTCCGTTCATGCTCACCGAATAATCATCTAAGGCCATTTGAACAAGCTCATCATGTGTACAACCATCCGTCAATGAGAACATTCGACCTCCTTTGCGATGATCAACCTCAAAATGCCATGACATATTGTCCTTTCTTACCCATTCTCCATAAACAGAAGCAATGTACACCATTATCTGCAAGTAAACAAATATCAACCACGTTAGAAATGTTAAGGAAAAAACATGGTAGACTTCGCAGTTAGACTTCACAGTTAGACTTCACAGATAGACTTCACCGTGAAGTCTACTTGGTAATGTCTAAAGTGCTAATCAAACAAGAAAACCATTTTCACGTTGTATATAACGAATAAGCATGTCAAACCCACACACAAGCAACTAAACAGACTAATACAACTAATTGTTCAAGAGAATCTTAGAAATTAATTATACATTTTCCAAAAATGCGTTTTTAAAAAAACATTCAATATTAGACTTCATTATGAAGTCTAACTCTGAAGTCTATCTGTGAAGTCTAACCGTGAAGTCTATCTGTGAAGTCTAACCGTGAAGTCTATGTGTGAAGTCTAATAGGTTAGTTTTGCAATATATCAACCAAATACGTTTTTCGTGAAGTCTATCCGTGAAGTCTACTGAGTAAAAAAGGTTAGTTTTGCAATTGACTTTGGCTTGAATTTTGGGGAAGTCTAACTGTGAAGTCTATTTAGGCCGATTAGACTTCAAAATGAAGTCTAACTCTGTTGTGAAGTCTAACTGTGAAGTCTACGCCAATAATTAGACTTCAGACGGGTTAGTTTTGCAATTAATTGAAATGTTTTGACTTTGGAGGTAGACTTCACCGTGAAGTCTATTTCGATAAACGTTGACCAGTAGACTTCAACAGGAAGTCTATCGCGTAATAGACTTCACAATGAAGTCTACTCGTGAGTAGACTTCATTTTGAAGTCTAATCGGCCTAAATAGACTTCACAGTTAGACTTCCCCAAAAGTCAAACGAAAGTCAATTGCAAAACTAACCTTTTTCACTCAGTAGACTTCACGGATAGACTTCACGAAAAACGTATTTGGTTGATATATTGCAAAAACTAACCTACTAGACTTCATTGATAGACTTCACGGTTAGACTTCATAATGAAGTCTACCCCGTATTTTTTTGTTTTCAAAGGATTTCGAAGTAGACTTCACAATGAAGTGTACTCACCGAAATTTTGTGAAAGTCAATTGCAAAACTAACCTATTCGTTGACCAGTAGACTTCATTGTGAAGTCTACTTTGCTACAAATATGTGAAATTTATTCAAATCGACCGGATTTTTACCTTGCCGTGATCTTAAGTTACGTTCAAGACCAAGAAATCCGATTTAGAGCTTTAGCAAACTTCCCCAACCGTTAGAATGATCTCTCACACCGACAATGGCAAGATCTAAGAACATAAACTTTGAAAAGATGAAAATGTGAGTTTTTGGGTGAAAATGGAGAAGAAATTGAAGAATATAAGTTGATGAGATGATAGAATGAGTTTGTCGATATGTTTGAAGAAGAAATCATGCATTCAAAGCTTGATTTCGGTTGATCTTGGTTGTTGGATGAATTGATGGTGATGACATTTTCGTGAATAAGTGAAGAAGATGAGGTTTCTTTAGACATTTGATTTCATAGTTAGACTTCACAGTTAGACTTCACGGAGAAAAGTAATGGCATTTTCGTTATTAAGTAAATATGAGAAGGGTGAAGAAGGTAAAAAAAATCACATTTTGCAATGGGGGTTATTTTTGCAATTGACCCCAATTCTTGGGTTATTTTTGAAACTCTCCCATATAAAAATTTGGGAAATTTAGCAAAACACACCAAAAAAAATGAAAGCTATTGTCCTTATACTCTTTTTTTTTCAAATGGTGTCCATATACACTTTATTAAAATTTAATTCCATTTTTAACTTTCAAATCATGTTTAAGGAAATTAAATAATTAATAAATAATTAAATTATTAAATAATTAATAAATAATTTGTTAAAAAAAAAGAGAAGAAAAGAAAAAAAAGTCGACATAAAGTCGACACAAAGAAAAAAAAAAGAGAAGAAAAGAAATAAATTGAAACACAAAATCTAAGAGAAAACTAGAGTAAAAGATAAGAAAAAGTAAAGAAGAAGAAGAAGATGATATAGGGGTGATTGGTAAGTGCTCTGAGTGCTCTGCAGAGCTATATTTTTTTCTAGAGCACTAGTGTTGAACCAATCAAGCTTTAGTTCCATTTTTAAATTTCAGAGCAATAATTTTAAATATGGAAATATTTTGGCTTTAGAAATCAAATTTTCCAGAGCACCAATTTAAGTGCTCTGAGAATTCTCTTTCTTTTCTTTCCTTATTTTTTTGTTTAATATCCTTTTTTGCTTCTCTTATTTTCTATATCTATTTTTTTCTAATATAATGCTAAATATTTATTATAATATGTATTAAATAAATAAAATATTTTAGAGAAAAAAACTCTACAGCAATAAATCTAAAGTTACAGCAAAAAAATCTAGAGCTTTCTTTCTACAGCAAAAGAATAAAAGCTACAGCAACAACCAATCATGCCCATAATCGTGGAAGGAGGAGGTGTAGGTTTTTTTTATTTTCTTGCTTAGAAAAGAAATAAAAGGAAATATATTTTTTCAAAAGATTTTTAAATATTCAGTTACTATTTTTGCTATATTTTCTCAGATTTTCGTAGAAGATGAATTCTACCTTCCGTAGAAATAAGTGTCAACGGAAGAATGATGTTTCTACTTACGATAGAAGACAGTTGTTTTGAGTAGAACACATAATCTACGAGTAGTAGAAGACAGTATTTTCGGCAGAACATGCAATCTAAAAAATGTAGAAGAGAGTGTTTGCGGTAGAATACAGATTCTACGATTGGTAGGAAACAGTATCTATGGTAGAATATAGATTCTACCGGTGGTAGAAAACAGTGTAACACGTAGAACAATTGACGAACCATTCTACCAACTCGTAGAACGTATGATATTTAGCAGAAGGCAAATTCTACGACGATAGATGACTGAACAGACGGTAGAATTCATGTTCTACTACGGATAGATGTTAGAGCATTTAGTAGAAGACATATTATACTTTGAAAACCAAACTTGGTAGAACCAAACTTCATTTAATTTTCTAACTTCAAATTTCAAAAAACAATTGTGAAAAAATTCTCTAAAATCTTCATATAATATTATTGAATTTAATTAAAAAAAAAATTGTAAAAATTTTAAATTATAAAACTATTTATTTCATATTATTAGTATATACAAGGGTATTAGAGTCCAAATTTGGGAAATTTCAAAAAAGGTGTAAGAGGACAAGAGGTCTCATTTTTTGGGGTATATTCTTAATTCTCCCTAAAAATTTCCAATACAAATATCACTCAAATCATTATATGAAAAATACAAATGTCACTATTTTATATACTGTTTTTCACAATTTCTCTTTGTATACTCCTTTTCAAAGATTTCAAACTGCTGTTTCACCTGACCTGAAATCAGATGCCAATTTCCAAATATACAATCAATTTATAAACTTCACACTTTTGATGATATCACGAGGAAAGAAAAATCATACCTTAGCTCTTGGTGTGGTCTGAACGACGGAAGATAAATCTTGGTGTTTCCTCTGTTTTTAGAAGCAAACAGATTTTCATTATGAATAAGCCTCTCAAGTATTGTGAATAACAACTTAAAAGAAATTTAAAGCGTTGTAAATTACCTCATTTGTTGCTTGTTTAAGAATGTTACAGATTATGTTTTCATCTGTTCCACTTGTTTCATTCACCTATAGAAAAGTAAACTCCGATACGAAACTCATATTAAGTTTAAACACTAACAACAGCCTAAAGCATCAAGCCAAGACTAATTATTTTAAATGACTAATCAAGCCAACACTAACAATTTACGCATCAAGCAGCGAGTTCAAGACTAACTAACCATCAAGACTAACAACAGCCTAAAACTCAAGACTAACAACAGCCTAAAACTATCCATAACCATTAGAATCCAGAATTGGTTGCATGTCAAAGCTTTATGAAGAGCAGTAGCAATAATATCAACTTTATCTGCGAGATTCTTTATTGTTGACTTAATCTCAACTATCTCCACATTATATGACGTTGTATAGTCCAAACATAACCAAAAACTTAAGCAAAAGCTAATGAATCAAAGTTTACTATACTATACGATGCATTTGATAACAAAGCAACCTCATAATTATATATCATTCACAGAACAAAGCAGACTATAAACATAACCAAAAGCTAATGAATCAAAGAATATGCGTTTTTCACATCATAACGAAAACGATTAATTATCAAACACATGTAAACTAATTTTATGCCATCGTTAATCATCATCTCAGGGATTGGAAATTTCAGAAGAAATATTCTAGCAAAAGCACATGAATCAAAGTTTCTAGCTAATGAACAAATATAAACATTTTTTCATATTTAAATCAAAATCAAGTTAGTGAACAATATTTACCTGGTAAATGAGTTGGAAATTTTAGCTTTGAAACAACGCTTTTGGAGGTGACGATGGTAGCGACGAACGATTCCCTTCACAGCTTTTGTATAAACCTTTGATGCCGAGAAATATAGGTTTTTAGAATAAAAAATTACTATAAACTTTCGATGCTGAATCAAAAACAGAGCAAATAGCCCCAAATTTTTTACAAACCTTCGATCGGAGAAGAAAAAAGCTTATGGATCTCCGTAAATCAATGAGGGATCTCTTCTTGTGCCTTTGAATTGGACTCGGAATGAAGAAGATAAGAAGGAATTTGTGCAAATCGATGAATCAGTGAAGTCAATTTCTCAATTTCTTCAGATTGAGGATGAAGACGAAGAAATCGCAAAAGACGATTTCGCAGAGAAATTGAATTAGGCGTAAAGTGTAGTAGATAAAAACATCACTTTAAAAATGGGCTTTAAATCTCTTTTACAATGTTAAACCCAAACCCAAAAGTCATCTCTTTTATTTTATTTTAACATCATATCTTTTACGACGGTTAATTAAGTGATGCTAATCTCCTTCTTTTATAAAATTCTGACGTCGGTTTTAAAAATATAATTAATAAAGTTGAACCAAGTTTTTTTATTTTTTTTTATAATTAATTAAGTGCGGAAAACTCAATTAAAGCAAATTCTAATAAAACAATAAATAATTAATTCAAATAACCAAATTCAATTCCATAATAAAATAAAATACTAGCAACCTAAATCACCAGGTTTGCAAAGCAATAACTCAAACACTAAAACAATTCCTATCATCCTCTCCTCGGCCCGATTTCATGATCACACTTTCTTTTTACCTGCACCACATTAGGGAAAAAGAGATGTATAAGTATTTAAGAAATACTTAGTGAAACAATCATCCCGGCCAATTACGCAAATTTTAACCCATTAATATTTATAATAATTACCACAATTATTAAAATAATTATTTTCATTATTAAATAATTTCCACAATTAAATAATAATTTTTAAACATTTAAATAATTTCCACAATTAATTTAAATCAATTAATTAATTAAATTCACCATTTAATAATTAATTATCGAATTAAACCACTTAATTCCAATTAAACCACTTAATTCCAATTAAACCGATTAAACCATTAATTAAATCAATTTAATTAAATCGCCAGAAAACTGGATTCAACCGGACCAATGTCGATCGACACTGCTTGTGTCGCTCGACACCCGGCCCGATTAGTGTCGACCGACACCAGCTTGGTGTCAATCGACACCGATCCAGGAGATCGACGCCCAATTCGATTTTTCAACACAAAACACCAAAAACAACCTCAAACATCAAACACCACGATTCAAGACACGATTATCACATAATCAACACGAAAAACCACATAACTCCACCAAAATCATAATCCAAATCCACAAATCCTCTTATATGCGAGCCTACGGTCATGCATTCACCTTGATAACGGATTAAGAAGAAGGAAGAGATGAAGAACAACACCCAAACAGCCTCAGATCAGCCACAAACTCAAGAAATCTCCCAAAAGTTCTATACTCCTTTTCTCCTCTGATTTTCTCGAAAACAACAAAACAAGGCGGCTGCCCTCTTTTAATCGCGACACAAGGGTTTTTCACCCAAACCGGCCCAAACCGGACAACTCAAATCGAACCGAAATTCCAAATTCGGACTGGTGTCGACCGACACCCTCCCTCGTGTCGCTCAACACCCAGTCTAAATGACACTTCTCAGGTTTACGGATGTTACAATTCTCCCCCACTAAACTGGATTCGACCTCGAATCCTAACATAACACGTCTACCATAGACGCATTCTCGTCTACCACATACGACAAAAACCTGGCCCACATGGCCAACACTAGAGATCCCCACCTGATCCCCGAGACTTATTTCTAATCCTATGCCATATACACGTCTCCCAGACATCTTTACTCTTAACTCAACTCTGCCGGAGAACACTATCTCCAAAGTACATGTAGGAGAACACTATCTCCCCAACAGGAACACTATCCCCTCGTTACTTACTATGCGACACACTAGTCACTAGTAAGTAAACATGACATATCACTTATACTTGAGGTAGCGACCCTCTCGTACGAGTCTATCAGAGAACACTATCTCTATAAGAGAACACTATCTCTTGGCAAAGAGTCATTCGGGGACACCACGGCCCCTAGAGTAAAAATTCTGAAACGTTTATAACATAACTGAATAGATTGTCTCACGACCCACTGGTCAACACACTTGTAACATCCAACCACAAAACAAATATGAGGCAAACATCATCTCATATAACTAAAAAATGTATATCGTTACAACGCAAAACGAAAATACATAAGTCACAACAACAACAACAACAACAACATAGCACCACGCTATCACAACTAGAACCACAAAGACAAAGAAGCTCACTCGACGACCTGCTTGTCGAACCACTTCCTGAACTTCAGCTTCATCTTTGCCTCTGGCTCCCAAGTCTCCTCCTCCGTGCCACTACAGTCCCACAAGACTCTCAATAATGGCACCCTCTTGTTCCGCAGAACCTTGACTCCCCTCTCGAGAATCCTCACAAGAACTGTCGGAACTGTCATATCTGGCTGAAGATCCTCTGGAATCTCATCCACTAACTCCTCTGAAGGATGTAGACACCTCCGCAACATCGAAACGTGAAACACCTTGTGAAAGGCGCTCATAATCGGTGGCAACTCCAACCGATATACCACTGGTCCAACTCGCTCCACCACCGGGAACAGACCCATAAACGCGGACTAAGCTTGTTCTCTGCTATGGACCTATTAGGGCCCCGCAACATAGCCATCTTGAGATACACTCTATCTCCCACCTGAAACTAAAGCTCACGTCTCTGCCTATCAGCATAACTCCTCTGCCTATCCTGAGCCTCTTTCATGTTCAGCCTCAAAACACGGATCTTCTCCGTCGTTTCCTGAACAAAGGTAGCTCCATATATGATGCGCTCCCCCACTTGGGTCCAGCATAAGGGTGTCCTACATGGCCTCCCATACAAAGCCTCATAAAGAGTCATGCCAATACTAGACTGAAAACTGTTGTTGTAGGCAAACTCTGCCAAACACAGTTGATCAGCCCAATGGCCACCCCAATCCAACACACACATCCTCAGCAAATCCTCCAAAGTCTGAATAGTCCTCTCTGACTGCCCATCTGTCTGTGGATGATATGCTGTACTCATATGCACCTTGGTGCCCATCTCTATCTGAAATGCCCTCCAAAACTCTGAGGCAAATCTCGGATCCCTATCCGACACAATACCGGCTGGCACACCATGCAGCCTCACAATATCTCGCACAAACTTTCTAGGCAAAACAGCAACTCCATCTGTCTTCTTGATGGCCAAGAAATGCGCGGACTTGGTCAAACGATCCACAATGACCCAAATCGCATCAAACGTCCGTGAGATAGGTAATCCCACCACAAAATCCATCGTGATCATATCCCACTTCCACTCTGGAATGGGTAAGCTCTGCAAAAGTCCACCTGGAACCTGATGCTCTGCCTTGACCAACGAACATGTGTTGCACCTTGCAACCCAATCTGCCACATCTCTCTTCATCCCGACCCAGTGATAATACCGTTTGAGGTCAACAGTACATCTTGGTCGCACCCGGATGAATCAAAAACTTGCTCGCGTGAGCCTCTCTCAAGACCTCTCGTCTCAACTCCTCAACCTTGGGCACACAAACCCTCCCGCGAACCAAAATCGTCCCGTTCGCCAAGACCTGATACTCAGAACCAGCTGCCCGCGATGCATCAATCAAACCCTGATCATCCTGCTGAGCCACCCTGATCCTACTGAGTAAGTATGCCTGATTAGCTGCCTCCAAACCCAAAGGCTCCTCTGAAATCGCACAAAGCCGCAATGTACTAATCTCGCTGACGAAAGCCTCAACATCCTGCTCTCTAGCTGAATCAACTCGCCGTCGACTCAACGCATCTGCCACCAAGTTGGCCTTTGATATATCATGGTTTTTATGGGTTTTTGCCATGATATAAGTTTTAACTATAGAGTCTTTTTAGTGTTTTTGGAGTCTTTTCTAGTATTTACAGGTCCTAGGTACATTTGGAGCACAATTGGAGATAATGGAGCTTATTTGGGAGTTTTTGCTGGAAAACAGAAGTCATTGGCGATCTTAGAGTATGGTGTCGATCGACACCACTGTGGGTGTCGGTCGACACCCCCCTTTTCCAGAAGAAGGCGAGTTTAATGAAGACTTTTGGAATTTGCAGTTTTGGCCCAAAGTTCCACCTATTTGCAAGAAGGCCCAAATCGTGTTTTTAGGTTTATAAGCCATTGTTTAGGCTTCTTTACTTTGTATCTTATTTTTCTAATTGAGACTTAGAGAGAGATTTGTAGCAGAGCTTTGGAGAGACAAATTAGACTCCTTCAGAGAAGATTTTGAACTCCTTTATCTCTATTCTTATTTCTTTTATGCAATCTTTCTTATTCATGATGTTTGCTTCAATCACCATGTCTGAGTAGTTTGTTTGTTAGGTTTAGGGTTTTTCAAAGGTTGAAGAAGAATTGCAATTGTTTAGGATAATCTTTAGAGTTCTTCATCTAGATTGTGTTTATTGCTTATTCTAGCTTAGCTACCTAGAATCTGATCTTAGGTTAATTGGTAGACACGAAAGTGTTATTGATTTCCTGAACTATCTTAGATGAGCAAAATACCTATCTGCAAAGGAATTTGGTTTAGGGATTTTGTGAACAATTGAACCTGGAATTAATGCTTGTCTAGTTTGTTGAATTTGCAACGACAGTTGGAATTCTAGGATTTAGACATAGATAATCTTCGCAACGACAGTTGGTCGATTTTACATTAGTGTTCATGTTCGAGAACGGTACTTAATTAATATCATGTTAGCTTTTACTCTGCAATTCGGAATCAACCTACTAATTTCCCAAAGCCTAACCTTTGTCTCTTGAATTTAATCTCATCAATCGATCACTTGCTGCTTTTATTTACTTGATATTTGCTTTACATTTACATTCTTTCTCTTAGCATTGATTTGAATCTAGGAATTTACTGTGCAATCGATAGACGTTTGGATTCGATACCCTATACACTACAACTCATTTGCTGTGCACTTGCAGTTATTTTTAGGGAGAACTTTACACCTATCAAGTTTTTGTGGCGCCGTTGTAGTCTAGCTGGTCAGGATACTCGGCTCTCACCCGAGAGACCCGGGTTCGAGTCCCGGCAACGGAGCCACAAAAACTTGATAGGTGTAAAGTTCTCCCTAAAAATAACTGCAAGTGCACAGCAAATGAGTTGTAGTGTATAGGGTATCGAATCCAAACGTCTATCGATTGCACAGTAAATTCCTAGATTCAAATCAATGCTAAGAGAAAGAATGTAAATGTAAAGCAAATATCAAGTAAATAAAAGCAGCAAGTGATCGATTGATGAGATTAAATTCAAGAGACAAAGGTTAGGCTTTGGGAAATTAGCAGGTTGATTCCGAATTGCAGAGTAAAAGCTAACAGGATATTAATTAAGTACCGTTCTCGAACATGAACACTAATGTAAAATCGACCAACTGTCGTTGCGAAGATTATCTATGTCTAAATCCTAGAATTCCAACTGTCGTTGCAAATTCAACAAACTAGACAAGCATTAATTCCAGGTTCAATTGTTCACAAAATCCCTAAACCAAATTCCTTTGCAGATAGGTATTTTGCTCATCTAAGATAGTTCAGGAAATCAATAACACTTTCGTGTCTACCAATTAACCTAAGATCAGATTCTAGGTAGCTAAGCTAGAATAAGCAATAAACACAATCTAGATGAAGAACTCTAAAGATTATCCTAAACAATTGCAATTCTTCTTCAACCTTTGAAAAACCCTAAACCTAACAAACAAACTACTCAGACATGGTGATTGAAGCAAACATCATGAATAAGAAAGATTGCATAAAAGAAATAAGAATAGAGATAAAGGAGTTCAAAATCTTCTCTGAAGGAGTCTGATTTGTCTCTCCAAAGCTCTGCTACAAATCTCTCTCTAAGTCTCAATTAGAAAAATAAGATACAAAGTAAAGAAGCCTAAACAATGGCTTATAAACCTAAAAACACGATTTGGGCCTTCTTGCAAATAGGTGGAACTTTGGGCCAAAACTGCAAATTCCAAAAGTCTTCATTAAACTCGCCTTCATCTGGAAAAGGGGGTGTCGACCGACACCAACAGTGGTGTCGATCGACACCATACTCTGAGATCGCCAATGACTTCTGTTTTCCAGCAAAAACTCCCAAATAAGCTCCATTATCTCCAATTGTGCTCCAAATGTACCTAGGACCTGTAAATACTAGAAAAGACTCCAAAAACACTAAAAAGACTCTATAGTTAAAACTTATATCATGGCAAAAACCCATAAAAACCATGATATATCAGCCTTGCCTGGATGATAGACAATATCCAGATCATAATCTGCCATAAACTCCACCCAACGCGTCTGCCTTGCATTCAGCAAAGGCTGAGTAAAGATGTGCTGCAAACTCTTGTGATCTGTAAATATGTGCACAGCTCCACCATAGAGATAAGACCTCCAAATCTTGAGTGCGAAGACCACCGCTCCCAACTCAAGATCGTGTGTAGGGCGGTTGCGCTCACTCCCTTGCAACTGTCTCGAAGCATAAGCAATCACTCTGCCCTCCTGCATCAAGACACAACCCAAACCAACACTTGAAGCATCTGTATACACCACATAAGGCTTCCCCGGATCGGGTAATGCCAACACTGGTGTACTAATCAAATCTCCTTGAGCTTCCCAAAGCTCTCCTCGCACTCCGACGACCACACAAACGGCACATCCTTGCCAGTCAACCTCGTCATTGTCTGAGACATACTCGCAAAGCCCTTGACGAACCTCCTGTAGTAGCCTGCTAAACCCAGAAAACTCCTGATCTCGGTAGCACTACTCAGTCTAGGCCAATCCCTGATAGCCTCAATCTTAGCCGGATCCACATAAACTCCCGGCCTCTGCAGAAACAATATGGCCAAGAAATCCCATCTCTCTCTGCCAAAAGCTGCACTTGCTCAACTTAGCAAACAGCTTATGCTCCCGAAGCTTCTCCAAAACTAGCCTCAAATGAGTCGCATGCTCCTCTGAACTCTTCGAATACACCAAGATGTCATCAATGAAGATGATGACGAACACATCCAGAAACTCCCTGAACACGTCGTTCATCAACCTCATAAACGCTGCCGGAGCATTAGTCAACCCGAACGGCATGAATACAAACTCGAAGTGCCCATACCTCGTCCTGAACGCCGTCATGCGAACATCTGCCTTATCTATCAGGATCTGATGATAACCCGATGCCAAGTCAATCTTGGAGAACCAAGTAGCACCCCTCAACTGATCCAACAACTCATCAATCCTCGGGAGTGGATACCTGTTATTCACTGTGACTCGGTTGAGTCCCCGATAATCGATGCACAACCGGAACTGCCATCCTTCTTCTTCACAAACAACACCGGACCACTCAAATCGAACCGAAATTCCAAATTTGGGCTGGTGTCGACCGACACCCTCCCTGGTGTCGCTCGAAACCCAGTCTAAACGGCACTTCTCAGGTTTACGGATGTTACAAAAGTGACATTATTTATCTTGTTTCTTGTATTGCAATACCTTTCCGATTTTAGATTCACTTTTTCCAGAAAACAGGCAAGTCAATGGAATTAAATATACTACTAAATACTAGCATATTAAGAATATCAGTAAGTAAAATTGAAAATTATTAGTACATGACATAAAGTACCATACAGAAAATTTCATTTCACAATGCAGTATAGACCACCAAAACGCTTATATGCCTTCTATCTTTCTGATCTTATATGAAACATTTATGTGTATACGTATCTTAATAATCACTAAACAATGATTAAAATTCTGGTCAATTTTTCACCTTGCTCGATCTGCCATGTATATAAGACGTGGATATGTTAACTAAATAGGGGTTCTATACCCTTGATATGTTAACTAAATAGGGGTTCTCTATCCTTAATCACATGTGAAACAACCAAGTGTTTTTTTTTTTTTTTTTTTTTTTCAAGTGCGTAAATTCTTAATAAAATAAACTCTATAAAATTAATAATTCAAATAGCAATATTCAATTCCAGAATACTATAAAATAATCTAGCAACCAAAACACCCGGTTTGCAAATCACAACATAAACCAAAAACGATAAACAACAAAATGCTATCATCCTCTCTCTGGCCCGATTCCGCGATCACACTTTCTTTTTACCTGCATCACATTAAGGAAAAAGAGATGCATAAGTATTTAATAAATACTTAGTGAGGCAATCACCCCGCCTACAGGCCAATTATGCAATTTTTAACACTTTTAAATATTTATAATAATTACCACAATTATTAAAATTATTCACTTTAATTATTAAATAATTATCACAATTCAATAATAATTTATAAACACTTAAATAATTTCCACAATTATTTTTAAATCAATTCATTAATTAATTTCACCAATTAATAATTAATTCTCGCATTAAACCATTTAATTTCAATTAAACCGGATTAAACCACTTAATCCAATTAATTCCATTAATTCGCCAGATAACCAGATTAAACCGGCCAGTGTCGATCGACACCGCTTGTGTCGTTCGACACTCGCCCGATTGGTGTCGACCGACACCGATCCAGGAGATCAAACACCACGATTCAAGACACGATCATCACACAATCAACACGAAAAACCACATAGCTCCACCAAAAATCATGATCCAAATCCACAAATCCTTTTATATGCGAGCCTACGGTCATGCACTCACCTTGATACGAATAGAGAAGAAGAAAGGGATGGAGAACAACAACCAACAGCCTATGAACCCTCAGAAATCACCAAGAAATCACCACTTCTTCTCTCTGCCTCTTTTCCTTCTCAAAAACTCGAAACTTGTGAAGAAAAGGCGACTGCTCGCTTAAAACTCGAGACTAGGGCTTTTTCCCACAAAACCAGCCCAAACCGGACAACTCAAATCGAACCGAAATTCCAAATTCGGACCGGTGTCGACCGACACCACCCTTGGTGTCGCTCGACACCACACAAAAATGACAAAACTTGGTTTACGGATGTTACAATTCTCCCCCACTAAACTTGATTCGACCTCGAATCCCAACACAACACGTCTACCACAGACGCAAACTCGTCTACCACAGACGTCATAGTCGTCTACCACAGAGGGCAAATCCGGCCCACATGGCCAAACACACGAGATCCTCACTTGATCTCTGAGACTCACATTTAATTCTATGTCATACGCACGTTTCCCAGATATCTTTACTTTTAACTCAACTTTGCCGGAGAACACTATCTCCGAAGGACATGCAGGAGAACATTATCTCCCCAGGAGGTACACTATCCCCTCGTTGCTTACTACGCGACACACTAGTCACTAGTAAGTAAACATATCACATAACTTATACTTGAGGTAGCGACCCTCTCGTACAAGTCTATCAGAGAACACTATCTCTATAAGAGAACACTATCTCTTGGCAAAGAGTTATTCGGGGACACCACGCCCCTAGGGTAAAAATTCTGAAACGTCTATGACATAACTGAAAAGATTGTCTCACGACCCACTGGTCAACACACTTGTAACATCCAACCACAAAACCAAAAAAAAATGAGGCAAACACCATCTCATATAACTCAAAAACGTATATCGTTACAACACAAAAACGAAAATACATAAGTCCAACAACAACAACAAAAACAAAGCACCACGCTATCACAACTAGAACCACAAAGATGAAGAAGCTCACTCGACGACCTGCTTGTCGAACCACTTCCTGAACTTCAGCATCATCTTTGTCTCTGGTTCCCAAGTCTCCTCCTCAGTGCCACTACAGTCCCACAAGACTCTCAATAACGGCACCCTCTTGTTCCGCAGAACCTTGACTCCCATCTCGAGAATCCTCGCAGGAACCACCGGAACTGTCATATCTGGCTGAAGATCCTCTGGAATCGCAGCCACTAACTCCTCAGAAGGATGCTGACACCTCCGCAACATAGAACATGAAACACCTTGTGAAAGGCGCTCATAATCGGTGGCAACTCCAACCGATAAGCCACTGGTACAACTCGCTCCACCACCGGGAACGGACCCATAAACCGCGGACTGAGCTTGTTCTCTGCTATGGACCTGTTAGGGCCCCTCAACATAGCCATCTTGAGATACACTCTATCTCCCACCTAAAACTCAAGCTCACGCCTCCGCCTATTTGCATAACTCCTCTGTCTATCCTGAGCCTCCTTCATGTTCAGCCTCAAAACACGAATCTTCTCCGTCGTTTTCTGAACAAAGGTAGCTCCAAACATGCTGCGCTCCCCCACTTGGGTGTCCTGCATGGCCTCCCATACAAAGCCTCATAAGGAGCCATGCCAATACTGGACTGAAAACTGTTGTTATAGGCAAACTCTGCCAAACACAGATGATCAGCCCAATGGCCACCCCAATCCAACACACACATCCTCAGCAAATCCTCCAACGTCTGAATAGTCCTCTCTGACTGCCCATCTGTCTGCGGATGATAAGCTGTACTCATATGCACCTTGGTGCCCATCTCTGTCTGAAATGCCCTCCAAAACTCTGAGGCAAATCTCGGATCTCTATCCGACACAATACTGGCTGGCACACTATGCAACCTCACAATCTCTCGCACAAACTTCATAGCCAAAACAACAGCTCCATCTGTCTTCTTGATGGCCAAGAAATGCGCAGACTTGGTCAAACGATCCACAATGACCCAAATCGCATCAAACGTCTGTGAGATAGGTAATCCCACTACAAAATCCATCGTGATCATATCCCACTTCCACTCTGGAATGGGTAAACTCTGCAAAAGTCCACCTGGAACCTTGCTCTGCCTTGACCAATGAACACGTGTTGCACCTCGCAACCCAATCTGCCACATCTCTCTTCATCTCGACCTAGTGATAATACCGTTTGAGGTCACGGTACATCTTGGTTGCACCCGGATGAATCGAAAACTTGCTCGCATGAGCCTCTCTCAAGACCTCTCAGCTCAACTCCTCATCCTTGGGCACACAAACCCGCCCACGAACCAAAATTGTCGCATTCGCCGAGACCTGATACTCAGAACCAGCTGCCCACGATGCATCAATCAAACCCTGATCATCCTGCTGAGCCACTCTGATCCTACTGAGTAAGTCTGCCTGATCAGCTGCCTCCAAACCCAAAGGCTCCGCTGAAATAGCATAAACCCGCAATGTACTAATCTCACTGACCAAAGTCTCCACATCCTGCTCTCTCGCTGAATCAGCTCTCCGTCGACTCAACGCATCTACCACCAAGTTGGCCTTGCCAGGATGTTATACAATATCCAGATCATAATCTGCCAGAAACTCCACCCAACGCGTCTGCCTCGCATTCAGCAAAGGTTGAGTAAAGATGTGCTGTAAACTCTTGTGATCTGTAAAGATCTGCACTGCACCACCATAAAGATAAGACCTCCAAATCTTGAGTGCGAAAACCACCGCTCCCAACTCAAGATCATGTGTAGGGCTGTTGCGCTCACTGCCCTGCAACTGTCTCGAAGCATAAGCAATCACTCTGCCCTCCTGCATCAAGACGCAACCCAAACCAACACCTGAAGCATCTGTATACACCACGTAAGGCTTCCTCGGATCGGGTAATGCCAACACTAGTGTACTAGTCAACATTTCCTTGAGCTTTCCAAAGCTCTCCTCGCACTCCGGCGACCACACAAACGGCACATCCTTGCCAGTCAACCTCGTCATCGGCTGAGACAGACTCGGAAAGCCCCTGACAAACCTCCTGTAGTAACCCGCTAAACCCAGAAAACTCACCCGCTAAACCCAGAAAACTCCTGATCTCGGTAGCACTACTCGATCTAGGCCAATCTCTGATAGCCTCGATCTTAGCCGGATCCACAGAAACTCCCTCTGCAAAAATGATATGGCCAAGAAACCCCATCTCTCTCTACCAAAAGCTGCACTTGCTCAACTTAGCAAACAGCTTCTTCTCTCGAAGCTTCTCCAAAACAAGCCTCAAGTGAGTCGCATGCTCCTCTGGACTCCTAGAATACACCAAGATGTCGTAAATAAAAATGATAACGAACACGTCCAAAAACTCCCTGAACACGTCGTTCATCAATCTCATAAATGCTGCCGACGCATTAGTCAACCCGAACAGCATGACTACAAACTCGAAGTGCCCATACCTCGTCCTGAACGCCGTCTTGCGGACATCAGCCTCATCTATCGGGATCTGATGATAACCCGATGCCAAGTCAATCTTGGAGAACCAAGTAGCACCCCTCAACTGATCCGACAACTCATCAATCCTCGGGAGTGGGTACCTGTTCTTAACTGTGACTCGGTTGAGTCCCCGGTAATCGATGCACAACCGGAAACTACCATCCTTCTTCTTCACAAACAACACTGGTGCTCCCCACGGTGAAACACTCGGCCGAATGAACCCCTTGCTCAAAAGGTCCTCTAGCTGCTTCTTCAGCTCTGCCAACTCTGCTGGCGCCATCCTGTAAGGTGTCTTTGATATCGGAGCTGTCCCGGGCTCCAACTCAATCGTGAAGGGATCTGACCGAGATGGTGGCAATCCCTTCAGCGACCGAAAAACATCCTCGAACTCCCGGACAATCTCAATACCCTCAAAAGCCACCTCACCACTAGACTCTGACATCATATCGTCGCCAAATATGCCTCGCAACCTCGCTCTATCATCTGCTCAGCCTGAATAGCCGAGATCACAAGACTCCCTGAAGTCGGTCTCACCCCCTGATAAACCAACCTCCCTGCATCCCGCTCAAACACAACTCTGCCTCTGAAGCAGTCCAGATGAACTCTGTAACACGACAGCCAATCCATCCCCAAAATCACGTCATACAGCTCCACCAGACTGATGACCAAATCTGCTGGCAAAGACTGCCCCGCAATCTGAACGTCGACTGCTCTAGCACGGCCCAAAGTAGTCAAGAAACCTCCACCGGCCACCTAGACGAAACCCTTGCGCTCACCAGCGCTACTCTGGATACCTCTACTCTCGGCACACTCCAGAGTAATGAAGCAGTTCGATGCTCCCGAGTCAAACAACACGTGAGACTCAACTCCGCCCACTAACAAGGTCCCTACACAATTCACAAGTGTTGAGAACCTAAAACACTATCACAGTAAAATAAAGAACAGACACTACAACAACAATTCTACACTAAGAATTTATGCGGTGCTACAACCAACTGATCCAACGACTGCACCGTTGCGATCTGCGCCACCGGCTGAACCGACGCCACTGACAACTGCTGCAACTTGGGACACATCGGCCTGAGATGCACCGGCTCCCTGCAGTGGAAACATACTCTAGTATCCCGAGACACGCCACCCTTGGGACAACCTGCCACCCGATGCTCCAAGCTCCCGCAACCGAAAAAACCACGAGCACTCTGGCTGCTTCCAGCAACCTCTTCAAACCTCCTCTTCTGGCCCTGCGCAGGCTTGCCGCCCTTGCCAAAACCAGAACTGAAACTCCTGCGCTGCTGCTGCTGCTGCTGGCCCCTCGGCTGGGTAGCAGGAAAAACCGCAGCTGGCACCACTACTGGACCAACCTGCTCACGAAGGTCCTCCTCGATGGACGCCGCTAGCTCCACCAACTCTGCTCTTGTAGTATAAGTACTACCTCTGCACTGAGTCCTGATGGTCGACCGAAGACCCTGTAGGAATCTCGCTATCAGACTCCGCTCACCCTCAAAACCGAACCCCGTATACGCCACGAGTCTGCCGAACCCAGCGTCATACTCTCACACCGACCTCTCTCCCTGAGTCAATGCAATAAACCTCATCTGGAATCTGTCTCTAGCCTCCTGAGGAAAATACTTGGCGTTGAACTCCGCTAGGAAGTCACCCCAAGTCCACACTGCCCTCCTCAGCATGACAGATCGCCACCACAAATGTGCATCCCCACCAAGGTAATGCACTGCCAACTCCACCTGGTATCCCTCTGGAACACCTGACCGAACGGAAGTTCCGTTCCAGTCTCTGCCGCCACTCATCGGCCTCCTCGGGCCCACCTCTACCCTCAAAGAAAGGCGTCCCGATCCTCTGCATCTCCCTCATCATCTCGAGATAGGAAGGATGCCCAACCACCGCAGCACCATGCTGCCCAACAAACGCGCCCTGCTGTGCCCCCCACCACCGGAGGAACACCCGGAGCCTGCTCTGGAATCGCCTACGGAAGACGTGCCAATATCTGCGTCAGGAGTCCCATCAACTGGTCACCAAGACCATGAGCCGGAGCGACACCCGCACCCGGGGCAACCCCAACTCCCGCTCCTCCACTAGCGCCCAAACTGGCCTCACCCGCCATAAACTGGGTCTCCGAAGCGGTCGCCACACTAGGCACTGCACTCTCACCAGAACCCGCCTGCGCTCCTCGACCACGGCCTCTGCCACGGCCTCCATCACGGCCCCTGCCACGACCTCTAGCTCCTGCATCCATCTCACTGCACTACCACAGCACAGCAGATGAGCAAACTAGAAAACACACAACAAACCACAAAACACTAACACACAACTTACCGCAGAATCACTGAAGGCCGAGAGGATGATACTAGACTACTAACTGACTAAACACAATTAATCAATTAAACACATAGTCAAGTTCACCCAATCTAACAGTCCTAAAACCGTATACGCTCTGATACCAAAATGAAACAACCAAGTTTTTTTTTTTTTTTTTTTTTTTTTTTTTCAAGTGCGGAAATTCTTAATAAAATAAACTCCATAAAATTAATAATTCAAACAGCAATATTCAATTCAAGAATGCTATAAAATAATCTAGCAACCGAAACACCCGGTTTACAAATCACAACATAAACCAAAACGATAAACAGCAAAATCCTATCATCCTCTCTCTGGCCCGATTCCGCGATCACACTTTCTTTTTACCTGCATCACATTCAGGAAAAAGAGATGGATAAGTATTTAATAAATACTTAGTGAGGCAATCACCCCGCCTACAGGCCAATTATGCAATTTTTAACACTTTTAAATATTTATAATAATTACCACAATTATTAAAATTATTCACTTTAATTATTAAATAATTATCACAATTCAATAATAATTTTTAAATACTTAAATAATTTCCACAATTTTTTGTAAATCAATTAATTAATTAATTTCACCAATTAATAATTAATTCTCGCATTAAACCATTTAATTTCAATTAAACCGTGTTAAACCGGATTAAACCACTTAATCCAATTAATTCCATTAATTCGCCAGATAATCGGATTAAACCGGCCAGTGTCGATCGACACCGCTTGTGTCGTTCGACACTCGCCCGATTGGTGTCGACCGACACCAGATTGGTGTTGACCGACACCGATCCAGGAGATCGACGCCCAATTCGATTTTTCAACACAAACACGAAAAACAACCTTAAACATCAAACACCACGATTCAAGACACAATCATCACACAATCAACACGAAAAACCACATAGCTCCACCAAAAATCATGATCCAAATCTACAAATCTTCTTATATGCGAGCCTACGGTCATGCACTCACCTTGATACGAATAGAGAAGAAGAAAGGGATGAATAACAACAACCAACAGCCTCTGAGCCCTCAGAAATCACCCAGAAATCACCACTTCTTCTCTCTGCCTCTTTTCCTTCTAAAAAACTCGAAACTTGTGAAGAAAAGGCGACTGCTCGCTTAAAACTCGAGACTAGGGTTTTTCCCACAAAACCAGCCCAAACCGGACAACTCAAATCGAACCGAAATTCCAAATTCGGACCGGTGTCGACCGACACCACCCTTGGTGTCGTTCGACACCACACAAAAATGACAAAACTTGGGTTACGGATGTTACAACATGTATATACCGGATCTTGAGATAGAGTTTGAAAAAATTAGAACATAAAAGAGACTTGCATGAATCATCATCATTTAGTGATGAACCAACTAGACTCATGGGTTCACTTAACCAACATAAAAGAACATTATTTTCTTATTTTTGTTTGAATCCAAATCCGACTCTTGATTAATTTTATTGAAGTTGTTAAAGAAGTATTGGTTCCGAACTCGAATCATCAATTCCTTTAATATTTTAGAAGACACGTGTCACTATTTCCCGTGCTAACGTAACGCTTAGTTGAAGATCATTTTTGAATCTAATTCGACTCTAGATTAATTATATTGAAGTTTTTGAATATTGGTTAATATTTTGTCTCATGTCAAGTTGTTGAAGAAGTATTGGTTCCGAATTCGAATCTTCAGTTTCTTTCATATTTTAGAAGACACATGTCCTCTTTAATGTGCTAATGTAACGCTCAACTAGAGATATTTTTGAATTCATATATGACTCGATTAATTTTTTGAAATTGTTGAAATTGGTTAAAATTATATCTCATGTCAAGTTGTTGAAGAATAATTGGTTCCGAATTTGATTCGTAAATTCATTTATAATATTTTAGAGGACAAATGTCACTCTTTTCTGTGCTAACATAACACTCATGTAGAAAAAAGTTGTCAAACCTTTATATTATAGATTTAATGTCAAAATAAAGTTTTAATGTATTTTTTAGTTTTTACTTTAAGTTGATATTCTAAAAGGATAAAGAAAACTCTCTAAGTATATATCTATATATATATATGAGTTGTATTATTATTTATGGTTTTTTTTTTCTTTCTTTTTGGTATTTTTTGTATTTATGATTTTTCTACTAAGATAAAATTAATATATAATAATATGGCATGTTTTACTACATAACATAAAGGTCAGAGAATTATTTATCTTTAAGCACATTTTAAAAAAAAACATTTGGATTATAGAAGCAAATCCTTTATAAAAAATAACATTTGAATTATCGATGGTAAATAGCTCCAAAAAATTAAATATTATAACTACATGAAGACTGAGGTTTTTATTTATTAAAGTAGAATATCTTACAAAAAAATCATATTACATTCTATTTGTATAAATTATTAAAAAATAAATACTCCAAATAGAGTGCAAAGTTCTTATCACAAGCTGGAAAGGAGGTCACGATAAAATTTGTTGGTGTTGCTATGCCAGTTTTCTCAATGTCATGTTCTAAATTACCAGCACACATTACAGACGAAATATGTAATCTTATCATGCGTTTTTGGTGGGATAAAGGAGATCGAAACGGAGGAATCCCATGGGTAGCTTGGAAACGGTTACACATTTTTCCACACGATGCTTGAACCTTTAGACCGACTGCACAACAATCAAACAAGAACATGCACAGCCAATCCGAGATTCACACCTTATAGAGCATATGCCAACGCGCCCGATCACTTGGTGTCATCCGACACCATTTCCAAAACAGCACTTCAGGTTTACGGATGTTACAATTCTCCCCCACTAAACTGGATTCGTCCTCGAATCCCAACACAAAACGTCTACCAAGGACCATAAAACCCGGCCCTAAATGGCCCCAACATAAGAGATCCTCCACTAATCTCAGAGATTCACGTCAAATCCTATGTTATACACACGTTTTTCAGACATTATTACTCCTCAACTCAACACCACAACTCTAAAAACCAAAACATGAAGAAAAAGCTCTCTTAGGAGCATCAATTTCACCTCTTGAAGCCGAAGCAAAAGCTCTCTTAGTAGCAATTCAATATGCATGGAGTATGGGCTTAGATCATGTAGTCTTTGAAGGTGATTGTAAATCATTGATTGATATCTTACAAGGACAACATATGGATTTCAACATAGAAAACATATGCTGGGACATAACATCATGGAGTGGAAAGTTTAGAGAATATATCTTTCAATTTACTAGAAGGAAAAATAATGCTGTTGCACATCTTTTAGCTTCAAAAGAACCGGAAAATGCAGATCAATGAACGAGTCCAACTCAACATTAATGGAGGAAGGATTGAAGCGAGTCACTCACGCGAGTTGGGTGAGTCAATGGCATAAAATGGAAACGGAGAAGACATAGATTTGTTTTTAATTTTTCTTTTTAATTTATAAAATAAAAAAATAATTACTAAAAACATTAAAAACAAAAATTACTGACTCATCATCATTTTTTTACCGGATAGCGGACAGATCAAGTCGTTTTTTTGGCGGCGCAAATTTTAAAGCTAATTTGAAGGTTCCATGTGTAACTTGGTGATATTCCGGGTTACGCCCGGTTTGTTCGTTTATAGATTTGTTTATTACTTAAGTCTGAAAAAGATGGTATCATGATATACAGTTTGTAATTCTATTAATCGAAAACCAATTATATGTTAGTATGGAAAATAGGTAAATGATAAGTTGATATTTTAACCGAAAATATCTAACTTATTTTAAACTTATAAATAAAAACAAAAAATAGTTTCAACTTTCAACACCATAAATACAGTATTTAGAATTTTAAGACACGAAAAAGTAAATTTATTTGGCTTAAACACAAATCTTAATTCTTTTCATTATATCTCCCTTATCTCCATCGTTTTTATTTATGTATCATAGAATTACTGAAAAAATGTTTTTATTTCCACCAGTACCATTCTCTCAGAAAAAATATTCAAAAAAAAAAGAAAACAAACAAAGACTGCCCAAAACTTCTTCTCCAACTTCAAGTGTTTTGTTTCAGATGATTATTCTCCATAAATGCCTTAGGAAAATAAATAATTTTAGCACTATATAGCAGCAGAGGTAGTACATAAAGTCATAATAAAATCATTGTTGCTAACATAGATAGCCAAATAGGTGTGTGTGTGTGTCCACATAAGTGTTTGCATATGTTAATCAACTTAATACACCATATATGAAGCTATAGTAGAATTATCGATCGCAAACCTTGTTGCTCTGTTTCTACTTCAGCAATAAATTTGGTAACTGGTGTGGGGATGAGAAGGAGAATTTTGCTTCCCTTAGGTCCTACTGTCTCCCCTGGAATTGTTTCCTTAACAGATTCTTCCCTCTCAAAGTTCCTTCATCCACTGCCTATTCATGGGCCAATAGATGAATGTCCTATATGGTTATGCGAAAAAACATATTAAGCATACATACCGCTGAGGGTTTTGTGGAAAAAATTTGATGTATATACGACGCTATGCAAGAGCTCTCCCTGTGCTTTATAATGTTTGACGACACTCCTACTCCACCAACAGATCCCACTCAAAGGGTCTGATCAACAAAGATTATCTTCCTGGAAGAAGTTTATGTTGGTCCTAGTTAATTAATAGAGTTTCTATATGAATATGATGTCTTACAAAATTTACCGTTTCTCATTGATCTCAACTTCCTAGTTCTTTCTTGACTCTGTTTTTCGAGTGTATAACCTAAAGCAAAGCGAGAGTTTTTTTTTTTCACCTAAAACAACAAATCAACATCCAATATATTCTTTACGATGGTTTAGCTCTTGATAAGCAAATATAAACCGCTCCCATCTGCAGTGATGATATATACTAATTTTTGTTTACAAATATAAGTATAAGATTGTCGAGGTTGATATTACCTTTACCTGAAGCTAAGGCACATATCACTGATGTTACTATTAGCGTTGATATCCTGATCCACATTGAAGATATTAGAGCCAGCTTAGGAATTTGGTATTCACGCAAGCAATAAGATCTTCTCCGTTTTTACGCATTTTAGAGCCTCTGCTTCTTTGTGAGTTCTCGGTTCCAGTATGTTCATCATTCCCTGAAGCTTCCCCCTCCACCCTATCTGCTATGGCACATCCTTTCGAAGCTAAGCATTTCCATCCAACAATATATGTTCAAGGACATACGAAATATAGATGTACGTACTCCCTTGTTAAACTAAACTGAATATACATAACAAAATATCTGAACTGTAACCTCCATAATATGTACTATTTGGTTTTCTTAGGAGCTTATATGCTAATCCTCCTATCGTTGGTCATCGACTTTGTACGGTAGTTGCAGTGAACTCCAGCTCCATCACCTTGAACCCATTCAAATATGTTACAGCAACACTTAAGTTATAGTGCATATGAAGTAGAAAAGAGTAGTAAGACACTTACCAGGACTTGTTTTGGGTCGAAGATGACCATCAGACCAGAGATCTCAATGATCCTCTGTTTGAGGAGACATGACATTAAAAAAATTTGAAGCTTGACTTGATCACCAACACGAATACCCTCAACAGGTCCGACTTGGAACTTCCACTGGCCAAGCATGACTTCTCCATCCACAATGTCACACGACCAATGGCGTTGTCCGGTCCCTGTTTCTATACAAAAATATTATATAAAGATGATATGCCACAATGTGTTTTGATAATATGATAATTGGATCTACCTAAGGGCGAGGGAAGTCACCAACAGGCCAACCAATTCGCCGGCTCACATCCCATCATTATGTAATCTTGCTCAATCCCATAATATGAGAGAGAGAGAGAGAGAGAGATTTGCAGAAAAATCATTAGAGGAAGAAGAGCTTACCAAGGCTCCTCATAGGGAACGTTGGGGTGGCTGTAGATCGTAGGGGCGCTGTGCCTCTTATCTTAGGGTATATTCGATCTCCAGCCAGTGTGTAAGCATCACATATGGTTAGCTTCAATGAACCCATTTTCAGGTTCAATGAACCTTCTACCAAGTTCAATGAATCTTCTTTGTGGTGACAAGTGTCCCACTCAGAAATTCATCCACTCCTGCTTCGACATGTGTCTTTCCATCACATGTTGAATTGATTTTCACACTCACTCACTCCTTCCCGCACTTCGTTCGTCCCGCGTTCGCATCCCACACTTCTGTTTGATGACTCGATCGAGTGCTTCCCGCAATCGTCCCCCGGTCAGTTACTGTTATCCGCAGACAACCATGAATACCGCCTGTCCTTCACTTCCCATGACTGTTTCTCGCCTTGGTCATGTCTCGGACACTTGCTCGATAGTCGACCCGCGTATCACACTCGACTGTACGGTCATCGATCCCGACTGTATGACGATCGGTCCCGACTGTCCGCTATCGGCCGCGAATACTCTTTTCGCCATATCTTGAGTTTTACTCAGTCGAATTCTCTTCTGTCTCGACCGTTCTTCCTCATTTTGATCTCTCTACTCATCCCAGAAGGAATATCTGTATTCCTTCTTACTCCGCTTGACGGTTATTACACCACCTCCCGCGCCTCCACCAGCACCGTCACCCAAACTGGCCTGACCCGCAGACCCCACTGAAAGAGACACCGACGCAGACGCCACACTAAGCGTCGCACTCTTGCCTGACTCCGCCGCTGCTCCACGGCCACGACCCTGCCCCCTCGGGCTCTATCGCGATCTCTCGCGCCATGACCTCTTGCACTTGCATCCAAAGAATAGGAAATGAGCAAGCTAGAAAAACACAACCAAAAACACAAAACACACAACTCACCGCGGAATCACTTATAGGCCGAAGAGGATGATACTAAGACTACCAACTGACTAGACACACATAATCAATTAAACACATAGTCTCTCATTTCACCCAATTCTAGCTGTCATAAAACCGTATACGCTCTGATACCAAAATGAAACAACCAAGTTTTTTTTTTTTTTTAACAAGTGCGGAATTCTCAAAAACAATAAACCAATAGAGTTAAATCAATATAAAATAATTAATTCAACCAACAATATTCAATTCAACTCCATGAATTGTAAAATAAATCTAGCAACCTAAATAAAACACATAAATCCTATCATCCTCTTCCTCGGCCCTGATTCCGCGATCACACTTTTCTTTTACTTGCAACATATTAGAAAAAGAGATGTATAAGTATTTAATAAATACTTAGTGAGGTGATCATCCCGCCTACAGGCCAATTACGGAATTTCCAGACATTTAAACATTATTTGAATAATTTATATAATTATTAAATAATTCCAATAATTAAAATAATTTTCATAATTATTTTTGAACTACTTAATTAATTTATTTTAACCATTAAATAATTAATTACTCAATTAAACCATTAAACCAATTAAATTTGATTAAACTTATTTAACCAATTAAATTCAACTAAACCGACTAACACCAGTGTCGACTGACACCGAACTCACAGATCGGCGCACAGAACGATAAACAGCACATAAACACGAAAATAACCAATTCAACACAATCAACACGATCTAAGGCACAACTATCACATAATCCATCACCAAAACATCATGAACTCAACCACGATTCATTCAACCTAGTAATCACGAGCCTACGGTCACGCACTCACCTCGACAAGGATTACAAAGGAGAGAAAAGGGATGAACAATGTAGAACAGCTCTAGATCAAACCACAAAGCACTCCAAATCGCCCATAACTCAATCTCCTCTCTCTCTCTGACTTTTCCAAAAACTCAAAAACTCCCAACAAAAAGGTGACTCTTTGCTTATAAACTCGATTTTTAGGGTTTCTTCCCTTAACTAGCACTAAACCAGACAAAATCAATTCAACCCGGAATCAATTTGTCGGACCGGTGTCGACCGACACTACCTGCCCAAAAAATAGCAGTGAGGTTTACGAATGTTACACTCACTCTCTTTTCATTAATCTATCTCTCACTTTGAGGCTTAAACTTAATAAATCTTGACACACAATGCAGGAGAGATGACTGGAGGGCCAAGAAAAACGTTGTTCATGGATGAAATATTAACTGGTCTTGATAGCTCAACAACATACCAGATTGTCAAATGTGTCAGGAACTTTGTTCATCTGATGGATGGAACTGTTCTTATGGCACTTCTTCAGCCTACACCAGAAACATTCGATCTGTTTGACGATTTGATTCTTCTCTCAGAAGGTTACATGGTGTATCAAGGTCCTCGGCAAGACGTTGTGAGCTGTTTTTGAGTCTATAGGATTCCGTCTCCCACCACGTAAAGGTGTTGCAGATTTTCTCCAAGAGGTATTATTATATATATATACATCTTAACTCTTTTCTTTGGTCGTTTCTTTGAAATTCCTATATCTGTTAATACGCAAATTTAATGCTGAAAAGTAATAAAATTTCCGTTGTTTTTTCCATGAAGGATTGTGGTCCACGCTCTTTTTAAAAACCGAGATATTCGAAATTCAAATAATATCTCGACTAGTTTTGTTTCCAATCCGATCTATTTTTTCCGGTTCGATTTAAGTGAAATAAGGATTCACGTGTTTTTAAATGGATCTGGGTCGGATCAACTCATACATCACTCATCACCGAGTTAACTCAGTGGAACTCTTTTTTTTCGCCAAAAATATCCTTAGTTATTCCTGTTTCCAAACATTCTTCTTTTGTTATCAGCTTGGTTTTTTCATAAATTACTCATTTTTCTCTAAAAAATTTCTGATTGGAATACCCTTTGTGATTCAATTTTAATAGTATAGACTAGTAGAGGACCCGCGCAAACGCGCGGTGGTACTTTATGTTTTTATCAAAAAAAAAAATAATAATAGTGTAGGGATACATTTTTCTTTATCTTTTCAGTTTAATTTAGTTTAGGTTATTTCTGTTGGATTCATTATATTTCTGTTATGAGGGAGTAGGTCTGAGACTTTTAACCCATACCCAAAAATCCGAACCGAATTGACCCATAATACCCGTATCCGATTGATTTTGGGTATAAAACAAATCACCAGATAGGTAAAATATTTGATATCCGTGGGTATCAGATAATACCAGAACCGAATCGATACCTGATCGGGTACCCAAATTACCTGAATGGATATTGTGGATTATTTTTGATATTATAAATATTTTTTTTAGGTTTTTTGGATTTTTTTTTTTATTTTGGGTATAAAACAAATCACCGATGGATAAAATATTTGATATCCGTGGGTATCATATAATACCAGAACCGAATCGATACCCTATCGGATACCCAAATTACCCGAATAAGTATTATGAATTATTTTTGATATTATATATATATATATTTTTTTTTTCTTGACAAAATTTTTGTAGGTTTTTCGGATTTTTTTGGGGCTTTTGGATATATTTCCATTTTTTTTTACCTGATTAATTAACAGATTCGATTTTTGGTTTGACTGAACCATCAATTTGTTTTAAGTTATTATTCTTGTATCTAAATAGTTTTATCTTTTATTTTTGTATCCAAAATTTTTTTTTTTCTTATTCTTGTATCCAAACAACTTTTTTTCTCTTATCCTTGTATCCAAACATTATCAAAATGTACTTCTCAATTAATAGTAGTATGTATATAGATAGATAGATAGATAACAGGGCGGCCCATGATGTTGAGAGACCTAAAACATTTCATAAATATGTGGTTATTTTTATAATTTTAGTTAATAAATAAAAAAATCAGTTATAGAAAATTAAGTAAAACAATTAAAAAAAAGGAGACACCACTAAAGGAAGAGGAAATGCAGCATCGAAACCCCAGCCTCAAGTAAATTTTATGACATTATAACCACTTTGCTAAAGAAACATATTACAAAATGTGGCCCTAAATGTTTTTATTTATTTGTTAGCCTAAATTAGATGCTTTAGCAGCCTTATGACAAGATAAAAATATAAGGCTGTAATGCTAAATCAATTTGGCCGGCTCTGATAGATAAGATAAAAATAATTTAATGCTCTTTAATGTATATTTTATTATAGTTTTTTACTATTATCTCAAATAAACATAATTTTGAATAACCAAAATTATAAGATAATTAATGATATTTTTGTGAGAGAAAAAACATAAACTATTTTGAATAGATATATGATATACTATGCAATAATTATTAAAATGTTATAATGAATTTATTTATATAAAAGTTTGCGTGTATGCGTCTGTATTAGCCTAGTAAAAAGAAAGAAGCTAATTCACACAAACCCTTACCTATAATACTATATTTCTTACAACCACTAACCATCAATAATCCAAACCAAAAGCAGATCAATAAAAAGACAGAACATACTGCATTGACTTACCAATCACACATAAATGCAGATCTGAAAAATTACATAACATATTTTTTATCGCCTGCATGCAAGAGTAATTGCTTTGATAAAAGTTATTCTGCAGGAAAGGTGGTCTTCGGTAGCTGGCGACCAATGCATGTCAACTTTTCAGTTTTTTTTTTTAATTTTTTTCATCTCTCTTGTTTTTTTTCTATAAAATCCACATATCCCTTACTTCTTCTTATTCATTTTCACACGGAGAAATTTATATATCCTCTCAAATCTGAAGGTAAGAAGATCTCTTTCTTTTTTTTCCTCATTTTTTGTGTTACAATTTTTCTAGCAAGAGTTTTATAATTTAGTGAGAAATATCTAATATAAATATTGTGTATTGAATATTTTTTATAAATATCAATAAGCATAACAATTTTTTTTATTTGATACACTGAGGTCAATCACGAATCTTCATATCTAGAGGAACTTATATATACTTATTTTACATATTCATAATATTTATCTAATTTTTTTTTGCAACAATCATAGTTATGCATATTGATTTTTTTATCATTTTTAAATATATATAGCTTCATCAAAAATTAAATATTTAGATTAACTGAGAAACTTATATTTTATAATATAATAAGCTAATGTATTTTATTTTATATACTATATTTTAACTGTAAATATTTATAAATTGATATAGTTATTATTATATCTATTTGATATTCATTTGATTTAAACACATACATGCATTGTGGTTTTAATTTTGTAAATAATTATAAATTTTCATTTTAATTATTTTCAGGTTGCGTTATAATAATTCACAATTCTATCCATCAGAAGCACTCTCAAATTAAAGGTAAGTTTTTTATTTTTTCTATTTTTTTCTATTTCTGTTATTGTGAGATAGTTGTGGACATTTTAATAAATTATGCATGTTATCTTAAAGTTTTTTGTATAATTGTAAGTTAGTATATATTGATCATGATTTTTTAAAATAAAAAAACTTGTTTATTCTTTCAATAAACCAATATCATTTTCAATTTTTCTATACATGGCGTCAAATCAAAGATAAAACAGAAATTTTTCTGTGCAGTCAGATACTATTCCTCAAAACGAAGCATCAACACGAGTAAGATTTTTACTATTATATTTTGAAATTTTCTTGTTTAGTTGGAGTTTTACCAAGTAATATAATTATGAATCTTAAAAATTTTAGGATGAAGAGAATTGGACTCATAGACGAGAACGAAAATTTATCGAGTTGTATGACCAAGCTCTTGCTATGAATAATTATCGCCTAAAAGATCCTACACCGGTTGGTAAAGAGTTTATAGTTGAAAAGTTCAAAGAGGAGTTCAGTCTTAATATAGACTACAAGTTCTTCAGAAAAAAACTTGATCATATGAAAAGAAAGTACAAGAAGTATTTGGGTCTTATACAAAATTCTACGGGAATCTCGGTTGATCCATTTACATTCGTGATAACTACATCAGACTCATGGTGGAGAGATCGTGAAGTAAGTACTTTTAATCTATTTTACACACAAAAATTATTAAATAACTTTACAAATATAAAAAAACATGTTAACTAAAAACAACATAATTTTGTTGACAGGTATGTAAAATTATAAAATCATTTCACAGAAAACCTCCAGAGTTTTGGGATATTATGCAACATTGTTTTAGATTGTATGACGTCCACTCACAAGCTAAGTACTCTATGAGTCAAAGAAGAGAAGAGATGATGAACGAGGGCTTTGCTGATGATGAAGGCTATTTGAATTCAGAAACATATGGTGACGATATCCAAGACACTCAAGTTCCAGAGACACAAGAAAATGAAGAGGGATATCTTGTTGACATTGATAATCAGACACGTCATTCAAACGAGTTTACTCGTGAATCCATGCGTCAAAATACTCCACCGATTGATATGTTCCAGAATCAGGCTTCCAGAGCTTCACAACAAAGAAGAGTAAGACGTGAAAGTGCTACAAACAGAGTTGCGGGAAGCTCACAAGTCTCATCCAGGAATGTTTCACGAGGAGGTCGCAGAAAACAATCATTTCAGGCAACTCTAACAGATACAATGGCTGGTTTCAGAGAGTTTCAACGCCAAAGTTTACAACATATGTGTCCAAATTCTTTCGATCAAAATGATTATGATGAATGCGAGATGGCTATCAAGATATTTGAATTAATGGAAGTTCAAAAGAACACTGGATTTTATTGGGTATGCATTCAAGCATTTAAGATTAAAGATTTTGGCGTAAGTATTTCATCGATAGAGTTGAAAATTCTAAAGAAGATAAGCTACAATTTTTGCAAGCTTTGACAGGATTTACACGAGACGGCGAATATGTTGAGAAACGGCTAGTCTCAAATCAAAATTGCGGGAGCCCAAATTTTGGTGGTTTTGCTTATGGTAGTCCATTTTCTAGTGGTAATAATTCATGGGGTCAAACTTTAAATGGACAATGGAGTCATGGTTTTCAACAATGGGGTACACCTCCAAATGCTCAGCAATGGGACACTCCTCCAAACGCTCAGCAATGGGGTTCATCATCAACTGTTCCACAATGGGGTACTCCTCCAAATGCTCAGCAATGGGGTTCATCATCAAGTGTTCCACACTGAGGCACTCCTCCAAACGCTCATCAACGGAGCACTCCACCAAATGCTCAACAATGGGGTTCATCAGCAAATGTTCCACAATGGGGTACGACCCGAAATGCACAACAATAGGGTTCAACACCAAATGCCAACCAATGGAATTTATCATCAAGTGCTCAACAATGGGGTTCATCACCAAATAACCAAGAATGGGTTTCATCACCAAAAGATAATCAATGGATTCCTCCAACAAATGTTCAGCGTGGAGTTTCACTGGGAACCGAAGAAGAAACTACAACGATTGGTCCAGAGGTTCGTACTTCAGAAAATGTTCAGAGGTGTAACATCCGTAAACCAATCTATCGCTTCTGGGGAGCGGTGTCGATCGACACCAGGGGGAGTGTCGCTCGACACCAGCGGTTAAAATCGATTTTGGTTCGATTTGAGTTCCGGTTTGGGCTGGTTTTTGTGGGAGAAGCCCTAAGTCGCGATATAAAGTGGTGGCCACGTTGTTTTTGTCGTTTTTGGAGAAAACAAAGAGAAAAGGAGGCTGAGAGCTTTTGGGGAGATTCTGGAGCTTTGTGGTTAATCTGTGGTGGGTTTGTGTTGTTCTTCATCTCCTTCTTCCTTTAAATCCGTTATCAAGGTGAGTGCATGACCGTAGGCTCGCAAATGGATAGATCTGTGAATTTGGATTGTGGTTAAGGCTGAAATCGTGTGTTCTTGTGATGTGTTGTGTGATATTCGCGGGTTGAATCGCGTGTGTTGTGTTGATTTCGTGTTTTGGTGTTTTCTGGGTTAAAATCGAAGTTGGCGTCGATCCCCTGGATCGGTGTCGATCGACACCAAGCTGGTGTCGGTCGACACCAAACGGGCAAGGCGTCGAGCGACACAAGTGTGTGTCGATCGACACCGTCCAGTTTAATCCGGTTATCTGGCGAATTAAAGGAGTTAATTGGATTAAGTGGTTTAATCCGGTTTAACACGGTTTAATTGAATTTAAATGGTTTAATTCGAGAATTAATTAATAATTTGTGAAATTAATTAATTAAATGATTTAAAAATAATTGCGGAATTTATTTAAGTGTTTAAAAATTATTATTTAATTGTGGTAATTATTTAATAATTAAAGTGAAGGATTTACTAATTGTGGTAATTATTAATGTTAATGAAAATTGTTAAAATTGCGTAATTGGCCTGTAGGCGGGGTGATTGCCTCACTAAGTATTTATTAAATACATATGCATCTCTTTTTCCTTAATGTGATGCAGGTAGATAGAAAGTGTGACCGCGGAATCGGGCCGAGGAGAGGATAATAGGAATTGTTTTATTGTTGAGTTATTTGATTATTGCAAACCTGGTGTTTAGGTTGTTAGTTATTTTTAATATTATTTCTGGAATTGAATTTGGTTGTTGAATTAATTATTATTGAAGTTTATTTTAATTGAGTTTTTCCGCACTTAATTATATATAAAAAAAAATGCTTGGTTGTTTCATTTTGGTATCAGAGCGAATACGGTTTTAGGACTGTTAGATTGGGTGAACTGGACTATGTGGTAATTGATTAATTGTGTTAAGTCTTTTAGTAGTCTAGTATCATCCTCTCGGCCTTCAGTGATTCCGCGGTAAGTTGTGTGTTTTATTTTGTGGTTTGTTTCGTGTTTTCTAGTTTGCTCATCTATTGTGCTGTGGTAGTGCAGTGAGATGGATGCAGGAGCTAGAGGTCGTGGCAGGGGTCGTGGTGGAGGCCGTGGCAGAGGCCATGGTCGTGGAGCGCAGGCGGATTCCGGTGAGAGTGCAGTGCCTAGTGTGGCGACTGCGTCGGAGACCCAGTTTGTGGCGAGTGAGGCCAGTTTGGGCGCTAGTGGAGGCGCGGAAGTTGGGGTTGCCCAAGGTGCGGGTGCCGCTCCAGCTCATGGTCTTGGTGACCAGTTGATGGGACTTCTGACGCAGATTTTGGCACGTCTTCCGCATGCGGTTCCAGAGCAGGCTCCAGTTGTTCCTCCGGTGGTAGGGGCACGTTTGTTGGGCAGCATGGTGCTGCGGTGGTTGGGCATCCTTCCTATCTGGAGATGATGAGGGAGATGCAGAGGATCGGGACGCCTTTCTTTGAGGGTAGAGGTGGGCCCGAGGAGGCCGATGAGTGGCGGCAGAGACTGGAACGGAAGAATACCAGGTGGAGTTGGCAGTGCATTACCTTGGTGGGGATGCACATTTGTGGTGGCGATCTGTCATGTTGAGGAGGGCAGTGTGGACTTGGGGTGACTTCCTAGCGGAGTTCAACGCCAAGTATTTTCCTCAGGAGGCCAGAGACAGATTTCAGTTGAGATTTGTGGCATTGACTCAGGGTGAGAGGTCGGTGCGAGAGTATGACGCTGAGTTTGGCAGACTTGTGGCATATACTGGTTACGGTTTTGAGGGTGAGCGGAGTCTGATGGCGAGATTCCTTCAGGGTCTTCGATCGAGCATCAGGACTCAGTGCCGAGGTAGTTCGTATTCTACTAGAGCAGAGTTGGTGGAGCTAGCGGCTTCCATCGAGGAGGATCTTCATGAGCAGGTTGGTCCAGTTGTGGTTCCAGCTGCGGTTGTTCCTGCTACCCATCCGAGGGGCCAGCAGCAGTAGCAGCAGCAGCGCAAGAGTTTTAGTTCTGGTTCTGGCAAGGGCGGCAAGCCTGCGCAGGACCAGAAGAGGAGATTTGAGGAGGTTGCTGGAGGTAGCCAGAGTACTCGTGGTTGCTTCGGTTGTGGGATCTTGGAGCATCGGGTGGCTAGTTGTCCCAAGAGTGGTGCGTCTCGGGATACTAGAGTGTGCTTTCACTGGAGAGAGCCGGGACATCTCAGGCCGATGTGTCCCAAGTTTCAGAAGTTGTCAGTGGCGTCGGTTCAGCTAGTGGCGTAGATCGCAGCGGTGCAGCCGTTGGAGCAGTTGGGGGCAGCGCCGCGGGTGTACTCTTCGGCAGAGGTGGGCCAGACGAGTTAGTCAGGCCAGATCACAGGTAAAATTCTGATTCAGACTTCGTAAATTCTTAGTGTAGAATTGTTGTGTGGTTGTCTGTTCTTTATTTTACTGTGGTAGTTTTTAGGGTTCTCAACACTTGTGGAATTGTGTAGGGACCTTGTTAGTGGGTGGTGTTGAGTCTCACGTGCTGTTTGACTCGGGAACGTCGAACTCCGGAGTGTGCCGAGAGTATAGGTATCCAGAGTAGCGCTGGTGAGCGCAAGGGTTTCGTCAAGGTTGCCGGTGGAGGTTACTTGACTACTTTGGGCCGTGCTAGAGCAGTCGACGTTCAGATTGCAGAGCAGTCTATGCCAGCAGATTTGGTCATCAGTCCGGTGGAGCTGTATGACGTGATTTTGGGAATGGATTGGCTGTCGTGTTACAGGGTTCATCTAGATTGCTTCAGAGGCAGAGTTGTGTTTGAGCGAGATGCAGGGAGGTTGGTTTATCAGGGGGTGAGACCGACTTCAGGGAGTCTTGTGATCTCGGCTATTCAGGCTGAGCAGATGATAGGGCGATGTTGCGAGGCGTATTTGGCGACGATAGTGATGTCAGAGTCTAGTGGTGAGGTGACTCTTGAGGGTATTGAGGTTGTCCGGGAGTTCGAGGATGTTTTTCGGTTGCTGAAGGGGTTGCCACCATCTCGGTCAGATCCCTTCACGATTGAGTTGGAGCCCGGGATAGCTCCGATATCAAAGACACCTTACAGGATGGCGCCAGCAGAGTTGGCAGAGCTGAAGAAGCAGCTGGAGGACCTTTTGAGCAAGGGGTTCATTCGGCTGAGTGTTTCACCGTGGGGAGCACCAGTGTTGTTTGTGAAGAAGAAGGATGGCAGTTTCCGGTTGTGCATCGATTACCGGGGACTCAACCGAGTCACAGTGAAGAACAGGTACCCACTCCCGAGGATTGATGAGTTGTTGGATCAGTTGAGGGGTGCTACTTGGTTCTCCAAGATTGACTTGGCATCGGGTTATCATCAGATCCCGATAGATGAGGCGGATGTCCGCAAGACGGCGTTCAGGACGAGGTATGGGCACTTCGAGTTTGTAGTCATGCCGTTCGGGTTGACTAATGCGTCGGCAGCATTTAGGAGATTGATGAACGACGTGTTTAGGGAGTTTTTGGACGTGTTCGTTATCATTTTTATTGACGACATCTTGGTGTATTCTAGGAGTCCAGAGGAGCATGCGACTCACTTGAGGCTTGTTTTGGAGAAGCTTCGAGAGCAGAAGCTGTTTGCTAAGTTGAGCAAGTGCAGCTTTTGGCAGAGAGAGATGGGGTTTCTTGGCCATATTGTTTATGCAGAGGGAGTTTCTGTGGATCCGGCTAAGATCGAGGCTATCAGAGATTGGCCTAGACCGAGTAGTGCTACCGAGATCAGGAGTTTTCTGGGTTTAGCAGGCTACTACAGGAGGTTTGTCATGGGCTTTGCGAGTATGTCTCAGCCGATGACGAGGTTGACTGGCAAGGATGTGCCGTTTGTGTGGTCACCGGAGTGCGAGGAGAGCTTTGAGAAGCTCAAGGAGATGTTGACTAGTACACCAGTGTTGGCATTACCCGATCCGGGGAAGCCTTATGTGGTGTATACAGATGCTTCAGGTGTTGGTTTGGGTTGTGTCTTGATGCAGGAGGGCAGAGTGATTGCTTATGCCTCGAGGCAGTTGCAGGGCAGTGAGCGCAACCGCCCTACACACGATCTTGAGTTGGGAGCGGTGGTCTTTGCACTCAAGATTTGGAGGTCTTATCTCTATGGTGGTGCTGTGCAGATCTTTACAGATCACAAGAGTTTGCAGCATATCTTTACTCAGCCTTTGCTGAATGCGAGGCAGACGCGTTGGGTGGAGTTTCTGGCAGACTATGATCTAGATATTGTGTATCATCCAGGCAAGGCCAACTTGGTGGCAGATGCGTTGAGTCGACGGCGAGCAGATTCAGCGAGAGAGCATGATGTGGAGACTTTGGTCAGCGAGATTAGTACATTGCGGCTTTGTGCTATTTCAGAGGAGGCTTTGGGTTTGGAGGCAGCTGATCAGGCAGACTTACTCAGTAGGATCAGAGTGGCTCAGCAGGATGATCAGGGTTTGGTTGATGCATCGCGGGCAGCTGGTTCTGAGTATGAGGTCTCGGCGAATGGGACGATTTTGGTTCGTGGGCGGGTTTGTGTGCCCAAGAACGAGGAGTTGAGACGAGAGGTCTTGAGAGAGGCTCATTCGAGCAAGTTTTTGATTCATCCGGGTGCGACCAAGATGTACCGTGACCTCAAACGGTATTATCACTGGGTCGGGATGAAGAGAGATGTGGCAGATTGGGTTGCGAGGTGCAACACGTGTTCGTTGGTCAAGGCAGAGCATCAGGTTCCAGGTGGACTTTTGTAGAGCTTACCCATTCCAGAGTGGAAGTGGGATATGATCACGATGGACTTTGTGGTGGGATTACCTATCTCACGGACGTTTGATGCGATTTGGGTCATTGTGGATCGTTTGACCAAGTCCGCGCATTTCTTGGCCATCAAGAAGACAAATGGAGCTGCTGTCTTGGCTAGGAAGTTTGTGCGAGAGGTTGTGAGGTTGCATGGTGTGCCAGCTAGTATTGTGTCGGATAGAGATCCGAGATTTGCCTCAGAGTTTTGGAGGGCATTTCAGACAGAGATGGGCACCAAGGTGCATATGAGTACAGCGTATCATCCGCAGACAGATGGGCAGTCAGAGAGGACTATTCAGACTTTGGAGGATCTGCTGAGGATGTGTGTGTTGGATTGGGGTGGCCATTGGGCTGATCATCTGTGGTTGGCGGAGTTTGCCTATAACAACAGTTTTCAGTCTAGTATTGGCATGACTCCTTATGAGGCTTTGTATGGGAGGCCATATAGGACACCCTTACGCTGGACCCAAGTGGGGGAGTGATGTGAGCGTGGGATTGCCTCAAGTTTTACCCACTAGAACTACCTGCAAGTGCACAGCAACGAGGTAAGTATAGATGGGATCAAATCCACAAGGACCTATCGATTGTACTACAAATCGTATGGAGGTTGAATCAAGCTAAAACAAAATAGAGTTTTGTTTGGATTGTAACTGAAATGAAAGAGTCAAGCAAGTAAAAGGGAATGGAAATCAATAAGTGGAGATACTAGGCATTAGGCAAACCTCAAGGCATCATGAACCATTAACAAGATAATCAAATGGAAGGGATATAATAAAAACCGTTCATGAACTCATAACATGAAGATATAGTTATCCCACTTTCGTGGATCAAACTACTATGTTAAATCCACCTAATAGACTCAACTTTCGATGGTTATTATAAGTTGAAAACATGCATTAAGGGTGTTCAAGTTATGATTGTTCACAATGACTCACAACTCAACTTTCGATGGGTGTGATTCATTGCTCACCAAATACTAAGTCCGACAATATAGCAAGCTTTTGGAGAGTATATTAACCCAAGATCCGATGCTAGTTGATCAGAAAAGCAAGCGGCATTATGCTCAAGTAGAGGTGATGAAACCAAACAAATTATCCCAACCTAAAAGATTAAAGCTAACGATTTCATGAACCCATCGGCTTAGCCTTTAACCTAGCAAAGAAACTACTCAATCATGGCACAAACAACACAAGACATGGTGATTGAAAAGATGATAAATATTAAAAAGAGGTAAAGAATGAAGGGAGCTTCTCTATGTATGAAGAACAAAGTCGATTTCTCCTCAATACTCTCTCGGATTCAATACAAAAGTAAAGATAAAGAACAATCGCCAAGGTTGTTAAGTGCAAGTGTGTGTGCGTCTTGGATCTTGAGAGGAAACCTCTTCTCTCTGCTTCTGGGACAGCTCTATCTCTTCTCCTCTGACGGCGCACTCGCTCTCTCTTTAGGTCGAGGCTAAAAGCTTGTATTTATAGGGTAGAAGTCACTAGGTTTGTGAAGTGTTGAAAAAGGAAACTTTCCGGTTAACCGGCCTTGATGATTTGCGACGTGATTGGACCGGGTTCAGGAAAAGTAAACCACCAAAAGCAAGCTGGCCTTGTGTTAAGTCGAGACAGGGTCCATGCCGCGGAATCCCGGGCTGTTTGTGGCGCCAAGTCTCCATGGGCTTCTATTGCTCGCCTGGCGGACACGTCTCGGGAGAAAAAGAGTTTCGCCATTATGGTTGATCCAAATGGCTTGAATCCACTTCGCCGTGATGCATGACTCAAATATCTATCCAACAAGACCAAGATCATTATTTTTGGACGTCGGAAAGACTTCAACCGCGGCCATCTTTCGGATGCTCCGGTTCTGTCCAAATGCGAGAATCGGACAAATGGAGTTATATTGATGTTCTTGACTTGGAAACTTGCATGGATCATGGTTCGAGGCTCTTTTTCTCCTTTTTGAATCCTTTTTGATGTTCTAACCTGTTAAGACTCCAAAACCAACAAATACAAGAAAACTACCTCTAAAGGCATAAAACCTTATTGAAAATACTTGAACACATAGATAATTACTAAGTAAAATTATGCAAAATATGGATATATCAACTCCCCCAGACTTATCTTTTGCTTGTCCCCAAGCAAACTAAGCATGGAAAAGAGGTTTGAAAACATGAGAACTCTTAAATCCTTTTGGAAGTCCATATTGACCTTTATTTTAGTGATCCACATAAAACAGCAACAGCATTTAGAATTAAGAACAATAAAGTACATACCATGAGTTTTGCAATCATCCCAAAGCAATCCACTTCTCATTAGGCCATCCAAATTCTCCACCTTTGACTCCTTTAGTTTCTAAAGGTGTGGTCTCAACTAGGGAATATCGATCAAAGGGGTTATAGACTCTTACCCATCCTCTTTTTATAAAACACATGTCTTAGCTCTTGTTCCACCTCTCTCTCTTCTCACTTCTTAAGTCGATTCATCCCTTTTTTAGGGTAGCATAGTATTTTTTTATTCGACTTCTTCTCCTCTTTGTGGAGGTTTTTGATGGATCTTCCATAGACGCGAGTATTGATGGTTGTAGCCACCTAATCCCCGGTTACGTGGATCAAAAGGTCTTCCATAGACGCGAGTATTGATGGTGGTTGCCACCTAATCCCCGGTTACTTGGACCTTGGTGCTTTTTCTTAAATTTGAAGGGGAGAGAGGGGGGGAAACCGAACTCACATAGACTTTCACTATTTGGTGAGGATGAGGAGTCGTGCCCTTTGTAAAATCAAGCCCCTAGCCGAGAAGGTTAAGTTCATTAAGGTGCGGAGTCAAAGATGTATCCTTCTTAAGCCCTTGGAGATGTGGACATTTTTGGTAGATCAATCCACTCATGGTGCACATGTGATGAAGTAAACTGCCAAATACTGATCAATGGTCACTTAAACACAGGCACAACAATGGTTAGGTCCAAGATAAAGTCATAATTCTCGACAAAAGTTTTGACTCAATAAAAACGACTCGATGAAACGAAAAATGATGCAAGATGAAATGCCAAAATGAACAAACTTATTAGTATAATCCCCCCAGACTTAACTTGCACCGTCCCGGTGTAAGAAAAATCAGATTAAGAGAGGTAAAGATGGAATAAAATGGAAAAGGGAAAGGTTAGGATGATGTTACCAAGGGTTGACCAGTTGTGATGAAGATCAGGGTCAGATAACTGATTGGGGCTCCTCTGTAGGCATGATTGGTCGGTGAATTTTGAATTTCCAGGCCTGATTCTTCTCGGTTTGCATTTTGGTCGAGTATGGCTCATTTGGTCGACCCGAAATGAGTGCTATGAACCACAGAACAAACCGTTAAGAATTTCATGTACCATATTGAAATTTTACCGTCCAAGTTGATGTTTTAGAGCTTCTCGTGAAGTTTGAGGTCAAACGAACGAGCGGTTTGGGAGATTCTTCATTTGGTGGTCCATTCGGTCGACCGGATGATAGTGCAATACACCACAGCTCGAATGATGAAGAATTCTCTGACCTATCTTGAAATTCCATCGACCAACCTCATATTTTATGGGCACTGGTGAAGTTTGGCGCCAAACGAACGAGCGGATTGAGAGTTCCTTCACAAAGTGGTCAATTCGGCTCCGGGAAGAGTTTCTTGACCATCCTTGAATTTGGCTAGTTCGTCCGTTGATTTTCTTCTGGAATAGTGATATTGAAGCTCCAAGAATCCATTTCCAGCTGGTGGTGTCACCATGCCGTGATTTTGGTTTTTGGCGGCCTTCGGTTGCCCGCTGATGTGAGCGTGGGATTGCTTCAAGTTTTACCCACTAGAACTACCTGCAAGTGCACATCAATGAGGTAAGTATAGATGGGATCGAATCCACATGGACCTATCGGTTGTACTACAAATTGTGTGGAGGTTGAATCAAGCTAAAACAAAATAGGGTTTTGTTCGGATTGTAACTAAAATGTAAGTGTCAAATGGGTAAAAAGGAATAGAAATCAATAAGTGGAGATACTAGGCATTGGGCAAACCTCAAGGCGTCATGAATCATTAACAAGATAATCAAATGGAAGGGATGAAGTAAAAACCGTTCATGAACTCATAACACAAAGATATAGTTATCCGACTTTCATGGATCAAACTACTATGTTAAATCAACCTAATAGACTCAACTTTCGATGGTTATTATAAGTTGAAAACATGCATTAAGTGTGTTCAAGTTATGATTGTTCACAATGACCCACAACTCAACTTTCGATGGGTGCGATTCATTGCTCACCAAATACTAAGTCCGGCAATATAGCAAGCTTTTGGAGAGTATATTAACCCAAGGTCCGATGCTAGTTGATCAGAAAAGCAAGCGGCATTATGCTCAAGTAGAGGTGATGAAACCAAACAATATAATCCCAACCTAAAAGATTAAAGCTAACGATTTCATGAGCCCATTGGCTAGTGATATCATCATATTTTGCATGTTTTCACTAAGTATTTATTGGTGTTTTCAAGTGTTTTCAATAAGGTTCTATGCCTTTAGAGGTAGTTTTCTTGTATTTGTTGGTTTTGAAGTCTTAACAGGACAAAACATCAAAAAGGATTCAAAAAGGAGAAAAAGAGCCTCAAACCATGATCCATACAAGTTTCCAAGTCAAGAGCATCAATATAACTCCATTTGTCCGATTCTCGCATTTGGACAGAACCGGAGCATCCGAAAGATAACCGCGGCAAGGGGTCTTCCCGACGTCCAAAAATCATGATCTTGGTCTTGCTGGATAGATATTTGAGTTATGCATCACGACGAAGTGGATTCAAGTCATTTGGATCAACCATCACGGAGATAATCCTTTTCTCCCAAGACGTGTCCGCCAGGCGAGTAAACGAAGCCCATGGAGACTTGGCGCCACCAAATGGCCCGGGATGCAGCGGCATGGACCTTGTCTCGACTTAACACAAGCCCAGTTTGCTTTTTGTGGTTCACTTGTCCTAAATCCGGTCCAATCACGTCGCAAATCATCAATGCCGGTTAACCGGAAAGTTTCCTTTTTCAGCACTTCAATACCCTAGCGACTTCAAGCCTATAAATACAATGTTTTTAGCCTTTGGAGGAGGAGAGAGCCGCGAGTGTATTGTGCAAAAGAGAGAGCCGCGAGTGTATTGTGCAAGAGAGAGAGCAGCCGTCAAGGAGGAGAAGCCCTAGGTGGTGCGCCGTCCCGAAGGAAGAAGGAAGGCGCCGTTGAACTCTTGCACCCGCATTCATCTTTGTTCTTTCATCTTTTCCTTTTCTCTTTGTACTTTGGATCGAAAGTTATCAAGGGATTCGACCTGTTCTTCATCAGAGAAGCCTCTTTTCTATCCCTTATCTCTTTTATACTTGCATAATGATATCAAATATGCCTTGCTTGTTTGATTGCACTATGTCCGAGTAGATCCCTCGTTAGGCCGAGGGAATCGATGGACTCTTGATATGTTTTGACTTGTTTGATTGCATAAAACGGGATTTACTCTTTTGGTTCTTCATCTTTGCTTGCTCTTATTGCTTGTTGTTAGGAAAGCGCGCCTCAACAACTCGAACTTAGGTTGATACACTCTCCAAAAGCTTGTTGTATTGCCGAAACTAGTATTTGATGAGCTAAGTGTTTTAGGCTTCCAAAAGTCGACCTAAGGAACTTAGTGAACAATCACAACTTGAACATTAATTTATGCATGCTTATAACTTGTAATAACCATCGAAAGTTGAGTCTATTAGGTTGTTTAAGCATAGTGGCCGGAGCCACGAAAGTGGAAAGGCTATACCTTAGTGTTGTGAGTTCAAGGCGGTTTATAAATTATCCCATGCAATCTCTTGTCATTTCATTGAAAGTTTCCATTGATTATCCCTTGCCTAACATCTTTCCCATCTTGTTTACAACCTCTCTACATACTTGCATTGTTTTCCTTTGATTTTAGGATCACCCCACTCTTATATTCTTTGTTCTAGCTACTTATCTCTCAACATAAACTTGAAACGAAAATCTCTCTTCCTTGTGTTCGACCCCGACTTACCACTGCTGTGCACTTGCAGCTCTACCAAGTTGGGTTATAAATTGTATTAGTTTGAAGCATAAAACCCAACGCATCAAGCTCTTTGGCGCCGTTGCCGGGGAAGAGTTGCATTTCTTTCAAGTTTCTTGATTGATTTTTAGTCTAGTTCTTTTTATTCTTAAATTTCACTTTCTGTTTTTCATAAAACTTTATAAAACCATAAAATTTTTACTTAATCCTCTTTCTTTGTGTCTCTTAGGTGCATGACAAGAAGGTCCAATCCGGATAACACCATAGAAGAAGATCTTGACATTGACCAACTTGAAAGAACACTTAGGCGGCAAAGAAGAGAAAGAATGAATCAAGGCGGGGAAGCCGCGGCACAAGGAGAACAACAACAAGCCCCTGACCAAGAACAACAACCACAAGCCCCTCATGTCTTACCAGAAGCCGGAGCTGACCAGCCAGCACAAGGAGCCGTGCCTTAACCTAATCAAAACGCTCCTGGTGTAGCCGATCAACCGCAGCCGCAACAACAACATCATCAACAACCGGGTCAACAAAACGCCGGTCAACCACTAAACCAGCATCATCAAAACCCCCATGGCGGTCACTAAGGGATGCCTCAAGCTCAACCACATGTGCCTCCAAGGAGAGCACAATTCGCTCAGCATCCAAGGCATCCGACTATGGGAGATTTTGATTCATCCGATGCATTCTTCTTGGATAGGAATCCAATCCGACCACCACAGCCTCCAAGGAACGACTTTGAGATCAAGCCACAAATCATTGCCTTGGTGAAACAAAACCAATTCCATGGTTTGTCCACCGAACATCCACTTGATCATGTCGACACCTTTGAAGAGATATGTAGCACTACTCGGATCAATGGAGTGTCACCGGACTACTTCAAGTGCAAGTTGTTTACCTTCTCTCTAAGTGACAAAGCACTTAGATGGGTAAAGTCTCTGCCACCTCAATCCATTACAACATGGAATGAATACAAAGGAGCTTTCTTAAACCAATTCTACACCAAGCAAAGATCAAACTCTATAAGGAGTAAGATATCCGGGTTTAAGCAAGCACCAATGGAGTCTTTCTATGAAGCTTTGGAGCGCTTCAAGGAGTATGCAAGAGATTGCCCTAATCATGGTTTCTCAGAAGGTAACCTTTGGAACATCTTTTACAATGGGATTGATCACAAGTACAAGCTTTCACTTGACACCGCGAGCAATGGCAACTTCATGACCAAATCGGTGCCGGAAGCTAAGCTTTTAATAGAAAATCTTGCTGCAAGTGATTCCAATGCATGCCCTGAGTACAATAGAGGAGTGAGAACCACAAGCTCATCATCGGAAACGGCTCAAATCATGGAGTTGAAGAACATGGTCTCACAACTACTAAAAAGCAACCGAGGAGTGCATGCGATTGATGATGTCTTGGCCACTAATGAAGAGCCTCTCATGGAGTTTATGAGAGATGGAGGAGAAGAAAATCAAGAGGAAGTCAACTACATAGGAGGTAACTACGGGAATAGGGGATACAACCAGCCATTCCGCGCCCATCCCAACCTCTCTTACCGAAGCACCAATGTGGAGAATCCAAATGATCAAGTCTATCCGGGCCAAAACAATTATCAAGGAGGCCAAAACGCTTACCAAGGAGGTCAATACCAGCCTAAGCAACAATTCTATCCTAAGGGAGTCTACCAAGTGAAGCAACCACTCACTTTCCCCCAAGGAGTTGCGCCGGCTCAACAAGAAGAAAAAGTAGATGTGGCGGTTAAAAAATATATGGAGGAGCAAAGACAAGCTACCAAGAGCTTACATGAGAAGATGGATCACATGTTTGGTGATCTAAACAATAAGTTTGGGGCGTTGTCAACCCATGTCCAAAAGTTGGATGTTCAAGTCGCTCAAACAACCGAGGCGGTTAAAAAGCAACAAGAGGCAAATCCGCAAAAGTTTTGTAGTGTTGTTTCATCCAAGGAGGATCCACCGACCATTGTCTCCATACCATCTCAAGAAGAAGAAAGAGAAGATGAGCCTAAGGAGAGGTACAAACCAGAGAGGTACACATGGGAGTCAAGGCGAGCTTACAAGAGAAGGCTTGACAACAAGCCGCTGCTTAAACAAGGAGATCCCGGGAAGTTTGTGATCCCCGCTTGTATCAATGGATACCAACTCACCGATTGCTTGTGTGATAGTGGAGCAAACGTGAACCTCATGTCTCTTGCACTAGCCAAGGATTTGGGATTCAAATATTTCAAGGAGCCTAAGGTGAGAGTGGAGTTTGCGGATCTATCAAGCATGGAGCCTTATGGAGTGCTTGAAGATGTTATGCTAGAGATTGGAGAGAGACATGTCCCAACCGATTTCCAAATCATGGTATGGGAAGGATCAAAGAGGAATCAGCTGATTCTTGGAACCCCATTCTTAGCTACAGCCGGGGCGGTCATCAATTACATGAGAAACCAACTAACACTTGGTCATGTCCGGCAAGATGTCTTTTTCCCAAGCATCAACTTCAAACAAGCTCCAAGCGCAGTCAAATTACCACCAGAAAGGAGCACACTCATGCCAAGAGAAGGAGCCGAGCGGCCAAGAAGCATCAAGAAGGGCGAGCCCTACCCTAAACCGAAAGAAGCGATGAAACCGTTGAAGCCGAAGCATGAGAATGTCTTCAAGGATATTCACTCGGTTTTGTCATCATCCTTTGACGATCATGGAGCTGAAGAAGAGCCTGACGGTGTGCCTAAGTCCTTTGCCAGCATAAGAATCCTTCTCCCAAAGGATCCGGACCCCAAAGATGAGCAAACCGCAAAGGAAAGACTCGGAAAAACCTTAAAACTTTTTCCGAGAGCTTTGATCTTCAAGGACGACATGGAAGATGATCATGGAGAGCCCAAACCACATCATGAGACACCTGAACCAGAATGTGAAGACACCAAAGGGATCCCAAACCCTTTGGCCGATCACATCCGCACCTAACCAAACAAATAAAAAAGGGAGTCAAGCTAGATGACTTTAAAACAAGCGCTTTGTGGGAGGCAACCCACACGGTATTTTTCTTTCTTTTCTTTCATTTTTAGTTCTCACATCATTATTGCACGCATTTTGTTAGGATGAGAAACCAAGAGGCGACCAAACGAGAAGATGTCCCACCCAATCACCCCACCCTTGTCCAAACCGACACCAAGGCGAGGGCACCATCTGGGAATACTAAAGGACGAAAGCAGAATCATTTCGGTCAAAGAAGATCACCAAACGGTCGAGTAGAATTCAAGATATTCCATCCGGGGTAATTTTCTCGGCCAAACGGGTGCAACGAGGACCAACTAGCCCCATCTCACAATCCGTGTTACCAAAGTCCACCAAACTTCACAGGCGACCAGACAATACCATATTGGTCGGCAAATCCAAAAGATAGGACGGAGAAATGTGAACGGATGAGGAGATACGCACGAATGCCACATCCGGTCGATGGCGGGTAACCGAAGGCCGACAAAAACCAAAATCACGGCATGGCGACACCACCACCTGGAAATGACTTCTTGGAGCTTCAAAATCACTATTCCAGAAGAAAATCATGGAACGAACGAGCCAAATTCGTGGAGGGTCAAGAATCTCATCCCGGGGCGGATTGGACCACGTTGTGAAGTAAGTCTCACACCGCTCATCCAGTTGACCCCAAACTTCACCAGTGCCCATGAAAAATGAAGTTGGTCGATGGAATTTCAAGCTCGGTCAGGAAATTCATCATCATTTGAGCTGTGGTCTATTGCACTATCATCCGGTCGACCGAATGGACCACCAAATGATGAAACTCCCAAACCGCTCGTTTGTTTGACCTGAAACTTCACCACTGCTCCTAAAATATATGATTGGTCGGTGTAATTTGAAGATAGGTCAACGAAATGTTCACGGTTCGAGCTGTGTGGTCCATACCATCACCTCACGGCCATCCGAAGGATCCACCCGATACCGGATTTTCAACTCCGCTCGACCAAACGACCTGAAACTTCACCAGCGGCTCTAAAACATCATATTGGACGGTAAATTTTCAATCCCGTTCATAAAATTCTTAACGGTTTGTCATGTTGTTCATAGCACCCATTCCGGGTCGACCGAATGCGACGTACACGCCCGAAACGACAACCGACGGGATTCGGGCCTTGACCTTCAACACTTACTGACCACTCATGCCTCCAGAAGAGCCCCATTCAGTCGTCTGACTATGATCTTCATTACACTTGGTCATCACTTGGTAACATCATTCTAACCTTTCCCTTTTTCACATTTCTTCGGTATTTCACCTCTCTTAATCTGATTTTTCTTACACCGGGACGGTGCAAGTTAAGTCTGGGGGGGATTGTACTAATAAGTTTGTTCATTTTGACATTTTTGTTTGCATTGTTTTCATCTCATCGAGTCGTTTTTATTGAGTCAAAACTTTTGTCGAGAATTATGACTTTATCTTGGACCTAACCATTGTTGTGCATGCGTTTAAGTGACCATTGATAAGTATTTGGCAGTCTACTTCATCACATGTGCACCATGAGTGGATCGATTTACCAAAAATGTCCACATCTCCAAAGGCCTAAGAAGGATACATTTTTGACTCCGCACCTTAATGAACTTAACCTTCTCAGCTAGGGGCTTGGTTTTACAAAGGGCACGACTCCTCATCCTCACCAAATAGTGGAAGTCTACGTGAGTTCGGTTTCCCCTCTCTCTCCCCTTCAATTTAAGAAAAAGCACCAAGGTCCAAGTAACCGGGGATTAGGTGGCAACCACCATCAATACTCGCGTCTATGGAAGACCCATTGATCCAAATAACCGGGGATTAGGTGGCTACAACCATCAATACTCGCGTCTATGGAAGATCCATCAAAAACCTCCATAAAGAGGAGAAGAAGTCGGATAAAAAAATACCTTGCTACCCTAAAAAAGGGATGAACCGACTTAAGAAGTGAGAAGAGAGAGAGAGGTGAAGCAAGAGCCAAGACATGTGTTTTATAAAAGAGGATGGGTAAGAGTCTATAACCCCTTTGATCGATACTCCCTAGTTGAGACCACACCTTTAGAAACTAAAGGAGTCAAAGGTGGAGAATTTGGATGGCCTAAAGAGAAGTGGATCACTTTGGGATGATTGCAAAACTCATGGTATGTACTTTCTTGTTCTTAATTCTAAATGCCATTGCTGTTTTATGTGGATCACTAAGATAAATGTCGACATGGATTTCCAAAAAGATTTAAGAGTTCTCACGTTTTCAAACCTCTTTTCCTTTCTTAGTTTGCTTGAGGACAAGCAAAGGCTAAGTCTGGGGGAGTTGATATCATCATATTTTGCATGTTTTCACTAAGTATTTATTGGTGTTTTCAAGTGTTTTCAATAAGGTTCTATGCCTTTAGAGGTAGTTTTCTTGTATTTGTTGGTTTTGAAGTCTTAACAGGACAAAACATCAAAAAGGATTCAAAAAGGAGCAAAAGAGCCTCAAAACATGATCCATGCAAGTTTCCAAGTCAAGAGCATCAATATAACTCCATTTGTCCGATTCTCGCATTTGGACAGAACCGGAGCATCCGAAAGATAACCGCGGCAAGGGATCTTCCCGACGTCCAAAAATAATGATCTTGGTCTTTCTGGATAGATATTTGAGTTATGCATCACGACGAAGTGGATTCAAGTCATTTGGATCAACCATCACGGAGATAATCCTTTTCTCCCAAGACGTGTCCGCCAGGCGAGTAAACAAAGCCCATGGAGACTTGGCGCCACCAAATGGCCCGGGATGCATCGGCATGGACCTTGTCTCGACTTAACACAAGCCCAGCTTGCTTTTGGTGGTTCACTTGTCCTAAACCCGGTCCAATCACGTCGCAAATCATCAATGCCGGTTAACCGGAAAGTTTCCTTTTTCAGCACTTCAATACCCTAGCGACTTCAAGCCTATAAATACAATGTTTTTAGCCTTTTGAGGAGGAGAGAGCCGCGAGTGTATTGTGCAAAAGAGAGAGCCGCGAGTGTATTGTGCAAGAGAGAGAGCAGCCGTCAAGGAGGAGAAGCCCTAGGTGGTGCGCCGTCCAGAAGGAAGAAGGAAGGCGCCGTTCAACTCTTGCACCCGCATTCATCTTTGTTCTTTCATCTTTTCCTTTTCTCTTTGTACTTTGGATCGAAAGTTATCAAGGGATTCGACCTGTTCTTCATCAGAGAAGCCTCTTTTCTATCCCTTATCTCTTTTATACTTGCATAATGATATCAAATATGCCTTGCTTGTTTGATTGCACTATGTCCGAGTAGATCCCTCGTTAGGCCAAGGGAATCGATGGACTCTTGATATGTTTTGACTTGTTTGATTGCATAAAACGGGATTTACTCTTTTGGTTCTTCATCTTTGCTTGCTCTTATTGCTTGTTGTTAGGAAAGCGCGCCTCAACAACTCGAACTTAGGTTGATACACTCTCCAAAAGCTTGTTGTATTGCCGAAACTAGTATTTGATGAGCTAAGTGTTTTAGGCTTCCAAAAGTCGACCTAAGGAACTTAGTGAACAATCACAACTTGAACATTAATTTATGCATGCTTATAACTTGTAATAACCATCGAAAGTTGAGTCTATTAGGTTGTTTAAGCATAGTGGCCGGAGCCACGAAAGTGGAAAGGCTATACCTTAGTGTTGTGAGTTCAAGGCGGTTTATAAATTATCCCATGCAATCTCTTGTCATTTCATTGAAAGTTTCCATTGATTATCCCTTGCCTAACATCTTTCCCATCTTGTTTACAACCTCTCTACTTACTTGCATTGTTTTCCTTTGATTTTAGGACCACCCCACTCTTATATTCTTTGTTCTAGCTACTTATCTCTCAACATAAACTTGAAACGAAATCTCTCTTCCTTGTGTTCGACCCCGACTTACCACGGCTGTGCACTTGCAGCTCTACCAAGTTGGGTTATAAATTGTATTAGTTTGAAGCATAAAACCCAACGCATCAGCTAGCACTTAACCTAGCAAGGAAACTACTCAATCATGGCGCAAACAACACAAGACATGAAGATTGAAAACATGATAAGTATTAAGAAGAGATAAGGGATTGAAAGAGGCTTCTCTGATGAAGAACAAGTCGAATCCCTTGATAACTTTCGATCCAAAGTACAAAAGATAAAAGGAAAAGATAGAAATGTAATTAAACAATGAGATGCGAGTGCAATGGGTTGAACGGCGCCTCCTTCTTCCTTCTGGACGGCGCACCACTTAGGGCTTCTCCTCCTTGACGGCTGCTCTCTCTCTTGCACAATACACTCGCGGCTCTCTTTCTTCAAAGGCTAAAAACATGTATTTATAGGCTTGAAGTCGATAGGGTTATGATGTGCTGAAAAAGGAAACTTTCCGGTTAACCGGCCTTGATGATTTGCGACGAGATTGGAACGGGTTTAGGACAAGTAAACCACCAAAAGCAAGCTGGGCTTGTTTTAAGTCGAGACAAGGTCCATGCCGCGGAGTCCCGGGCTGTTTGTGGCGCCAAGTCTCCATGGGCTTCGTTTGCTCGCCTGGCGGACACGTCTTGGGAGAAGAGGAGTTTCTCCCTGATGGTTAATCCAAATGGCTTGAATCCACTTCACCGTGATGCATGACTCAAATATCTATCCATCAAGACCAAGATCATGATTTTTGGACATCGGGAAGACCCCTTGCCGTGGTTATCTTTCGGATGCTCCGGTTCTGTCCAAATGCGAGAATCGGACAAATGGAGTTATATTGATGCTCTTGACTTGGAAACTTGCATGGATCATGGTTTGAGGCTCTTTTGATCCTTTTTGAATCCTTTTTGATGTTTTAACCTGTTAAGACTCCAAAACCAACAAATACAAGAAAACTACCTCTAAAGGCATAAAACCTCATTGAAAACACTTGAAAACATAAATAAATACTAAGTAAAATCATGCAAAATATGGATACATCAAGTCCCCCAGACTTATCTTTTGCTTGTCCCCAAGCAAACTAAGCATGGAAAAGTGGTTTGAAAACATGAGAACTCTTAAATCTTTTTTGAAATCCATATTGACCTTTGTTTTAGTGATCCACATAAAACAGCAACGGCATTTAGAATTAAGAACAAGGAAGTGCATACCATGAGTTTTGCAATCATCCCAAAGCAATCCACTTCTCTTTTAGGCCATCCAAATTCGCCACCTTTGAACCCTTTGGTTTCTAAAGGTGTGGTCTCAACTAGGGAGTATCGATCAAAGGGGTTATAGACTCTTACCCATCGTCTATTTATAAAACACATGTCTTGGCTCTTGTTTCACCTCTCTCTCTTCTCACTCCTTAAGTCGATTGATCCCTTTTTTAGGGTAGCAAGGTATTTTTTTATTCGACTTCTTCTCCTCTTTGTGGAGGTTTTTGATGGATCTTCCATAGACGCGAGTATTGATGGTTGTAGCCACCTAATCCCCGGTTACTTGGATCAAAAGGTTTTCCATAGACGCGAGTATTGATGGTGGTTGCCACCTAATCCCCGGTTACTTGGACCTTGGTGCTTTTTCTTAAGTTTGAAGGGGAGAGAGAGGGGAAACCGAACTCACATACACTTTCATTATTTGGTGAGGATGTCGTGCCCTTTGTAAAACCAAGCCCCTAGCCGAGAAGGTTAAGTTCATTAAGGTGCGGAGTCAAAGATGTAGCCTTCTTAAGCCCTTGGAGATGTGGACATTTTTGGTAGATCGATCCACTCATGGTGCACATGTGATGAAGTAGACTGCCAAATACTGATCAATGCTCACTTAAACACATGCACAACAATGGTTAGATCCAAGATAAAGTCATAATTCTCGACAAAAGTTTTGACTCAATAAAAACGACCCGATGAAATGAAAACAATGCAAGATGAAATGTCAAAATGAACAAACGTATTAGTATAATCCCCCCAGACTTAACTTGCACCGTCCTGGTGTAAGAGAAATCGGATTAAGAGAGGCAAAATGTGAAATAAAATGAAAAGGGAAAGAGTAGGATGATTTTACCAAGTGATGATCAATTGTGATGAAGATCAGGGTCAGATGATTGATTGGGGCTCCTCTGTAGGCATGATTGGTTGATAAATGTTGAAGGTCAAGGCCTGAATCTCCTCGGTGTGCATTTTGGTCAAGTGTGTCTCATTCGGTCGAGCCGATATGAGTGCTATGAACCACAGGGCAAACCGTTAAGAATTTTATGAACGGGATTGAATTTACCGTCCAAGATGATGTTTTAGGGCCGCTGGTGAAGGTTCAGGGGATTTGGTCGAGCGGTTTTGAAAATTCGGTATCGGGTGGATCCTTCGGATGGCCGTAAGGTGATGTGATGGACCACAGCTCGAACCGTCAACATTTCGCTGACCGATCTTGAAATTCCACCGACCAACCTTATATTTTGTGACCACTGGAGAAGGTTGAGGTCAAATGGACGAGCGGTTTGAGAATTCCTTCACAACGTGGTCTAATCGGCTCCGGGAAGAGATTCTTGACCATCCTTGAATTTGGCTCTTCCGTCCGTTGATTTTCTTTTAGAAAACTGATATTAAAGCTCCAAGAATCCATTTCATGGTGGTGGTGTCTCCATGCCGTGATTTTGGTTTTTTGTCGGCCTTCGGTTACCCGCCATCGACCGGATGTGACGTTTGTGCGTATCTCCTTATCCGTGCACATTTCTCCGTCCTATCTTTTGGATTTGCCGACCAATATGGTATTGTCCGGTCGCCTGTGAAGTTTGGTGGACTTTGATTACACGGATTGTGAGATAGGGCAAGTGGGTCCTCCGTTGCACCTGTTTGGCCGATAGATTCACGCCGGATGGAATAGCTTGAAATTTACTCGACCGTTTGGTGATTTTCGTTGACCGATGTGATTCTGCTTCCCTCCTTTAAGGTTTCCAGGTCGTGCCCGCCCCTTTGTGTTTGTTTGGACAAGGGTGGGATATATGGGTGGGACATTATCTTGTTTGGTCTCCTCTTGGGTTCTCATCCTAACAAAATGCATGCAATAATGTTGTGAAAACTGAAAAAGAAAAAGAAAAAGAAAAATACCGTGTGGGTTGCCTCCCACAAAGCGCTTGTTTTAAAGTCATCTAGCTTGACTCTTGTCTCTTTTAGGCTTGAGGTGCATCGGCTAAGGGGATGACTTCTTCTTCTCCCTTGTCCGCGTTTGCTAGGTAAGGCTTTAGCCTCTGTCCGTTGACAGTGAAGTCTCCTCCACTAGGGTCCCAAAGAACCACTGCTCCATATGGTTTCACCTCTTTAATCTTGAACGGACCGGACCATCTGGAGCGGAGTTTACCGGGAAAGAGCTTAAGCCGTGAATTAAAGAGTAAAACCTGGTCATTTGGAGCAAAGGACTTTGGCACTATCTTCCGGTCATGAAACGCCTTTGTTAAATCTTTGTGTTCTCATATGCCAGATGTCGTATCTCCTCCAATTCATTCAATTGCGGTTTTGAGATTGTAGTTAAGCTCCTTGACCGCCCAAGCCGCCTTATACTCCAGCTCTACCGGTAAGTGGCATGCTTTCCCGTAAACGAGATGGAAAGGTGTTGTTCCCAGCGGTGTCTTGAAGGCTGTCCGGTAAGCCCAAAGAGCGTCATCTAACTTGGCTGACCAGTCCTTCCTTGTTTCTTGGTTGTCTTTTGTAGTATGCTTTTTAGTTCTCTGTTTGAAATCTCCACTTGTCCGCTGGTTTGTGGGTGATATGGGCTTGCAACCTTGTGTCTAACTCCATATTTTCTCAATAGTTTGGCAAACACTCGGTTTATGAAGTGGGAACCTCCATCACTAATCACAACTCGCTGCACTCCAAACCTCGGGAAGATGACCGATTTGAACAGCTTGATGACAACACTAGAATCATTTGTTGGAGCGGCAATAGCTTCCACCCATTTTGACACATAGTCAACAACCACAAGGATGTATTGGTCACCAAAAGATGTGGGAAAGGGTCCCATGAAATCAATCCCCCACACGTCAAAGACTTCTACTTCCAAGATAAAGTTTTGGGGCATCTCATTTCTTTTGCTAATGTTTCCCATCCTTTGACAAGCGTCACATTTTGAGATGAATACCTGGGCATCTTTGAACATTGTTGGCCACCAGAAACCGGCCTGTAAAACCTTTGAAACCGTCTTGAATGTGGCAAAATGGCCGGCATAAGCTGATCCATGACAGCCATGAAGTATTCCCGGGATTTCTTCCTCCGGGACACATTTTCTGAACATCCCATCTTGGCATTTCTTGTAAAGGTAAGGTTCGTCCCAAAAGTAGAATCTTATGTCTTTCAAGAATTTCTTCTTCTTGTATCCATAAAATTGCGGCGGTTCAATGTCGGCTGCAAGGTAATTGGCTATGTGGCTATACCACGGTGTACTGAAGGCGATTCTCTTGTCCGGTACGGGTGGTGGTGTTTTGGTGGCCCTTGATATTGGGATGGCGCTGACGGAATAGACTGTTTCTTCTGGCAATGAGTCGTTTATGGGGAGCTGTTCCTCTATCCTCATCCGGGAGAGATGATCCGCCACACTATTCTCCGCACCTTTCCTGTCGATGATATTTAAATCAAACTCTTGTAGTAAGAGAATCCACCTGATGAGACGTGGCTTTGCATCCTTCTTGGATAGGAGATATTTGAGGGCAGCATGGTCGGTGTGAACGATGACTTTAGATCCGACAAGGTAAGATCGGAACTTCTCAAACGAAAAGACAATTGCGAGCAGCTCCTTCTCAGTGGTGGCGTAGTTGCATTGTGCTTCATCCAGGGTTCGGCTTGCATAGTATATGACATGAAGTTTCTTCTCCTTTCTTTGTCCTAGCACGGCACCAACAGCATAGTCACTTGCATCGCACATGATCTCAAACGGGAGCTCCCAATCCGGTGATTGTACAACCGGTGCGCTTATTAGCGCCGCCTTGATCTTCTTGAAAGCCGTGAGGCAATCATCGTCGAACTCAAATGGGACTTCCTTGCATAAGAGTTGAGTCAATGGTCGTGCGATCTTGGAGGAATCTTGAATGAATCTCCTATAGAAACCGGCGTGTCCGAGGAAGCTCCTTACTCCCTTGACATTCCTTGGCAGTTACAAGCTTACCATGACTTCTATCTTTGCTTTGTCCACTTCAATCCCTTTCTCCGATATCCGGTGCCCAAGGACTATCCCATCTCTAACCTGAAATGACATTTCTCCCAATTGAGCACAAGATGTTTCTCTTCGCATCTCTTGAGGACCTTGAGCCGTAAACTGAAAAGTCATCCATGAATACCTCCATTATGTCCTCTATGTAGTCGGTAAAGATGGACATCATGCATCTTTGGAATGTGGCCGGGGCATTGCATAACCCAAAAGGCATCCGTCGGTAAGCGAATGTGCCATAAGGACACGTAAATGTTGTCTTCTCTTGATCATCCGGATGGATCGGGATTTGAAGGAAACCTGAATAACCATCTAGAAAGCAATAGTATGGGTGGTTAGCAAGCCTTTCTAGCATTTGGTCGATGAATGGGAGAGGGAAATGATCCTTCCGGGTAGCGGTGTTGAGCTTGCGGTAGTCGATGCACATTCGGTGGCCGGTGACTGTTCTTGTGGGTATTAGCTCCTCATTCTCGTTCTTCACCACCGTGACACCTCCTTTTTTGGGTACCACATGCACCAGACTTACCCATGTACTGTCCGAGATCGGATATATGATCCCCGCTTCCATAAGTTTCATTATCTCTTTCTTCACAACATCTTTTAAGTTCGGGTTCAGCCTCCTTTGATGCTCTACCGAGGTGATAGTAGGATTTTACTAAGCAATTATCCTATCTACACTATCATGTCGTTGTAGTGTAAAGAAGGAGTCAAATCCGAATTGGATGTGATGCTATGCAATCAGGATGCAATCAAGGAAAGCTAAGTCAAGACAATTGTTTAAATGGAACTGTAATCTATCAACTTAGAAACAGAACTTAAAATGCAAATACAAATGCAATGAGACTTCACGGCGTCCAGACGCGACGCTATCAAGTGAACAAAGGTGAAATGCAAAATGATAAACTATGAACCAGAAGCTAGAATGAACAAATGCAACAAGATAAAAAGATAAAAGCTTAAAGAACAAAACTCAAGATCAAAATCAAATAAAGCAAAGGATCCTAAGAATGGGTGTTATTGACTAATGAATTTCCATGATTAACACTAGGGTGTTCAACAAAACTCAAACAGAGCTAGTCCCTTGGCTGCGAACTCGACAGCAAGCTAATCCACTCTCGTGACAGAAGCTATCGAGTTGGTGTGTGTTCCAGACCCACTCTTATGGCGAAATCCACACTAACAAGCACTAGGAATCAGTTCGCAAATGCTAAAGTGCAATAAAAAACGCTAGTATCCTAGGTATGATATGCAAATCTCTTGGAAAAGCTGGTTCAGGCATTTCATCAAACACCTTATGGGTGCTGAAATGCCTAGCTTCAGATTCCAAATGATCAGGAAGGAATCAGCATTAAGAATACTAATCAAGAAGGGAAACTATCAATCAAGGCTTAAACACTCTAGGCAACCATGGTTCTTCACTTATCTAACCCATCCTTAAGATTCTAAGAACACTACTCAGATTCGGACTTCATGAAATCCAACTCAGAAAAACGTGAAACTAGCATCAAAAGATAGAGATTAAGAAGATGATCAAGTTCAAAGAAGGAAGCAAGTGCAAATTGATTAAAACTAAGAAGGAATCTCAAATACAAGCTAAGGACACCACAGAGGCGATTTTGTGTTTCTGAAAGCTAAAAAGTAAATAAAATTCGACAGAGTGCAAAAGTGACATCACAGGGTTTTTATACTAAGTTGCAGAAAAAGGTAATATAGGTCACGCGCGTGTGGACTCGACGTCCAACTCGACGTGTATGTGTGGAATTCGTCGAGTGCTTCTAAAGGTTGCACCTTTGGCTCCGACTCGACTACCAACTCGACGTGTATGTCTGGTTCACGTCGAATTCGTGTAAAGGCGGCTCCTTTATTCCGGACTCGATGTGCAACTCGACGTGCATGTCTGGACCCCGTCGAGTGCGTATATGGACCCCGTCAAGTGCGCTTCCTTTTCTCCCAAGCAACAAGTTCTGGACTCCACTTCACCTCTCTGGTTCAGGCACTAATCCTCCACCTTCGAAACACCCTCCAATGCTCCAAATAGACCTGAAAACAACTCCAAAAGCGACGAAACATGCAATGCTAATGCAGATGCTATGAAGTGTGGTAAGTGGATGCAAATGGAGATGAAACGTGACGAAGTGGTGTAATATGTATGCAAAATATGATGAATAAAGGATGCTGAAACAAGGCTAAATATGTGTACATCACGAGGACATAGATTCATCCTCGAGATGTATCTTGTGCATACAAAGGTTTGGGGATATGCCCGTGATATCCTCAAGGGTATACCCAAGGGCTTTACGGTGTTTCCTCAACTCGCAAAGTAATAAAGCCGTTTCCACATTGGTTAGGTTTGAATTGATTATGACTGGATATGTGTTATTAGGTCCGAGAAACGCATACCTTAATCCGACTGGAAGTTCTTTTAGTACAACTTTAGGTGCTCTCGCCTCACTCCAAGGGTCATTTGATTCTTTGGTGGGGGTCTTGTGCTGATCCGGCCTCTCTTTTTCCTCTCCTAGTCCGATATGGGCTACCAACTTGTCATATGTAGCCGCACCATCAAGAATCTTGGTCAGCCGGTGTGCTTCTTCGTTTAAATAGTAGTCATCTTCTTCACTCCCGGTTAATGCCATTCCCAATGTGTCATTCATTATGAACTCTCGGTATATTCCTTCAGAAACTTCACTCATATTGTCCACCAAGAATGAATGGCCATCGATTGTGGGTTTGCCGAGTGACTTGTCCACTTGAAACTTCATTACAAGATCGCCCAAGTGCAAGTCAACCTTCCCTCCTTTGACATCTATTATGGCACCGGCAGTAGCTAGGAATGGGCGTCCAAGGATCAGGGGGTCCCTAGGCTCTTGATCAAGCTCTAAAACCACAAAATAAGCCGGTATGGAACATTTACCGATCATGACTTGAACATCGGTTACAATGCCAACCGGTCTTCTAACCGATCGATCCGCAAAGACCAATTGAATCTTTGTTGGTCTGAAGTTAGTGATCCCAAGACGTCTGGCCACCGTGTAAGGCATCAAGTTCACACTAGAGCCCAAGTCACAAAGGCATCGCTTGAAAGTTGTACCTCCGATTTGACAAGATAACACAAAGCTGCCCGGATCATCAAGCTTCTCCGGTGTTTGGTTTTGAAGCACATCACTGCACTCTTGAGTTATCAACATCACACCTTCGTCCAAGCTCAAGTTGCTCGTTAAGATACTCTTCATGTACTTTTTCAAGGATGGTATGATCATGCAAGCGTCAACAAACGGTAGCCTAACACTTAGCTGGCTCACAAGATCTTTCAGCCTTGCTTGCTCCTTCTCCTTCTTAGGCTTCTTCACAGCCCTAGGGAAAGTGCTTTTGGCTTGTACACCCGAGTTATCAACGGTGGGGTGATTTCTTCTTCTAACTCTCCGTCGGCCGCATTGTTATCCTCCGGCTCATTCTCTTCTATCACGATCGTGTGTTGGGTCGGCTCTTTCTCGGCTTCCTCCGGCATCCGTACCTCATCTAGTTGTGTCCCACTCCTAAGAGTGATGGCGGCGATGTGCTCCTTTTTGGGGTTTACCTCGGGTTGGCCGGGAAGAACTCCCGATGGTTTCTTGATTGAGCCGGCTATGTGAGCTATTTGAAGATCAAGTCGCTTCACGTGGGATCCAAGAGAATCAAACTTACTATTCAGGTCATAGTATATGTGATGCATTTTCTCATGAATCCCCTTGTTGGCTTGCCTTTGTTCATGGATGAACTCATAGACCAAAGACTTGAGTTCGCCTTCTTGATCTTCTTTATACACCGCTTGGCGTCTTAGCTGAGGTGTAGACGTTCTAGTAACATCACTAGCTTACTGCCATTTCGTACATGGGAGCGGTTTAGCGTGTTATCATGAGCGTAGTAGCGGTTTTGCGGCTTGAGAAACGGTCCGAGACTTCTATCTTCGAGCTCTTGTTTGCTAATGAAGTTCACATCTCTTTGATGATCGCCAAAGTTCTCATGACCTATCTCCTCATCCGAGGCTTGATTATCATCAAGGACTTGACATAGTCTCGGTTGTCCATCCAAAAGCTTAGAGATCATGGATTTGATCTCCTTGAATTCGGTTTGCTCCGGTCGTGTATTTATCGCCTTAATGGTTTCCTCATAACTCGGTTGATTCTTGCTATCACTGGCCGCCAGGTTGTCTATTAGTGTCTTTGCCTCTTCAATGGACTTGCTCATGAAGTCCCCATTTCTAGCTATGTCAAGGCATAGCTTGTACTCTCGCCTAATCCCGTCATAGAATGTGTTCCATAGACTAACATCATAGAAGCCGTGTTGTGGGCAATCTCTTATGTATTCTTTGAAACGCTCTAGGGCTTCATGGTATGGCTCTATTGGACCTTGCTGGAAGCCTGAGATCTTGCTCCTCATCAAGGTTGCCCTTTGTTTGGTGTAGAATTGCCCAAGAAAAGCCTTCTTGAACTCCATCCATGTATTGATTGAGCGAGACGGCAAAGATTTTAGCCATCTAAATGCTTTGCCCGCCAAAGTGAAAACAAAGAGCCGGCACCTTAGGTAGTCTCCTGGAACTCCATTGGCGCTTGTAGTGCTGCACAATTCTTCAAAAGAATCAACATGATCCAAAGGATCCTCCTCAAGAAGTCCATGGTATTGACTTTGCTTCACCAATGCGATAACCCGCGGCTTAATCTCATATCGTTGGCCCTCTTGCGTCCGGATGGGGCTACGGCTTTGTAAAAGCTCTGGTCTCGAGTCACTGTCCCCTATGGTCTCCTGATTCGGCCCTAGCTGGTGATCGTCTTGGTTTTCCCGATGTACTAACCCGCCATTGTTAAGCTCCGGTTCATCATCGTTTATAGTCAAACGGTTTTGAACCCCGTCTAAGGGTTGCCCATCAGCACGGTTTGCACCAAGAAAAACACCAACCCGTGGCTCCTGGTCATGTCCAACGTGATCCATGGCCCAACTTAAGGCTGCACCTACAAAAGTTCAAAACTAAACTAAAAGGAAAAAGAATGAAATAACAAAGCAAAAACAGAAAAACGTTTTAGTCTAGATCCTAATCCAAACTTGTAGACAAGAAGGTCCCCGGCAACGGCGCCAAAAACTTGATGTGAGCGTGGGATTGCTTCAAGTTTTACCCACTAGAAATACCTGCAAGTGCACAGCAACGACGTAAGTATAGATGGGATCGAATCCACAAGGACCTATCGGTTGTACTACAAATTGTGTGGAGGTTGAATCAGGCTAAAACAAAATAGGGTTTTGTTCGGATTGTAACTAAAATGTAAATGTCAAATGGGTAAAAAGGAATAGAAATCAATAAGTGGAGATACTAGGCATTGGGCAAACCTCAAGGCGTCATGAATCATTAACAAGATAATCAAATGGAAGGGATGAAGTAAAAACCGTTCATGAACTCATAACACAAAGATATACTTATCCCACTTTCATGGATCAAAATACTATGTTAAATCAACCTAATAGACTCAACTTTTGATGGTTATTATAAGTTGAAAACATGCATTAAGTGTGTTCAAGTTATGATTGTTCACAATGACCCACAACTCAACTTTCGATGGGTGCGATTCATTGCTCACCAAATACTAAGTCCGGCAGTATAGCAAGCTTTTGGAGAGTATATTAACCCAAGGTCCGATGCTAGTTGATCAGAAAAGCAAGCGGCATTATGCTCAAGTAGAGGTGATGAAACCAAACAATATAATCCCAACCTAAAAGATTAAAGCTAATGATTTCATGAGCCCATCGGCTAGCCCTTAACCTAGCAAGGAAACTACTCAATCATGGCGCAAACAACACAAGACATGAAGATTGAAAACATGATAAGTATTAAGAAGAGATAAGGGATTGAAAGAGGCTTCTCTGGTGAAGAACAAGTCGAATCCCTTGATAACTTTCGATCCAAAGTACAAAAGAGAAAAGGAAAAGATAGAAATGTAAACAATGAGATGCGAGTGCAATGGGTTGAACGGCGCCTCCTTCTTCCTTCTGGACGGCGCACCACCTAGGGCTTCTCCTCCTTGACAGCTGCTCTCTCTCTTGCACAATACACTCGAGGCTCTCTTTCTTCAAAGGCTAAAAACATGTATTTATAGGCTTGAAGTCGCTAGGGTTATGATGTGCTGAAAAAGGAAACTTTCCGGTTAACCGGCCTTGATGATTTGCGACGAGATTGGACCGGGTTTAGGACAAGTAAACCACAAAAAGCAAGCTGGGCTTGTGTTAAGTCAATACAAGGTCCATGCCGCGGAGTCCCGGGCTGTTTGTGGCGCCAAGTCTCCATGGGCTTCGTTTGCTCGCCTGGCAGACACGTCTTGGGATAAGAAGAGTTTCTCCCTGATGGTTGATCCAAATGGCTTTAATCCACTTCACCGTGATGCATGACTCAAATATCTATCCATCAAGACCAAGATCATGATTTTTGGACGTCGGGAAGACCCCTTGCCGCGGTTATCTTTCGGATGCTCCGGTTCTGTCCAAATGCGAGAATCGGACAAAAGGAGTTATATTGATTCTCTTGACTTGGAAACTTGCATTGATCATGGTTTGAGGCTCTTTTGCTCCTTTTTGAATCCTTTTTGATGTTTTAACCTGTTAAGACTCCAAAACCAACAAATACAAGAAAACTACCTCTAAAGGCATAAAACCTCATTGAAAACACTTGAAAACATAAATAAATACTAAGTAAAATCATGCAAAATATGGATACATCACCCGCCATCGACCGGTTGTGGCATCAGTGCTTATCTCCTCATCTGTTCACATTCCTCCGTCCGATCTTTTGGATTTGCCGACCAATATGGTATTGTCTGGCCGCATGTGAAGTTTTGTGGACATCGGTCACGTGGTTTGGGAGATGGCTGATGTTGGTCCTCCGTTGCACCCGTTTGGCCGAGAGAATCTCGTCGGATGGGATATCTTGAAAGCTACTCGACCGTTTTGTGATTTTCTTCGACCGATGTGATTTTGTTTCCCTCCTTTAGTGTTCCCAGGTCGTGCCAGCCCCTTGGTGTCGGTTTGGACAAGGGTGGGATGAATGGGTGGGACATGTTCTTGTGTGGTCTCCGCTTGGGTCGTCATCCTTAAAAAAAAAATGTTATGAATGCAAAAATGATGTGAAAACTGAAAATGAAAAAGAAATACCGTGTGGGTTGCCTCCCACAAAGCGCTTGTTTTAAAGTCATCTAGCTTGACTCTTGTCTGTCTTAGGCTTGAGGTGCATCGGCTAAGGGGATGACTTCTTCTTCTCCCTTGTCCGCGTTTGCTAGGTAAGGCTTTAGCCTCTGTCCGTTGAGAGTGAAGTCTCCTCCACTAGGGTCCCAAAGAACCACTGCTCCATATGGTTTCACCTCTTTAATCTTGAACGGACCGGACCATCTTGAGCGGAGTTTACCGGGAAAGAGCTTAAGCCGTTAGATCCGACAAGGTAAGATCAGAACTTCTCAAACGCAAAGACAATCGCGAGCAGCTCCTTCTCAGTGGTGGCGTAGTTGCATTGTGCTTCATCCAGGGTCCGACTTGCATAGTATATGACATGAAGTTTCTTCTCCTTTCTTTGTCCTAGCACGGCACCAACAGCATAGTCACTTGCATCGCACATAATCTCAAACGGGAGCTCCCAATCCGGTGATTGTACAATCGGTGCGCTTATTAGCGCCGCCTTTATCTTCTTGAAAGCCGTGAGGCAATCACCGTCGAATTCAAATGGGACATCCTTGCATAAGAGTTGAGTCAATGGTCGTGCGATCTTGGAGAAATCTTGAATGAATCTCCTATAGAAACCGGCGTGTCCGAGGAAGCTCCTTACTCCCTTGACATTCTTTGGTGGTTCTAAGCTCACCATGACTTCTATCTTTGCTTTATCCACTTCAATCCCTCTCTCTGATAACCTGTGGCCAAGGACTATCCCATCTCTCACCATGAAATGACATTTCTCCCAGTTGAGCACAAGATGTTTCTCCTCGCATCTCTTGAGAACCTTGCTAAGATTTGACAAACAAGCATCAAAGGATGAGCCGTAAACTGAAAAGTCATCCATGAATACCTCCATTATGTCCTCTATGTAGTCAGTAAAGATGGACATCATGCATCTTTGGAATGTGGCCGGGGCATTGTATAACCCAAAAGGCATCCGCCGGTAAGCGAATGTGCCATAAGGACATGTAAATGTTGTCTTCTCTTGATCATCCGGATGGATCGGGATTTGAAGGAAACCTGAATAACCATCTAGAAAGCAATAGTAGGGGTGGTTAACAAGCCTTTCTAGCATTTGGTCTATGAATGGGAGAGGGAAATGATCCTTCCGGGTAGCGGTATTGAGCTTGCGGTAGTCGATGCACATTCGGTGGCCGGTGACTGTTCTTGTGGGTATTAGCTCCTCATTTTCGTTCTTCACCACCGTGACACCTCCCTTTTTGGGTACTACATGCACCAGGCTTACCCATGTACTGTCCGAGATCGGATATATGATTCCCGCTTCCATAAGTTTCATTATCTCTTTCTTCACAACATCTTTTAAGTTCGGGTTCAGCCTCCTTTGATGCTCTACGGAGGACATCGTTTCATTCTCGAGATGTATTCTGTGCATACAAAGATTTGGAGAAATGCCCGTGATATCCTCAAGGGTATACCCAAGGGCTTTACGGTGTTTTCTCAACTCACAAAGTAATAGAACAGTTTCCACATTGGTTAGGTTTGAATTGATAATGACTGGATATGTGTTATTAGGTCCGAGAAACGCATACCTTAGTCCAACTGGAAGTTCTTTTAGCACAACCTTGGGTGCTCTCAACTCACTCCAAGGATCATTTGATGCTTTGGCGGGGCTCTTAGGCTGACCCGGCCTCTTTGATATATCCATATTTTACATGTTTTTACTTTGATTTTTCTTATGTTTTCCTACTTAATAATAATGATTTTGTATCCAAGAGGTAGTTTTCTTGTATATTGTGGTTTTGGGAAGCAAACAGGTCAAAATGGCAAAAATAAGGCAAAATAGAGCAAAAGAGCTTCAAACAATGATCCATGCAAGCTCCCAAGTCAAGAGCTTCAACAAAACTCAAGTTGGCCGACTTCCGCATTCGGACAGAATCAAAGCACCCGAAAGATGACCGCGGCAAAGGGTCTTTCCGACGCCCAAATCATGAGATCTTTATATGTAAAGATATATAAATGAGTCATGCGTCGCGACGAAGTGGAATTGGGCCATTTGGAGCAGAAATGCGGCCTGGGATCTTTTTCTCCCAAGACATGTCCGTCTGGCGAGTAAGTGAAGCCCATGGAGCTTGGATGAGCGAAATGGACCGGGATCACTGCGGGCCAAGCCTGGACCTCATCATGACTCAAGCCCACATCTTTACACGCGAAAATAATGTGGCAGCCGCGCCTCACTCAAGACTTGGTGAGCAAGTTCAAGCGAGGAGAAGAAATGGAAAGTTTCCTCTTCTCTTTTGCGCATTAACTCAGCCGACCTAGCCTCCCCTCACCTATATATACTTGCTTTTAGCCTCTTGTATCGATATCACAATATCATAGAACACAACTCTCTTCTTCTTTCAGTCAATAAACCGGAGCCACTTAGGTGGTCTCCTTGCTCTTTCTTTTCCTTTTGCATCTTGTACATACTCGCATGTTTTAGCTTAAAGTCTAGGGTTTAGAGATTTCTCTCTAGGGGAGAGCCACGGTTTAATCTCTATTACTCCGCCTCCTTCCACTAGAACTATGAGATCCTCTCTACTCCTTTAGACTCGTTATTGAATCATGGATCTTTCAAAGAAGACATGACATGATAAGCCATCGAGAATCGGTTGTTAAAGAAAGGGAAACCTTATGGTTCACCATCTTTATTCACACCTAAAGCTTTTTGCTAGAGTAGCTAACTAGCGACATGATCTAAGGTTGATATACTCTCCAAAAGCTTGTTATATCTCCGGTCCTAATATTTGATGGGCAATTCGTCTTAGGCTATGAGAGTAGACCTAAGGAGTTTTGTGAACAATCACTACCTAATTGTAATGCATGTTTCACTCTTCAATGACCATGTGAAAGCTGAGTCCATTGGTTTAAGAAACATAGGTGGTCGGAGCCACGAAAATGGGATGACCACATCTTAGTGTTTTGAGTTCATAGAAATCGGATTTAACAAACTTTTCAATCGACTTGGCTTATGTCTTTTGCGGATTGTCTTTTGTTCAAATAATGATGTTTGTATAGTTTGCATTGTTATTTACTCTTTCTTATAAAACAAAACCCCTTGCATATTATTGATTTAGCTTAACCAAATCTTTACAAATGTGTAGTGTGCAATTCGCATCCTCTTGTGGATCGACCCCTAAGTACTACAACAACATGTTGTGCACTTGCAACCATGTTTTGCTTAGGGTTTTTATTACTTGCATACATACCATACCCACGCATGCTACCAAGTTTTTGGCGCCGTTGCCGGGGAATGCATTGTACTTACACGTTTATGAGATTAAAAGTTAAGACTAGATCTTTTGTTTCATGTTTACTAACTTTTGCAATTTTGTTTCTCTTATGTTCTTTAGGTACTTTAAGGATGAGCCACTACCCGAGCATGAGTAACCACTTTGAAGGGAGAAAACCTCTTCCCCATGAAGTCCAAAGGCGGCCACATGATTCAAATCCGGCCGGAGACTTCATCCCAATCCCAATCCCACATGATTCGCCATCCGCTCTTTGCCGAGACTAGCCGAGAAGAACATCATCACTATCATCAAAACCGATCACCGGTTTATCAAGGCCGACCTCACCAGCCACCTCATCATCATCACCGTCCACGCCCCAACCTTCCCACATACCAAGAGCATGCACTTAATAGGCGGAGAGATGACAATCTCAAAGCCATGATAGAAGACTTCATGGAAATCCAAAGAAAGTCTAGCCAAAGTCTTGAGACAAGGTTAGAGTTTCTAAAGCATGACCTTGATAGGAAGTTCGGAAACCTCTCTGACCAAGTGGAGAGAGTCGAATCAAGGTGTATTGAAGTGGAAGGGGAGCTAAGGGAACAAGCCGCAACCGTTGGAGGCAACACCAAGGCAATCCGAGACTTGAACCTCAACTCAAAGGAGATGGATAACCACCTGGATGAGAAGATCACCGGCTTAGAAGACAACCTCAATGGCATAACCATGAGCCTCAACTCAATCTCGCTTGTTGCTCACCAAGCCAAGAAGAGAGCATCAGAGGTTAACCAAAGAGAGAAAGAGCTTTACTCAACTATGGTGATGTTGGTGGAAGGGCAAGAACAATTCAAGGTATCAATCAATGACTTGAAGCATCTTGTGGAAGAGAGATACAAAGAGCTACTTGAGAAGACCACGCTATGGCAAGATACAACCGGAGGAGCCTCCAAAAGAGTCAAAGACCTCACCAAACGCTTGGAGGATATGGAAGAAAGAGACCGAGCTTCAAAAGACACAAAAGCGGCCAACTCAAAGCCTAACAACACTTTGGTTGCTTTTGGTGCTAGAGAGACCAATCCAAGAGTGGTTTGGGATGAGGATGAAAGGAGACAAGGCAAGCGGACAGCAAGGATAAGAGGAAGAAATTTGCCGGAAGGAACACCACTTTCTCCAAGATCTTCACTACCACCCGTCCCTAAGGAAAAAAGGAAGGCGAGCTCATCAATGGATTACACCATTGATGACTTCAATTTTATGGCAAAAAGGTTCCCTAGCAATATGCCCTTTGATGTCGCTTGCAACAAGAGCCCTTACCTTCAAGACTTTGTATGGACTCATGATTGGAGCTTAGCCGAGGTGGAGAAGATGTATAATGAAGCAAGAGAGGAAATGCCTGCGCCAAGGACATTACACAAGCTTCATGAACCAGGTTACTTCCTTATACATTGCTCCATCAATGGCAAATTCTTTGATGATGCACTATGCGATTCTGGTTCAAGTGTGAACCTCATGCCGGCTGTGATAGCAAGAAGTTTAAGATTGATTGAGTCCATGGAGCGGACCAACATGGGCATAAAGCTTGCCAACAACTCTTCATTCAAACCGCTTGGCAAGGTAAGAGATGTTCAACTTTCCTTTGAAGGTTGCATCATCCCAGCCGATTTCTATGTTGTCACTATGGAGGATCCGGAAGACCAAGCCCTTCTACTTGGGAGGTCCTTCTTAGAAACAGCTGGAGCAATTATGGATTGGCCAAACAGGAGAATCTCACTAGCCAATGTTGACAAGGACACCAATTATGTTGCTGCACCTCCCGGTTTCTCATCCAAAATATTTCGGTACACAAGTGGAGGAGAAAGCTCACAACAAGGTTACTTGATCAAAGAAGTGTTACAAGACAAGATGCACTTGGAACCATCCAGTACTAGGAGCTTTCTACAGCCTCCACACTCGCCTAATACCTAAGGAATATATCAAGATACATAAAACTCAAATGACTACAAAAACAATAACATATCCAATATGAAAATTTTAACAGTTATAGTGATTATTATTGTTTCTAAAAATTCAAATCATAACATATACATAAAAAAAGTTTTAGATTTTCTTCATTAGATTTTTTATATTGTGATTCAAATTAGTTTATAAAATAACTTTAAAAAAAATGATAGGAGATATATAATGATTTTAAAGGAAAATATTATGATAAAAATAAATTGAATCATATATTCCTTATTTACTTATTTTTGTAATTGCCAATTAAGGAAGGAAAATGATAATTTTTTATTAATAGTTACATATATGATTAGTTTAATAATATATATTTGATTCTCTAGACATAATATGCAATGACATGAGAATAGTAATGCAATAATAGTTACATAGTAACATTTGGCTTAATTAAAAAACCACTTGAGAATGAACCTAGTGATGACACATCAGCAATGGCAAAATTGTTAATAACACATGAAATAAAGGTTGTTTTTATAATGCATTCTCTTTTAATATATTAGGGATGATTTTGTATCCAAGAGGTAGTTTTCTTGTATATTGTGGTTTTGGGAAGCAAACAGGTCAAAATGGAAAAAAAAAGGCAAAATAGAGCAAAAGAGCTTCAAACAATGATCCATGCAAGCTCCCAAGTCAAGAGCTTCAACAAAACTCAAGTTGGCCGACTTCCGCATTCGGACAGAATCAAAGCACCCGAAAGATGACCGCGGCAAAGGGTCTTTCCGACGTCCAAATCGTGAGATCTTTATATGGAAAGATATATAAATGAGTCATGCGTCGCGACGAAGTAGAATTGAGCCATTTGGAGCAGAAATGCGCCCTGGGATCTTTTTCTCCCAAGACATGTCCGTCTGGCGAGTAAGTGAAGCCCATGGAGCTTGGATGAGCGAAATGGACCGGGATCACTGCGGGCCAAGCCTGGACCTCATCATGACTCAAGCCCACATCTTTACACGCGAAAATAAGGTGGCAGCCGCGCCTCACTCAAGACTTGGTGAGCATGTTCAAGCGAGGAGAAGAAATGGAAAGTTTCCTCTTCTCTTTTGCGCATTAACTCAGCCGACCTAGCCTCCCCTCACCTATATATACTTGCTTTTAGCCTCTTGTATCGATATCACAATATCATAGAAAACAACTCTCTTCTTCTTTCAGTCAATAAACCGGAGCCACTTAGGTGGTCTCCTTGCTCTTTCTTTTCCTTTTGCATCTTGTACATACTCGCATGTTTTAGCTTAAAGTCTAGGGTTTAGAGATTTCTCTCTAGGGGAGAGCCGCGGTTTAATCTCTATTACTCCGCCTCCTTCCACTAGAACTATGAGATCCTCTCTACTCCTTTAGACTCGTTATTGAATCATGGATCTTTCAAAGAAGACATGACATGATAAGCCATCGAGAATCGGTTGTTAAAGAAAGGGAAACCTTATGGTTCACCATCTTTATTCACACCTAAAGCTTGTTGCTAGAGTAGCTAACTAGCGACATGATCTAAGGTTGATATACTCTCCAAAAGCTTGTTATATCTTCGGTCCTAATATTTGATGGGCAATTCGTCTTAGGCTATGAGAGTAGACCTAAGGAGTTTTGTGAACAATCACTACCTAATTGTAATGCATGTTTCACTCTTCAATGACCATGTGAAAGCTGAGTCCATTGGTTTAAGAAACATAGGTGGTCGGAGCCACGAAAGTGGGATGACCACATCTTAGTGTTTTGAGTTCATAGAAATCGGATTTAACAAACTTTTCAATCGACTTGGCTTATGTCTTTTGCGGATTGTCTTTTGTTCAAATAATGGTGTTTGTATAGTTTGCATTGTTATTTACTCTTTCTTATAAAACAAAAACCCCTTGCATATTATTGATTTAGCTTAACCAAATCTTTACAAATGTGTAGTGTGCAATTTGCATTCTCTTGTGGATCGACCCCTAAGTACTACAACAACATGTTGTGCACTTGCAACCATGTTTTGCTTAGGGTTTTTATTACTTGCATACATACCATACCCACGCATGCTACCACTCTTTTCTTCCTCTCGTAAACCGATATAGGCTACCAGCTTGTCGTATGTAGCCGCGCCGTCAAGAATCTTGGTCAGCCGGTGTGCTTCTTCGTTCAAGTAATAATCATCTCCTTCACTCCTGGTTAATGCCATTTCTAATGGGTCATTCATTATGAGCTCTTGGTATATTCCTTCAGACACTTCACTCATATTGTCCACCAAGAATGAATGGCCATCGATTGTGGGTTTGCCGAGTGACTTGTCCACTTGAAACTTCATTACAAGATCGCCCAAATGCAAATCAATCTTTCCTCCTTTGACATCTATTATGGCACCGGCAGTAGCTAGGAATGGGCGTCCAAGGATCAGGGGATCCCTAGGTTCTTGATCAAGCTCTATCACCACAAAATCAGCCGGTATGGAACATTTACCGATCATGACTTGAACATCGGCTACAATGCCAACCGGTCGTCTAACCGATCGATCCGCAAAGACTAATTGAATCTTTGTTGGTCTGAAGTTAGTGATCCCAAGTCGTCTGGCCACTGTGTAAGGCATCAAGTTCACACTAGAGCCCAAGTCACAAAGGTATCGCTTGAAAGTTGTACCTCCGATTTGACAAGATAGCACAAAGCTGCCCGGATCATCAAGCTTCTCCGGGGTTTGGTTTTGTAGCACATCACTGCATTCTTGAGTAATCAACATCACACCTTCTTCCAAGCTTAGGTTGCTTGTCAAGATACTCTTCATGTACTTTTTCAGAGATGGTATGATCATGCAAGCGTCAACAAACGGTAGCCTAACACTTAGCTGGCTTACAAGATCTTTTAGCTTTGCTTGCTCCTTCTCCTTCTTAGGCTTCTTCACAGCCCTAGGGAAAGGTGCTTTTGGCTTGTACACTCGAGATATCAATGGTGGGATGATTTCCTCTTCTAACTCTCCATTGGCCGCATTGTTGTTCTCCGGTTCATTCTCTTCTATCACGATCGTATGCTGGGTCGACTCCTTCTCAGCTCCCTCCGGCATCTGCACTTCATCTAGTTGCGTCCCACTCCTAAGAGTGATGGCGGCAATGTTCTCCTTTTTGGGGTTTACTTCGGGTTGGCCGGGAAGGACTCCCAACGGTTTCTTGATCGAGCCGGCTATGTGAGCTATTTAAAGATCAAGTCGCTTCACGTGGGATTCAAGAGAATCAAACTTACTATTCAGGTCATAGTATATGTGGTGCATCTTCTCATGAATCTCCTTGTTGGCCCGCCTTTGCTCATGGATGAACTCATAGACCAAAGACTTGAGTTCGCCTTCTTGATCTTCTTTATACACCGATTGGTGTCTTAGCTGAGGTATAGATGTTCGAGGAGCATTATTAGCTTGCTGACCAGCTCGTATATGGGAGCGGCTTAGCGTGTTATCGTGAGCATAGTAACGGTTTTGCGGCTTGAGAAACGGTCCGAGACTCCTATCTCCGAGTTCATGTTTGCTAATGAAGTTCACGTCTCTTTGATGACCGCCAAAGCTCTCTTGACCTATCTCGTCATATGAGGCTTGATTATCTTCAAAGACTTGACATAGCCTCGGTTGTCCCTCCAAAAGCTTAGAGATCATGGATTTGATCTCCTTGAATTCGGTTTGCTCCGGTCTTGTATTTATCGCCTTAATGGTTTCCTCATAGCTTGGCTGGTTCTTGCTGTCACTGGCCGCCATGTTGTCTATTAATGTCTTTGCCTCCTCAATGGACTTGCTCATGAAGTCCCCATTGCTAGCTATGTCAAGGCATAGCTTGTACTCTCGCCTAATCCCGTCATAGAATGTGTTCCATAGATTGACATCCGAGAAGCCGTGTTGTGCTCTTATGTATTCTTTGAAACACTCTAAGGCCTCATGGTATGGCTCTATAGGACCTTGCTGGAATCCTGAGATCTTGCTCCTCATCAGGATTGCCCTATGTTTGGTGTAGAATTGCCCAAGAAACGCCTTCTTGAACTCTATCCACGTGGTGATTGAGCGAGACGACAAAGATTTTAGCCATTTAAGTGCTTTGCCCGCCAAAGTGAAAACAAAGAGCCGGCACCTTAGGTAGTCTCCTGGAACTCCATTGGCGCTTGTAGTGCTGCACAATTCCTCAAAAGAATCAACATGATCCAAAGGATCCTCCTCAAGAAGTCCATGGTATTGACTTTGCTTCACCAATGCGATAACCCGCGGCTTAATCTCATATCGTTGGCCCTCTTGTGTCCGGATGGTGCTACGGCTTTGTAGAAGCTCTGGTCTCGAGTCACTGTCCCCAATGGTCTCCTGATTCGGCCCTAGCTGGTGGTCGTCTTGGTTCGCCCGATGTACTAACCCGCCATTGTTAAGCTCCGGTTCATCACCGTTTATCGACAAACGGTTTTGAACCCCATATAAGGGCTGCCCATCAGTACGGTTTGCTTCAAGAAAAACACCAACCCGTGGCTCCTGGTCATGTTCTACGTGATCCATGGCCCAGCTTAAGGCTGCATCTACAAAAGTTCAAAAACAAACTAAAAGAAAAAAGTGAAATAACAAAGCAAAAACAGAAAAGCGTTTTAGTCTAGATCCTAATCCAAACTTGTAGACAAGAAGGTCCCCGGCAACGGCGCCAAAAACTTGATGTGAGCGTGGGATTGCCTCAAGTTTTACCCACTAGAACTACCTGCAAGTGCACAGCAACGAGGTAAGTATAGATGGAATCGAATCCACAAGGACCTATCGATTGTACTACAAATCGTATGGAGGTTGAATCAAGCTAAAACAAAATAGAGTTTTGTTTGGATTGTAACTGAAATGAAAGTGTCAAGCAAGTAAAAGGGAATGGAAATCAATAAGTGGAGATACTAGGCATTAGGCAAACCTCAAGGCATCATGAACCATTAACAAGATAATCAAATGGAAGGGATATAATAAAAACCGTTCATGAACTCATAACACGAAGATATAGTTATCCCACTTTCGTGGATCAAACTACTATGTTAAATCAACCTAATAGACTCAACTTTCGATGGTTATTATAAGTTGAAAACATGCATTAAGGGTGTTCAAGTTATGATTGTTCACAATGACTCACAACTCAACTTTCGATGGGTGTGATTCATTGCTCACCAAATACTAAGTCCGGCAATATAGCAAGCTTTTGGAGAGTATATTAACCCAAGATCCGATGCTAGTTGATCAGAAAAGCAAGCGGCATTATGCTCAAGTAGAGGTGATGAAACCAAACAAATTATCCCAACCTAAAAGATTAAAGCTAACGATTTCATGAACCCATCGGCTTAGCCTTTAACCTAGCAAAGAAACTACTCAATCATGGCGCAAACAACACAAGACATGGTGATTGAAAACATGATAAGTATTAAAAAGAGGTAAAGAATGAAGGGAGCTTCTCTATGTATGAAGAACAAAGTCGATTTCTCCTTAATACTCTCTCGGGTTCAATACAAAAGTAAAGATAAAGAACAATCGCCAAGGTTGTTAAGTGCAAGTGTGTGTGCGTCTTGGATCTTGAGATGAAACCTTTTCTCTCTGCTTCTGGGACAGCTCTCTCTCTTCTCCTCTGACGGCGCACTCGCTCTCTCTTTAGGTCGAGGCTAAAAGCTTATATTTATAGGGTAGAAGTCGCTAGGTTTGTGAAGTGTTGAAAAAGGAAACTTTCCGGTTAACCGGCCTTGATGATTTGCGACGTGATTGGACCGGGTTCAGGACAAGTAAACAGCCAAAAGCAAGCTGGGCTTGTGTTAAGTCAAGACAGGGTCCATGCCGCGGAATCCCGGGCTGTTTGTGACGCCAAGTCTCCGTGGGCTTCGTTTGCTCGCCTGGCGGACACGTCTCGGGAGAAAAAGAGTTTCTCCATGATGGTTGATCCAAATGGCTTGAATCTACTTCGCCGTGATGCATGACTCAAATATCTATCCAGAAAGACCAAGATCATGATTTTTGGACGTCGGAAAGACCTTCAACCGCGGCTATCTTTCGGATGCTCTGGTTCTGTCCAAATGCGAGAATCGGACAAATGGAGTTATATTGATGCTCTTGACTTGGAAACTTGCATGGATCATGGTTCGAGGCTCTTTTGCTCGTTTGTGAATCCTTTTTGATGTTCTAACCTGTTAAGACTCCAAAACCAACAAATACAAGAAAACTACCTCTAAAGGCATAAAACCTTATTGAAAATACTTGAAAACATAGATAAATACTACGTAAAATCATGCAAAATATGGATATATCAGGGAGCGCAGCATGTTTGGAGCTACCTTTGTTCAGGAAAGGACGGAGAAGATCCGTGTTTTGAGGCTGAACATGAAGGAGGCTCAGGATAGACAGAGGAGTTATGCAGATAGGCGGAGACGTGAGCTTGAGTTTCAGGTGGGAGATAGAGTGTATCTCAAGATGGCTATGTTGAGGGGCCCTAACAGGTCCATAGCAGAGAACAAGCTCAGTCCGCGGTTTATGGGTCTGTTCCCGGTGGTGGAGTGAGTTGGGCCAGTGGCTTATCGGTTGGAGCTACCACCGATTATGAGCGCCTTTCACAAGGTGTTTCATGTGTCTATGTTGAGGAGGTGTCTGCATCCTTCAGAGGAGTTAGTGGCTGAGATTCCAGAGGATCTTCAGCCAGATATGACAGTTCCGGCGGTTCCTGTGAGGATTCTCGAGAGGGGAGTCAAGGTTCTGCAGAACAAGAGGGTGCCATTGTTGAGAGTCTTGTGGGACTGTAGTGGCACTGAGGAGGAGACTTGGGAGCCAGAGGCAAAGATGAAGCTGAAGTTCAGGAAGTGGTTCGACAAGCAGGTCGTCGAGTGAGCTTCTTCGTCTTTGTGGTTCTAGTGTGATACCGTGGTGCTATGTTTTTGTTGTTGTCTTTGGACTTATGTATTTTAGTTTTTGGTGTTGTAACGATATACATTTTTTAGTTATATGAAATGGAGTTTACCTCATTTTTGGTTTTTGTGGATTGATGTTACAAGTGTGTTGACCAGTGGGTCGTGAGACAATCTTTTCAGTTATGTCGTAGACGTTTCAGAATTTTTACTCTAGGGGCGTGGTGTCCCCGAATAACTCATTGTCAAGAGATAGTGTTCTCTTATAGACTTGTACGAGAGGGTCGCTACCTCAAGTATAAGTAATTTGGTATGTTTACTTACTAGTGACTAGTGTGTCGGGTAGTAAGTAACGAGGGGATAGTGTTCCTCTTGGGGAGATAGTGTTCTCCTGCATGTCTTTTGGAGATAGTGTTCTCCGGCAGAGTTGAGTTAAGAGTAAAGATGTCTGGGAAATGTACGTATGACATAAAATTATATGTGAGTCTCAGGGATCACGTGAGGATCTCGTGTGTTTGGCCATGTGGGCCGGATTTATGTCGTCTGTGGTAGACGAGTTTGTCGTCTGTGGTAGACGAGTTGCGTCTGTGGTAGACGTGTTGTGTTGGGATTCGAGGTCGAATCCAGTTTAGTGGGGGAGAATTGTAACATCCGTAAACCAATCTATCGCTTCTGGGGAGCGGTGTCGATCGACACCAGGGGGAGTGTCGCTCGACACCAGTGGTTAAAATCGATTTCGGTTCGATTTGAGTTCCGATTTGGGCTGGTTTTTGTGGGATAAGCCCTAAGTCGCGATATAAAGTGGTGGCCGCGTTGTTTTTGTCGTTTTTGGAGAAAACAAAGAGAAAAGGAGGCTGAGGGCTTTTGTGGAGATTCTGGAGCTTTGTGGTTGATCTGTGGTGGGTTTGTGTTGTTCTTCATCTCCTTCTTCCTTTAAATCCGTTATCAAGGTGAGTGCATTACCGTAGGCTCGCAAATGGATAGATATGTGAATTTGGATTGTGGTTAAGGCTGAAATCGTGTGTTCTTGTGATGTGTTGTGTGATATTCGCGGGTTGAATCGCGTGTGTTGTGTTGATTTCGTGTTTTGGTGTTTTCTGGGTTAAAATCGAAGTTGGCGTCGATCTCCTGGATCGGTGTCGATCGACACCAAGCTGGTGTCGGTCGACACCAAACGGGCAAGGCGTCGAGCGACACAAGTGTGTGTCGATCGACACCGTCCGGTTTAATCCGGTTATCTGGCGAATTAAAGGAGTTAATTGGATTAAGTGATTTAATCCGGTTTAACACGGGTTAATTGAATTTAAATGGTTTAATTCGAGAATTAATTAATAATTGGTGAAATTAATTAATTAAATGATTTAAAAATAATTGTGGAATTTATTTAAGTGTTTAAAAATTATTATTTAATTGTGGTAATTATTTAATAATTAAAGTGAAGGATTTAATAATTGTGGTAATTATTAAAGTTAATGAAAATTGTTAAAATTGCGTAATTGGCCTGTAGCCGGGGTGATTGCCTCACTAAGTATTTATTAGATACTTATGCATCTCTTTTTCCTTAATGTGATGCAGGTAGAAAGAAAGTGTGACCGCGTGATGCGATCATGGACAAGGATGGGATTGAGGCTAAGGATGGGCAGCTTGAACCTGAGCTTGAACCAGAGGAGACCATCGCCATACCAACTGGCCCAATCACCCGTTCACAAACTAAGGCACTAGACCATCACATTGGGAAGTTCCTTAACCGTTTGAGTCGGCCACATGTTGAACCAACCACACTGGTTTGTTTAACGGCCCATCAACTTGGGTAAAGAGACAAGTGAGGTTTGAGTACTCTTTTTCCCATGTCAAGTTTTGTCCCACTGGGTTTTCTTGACATGGTTTTTAACGAGGCCCAAATCTCACTTCAAACCATCTCTTGATCCTTGTTCGATCGGCCCGACCCATTTCACCATCCTTTGCCGCGCCAAAACATGTTTGAAAGGGGTCATTTATCGTTTGCATGTTTCATTTAATGTTTGTGTGTTTACGAGATGGTTGTGCGTAATATCAATCCGTTGAGAGGTGGTGTTAAGGATTCGTTCTGCGGAATCCTTGGTATGAACCATTCGTTCCATTGTTCTATCGTCTATCGGTCCCTTGTGCTCCGATCTCGTTTATCACTTACCCTCAAGTCACGATCTATTACGGGATCACATCAGGTGGTATCAGAGCACTTGAAGCTAAGTGATTCGATTTATCTTTAGTCCTTTTATGTTGACTGTTCATCTTCTTACCATCGATCTAGTGCTTGTTGCTTTCAATCCGTTTAGATCCATTGTCATCCTTTGCATCTCGTTTATCATTGATGCATGTTCACTCATTTGATTTGCATATCGATCATATTGATAATAGCTGTTCATCTCCCCTCACGACTGTTCATCCTACTCGCGCAAATAACCTATCACATCATTTGGTATTCCTTCATTTTGCCGCCTCCGCGTGTTCATCCGGAAATCGTTGCATAAATTATTTGCATAATTTTAAAAAGATTTTCATAACTAGTGTTGCTCATTTTCGTAATCATCTACCGTTCCTTAAAGGTTGCATAATTTTTAAAAATTGTTTGCATAATTTTTTTTAAAGATTTTATATCCTTCTGTTGAACTTGTAACTGCCGAAGCGACTGTTTTGATTTTCAGGTGGAAGCGACATCATGTCGGAGAAGGAGGGAGACGACTCGAGTCATGAGTCACCGTCAACCATCAATCAAGCCTTGATAGACCAGCTTAAGAAGTTGTTGACTGAGGAGCTAGACCGCAGAGATCAAATTCGGGAAGGCAAGCAAAAAGAAGCTAAGAATCTGATCCCTGTTTCGGATAAGGACAACGACAATCCTATGACATTGAGGAAGAAAGTTGTTGATGAGCAAGCTAAGGAGTACTACAGCAGTGGACACTCTTCTCAAGCTAGCCGACGCCGGTCAAGAAGGAATTATCATGAACCAGACCGAATGGTGGAAAATCTGGGAGGTTATAAAATGAGGGTTCCGCCGTTTTATGGGAAGAATGATCCCGATGCTTACCTCGATTGGGAGAAGAAGTGTGATTTCACGTTCAACCTTCACAACATAACCGACGTAAACCGTGTCAAGCTGGCCGTTACCGAGTTCTACGACTATGCCTTAAGTTGGTGGGAAAACATAGTTACCGAGAGAGCTAGGAGTGGCGGATTTGAGATTACGAGCTGGTTAGAGATGACTCGGATCATGAGACACCGGTTTGTGCCGAGCCATTACCAAAGAGAGTTGCATTCCAAACTCAGGCGACTTAGTCAAGGGTCTAAAACCGTGGACGAGTATTATCAAGAAATGGAAGTAATGAAGTTGCGGGCAAATGTGACCGAAGACCGAGAAGCTACAATGTCTCAATTTCTTGGTGGTCTGAACCGAGAGGTCCATGATGTGGTGGAAATGCAAAACTGTTCTGATCTAGAAGAAATGTTGCACAAGGCAACCTTGGCCGAACAACAACTAAAGAGACGATCAACGTTCAAAACCGGAACCGAACAACGACGACCACCTTTTGGCCGAGATACCAAACCTTTCTCGCTAAAACCAGTACCGGTCTCTCCCATTACCAGTCAAGACAGAGACAAGAACCGAACCGAGAAGAGTCCATCTACAAGGTCCAGAGAGATTAAGTGTTTTAGATGTCAAGGGTATGGACATTATGCTACCAACTGCCGGAACCAGAAAGTTATGATCATTCGTGAGGATGGGGCAGTTGAGTCCGAAGAAGAATCTAGCCCTGAAAAGGAGTTTGACTTTGAAGAGTGTGAGGCCGTGCCAGTTTTGGGAAAACTTTTAGTGACCCGACGCCTTCTAAACACTCAAGTCCGGTCAGAACGGAATGAGCAGCGGGAAAACCTTTTCCACTCTCGATGTTTGGTTCAAGAAAAGGTTTGCAGTTTGATTATTGATGGTGGGAGCTGCACTAACGTGGCAAGTGAAGCCATGGTAGAAAAACTTGGGCTTAAACCCCAGAAACATCCCAAACCATATCAGCTGCAATGGATTAATGAATCCGGAGTCATGAGAGTCAAAGAACAAGTGGTGGTGCCATTGTCGATTGGGAGCTATGAGGATGAAATTTTATGCGACATTCTACCTATGGATGCTGGACACCTTATTCTGGGTAGACCATGGCAATCCGACCGCCGTGTGATTCATGATGGTTTCACCAACAAGTACACCCTTTTGCACCAAGGCCGTAAGATCACTCTCACTCCTTTAACTCCACAAGATGTTTATGAGGATCAGATCCAACTGAGCAAACAGAGAGTTAAACCACAACCAAAGATTGATCAGCCCGAGTCAAACAAAGCACTTAATTATATGGTTAAGTCCAAACAGGTTAAACATTCCATGTTCTCTAATAAACCTTGTCTTTTATTTATTTTTAAGGAAGCTTTGACTAGTATGGCTAACCATGCACCGGTTATCCCGAGTGATTTGGCTAATCTTTTGCAGGACTTCAAGGATGTTTTTCCAGAAGAGAGTCCACAAGGGCTACCCCCTGTCCGGGGTATTGAGCACCAAATCGATTTCGTCCCGGGATCTACATTGCCAAACCGCCCGGCGTATCGAACCAATCCCGTGGAAACAAAAGAGCTTCAGCGTCAAATTGATGAACTTATGGAGAAAGGACACATCAGAGAGAGCATGAGTCCATGTGCCGTACCCGTTTTGCTCGTACCAAAGAAAGATGAGAGCTGGAGGATGTGCGTTGATTGTAGAGCCATCAATAACATCACTGTAAAGTATCGCCATCCTATCCCTAGATTAGATGATATGTTAGATGAGCTTCATGGGTCTTGCATATTCTCTAAGATAGATCTTAAGAGTGGCTATCACCAAATTAGAATGAAAGAAGGTGATGAGTGGAAAACGGCGTTCAAAACTAAACATGGTCTTTATGAGTGGCTTGTTATGCCATTTGGATTGACAAATGCACCTAGTACCTTTATGCGTCTAATGAATCATGTTCTTAGGTCTTTCATTGGTCATTTTGTGGTAGTTTACTTTGATGACATATTGATCTATAGTAAGAACCATGATGAGCATTTAGGTCATCTTGCATCGGTTATGAGAGTCCTTAGGGAGGAAAAACTGTTTGCCAACTTTAAGAAATGCACCTTTTGTACGGATAACGTGGTTTTTCTAGGCTTTGTGGTTAGTGCAGATGGAGTCCAGGTGGATGAAGAGAAGGTTGCAGCTATACGTGATTGGCCAACCCCTAAGACCGTAGGAGAGGTCCGGAGCTTCCATGGATTGGCTGGGTTCTACCGGCGGTTCGTGAAAGACTTCAGCACTATAGCCGCACCCATGACCGAGATAATCAAAAAGGACGTTGGATTTAAGTGGAATAAGGCGTAGGAAGAGGCTTTTCAAACCCTTAAGGATCGACTAACTAATGCACCTGTTCTTATCTTACCTGATTTTCTAAAAACTTTTGAAATTGAGTGTGATGCCTCAGGGATTGGGATTGGAGCTGTGCTTATGCAGGACAAGAAACCAATTGCCTATTTTAGTGAGAAACTTGGAGGGGCCACTCTCAATTATCCAACTTACGACAAGGAGCTTTATGCCTTGGTCCGAGCCTTGCAAACTTGGCAACATTACCTTTGGCCGAAAGAATTTTTCATTCATACCGATCATGAGTCACTCAAACATTTCAAGGGTCAGCAGAAGCTAAACAAACGCCATGCTCGATGGGCCGAGTTTATAGAGACTTTCCCTTACGTCATTAAGTACAAGAAAGGTAAGGACAATGTCGTTGCCGACGCATTGTCAAGGAGGTACACTCTTCTTTCTACTCTTGACGCAAAACTCTTAGGTTTTGAACAAATTAAAGAATTATACGCTGCTGATGCTGATTTTGCGGATATCTATCAAGCTTGTTCTAAGTTTGCCTTTGGTCGTTATGTGAAACAAGATGGTTTTCTCTTCTATGAGAACCGTCTTTGTGTGCCTAACTGTTCTTTGAGAGAATTGTTTGTTAGGGAAGCCCACGGAGGAGGATTGATGGGACATTTTGGAGTAACCAAGACTATACAGATTATGCGTGACCATTTCCATTGGCCACAAATGCTTCGGGACGTTGAAAGAATTTGTGCTAGATGCACCACATGTAAGTCGGCTAAATCAACAATCCAGCCGCACGGTTTGTACACTCCTCTCCCTATCCCATCGCATCCTTGGGTTGATATTTCTATGGATTTTGTTCTCGGATTGCCTAGAACTAGAAATGGGAAGGATTCCATCTTTGTCATTGTTGATCGATTTTCTAAGATGGCTCATTTTGTTGCATGTAACAAAACTGATGATGCATCCCATATTGCTGCCTTGTTCTTTAGAGAAATTGTTAGGTTGCATGGTATGCCGCGTACTATTGTTTCTGATCGTGATACAAAGTTCCTTAGTTATTTTTGGAAAACCTTGTGGTCTAAATTAGGCACTAAACTGATGTTTTCTACTACTTGCCATCCACAGACTGACGGACAAACTGAGGTTGTTAATCGAACTTTAGGAACTTTGTTGCGTGCTTTGCTTAAAAAGAACCTTAAGGCTTGGGATGAATGTTTGCCGCATATTGAATTTGCATATAATCATTCGGTTCATTCAGCATCTAAGTTTTCACCATTTGAGGTTGTGTATGGGTTTAAACCTTTGTCACCGTTAGATTTAATGCCACTTCCTTTGAGTGAAAGGTTAAGCACAGATGGTAAACGAAAGGCAGACATGGTGAAAAAGATACACGAGCAGGCCAGGAGAAATATAGAAGCAAAGACCAAGCAATATGCTCGGAAGGCAAACAAAGGAAGGCGTGAAATGATTTTTGAAGTCGGAGATCAAGTTTGGATCCATTTACGCAAAGAACGATTTCCGGCCGAACGCAAATCCAAACTTATGTCGAGGGTTGATGGTCCTTTTACAGTCATTCAGCGCATCAACAACAACTCCTATCGAGTTGATCTCCAAGGTAAGTACAATATTAGTCCAAGTTTTAATGTTACTGATTTATCTCCTTTTCTTGCAGATGAACCAGATTTGAGGACAAATCCTTTTCAAGAGGGAGGAGATGATGCGATCATGGACAAGGATGGGATTGAGGCTAAGGATGGGCAGCTTGAACCTGAGCTTGAACCAGAGGAGACCATCGCCATACCAACTGGCCCAATCACCCGTTCACAAACTAAGGCACTAGACCATCACATTGGGAAGTTCCTTAACCGTTTGAGTCGGCCACATGTTGAACCAACCACACTGGTTTGTTTAACGGCCCATCAACTTGGGTAAAGAGACAAGTGAGGTTTGAGTACTCTTTTTCCCATGTCAAGTTTTGTCCCACTGGGTTTTCTTGACATGGTTTTTAACGAGGCCCAAATCTCACTTCAAACCATCTCTTGATCCTTGTTCGATCGGCCCGACCCATTTCACCATCCTTTGCCGCGCCAAAACATGTTTGAAAGGGGTCATTTATCGTTTGCATGTTTCATTTAATGTTTGTGTGTTTACGAGATGGGAGGAGCGTGTTCCTTCCCATCTCTTCATCTCCCTTCTTCTTTCTCTTTATATTCTCACTACAACACTCTTTGTCGAGTATCCAACTTTTATTTATCAAAATCTTTCTTTTATGCTTGAGCATTCTCTCTTGGTGTGTAATATCCGAGAATTCCTTCTTCATTTGTTGTGCGTAATATCAACAAATCGGGAAGAGTCCTCTTCACTGGTTGTGCGTAATATCAATCCGTTGAGAGCTGGTGTTAAGGATTCGTTCCGCGGAATCCTTGGTATAAACCATTTGTTCCATTGTTCTATCGTCTATCGGTCCCTTGTGCTCCGATCTCGTTTATCACTTACCCTCAAGTCACGATCTATTACGGGATCACATCACCGCGGAATCGGGCCGAGAAGAGGATGATAGGAATTGTTTTATTGTTGAGTTATTTGATTATTGCAAACCTAGTGTTTAGATTGTTAGTTATTTTTAATATTATTTCTGGAATTTAATTTGGTTGTTGAATTAATTATTATTGAAGTTTATTTTAATTGAGTCTTTCCGCACTTAATTATAAAAAAAAAAAAAAAAACTTGGTTGTTTCAAGAGGGAAGTATCACATGAATTCGGTTTCACAAATTATTCTTCAGAATCACAAATACCAAGAACAAGACCGCGGAGAGTAGGAGGATTATTCAATATCTGGAGAAATAAACGAGGACCAAATTATAATGAAAGTCATCAAAGTAATTCATGATCTTAAGATTAGTTTATTACCTCTTGTGTTTTGTTATACGCAGTTATGTAATGTTTGAATAATATTTAATTTGTATTATGTATTTTCTTATTAATTTGATTTATGATTTATCTTATTTACAATATTAATTACTTATTATGCTTTTTGTTATATTATTTATTTTTAAACATTGTATTTTCTTATCAATTTGATTTACGTTTTTACATGTTTACAAATTTTCAGGCTTTTCGAATATGTCAGTTACGATCACATGGTCTCCACAATCTAAGTTATGAGGAGAGCATTGAGTTGTGGAATTTGGAAAACGAGCAATTTGAAGAATTAATAATCCAACCAGCATTAACTACAACCAATATTTTGAAAGAGGACTGGTCCAAACTGGTGGCGGTTTGGGATGGAGAAATATTTGGCGTCAGCTACAAGAAGATGATGCTGCTTGTCTTCAGTTATTACGGATGTCAATTGGTACTTTTAGATAATTATGCGATAAACTGTAAACAAACTATGGTTTACAACCAACATTGAATGTAGGCATTGAAGAGAGTGTGGCCATGTTTCTACGGATATGTGGGCATAACGAAGTTCAAAGAGATGTTGGATTACGATTTGGACGGACGCAAGAGACTGTGAATAGAAATTTTTTTGAAGTGCTTAAAGCGACTGAGTTACTTGCTTGTGATTATATCAGGACTCCGACAACCCAAGAACTACGACAAATTCCTGAACGACTAGTAATGGATCAAACATATTGGCCATATTTTAGTGGATTTACTGGCGCTATGGATGGAGTTCATGTTTGTATTAAAGTGAAGCCTGAAGTTCAAGGAATGTATTGGAACCGGCACAATATAACTTCATTTAATATAATGGCGATATGTGATCTCAATATGTTATTCATATATGTTTGGAATGGAGCACCGGGCTCATGTCACGATACAGCAATTCTCACAATGGCGCAAGATAATGATTCCGATTTTCCTTTACCTCCACCAGACAAGTATTATCTAGTCGATTCTGGTTACCCAAACAAACAAGGTTTTTTGGCTCCGTTTAGATCTTCACGGAACGTGGTTGTTCGGTATCATATGTCAAAGTTTGAAAATGGTCCTCCTCCTAGAAACAAGCAAGATTTGTTTAATCGATATCATGCATCTTTACGTTCTGTTATTGAAAGGACTTTTGGAGTATGGAAGAAGAAATGGAGGGTTCTTTGTGAATTTCCTAGATATGATATGGAAGTTCACAAAAGAGTGGTAATGGCGACAATGGGACTACATAATTTTATTAGAATTTCTATAGAGACTGGCAGCACAAGTTCTATGATAGAACCAAGTGATATGGCAGAAGCGGAAATAGGAGAAGGAGGTTTTATGGCTAACATTAGGGAACATATTGCAAGTACACTATGGGCAGACAAAAACATTTCACGTTAGTTTTTGGAAATAATTTTCTCGTATGTTGTAATTGAATTTAAATTTTAAATAATTTTTTAATTTTTTAATTACTTGTTTTTAAGAAAACTTTTTACATATATGATTTAGAATTTTTCTTTGTTTTTTCATCATTTAATCATATATAATATTTTGTAATTGTAATCTGTTATATTTATTTAAATTATTACGTCTGTTTGATCTGTATTTGTTCTGCTTGATCTGCATTTACTGTTTGATCTACATTTTTTGATCTGTGTCACCATTCGAAGCCACAGTCTAGCTAATTAAGAGACATCAAAACAATCCTATATTTGGATGTTACAGGCTACAGATCCGTAAGATGTATTTTTTTTTTTGAACTTTAGATCCGTAAGATGTTTCCAGCTCAACAAGTTACCATCGATTTTTTAAGTTTCTCAACAATAAAACCCATTAATGGAAATTTATTCAACGTTTTGTTAATTCGTTACGGAGTTTTCATTTCTCCAATCCATCTCTAGAAGCAATTTCAAAAATTCAAAAAAAAGATATTCACTCTTTGTCTGAATAATGAATATCTTTTGACCAAGCCAGAAACCAAAAAAAAAAAACAATCAAAATTCGATCAAAAAATAGTAAGTACGCACTGAATAAAAATTTCACGGCACGTGTCAAAGATTGAGTGAGAAGAGGACAAACAAACCTCAGACGCAAACCGAGCTGGACAAGGTTTTTAACGCTCTAAAATTCCTTTAATACCCTTAACTAACAACCCAAAACAGCTTTAATACATGAGGATAATTTAGTCATTTCAAGTAGCTTCAAATATGCCCGGGGATCATGGACGCTTTATATGCTTGCATAGACACCTAAAACTGAATCATAACAGAGTCCCAAAGATATTTTCCACAGAAACGCCTCTCTTCTTCTTTTTTTTTTTTTTTTTATTTCTCTCTAATTTCTCGGAGAGGAGAGTAAAAACAAAATCTCTTCAGATCGGAGAGAAGGAGAAATCGGAAAATCCCGATCGATCTCGGAGGATAATCAATGGCGGCCGCCTCCAACGGGAGTGAGTATTTCGAATTAGATATGGAGACCGGTAGGGAATCGTTCGCGCGGCCGTCGAACGCCGAGACAGTTGAGCAGGACGAAGAAGATCTCCGATGGGCGGCGATCGGACGGTTACCGTCGCAGAGGCAAGGGAGCCATTTAACGATTCTGCGTCGGTCGCAAACGCAGACGCAGACTTCCGGTTACGCCGACGGGAACGTTGTTCAGACGATCGACGTGAGGAAACTGGATCGTTCGGATCGCGAGATGGTTGTTCGTCAAGCTCTTGCGACTAGCGATCAGGATAACTATAAGCTTCTCTCCGCCATTAAGGAACGGCTCGATAGGTCTGTGCGTGTGTCTGTTTCTATTTTTGGGTTTATTAAATTAAAAAAAAATATATTGATCTTTGATTTTTGGTGTTTATTTGTAGAGTTGGAATGGAAGTTCCGAAAATCGAAGTCCGGTTCGAGAATTTGAATATTGAAGCTGATGTTCAAGCTGGTACAAGAGCCTTACCGACTTTGGTTAACGTATCTCGTGATTTCATTGAGGTTTGTTGACATTTTTTCTTCTTCTTTTCTTGAATATTCCACACAAATTTGTTTCGTGATTCTTTCTATCTATGTGTTGTAGCGTCTCTTAAGCAGCTTTAGGATAATGAAGACTAGAAAACACAAGCTAACGATTTTGAAAGATATTAGTGGGATTATCAAACCAGGAAGGTAAATAAAAAATTGGAAAACAAAAACCATATAATGTATAGTCAGTCGCAAAGCACTAACAGTTTTGCTATATTTTTCGAAGGATGACATTGCTATTAGGACCACCAGGTTCCGGAAAATCTACGTTACTTCTTGCACTTGCAGGAAAGCTTGATAAAAGTTTAAAGGTTAGTTAAATTAACCCGTGAAGTTATTAACTATGTGCTCATATATATCACATGCATCTTATGTTTCTTTTATATCCTTTTTTTTTTCTAAGCTTGATATATACTCACATGTGTCTTGAATGTTTGTCATGTATCTTCTTAAGATTCCTCTCTTCGTTTTTAGTATTTTTTATAAGAAAAAAAACTGTCTGTTGAATTTACAGAAAACGGGGAACATCACTTACAATGGAGAGAATCTTGATGAGTTCCATGTCAAAAGGACTTCAGCATATATTAGCCAAACAGATAATCACATTGCGGAACTCACTGTTCGCGAAACGCTTGATTTTGCTGCGAGATGTCAAGGCGCAAGTGAAGGATTTGCAGGTTTTTTTTTTCTTCTTCTTTTGGTGTTACCACTTACTATATTTAACTTCTTCAAGTCAATATTTCCTATTTTAATATCATATAAAATTGTATAGGTTACATGAAAGATCTAACCCGTTTAGAGAAAGAGAGAGATGTACGTCCTTCTTCTGAGATTGATGCTTTTATGAAGGTTAGCATCATATATATAAACTTATTTTGATTAAATTTATTCTGTATGATTTATGAACACTTTATCTTTTGTTATAGGCTGCTTCTGTCAGTGGTGAAAAGCATAGTGTATCCACAGATTACGTGCTAAGAGTGCTTGGTCTTGATGTATGTTCTGATACAATGGTTGGTAATGATATGATGAGAGGTGTTTCAGGAGGTCAAAGAAAAAGAGTAACAACAGGTCTCTTTTCACTCTCTTTTCACTAATCTATCTCTCACTTTGACGCTTAAAGTTGATAAATCTTGACACACGATGCAGGAGAGATGACTGTAGGGCCAAGAAAAACGTTGTTCATGGATGAAATATCAACTGGTCTTGATAGCTCAACAACATACCAGATTGTCAAATGTGTCAGAAACTTTGTTCATTTGATGGATGGAACTGTTCTTATGGCACTTCTTCAGCCTGCACCAGAAACATTCGATCTGTTTGACGATTTGATTCTTCTTTCAGAAGGTTACATGGTGTATCAAGGTCCTCGGCAAGACGTTGTGAGCTTCTTTGAGTCTATAGGATTCCGTCTCCCACCACGTAAAGGTGTCGCAGATTTTCTCCAAGAGGTATCATTATATATATACATCCCAACTCTTTTCTTTGGTCGTTTCTTGTTTTCCACGTAACTCTTTTCAAACTCTTTGTATTCCTTTTTAATGTATTATATAATGTTTTGGTGTGTAGGTGACCTCCAAAAAGGATCAAGCTCAGTATTGGGCAGATTCTTCGAAGCCTTATCAGTTTATTCCTGTCTCTGACATAGCGGCTGCTTTTCGTAACTCGAACTATGGACATGCTGCTGATGCCAAGCTTGCAACACCGTTCGATAAGTCATCCGCGGATCCTTCAGCTTTATGCAGAACGAAGTTCGCCATATCAGGTTGGGAAAACCTTAAAGTTTGCTTTGAGCGAGAGATACTATTGATCAACCGGCACAGATTTCTTTACACCTTTAGGACTTGCCAGGTACGTATATTAAGTCTACATAGTTTCATAATTGTTACCACTTTTGTTTTCTTGACCTGGAACATTTTGTTTTCTTTCCATAAAGGTTGCATTTGTGGGATTTGTGACAGCAACAGTGTTCTTGAGAACTAGACTACACCCAACAAGCGAAGCATATGGCAGCGAGTATCTATCTTGCCTTTTCTTCGGCCTAGTGCACATGATGTTCAATGGTTTCTCTGAGCTGCCTCTCATGATATCGCGTCTCCCTGTCTTCTACAAGCAAAGGGACAACTCGTTTCATCCCGCTTGGTCATGGTCTATCGCTAGCTGGATATTGCGTGTGCCTTACTCTGTTCTTGAAGCTGTTGTGTGGACTTGTGTTGTATACTACAGTGTGGGACTTGCTCCTTCACCAGGCAGGTTGGTAATTTTTTTGGGAATTAACATTTCTCTAGACTTCTTTAAGGATGTTAAACATAATCTCTGTTTGTTCTTCTTATTAGATTTTTCCGATACATGTTACTCCTCTTCTCGGTGCATCAAATGGCTCTCGGTTTATTCCGTATGATGGCTTCTCTAGCAAGGGATATGGTCATTGCCAATACATTCGGATCTGCAGCGATCTTAGTAGTGTTCTTACTTGGTGGCTTCGTTATCCCAAAAGGTTTAATTAATTATTACTTCTTGCATTAAAGAAATTGATTTGTTTATTTAAGTTGCTGTAAGAAAACTTGTTTTTTTACCATTTTTGAACAGATGATATTAAACCTTGGTGGACTTGGGGTTTTTGGATTTCACCGTTATCTTATGGGCAACGTGCCATTGCGGTCAATGAATTCACAGCCACGAGGTGGATGTTGGTATGTTAAACAATCTCCATTTTTTTTTGGTTAAATATTACTGTTATATACTATGCATAACTATAGACATTCAAATGTCAAGCAGCCATCTGCTATATCGGATACTTCAATTGGATTCAACTTTCTAAAGCTACGTAGCTTTCCAACAAACGACAATTGGTATTGGATTGGAGTTGCGGTTCTCATTGGTTATGCAGTTCTCTTCAACAACGTAGTCACTGTTGCATTGGCTTATCTTAACCGTACGTGCATGAGAGTCTCTCTATTGCTAATGATTCTTTCTTATATTGATCTCTGTAGCAATATTGTGAAAGGTTTTTTCTTTTTTGCCTTCTTGCAGCTTTAAGAAAAGCTAGAGCAATTGTTTTAGACGATCCAAATGAAGAAACCCAAACTGCTTCAGTATCAGTACAAGTAAAAAGTGAGAAAAAGGGAATGATTCTTCCTTTCAAACCATTAACAATGACTTTCCACAATGTCAACTACTATGTTGATATGCCAAAGGTTAGTTTCACTTCTCTGTTTGTATATATGATCCCTTATCTATCTATGGTCACGCATGATTAAAGATTTTAATTTTCTGAAATCTTATCAGGAAATGCGTTCTCAAGGTGTACCAGAGACAAGACTACAGCTGTTATCAGACGTGAGTGGAGTCTTCTCGCCTGGTGTTCTTACAGCTTTAGTTGGATCGAGCGGTGCGGGCAAGACTACATTGATGGATGTTCTTGCGGGTCGAAAGACAGGTGGATATACAGAAGGAGATATTAGAATCTCTGGTTACCCAAAAGAACAGCAAACGTTTGCTAGAATCTCTGGTTACGTTGAGCAGAACGATATACATTCTCCTCAAGTCACTGTTGAAGAGTCCCTTTGGTTTTCAGCTAGCCTTCGTCTTCCTAAAGAGATCAGCAAAGAACAGAAAAAAGTAAGTTTGAATTTGTTTGACATAATTTGATTCAGATTTGGATAGTTTCACTAAAAGGAGATTTTTGTGTGTTTTTTTAGGAATTTGTGGAAGAAGTTATGAGACTTGTGGAGCTTGATAGTCTGAGATATGCGTTAGTTGGTTTACCCGGTACAACCGGACTTTCTACAGAGCAGAGGAAACGTCTAACGATTGCGGTTGAGTTAGTGGCAAATCCATCAATCATTTTCATGGACGAACCAACATCTGGACTTGATGCAAGAGCAGCTGCTATTGTGATGAGAACTGTTAGGAACACGGTTGACACTGGACGAACAGTGGTTTGCACCATTCATCAACCCAGCATTGACATTTTCGAGGCCTTTGACGAGGTTTGCCCTAAGTTTGCTTGGATTACAAGAATCTTCTTCAAGCATATGATCTTAACGTGTGTGCTTTTTGCTTGACCTTGAAACAGTTGCTTCTAATGAAACGAGGAGGACAGGTTATATATGGTGGGAAATTGGGTGAACACTCAAAGGTTATGGTAGACTATTTTCAGGTACTTGTCTTGGCCCTTCTCATCTTTTGACTTAGATGCTTGTTTCCCAAGTAAACTGTGACAAAAACCCTAATTAAACCTTTTTACAGGGAATAAACGGAGTCCCTGCAATCTCAAGTGGTTACAATCCAGCAACTTGGATGCTTGAAGTAACTACGCCTGCTTTGGAGGAGAAATTTAACACGGACTTTGCAGATTTATACAAGAAATCTGAACAGTTTAGGTAACTATCACAACTCATTTAACAAACATTTTTCATTCTCTTTTAATGCACTATCAAAAATCTAAATCTAACCTAACCATACTGTGTAATTTATATAGAGAAGTGGAAGCAAACATCAAGCAACTCAGTGTTCCACCAGAAGGCTCAGAAGCAATAAAGTTCTCTTCAATATACTCACAAAACCAACTATCTCAATTCTTACTCTGCCTCTGGAAACAGAACCTTGTCTACTGGAGAAGTCCAGAATACAATCTCGTGAGACTGCTCTTCACAACGGTCGCTGCGATTATCCTCGGCACAGTTTTCTGGGACATTGGTTCCAAGAGGACTTCCACGCAAGATTTGGTCACCGTAATGGGAGCTCTCTACTCGGCTTGTCTGTTTCTTGGAGTTAGTAACGCTTCGTCCGTACAACCAATCGTTTCAATCGAAAGAACAGTTTTCTACAGAGAGAAAGCCGCAGGAATGTATGCTCCAATTCCATATGCAGCAGCTCAGGGACTTGTTGAGATACCTTACATTCTCACCCAAACCATTCTCTATGGTGTCATCACTTACTTCACCATTGGATTTGAAAGAACATTCAGTAAGTTTTTAATGAATCTCAAATCTTTCTCTATATATTCATAAATCAAACCATATATATAATATAATGAATTTTAAAAACGCAGGAAAGTTTATACTCTACTTGGTGTTCATGTTCCTCACTTTCACCTACTTCACCTTCTACGGCATGATGGCGGTTGGTCTCACCCCAAATCAGCACTTAGCCGCTGTTATCTCCTCTGCGTTTTACTCTCTCTGGAATCTTCTCTCCGGTTTCCTCGTCCAAAAACCTGTAAGTTTTGATGGGTTGTGGCTTGTTTAAGAATCTTGATTCTTGACTATCAGCCTTAACTATTTGTTTACACTCATACCAAAAAAAAAACTATATGTTTACACTTTTTCTCACAATCTTCTTAAACTCACTTTTTTGTGTGTTTTTGGTTTTTCAGTTGATTCCAGTGTGGTGGATATGGTTCTATTACATTTGTCCTGTGGCGTGGACACTTCAAGGAGTAATCCTCTCACAGCTTGGTGACGTGGAGAGTATCATCAACGAGCCACTGTTCCATGGCACGGTTAAAGAATTTATTGAACATTACTTCGGCTACAAGCCAGACATGATCGGTGTGTCTGCTGCTGTTCTTGTCGGATTTTGTGCTCTCTTCTTCTCTGGATTCGCACTTTCAGTCAAATTCCTCAATTTCCAGAGAAGATAGATAGAAGAAAAAGGATGACTCTTTCTTTATCACGCGACAAACCTTGATATTTTTTTTTTTTTTTTGCTCTTTCTCACACGTAGTTAGGTTTCATTTCTATTTTACCACGTAGATATAGAGTTAGTTTTTGTTGGATATTGACGAAAATAAACCCAAAAAATAAGAAATCTGTTTTGCTCCGTTAATGATTTTCTTTGCTTTGTTAGTTTTGTACACTGAATCTAGTTTTTATAATTTTACTGTTTGACATCTAATTCATGAATATAAAAGAGAAAATTGGCAATTTACCCCAAAAAAAAGCTCTTCTTGTCCCTTTACCCTTTTTTTTACTTTTGCTATTTTGTGCCAACATTGCCCTTCAATATAGTTAATAACTCATACAAACTTCTTTTGAAAGTGAACAAAATTTCTAAAATTCTTAAAAATGATGTTAAAACTGTGTAGAATGTTTGAGATTTTTTAGTTTTTTTTTCATGTTTATAAAATTAATTAAAGGTTGAGTCTACGAACTTCGATTTTCAAAGTAGAATACGTTTTCTACTGTTTACGTAGACGTCTAGCGAGCGTAGAAGATGAAATCTACAAGTTGTTTATACTTCTACCGTTTCGTAGAATTTGCTCCAAACATATTCTACGTAATACACTATCTTCTGCTAATTGTAGATTTCAAGTTCTACGGTAAACACTGACATCTACCGGTCGTAGAGTCTGTGTTCTACGTATTACATTATATTCTACCATTCGCAGAATTTGTGTTCTACAAAAAATATATTGGCTACAATTTCGTAGAATGCATATTTTCGTTACATGTTCTACCAAAATAACTAACATCTACCATTCGTAGAATTCGTCTTCTACGAGAATCCAGAAAATATTGCAACTGAATATTTTTCAAATCTTTTACTTATTTTTTTCTCTCAAGGCACGAAAATATTCTTCCACAACGCCTCTCTGTCGATTTTCAGCCACCTCATCTTCCTCTTTGATACCCTAACTCTCTTTTTCTTCTGCTAAAGTAATATGTTGCATATCTATGTAGCTTGTGGTTCATGGAAAATGTGTGCAACCAATGGGTGGATATTTGTTGCTGATGAGAATAAAGGAGGAAGATTAGTTTCTCTGGAATCTACTACTAGTTTTGAGGAGTTAAAAACGATTGTTTTGGAGGATTTCTTAATCGAGAGGGGGATTGACGTTGAGTTTAGCTATTTGCCACGCGGTTTGATCAATGACGCTATGTCTCCCCGAATTGTGATTGCGAATGATCGTCAGGTGCAAAATTTCGTGTCCTACATACGGAAACAAGAGTCAAGACATTTGTGTGTGACACTTAATGATCCCAATGGAAACAATGGAATCAACGTTGATGATAATGTTGAAGAAAAAAAAGAATGAAACGAAAAAGAAGATGAGGGGAAGAGAAAATAAAACTTTAATCTTTTCTTTTTCTATTTTAATCAAGATTTTAATTAAAAACTATATCTAATCAATTTAAAGGTTAAATTTGGATTAATTGTAAAAAAAAAGGGTAAAAGGACAAAGTGAGTTTGTGAAAGTGTATGTGGACAAGAAGAGCTTTTTTTTTTGGGTAAATTGCCAATTTTCCCAATATAAAAGTATAGTTCAACTGCTGTCTTTCAATTTGTTGGATTTTTGTTCTTAATTACTAATTTGTAAACTGATCAAAATTGGAGCAAGTTGTAAACTGTTGAAGGTTTTTAATCCACGCAAGCAATCGAAAAGCTCAAATATATATTGAAACAACCAAGATCTTTTTTTTTTTTTTTAAATTAAACAATTCTAGCGGAGGTCTTAAAACGTTAAATAAATACTAAACCAATTCAACAATAATCAGTTCAGCAATTATTCAGCGAAAACAATAACATAAATAAACAAGTCTAATAACTTAAATAGTTCAATAAAACAATGAATCCTATCATCCTCTTATTCGGCCTTGATTCCGCGATCACACTTTACTTTTACCTGCATCAGAGGAAAAGAGATGAGTAAGTATTATCATAAATACTTAGTGAGAAGATCACTCTGCCCATGGGCCAATTACGCAATTTCTAGACAATTAAAATCTTTTAAATAATTTCCACAATTATTAAATATCTTTCCACCATTAAAATATTTCCAAATAATTATTAAATAATTCTCATAATTAAATAATACTCTTAATTAATTATTAATCCGAAAATAATTAATTAAATCAAACCAATTAACCACTAAAACCAATTAAATCCATTAAACCGGATTAAACCATTTAATTTTTAATTCAATTCAATTAAACCGATTCACGCCGACCGAACAGCCTCTGGTGTCGACCGACACCTGCTTAGTGTCGTTCGACACCCTTGACCTTGGTGTCGATCGACACCCGTTCGACAGGGCGAAAACGAGTGCGATTCAACAGCACCAAAAACATAGAATCACACAATTAACAACACCAAATACAATCAACCTTCACAATCACCACATAATTCACAAGAAAATCATCAAGAACACATCTATTCATCAATCCAAGCATAGATCCAGAAATCCACGGACCCACAGTCACGCACTTACCTTGATTTTGGATTGAAAGGGAGAACAAGGGAATGAACAGCAAGAATCAACAACAAACACCTCAGAAACTTCACAAATCTCCTCAAAACTCTCCAAAATCGCCTAGAACTCTCTGCCTCATTTTCTGTCTCGAAAAACATGAAAGAGACTGCTCCTTTTCTTTTTATTCGCGACCTAGGGTTTCCCTTTTCCCTTAACCGGCCAAACCACACTCAAATCAAACCGGAAATTCGCAAACAGACCGGTGTCGCTCGACACCCTAAGAAAAACTCACTTCTTTGGTTTACAGATGTTACAACCCTCCCCCACTAAACTGGATTCGACCTCGAATCCCAACTCGAAACACGTCTCGCAAGACCAAAATCCGACCTCGCAAGGCCACATCACTGGAGATCCTCACCTGATCCCCGAGACTCATACTCAATCTTATGTATACGCACGTTCCAAGACATCTTTCTCTTAACTCATTATCCAAACACTCATATTGGGCCACGACCTCCCAAATAAGTCTCAACCAAACCACTTGTGTTGGGGCCACGGCCTCCCAAACAAGTCTGCAACTACCCAAACTGGGGGCCACGGCCTCCCAGATGGGCCTGCCATCGCTTATACCGAAGCCACGGCACTCGGATAAGCTACTCACACTGAAGCCACGACACTCAGGTAAGTCTGCCAGAGAACAAACGTCTCCAAAATGTAATGAGTTATTCAGGACCGCAGCCCTTAGAGAAACATTCTTAAACGCCTATAACAAAAGATCGAAACCATCTCACGACCCAACTGGTCAACACGGGTAACATCCAAGACAACATTTAACAACACAGAAAAATGAGGAAAAACTCCATCTCATAAATCTCAAAATGTGTGTCTTACAACGTAAACCAAAAACAACAACAACAAAGCTCAAAAGTTAAACCAAAAACAAAGCCACAAAGACGAAAGAAGCTCACTCCACAATCTGCTTGTCGAACCACTTCCTGAACTTCAACTTCATATTTGCCTCTGGCTCCCAAGTCTCCTCCTCTATACCGCCACAAGTCCACAAGACTCTCAACAACGGTATCCTCTTGTTCCGCAGAACCTTGACTCTCCTCTCAAGAATCCTCACAGGCACTGCCGGAACTGTCAAATCTGGCTGAAGATCCTCTGGAATCCTAGCCACTATCTCCTCTGAAGGATGAAGACACTTCCTCAACATCGATACATGAAACACCTTGTGAAAGGCTCTCATAATCGGAGGTAGCTCCAACCTGTACGCCAACGGTCCCACTCGCTCCACAACCGGAAACGGACCCATAAAACGCGGACTCAGCTTGTTCTCTGCGATGGTTCTGTTAGGACCCCTCAACATCGCCATCTTGAGATACACTCTATATCCAACCTGAAACTCAAGCTCTCGTCTGCGTCTATCTGCGTAACTCTTCTGTCTATCCTGAGCTTCCTTCATGTTCAGCCTCACAACACGAACCTTCTCTGTCGTCTCCTGAACATAAGTAGCTCCATAAATGTTGCGCTCCTCCACTTGGGTCCATCATAAGGGTGTTCTACATGGCCTCCCATACAAAGCCTCAAAAGGAGCCATGCCAATACTCGCCTGGAAGCTGTTGTTGTAAGCAAACTCAACCAAGCTCAAATGATCTGCCCAATGACCACCCCAATCTAGCACACACATCCTCAACAGATCCTCCAAAGTCTTAATAGTCCTCTCTGACTGCCCATCTGTCTACGGATGATATGTCGTACTCATATGCACCTTAGTGCCCATCTCAGTCTGAAATGCCCTCCAAAACTCTGAGGCAAATCTCGGATCCCGGTCTGACACTATACTGGCTGGCACTCCATGCAGCCTCACAATCTCCCGCACAAACTTCCTGGCCAAAACAGCTGCTCCATCTGTTTTCTTGATGGCCAAGAAATGTGCTGACTTGGTCAACCGATCCACTATAACCCAAATGGCATCATGAGTCCTCGAAATAGGTAGCCCAACCACGAAATCCATCGTGATCCTGTCCCACTTCCACTATGGAATGGGTAAACTCTGCAAAAGACCACCCGGAACCTGATGCTCAGCCTTCACTAAAGAACAAGTGTTGCAACTCGCAACCCAATCAGCCACATCTCTCTTCATCCCAACCCAATGATAATACCTCTTGAGATCATGGTACATCTTGGTCGCTCCTGGATGAATCGAAAACTTGCTCGAATGAGCCTCTCTCAGAATCTGCTGCCTCAACTCCTCGACCTTGGGTACACAAACCTGACCACGAACCAGAATAGTCCCGTTCTCAAATACATGATACTCAGAACTCGGTACTCGTGATGCATCAATCACTCTTATCACTCTCCTGAGCCACTCTGATCCTGCTCAACAAATCTGCCTGATCAATTGCCTCTAAGCCCAAAGGCTCCTGCGAAATAGCACAAAGGCGCAAAGTGCTAATCTCGCTCACCAACGCCTCAACATCCTGCTCTAAAACCGAATCACACCTCCGTCGACTCAAAGCATCTGCCACTAGGTTAGCCTTGCCCGGATGATAGATGATCTCCAAGTCATAATCCGCCAAAAACTCAACCCAGCGCGTCTGTCTCGTATTCAGCAATGGCTGAGTAAAAATGTGCTGAAGACTCTTGTGGTCTGTGAAGATCTGAACTGAACCACCATACAAATACGACCTCCAGATCTTAAGCGCAAAGACCACCGCTCCCAACTCAAGATCATGGGTAGGACGGTTACGCTCACTCCCCTGCCACTGCCTTGAAGCGTAAGCAATAACTCTGCCCTCCTGCATCAGCACACAACCCAGACCAATCCCTGAAGCATCAGTGTACACCGCATAAGGCTTCCCTGGCTCGGGTAACGCCAAAACAGGTGTACTAGTCAAATACTCCTTGAGCATCCCAAAGCTCTCCTCGCACTCAGGCGACCAAACAAAAGGGACATCATTCCCAGTCAACTTCGTCATCGGCTGTGCCATACTCGCAAAACCCTTGACGAACCTCCTGTAATAACCCTCTAACCCAAGAAAGCTCCTGATCTCGGTAGCGCTGCTCGGTCTAGGTGATGTGTGCTAGACATGGGTGTGGTATATATGCAAGTAATAAAAACCCTAAGCTTAACATGGTTGCAAGTGCACAACATGTTGTTGTAGTACTTAGGGGTCGATCCACAAGAGAATGCGAATTACACACTACACATAAAGATTTGGTTAAGCTAAATCAATAATATGCAAGGGGTTTTGTATTTTTGTTTTATAAGGGAAAATCAAATAACAAATGCAACTATACAAACACCATTATTGAACAAAAGATAATGCAAAAGACATAAGCCAAATCAATTGAAAAGTTTGTTAAATCCGGTTTCTATGAACTCAAAACACTAAGATGTGGTCATCCCACTTTCGTGGCTCCGACCACCTATGTTTCTTAATCCAATGGACTCAGTTTTCACATGGTCATTGAAGAGTGAAACATGCAATAAAATCAAGTAGTGATTGTTCACAAAACTCCTTAGGTCTACTTTCATAGCCTAAGACGATTTGCCCATCAAATATTAGGACCGGAGATATAACAAGCTTTTGGAGAGTATATCAACCTTGGATCAAGTCGCTAGTTAGCTACTCTAGCAACAAGCTTTAGGTATGAATAAAGATGGTGAACCATAAGGTTTCCCTTTCTTTAACAACCGATTCTTGATGGCTTATCATGTCATGTCTTCTTTGAAAGATCCATGATTCAATAACGAGTCTAAGGGAGTAGAGAGGATCTCATAGTTCTAAGGAAAGGAGGCGGAATGATAGAGATCAAGCCGCCGCTCTCCCCTAGAGAGAAACCTCTAAAACCCTAGACTAGAAGCTAAAACATGCGAGTATGTACAAAATGCAAAAGAAAAGAAAGAACAAGGAGACCACCTAAGTGGCTCCGGTTTATTGACTGAAAGAAGAGGCTAAAAGCAAGTATATATAGTTGAGGGGAGGCTAGGTCGGCTGAGTTGATGCGCAAAGGAGAAGAGGAAACTTTCCATTTCTTCTCCCCGCGTGAACTTGCTCTCCAAGTCTTGAGTGAGACGCGGCAGCCAGCTTCTTTTCGCGTGTAGAGATGTGGGCTTGAGTCATGATGAGGTTTAGGCTTGGCCCGAAGTGATCCCAGTCCATTCCGCTCATCCAAGCTCCAAGGGCTTCACTTACTCGCCAGACGGACATGTCTTGGGAGAAAAAGATCCTAGGCCGCATTTCTGCTCCAAATAGCCCAATTCCACTTCGTCGCGACGCATGACTCATTTTTCATCTTTCCATATAAAGATCTCATGATTTGGACGTAGGAAAGACCCTTTGCCGCGGTCACCTTTCGTACGCTTCGATTCTGTCCGAATGCGGAAACCAGCTAACTTGAGTTTTGTTGAAGCTCTTGATTTGGGAACTTGCATGGATCATTGTTTGAAGCTCTTTTGCCTTCTTTTTGCCATTTTGACCTATTTGCTTCCCAAAACCACAATATACAAGAAAACTACCTCTTGGATACAAAATCATTATTATTAGATAAGAAAACATAAAGAAAACCAAGGTAAAAACATGTAAAATATGGATATATCAACTCCCCCAGACTTAGCCTTTTGCTTGTCCTCAAGCAAACTAAGAAAGGAAAAGAGGTTTGAAAACGTGAGAACTCTCAATGCATTTTGAAAATCCATGTTAGCTTATGTTTTAGTAATCCACATGAAAAACGGTTTTGGCTTTATGATGAAGAGCATAAGTACTTACATTGAGTTTAGCAGTCATCCCAAAGTAACCCACACTCCATATGACCATCCGGGCTCACCTCCTTTGACTCCTTCAGTTTTTTAAAGGTGTGGTCTCAACTAGGGGATATCGATCAAAGGGTTTATGATCTCTTTCTCATCCTCTTGTGCTTAAACACTTGTCTTGGCTCTTGTTTCACCTCTCTCTCTTCTCACTCCTTAAGTCGATTGATCCCTTTTTTAGGGTAGCAAGGTATATTTTTATTCGACTTCTTCTCCTCTTTGTGGAGGTTTTTGATGGATCTTCCATAGACGCGAGTATTGATGGTGGTTGCCACCTAATCCCCGGTTATTTGGATCAATGGGTCTTCCATAGACGCGAGTATTGATGGTGGTTGCCACCTAATCCCCGGTTACTTGGACCTTGATGCTTTTTCTTAAAATTGGAGGGGAGAGAGAGGGGAAACCGAACTCACGTAGACTTTCACTATCTGGTGAGGATGAGGAGTCGTACCCTTTGTAAAACCAAGCCCCTAACTGAGAAGGTTAAGTTCATTAAGGTGCGGAGTCAAAGGTGGATCCTCCATTGGCTTTTTGGAAATGTGGCCATTTTTGGTAAACCGATCCGCTCAAAGTGTACATTGAGTGAGTGTGTTGCCAAATACTGTTTCAATGGTCACTTAAACATTAGTGTAACATGGTTAGTTTCAAAGAAAAGATCATAATTCTCGGACAAAATTTTGACTCAATAAAACGACTCAAAGGGAAAAATGAAAAGAAAAGTCAAAAAGAACAAACGTGTTAGTAATCCCCCCAGACTTAACTTGCACTGTCCCGGTGGAAGCAAATCCAATTAAGAGGGGTGAAAAAGAAAATTGAATTTGTTGGGAAAGTGTTTCGGATTTTGTTACCAAAGAGTGACCATAGGTCTTGAAGAGCGGTTTTGCTTTGTGAAGCGACTCTAAGTGTGATATGACAACATCAAATCACGCCTTAGATCCATTTGGTCGGTGAGTCTTCAATCTGAAGGTGTGATTCCGTCCGGTGTGCAGTGTGGTCGTGTAATGCCCGTGTGTCGGCCAAAAATGAAGGCTGTGAACCACATGACAAACCGTTAAGAATTTTATGAACGGGATTGAAAATTTACCGTCCAATATGATGTTTTAGGGCCGCTGGTGAAGTTTCAGGTGATTTGGTCGAGCGGTTTGAAAAATTTCGTCATCGGGTGGATTCTTCGGCTGGCCGGAAGGTGATGTAGATGACCGCAGCCTGAACCGTGAACAATTCCCTGACCGATCTTGAAATTCCACCGACCAATCATATATTTTAGGAGCCGTGGTGGAGTTTCAGATCGAACAAACGAGCGGTTTGGGAGATTCATCATTTGGTGGCCATCCGGACGATCCGGAGAGGGTGCAATAGACCACAGCCCAAACGATGATGAATTCCTCGACCGGGCTTGAAAATCCGTCGACCAATCTTATATTTTATGACCACTGGAGAAGTTTGAGGGCAAACGGACCAGCGGTTGGAGACTTCCTTCACAACGTGGTCAAATCGGCTCCGGGAAGAGATTTTTGACCATGCTTGAATTTGGCTTGTCCGTCCCTTGATTTTCTTCTGGAATAGTGATGTTGAAGTTCCATGAATCCATCTCCAGGTGGTGGTATCTCCGTGCCGTGATTTTGGTTTTTGTCGGCCTTCAGTTGCACCGCTAACGACCGGATGGGGCATTTGTGTGTATCTCCTTATCCGTCAACATTTGTCCGTCCTATCTTTTGGATTTGCCGACCAACATGGTGTTGTCTGGTCGCCTGTGAAGTTTGGTGGACTTTGGTTGAGCCGTTTGTGAGATGGGTCGATTGGGTCCTCCGTGTTACCCGTTTGGCCGGGAAAATGCTACCGGACTTGATATCTTCCATATGACTCGACCGTTTTGTGAATTTCTTCCACCGATTGATCTCCGTAATCTTCCTTTAGCATCCCAATAGGTGGACCTCAATGTTGGTCTCCCGGAATAAGGGCGGGATGTGTGGGTGGGAGTTGACCGGCTCATGCAAAACTCCTTTGATGGTCTTCTTTGGCACTTAATCATAAAACATGTTTTTTGTGTTTTCGTGGATTTTATAAAATTCCCAAAAAAATTCAAGTTAATAGTAAAATCAAAATAAAAGTTAAAAAGAAAAGAAAAGAAAAAAGAAACATGGGTTGCCTCCCATAAGCGCTAGTTTAAAGTCTTTATAGCTCGACTCCTTGTGTTCCTTAGGTGTTAGGCAAGTGTGGAGGCTGTAGGAAGCTCCTAGTACTGGATGGCTCCAAGTGCATCTTGTCTTGTAACACTTCTTTGATCAAGTAACCTTGTTGTGTGCCTTCTCCTCCACTTGTGTACCGAAATCTTTTGGATGAGAAACCGGGAGGTGCAGCAACATAATAGGTATCCTTGTCAACATTGGCTAGTGAGATTCTCCTGTTTGGCCAATCCATAATTGCCCCGGCTGTTGTTAAGAAGGATCTCCCAAGTAGAAGGGCTTGGTCGTCCGGATCCTCCATAGTAACAACATAGAAATTGGCCGGGATGATGCAATCTTCAAAGGAAAGTTGAACATCTCTTACCTTGCCAAGTGGTTTGAATGAAGAGTTGTTGGCAAGCTTTATGCCCATGTTGGTCCGCTCCATGGTCTCGATCAATCCCAAACTTCTTGCTATCACAGCCGGCATGAGGTTCACGCTTGAACCGGAATCACATAATGCATCATCAAAGAATTTGCCGTTGATAGAGCAATGTATAAGGAAGTAACCTGGGTCATGAAGCTTGTGTAGTGTCCTTGGCGCAGGCATTTCCTCCCTTGCTTCATTATACATCTTCTCCACCTCGGCTAAGCTCCAATCGTGAGTCCATACAAAGTCTTGAAGGTAAGGGCTCTTGTTGCAAGCGACATCAAGTAAAAATGTGCTGAAGACTCTTGTGGTCTGTGAAGATCTGAACTGAACCACCATACAAATACGACCTCCAGATCTTAAGCGCAAAGACCACCGCTCCCAACTCAAGATCATGGGTAGGACGGTTACGCTCACTCCCCTGCCACTGCCTTGAAGCGTAAGCAATAACTCTGCCCTCCTGCATCAGCACACAACCCAGACCAATCCCTGAAGCATCAGTGTACACCGCATAAGGCTTCCCTGGCTCGGGTAACGCCAAAACAGGTGTACTAGTCAAATACTCCTTGAGCATCCCAAAGCTCTCCTCGCACTCAGGCGACCAAACAAAAGGGACATCATTCCCAGTCAACTTCGTCATCGGCTGTGCCATACTCGCAAAACCCTTGACGAACCTCCTGTAATAACCCTCTAACCCAAGAAAGCTCCTGATCTCGGTAGCGCTGCTCGGTCTAGGTGATGTGTGCTAGACATGGGTGTGGTATATATGCAAGTAATAAAAACCCTAAGCTTAACATGGTTGCAAGTGCACAACATGTTGTTGTAGTACTTAGGGGTCGATCCACAAGAGAATGCGAATTACACACTACACATAAAGATTTGGTTAAGCTAAATCAATAATATGCAAGGGGTTTTGTATTTTTGTTTTATAAGGGAAAATCAAATAACAAATGCAACTATACAAACACCATTATTGAACAAAAGATAATGCAAAAGACATAAGCCAAATCAATTGAAAAGTTTATTAAATCCGGTTTCTATGAACTCAAAACACTAAGATGTGGTCATCCCACTTTCGTGGCTCCGACCACCTATGTTTCTTAAACCAATGGACTCAGTTTTCACATGGTCATTGAAGAGTGAAACATGCAATAAAATCAAGTAGTGATTGTTCACAAAACTCCTTAAACGCTAAAGTGAAATTTGTTTCGTTGCCAAACAATTAGAGTATTAAACTACGAATCCCTAAACCCTAAAACCATTACTTGGTCAACAAAAAATCTACCGCAAAACAATGTTAAACATCTTTATATAATAAGTCTACCATTCCAACATTTTGAGAAAAAAACTCTACCATTCGACCTATTAATCTACGCGTCATTAACATATGCAAAAACGGTTTTTCAAGAATCAAAATGTGAAATTAATCTACCACCATTACAAATATATCTACCACAAATACAATAATCTACCGTCAAACAAAATATATCTACCGCACCGACATTTATCTACCATCATTAACCCAAAAATCTACCATAACGACATGTCTACCGTCATTCATAATAAATCTACCACCAAATTATAAATCTATTGTCAAGAAAAATAAATCTACCAAACTCCACCAATTAATCTACCAAGCGATAATTAAATCTGCCATTCGTAAGAAAAGTCTACCAAACATACTTAAATCTACCACCACTTAAACTTAAATCTATCGTTTCGTTTATAACTCTACCGTTTCCAAGTAACTTGTAACATCCGTAAACCTGAAGTGCTGTTTTTGAAGTGGCGTCGGACGACACCAAGTGATCGGGAGTAGTTGCATATACTCTATACGGTGTGAATCTCGGGTTGGCTGTGCATGTTCTTATTTGATTGTTGTGCAGTCGGTCTAAAGGTTCAAGCATTGTGTAGAAAAATGTGTAAACCGACTTCTGGTTAGTTGGTGTCGATCGACACCGGTTTGAGAAATCGATTTCGTGTTAAATCGATTTGTGTGCGGTTTGTTGGTTCGACAAGGGTGTCGAGCGACCGGTTATTGTGAATCGAGTCGGTTTGATTTAAGTCGCTGATTTTGATCGGTTTAGGGAAGGAAACCCTATTTCTCGATTTAAAAGAGGTGCAGCCGCGAGTTGAGGCTCAATTTTTTGAGGTTAGGGTTTCCAGAGAGAAAAGAGGTAATTTTGGGAGAATTTCGGAAACACTGTTCATCGGGATTACTGTTCATCGTTTTCTCTCTTTCCTCTTTGTTCAATCCGTTGTCGAGGTGAGTGCGTGACCGTAGGCTCGTGAATCACTAGAGATTCGTTGGTAGATGAGGTTTTTGTTGTGTTCTTGAGCTGTTCTTGAGTTATTTGTGTATTTGATTGTATATGGGGGTTGAATCTCATTGGTTGTGTGTTTGCTGTGATTAATGGTTGAGTTTTTTGTGTCCTTCGTGATGTTTATGTGATGATTGATGAGTTTGATCTTGATGATGTCGTGGATTGAGTATTTTGGTGTTTTTGTGTTGGAAAAATCGAGTTGGGCATCGGTCGACACCGACGGTCTGATCTCGGTTTGGTTTGGTTTAATCTGGTTATTGGAATTAATTAATTTTAATCCGGTTTAAGTGGTTTTATTTGGTTCAGTTCGTAATTAATCAATAAAAGATGGAAAATAATTTATGGAAAATTATTATTTAATGGTGGAAATTATTTAATAATTATCTGGAGTATTTAATAATTATGGAAATGATTTTATGGGTTGAAAAATATTATTTAATTGTGAAAATTACTTAATATTGGAAGTTTAGTATTTTAATAATTGTGGTAATTATTAATAATGGTTAATTGGTTTCGAGGTTTCGGGGCTGTGTCGAGCGACACGGTGGGTGTCGGTCGACACAAGTACTGTTCTGCGAGAGTTGCTGTTATGTTTCGTATGTTGCTGGTTATTGTTGTTGATGTTGATTGTTGTATTGTCTAGTGGTTGACGTAATTGGCCTGTAGGCGGAGTGATCCACTCACTAAGTATTTATGATAATACTTACGCATCTCTTATAACCATGTGATGCAGGTAAAGGCTAAGTGTGACCGCGGGATCGAGGCTGAAGAGGGGGATGTAGGATGTGTTGTTTTATGATTATGTGTGTTGCAAACCTGGTGTTTAGGTTGCTAGAGTTTATTTATTATTCTGGAATTGTTTATTGGATTATTGGTTATTGATATTGAGATATTTGTTGTTGAATTGAATTGATAATTTAATTATTTATTTGAAGACTTCCGCTGAGTATTGATTTGTTTAATAAATAAATAAAAAAGTGTTGGTTGTTTCATAACTCTACCACCATTCGATAATACGTCATCACAAAAAAAGTCTACCGGTCGTTACAAAAATCTACCGTTCAAAATATAAATCTACCATTGCCAACTAAGGTGTAGATTGGTTCACCCGCTACCACCCGCAAACGCAGCTTTTGCGGGTGGTAGCGGTTGTTAGCGTTTAAATACAATTACCGCAAACACTTTCTACAACTTCAAAACGCTCAAAACCGCTGCAGATCTGATGCATCTGCATTTTATACCTTTTTAGCATCTCATTTAAACCATCTTTGCATTGTTTCAACCATCTTAAGTGTCACTTCGTGACATTTTCTTCTCCATTTGCATACTTAGTTGTTTTAGGAAGTGCATTGCATGCATTTGCATGTTTGGTGTCCTTGGCAGGTGTTTCGGAGCACTTTGGAGCGAGGTCAATACATTGGAACAAAAGGGAGTCTGCCTTCACCAACCAGCTCGACCGAACTAGGCAAGATGTACACCTCAACCAACCGCCTCGACCGAGCTAAGCCAAAGGAGCACCTCGACCAAGCAGCTCGACCGAGCTAAGCCAAAAGGCGCCTCGACCAACCGCCTCGACCGAGCTAGGCCAAAGAGGCGCCTCGATCGACCTACTCGATCGAGTGGACTAAGGCGGTTACTGTCCTGAAGGAAGCCCTAGTGGCCTGCCTATAAAAGGACTGCTGACCTAATCCACGACCCTCTCTTCTCTCTCTTCTGTTTGGCTTTTCAGCCACCAGAAACTTTCCTTTATGTTCTTAAGTTTTATGTTTTTTATTTTGTAGATTTAAGCTTTTGTATTAACATTTTGCATTTGCTTCTTTAATAATAGTTGTTAATCTTCTTATAATCTTTCATATTATGTCTGTTTTAACTTTTTCTGTTATGATTTCGATTTCTGATATGATTAGTGAGTAAATCACCTCTTAGGCTTAGGGATGGATTAGATTAGAGAATCATTATGCTTAATCTCTGTTAATTAAGGTTTTAATCCATTATCCCTCTCTGCTGGGTCATGCTCTATGCGATCCAGCCACTAACCCTGGTGGATTCGATTCTAGATGCTCCCGGTCTGACCCGCTTGGTTGAGCATCGGATTAAGCCCAGCAGAGGATTAGTATTCCCCTGTCCCACGGAAGTGGTTGCACAAGGAGCTTCTAAGGCATAGCATGGATCTGTTCGTTTATGCTCTCTGGTTCATGACACACGCTCTAACGACAGTTGGCTAGCGGGATTGAACCGGATTGGCGGTTTTGTAACGCCACGGGAGTGGGATAACCGACCTCGAGATTCCATGGCCAAGGGATAAACATGTATTCATGTTGATTTAGGAAGCATCATTGATTAGTATTAGGTTCTCTATGATTGTCAACCCCGTCCCTGAGCCTATGTCTTCCATACCAGTCTTACTTACGTTTTTACTCTGTTTTAGTCATGTTTTACCTTGACTCGATCGAGTCCATTTTATCTTGTTTTGTGCAAACTTCGGGCCCCTAGATCGAGCTAGTTATATTATGTTTCTTGTTGCAACTCGATCGAGCTACCCTTGTTCTGCTTTTGCCCAACTCGATCGAGCTAGCCTTCACTCTGTTTCTATTTGCCTCGATCGAGGCCATTTAGCCTGCATTTGTGACTTGATCGTTTTTCATTTAAAGTTTATCTCTTGTATTCACCTGCTTATTGCACTTTTACTTTCTGCACTTGCATTTCATATTAGGTTGATAGTTTGGTTACAGATTTATCACCCCCATCTGGCTTGACTTAAGTTCACTTGATTGCATCTTGATTGCTAGCATCACACCTGATTGGATTGAAATCTTAAATCCTACAACGACATGCATAGCTAGGGTTTATCTTAACTGGTAGCAATAATCCTGTTATCAATTTGGCGCCGTTGCCGACTGGGTGTTTGTTTGTTACATTTAAGATTTCAAGTAACTCATGATCAAGTTCTTGTTTGTTCATCTCTCTTCGAGATGATGAATTTTTTCCTTTTTGTTGTTACTAACTTGTGTTCTCTTATTCTCTTGTGCTTTCCAAGGTACCAAACTAAGAAGAAGAGAAATGAGAAGACAAGATCATGTGAGGTGTTGGAGATGGACAGCCACGCCAGCATTCGTCAGGCTCCACTACCTCAAGAATTGGTACAAACTCCTAACCAAGCTCAAGTGGTCACGCCAACAGTTGGAGATTGTGATGTTCCTCATTATGATGGGCTTCGTTATGGAATCCATCCTCCTCACATTGAAGCCCACGCCTATGAGATCAAGGCAAGCTTGGTAAGGTTAATTCAAAGCTCTAAGTTCTTGGGAAATGGATTGGAGAATCCTTATGATCACTTGGACTATTTTGAGAGGTTGTGTAGCACATTTAGGATTGCTGGTGTGCCTCAGGATAGTATCAAGCTCATCTTGTTTCCATTTTCACTTGGAGAAAAGGCAAAGAAGTGGGAGAGAGCTATACCATCTGATTTGGTCAGATCTTGGGATGATTGTAAGAGGGTCTTCCTTTCAAGGTTCTATCCCACGCAAAGAACACACCAAATGAGGAGTAGCATCTTGAGCTTCAAACAAGGCAGCCATGAGACATTTCATGATGCATGGGAGACGTTGAGAGGATACACTTCAGATTGCCCACATCATGGGTTCACAAGAGAAGCTATACTTAGCTCTTTCTATTGGGGTGTTGCTAAAGAGCACAAATGGACATTGGATGTAGCTAGCAAAGGGAGTTTTCTAAACCTCAGCATAGAGCAAGGAGACCTAATTGTTGAGAACGTGGCTAAGAGTAATGAAAGCTACAAGGAAAGCCATGATACAACCCCCAATGAAGGATCAAGTGAAGACTTCAAGTGGACAGCCTTGCAAGATAAGTTGGATCGAATTGAAAAGCTCCTAAGTGTGCAACAAAGAGGAGTTTGTTTGGATCATGAGCAGCACCAGGATGATGTCAATTTTGTGGTCAACAATGGGAACACCAACCAGGAGAGTATGCTTCTCAATCATTGGTCCAACCATGGAGTTCAAGGACTCCAACCAACCTACCAAGAGAACCATGAGCCTTGTCCAATCTCTAGCTCTGTTAATTTTGAGGTTAATGAGGAAAGAATACCACTTGGTTTTAATGGACAACTTGGTGATCCCAACCATGAAAAGGAGATTCAAAACGTGGGCACAACTCAAGACTATGGTTTGGATTCCATCCAATGGGTTCCTGAAGAAAAGAGTGTTCTTGAGAAGATTAAAGGAGATGCATTTGCTCTCAATGGAAAATGCCAAAGCTCTTTTTTCTTTCCCTCATTTGAGATTAAGTATTTAGATGCACATGATGAGGGCTTGATGGTGATGGAAACTAATCCTACCAAGCTTAATGAGTGTGGAAAGGACGTCCTAGATGGAATGTGTCTACAAGATTTGTTTGGAGAGCACATTGGAAGTGTTAAAAAGAAGGAGGTGGGTAGAGCCACAAGGGCTAATCTTGGAACCACAAGGAAGATGGAAAGACCCCAGACTATCTCCCTTGATCAATCTCCCAACACAGTAAGGTTGATACCTTTAAGGTTTAAGGATGGGAAGATTGAGTACAAGGTCAAAAGCAAGGGAAAGTCCAAACCTTTCTCAAGTGCCAAGTCCACCATTAGTCCTAGCCTCCTAGGGGATCCAAGCCAACTTCAAGAGCTTCTCTCTCAAGTCCTAACCACCACTCTTGAAGGCGTGCCACCTCTTACTCCTCATTAGCAAGAGCTAAGGAAAGTCAAGCTAGAGACTTAAAACAAGCTCACTTGGGAGGAAGTCCCATGCTTATCCTTTTACATATCTCTTCTAGTTTTTGTTTATCTAATGTGCTTTGTAGTGTTTTGTATGTGTTAAAGTTTGCAGGATAAGGGTTTGAGCCAAAAGGAATCCGACTCAAGGACGCGGCCTCAATCGAGTGAGAAGCCATAGAAAGATCAGCTCGACCGAGCACAATCTAACTCGATCGAGTTAACCCGATTTTGTAAGAGATTCCTTTGCTTTTGTCTCCCCTTTATTTCCCGCACATCTTCGGGTCGAGCTGGCGGTCGAACGGTTGCACGGGATGATGAAAGGAGGTCGGGTCGGACGGGAGCCTTGGAGGCCCTGTCCGACCGGCTCGGTCGACCGGTGTCCTCCTGCAGTTAAGGACGGTCGGGTCGGACGGGAGCCTTGGAGGCCCTGTCCGACCGGTTCGGTCGAGCGGTTGGTGTAGACGTCCGGTTTTCGGCTGATTTGACACTCTTCACTAAAACGATCATATCTCCCATTCTACGTGGCCAAATTGCATGATTTCAATTGCGTTGTAAAGCTAACTCATGTAGGCATTGCGGCGAACTGGTTTTAGTGAAATCCATTGAGTAGAATGTTTTTGGGGCTCCTCCAAAGTAAATGATAGTGCATGAAGCTGCTTTGAGGACCTTTGCCTTTGTTTTGCTCCAAATTGCATCTTTTGACCTGAAATGACTCTTGGCACTATATATGCATAAAAAATACCTTTTAAAGCAAAAATCCACGGTAAAACCATGCAAAAAGTATATAAAAACGATGTAAAAAGGGTGTAAAATAGAGGTATATCAATGCACACACAGAATTTCCCAGCCTGGCTTAAGCAACAGGCATGTTGTACTATATTTGTGTTTTTTAACTTCAGTGACCATGTAATTCCTAGTTAAACTGACTTTATTTAATTATTGATAGATACTGATGAATTCAGAAGATAAGGACGAGACTCTTAAGTGGTTGGCTTATGGTCCACGGAGTGTAGCCAAGTCTTTCACAGGCTATATTGTGAATGGCCTACGGTTTCATACCAACTCAGTGCATAGGCTAAGTCAGAATAGCGGGGTTTACTATGAGGCAACATCTATGTGTAGATCTAGTGCAAGAGACACAGCACAAGTTGTAGATTTGATATCATACTATGGTAGAATAGTTGATATTATCTTATTAGACTATAATGTCTTCTACGTTCCCATATTCCGGTGTCAGTGGGCTGTCAGAGGGAACGGTGTAAAGGTTGAGGACGGGTTTACACTGGTTAATATGAATCAGAGTCAAGTAACATTTGCCAAGGATCCATTTATTCTAGCATCTCAAGCGAGACAAATATTTTACTCTAGGGAAAACGAGGAATCCAGTTGGTATGTAGTTATGAGAGGTCCATCTAGGAGATACAGTGATGAGAATGTGGAAGATGTACATACAAAAGTCGGACCATTACCTGCGGATATTGACATGAGTCTAGAAGACTTAGCAGATGAGGCTCCAGATTTCAGAGATGATTGTGAAGGAATATATGTTTGATGGTGTTGATTATTTGAGTTTTCGGGATTTTACATGATTTTAAGAATTGGATGTTTTGTTTCTTTATTCGTATTTGGTTTACGACATTGGTTATTGGTTCGTTTTGAGTTTAATTTGAGTTTGGCTTAGTTATTGTTATTTCACTTTATTTGTTTCATTTTGAGTTTTACAGCAGGAGGGCAATGGGTAAGACAAGAAGGAATACCAAAAAGAGGAAGAACACTGTGGACGATGTTGAGCCTGAGTTCGTTTGCACCGTAGAGGAACAAACAGATGGGGGAGAACCTGAGGATACACAGCATCAGCACACACCACTTGATGAAACACAGCCTCAAAATATTCTGGATGCGTCAGAAGGTGATAAGGCTGGTACAGAACAAGAACCTGACAAGGAATCTCAATCATATCCTGCTGTCTCAGAGGAGACTACTGACACTGTTCAGCCCCAGCCTAAAAAACACAGAGGACCAACAAAGATGAAAGATATTGCAAAGGATCCTAATACACGGATAAGAGTTGAGTTCACAGAATTAGGAGAGCCTTGTGGAGAAGGGTCAGTTAAGTTGTCTTCCTACTTAGGTCCCTTGGTAAGGGAACATGTTCCAGTCTTGATAGATGATTGGAGAAAAATTGGTGAGGAGCGCAAGACAGTTCTTTGGAAATCTGTTAAGGTAATTTATCAAGTGCTATTATTTTTTAACTTATTATCTGGCAGTCATCAGTAGTCATATCTTCTGAGGTGATTGTAGACAAGGTTTGAACTAGATGGAGAATACGAGAAAGCGGCTGTCATGAAGCAGATGGGATGTTTATGGCGGGCCTCTAACGGTGTTTGATCCGAATGCATCTGCGGTTAGGAGATCTCGCCTGAAGCCTGAATTTGACTTCCTGTGTGAGATGTTGCCCTACTTTATCCGCAAGGCTGCATCCTGCGATGAAATGGCAAGTGTCCCACTCACTCCACTAACTTTTTCAAGGGATGTTGAGGTTCTTCAAGTACCTGATCGACGCCAAACTGGGATAGTTTCCGTCTTGGTCATAGAAGCGCATGCATCTGGGGGATTACCAAAAGTACACGCTATCACTGAGGATATGATACATGAAAGGGCTGAGAAACTGGCTGTCGAGATGTATGAGCTGTGTTGTGGAGATATTGAGGATTAGAACCCCTTACCAGTTCTCCTGTTATGTTGCTATCTTCTATTATATATTGCCACACAATTATCTACTCTGTTTATGGCGGGCCTCTAAGTCAAGGCTTGTTAATCAGATTAGGAAACCTCAGAACCACGCAGAGAGAATGAAGCTGCGGCCTGACAATATCCCTACCCCATAATGGAGAAAGTTTGTCAAACAGAAGACTAGTCAAGAATTTAAGGTATTAAAAAGTATGCACTTTCTTTATTTTTCACATCCAATTTGCTAATACTTGTATGTAGGCTGTTAGTGACTCATACAAGGAAAGAAGACGTAAGCAGATTCCTCACACTTGTAGCCGTAAAGGGATGGTTAGATTGGCAGAAGATTTCGTAAGCACATTACTTCAAAATAAATTTGTGAATGTTATCTATATAGTGTGTATACTAATCTGATATACTTTCATATTTGTTACAATTTTATAGAAAAAAGAGAGCTCAGAACCATCTGAGGTGACAAGACTGAATGTGTGGGTCAAGTCACGAACAAAAAAAGATGGGACAGCCGTTAACACGGATGCTGCTGCAAAGATTGTAAGTCGTGTCCTTATCAAGGTCATGTCATGTGCAATTTTTTTAATATATGTACTTTATCTTTGTTAAACATATATCCGACATACACCTGCAGGAAAAGGCAAAGGAGTTCATTCATTCCGATGATTCGTCATCATCATCATCAAACCCAAAAGAAGACACTCTTGCTCAGATTTTGGGACCTGACAATCCTGGACGCTTGAGAGCAATGGGTAGAGGAATGAGTATGAGCAAACTTGCTTGTTTCCAAGTGAAGAGTAGGTATGTAACGGAGATTCAACATACTCAAGTTCAGCTACAGCAGCAGGTCCATGAATTACAAGAGGCTCTTGCGAGAATGAACAGCAATGTAAGTTTTGGTTTCTTTAAAATAATGTCTGCTGAATGGTATATGCGTAAGGTTAACGGATTATTATATGTCAACTTACAGCGTTCCAATGCAGATGTGGATGAAAACTCAGCACAAAGAGTAAGTATTAGTGTGATTAAATGAGAGTAGTTGATGCTTGATACTGTGAGTTAACTCATATTATCTCATTTATATTTGTAGAGTGTAAAATCGAAAACGCAGCCTAAGTGTATTCTGTTTGACTGGTCTGGATCCGAATACAAAGTAGCTGAGGGTCGTATTCTGTCTTCGGATCATATGGACTTCGTCAACAATATACCGTTGGGGCCTAACTCAGTGAAGGTGTTGGTTGAGACGGCTGTTAACGGAGATGCATTTCTTTGGAGACCTTCTCAGAATATGTTTAGTATTGCCCAAGCTGTAGGAGAAACTATTGCGTGGCCTCAGAATTGTGTTGTTGCTATTGAGCAGGACGAACCATAAGACATTCCGCCTAAGGTAAGGTTTTCTATATCATATGAAGTGTTGTTTAGGATTTAAAATGAGAGTAATTGTAGTTCAGAATTGTGTTGTTGATCTTGACCCGGAATCATGTCTTTCTTATCTTTATTTGTTCCAACAGAGCCCAAGCACAACTTCTATCAATAAGTGCAAACTACTGCATTGGCTATCAAATGATGAAGAACCTGTTGCTGAAGGACGTTGGCAGACTCGTGATCCGAAAGCATTGGTGAATGGCATTCCTCTCGGACCAAATGCCATTAAAGTTTTTGTGGATGTGGTTAACGAACCTGATACATTTCTTTGGCGGCCAACAGAAGAAAATTCAAATCTTCATGACTCATTGAAGACCTTTGTAGCATGGCCAGTGAGTAGAATTTTGTTCGATGATTTAAACGCAGAGGCGCCAGCTACAGCCTCTCCGCGTGTGCAGTAACAACTACTCACTCCCGCAGCTCCTGTCAAGAGTGCAAAACCAGTTTCGCAGTCTCCTTCAGGATCGTCTCAGCAGGTATTTTTTCGTTTTTTGTTACCAATAATATCGCTTGTTGTAGAATATGATATGACCGTTTGTAATGATGCATTGATTGAACATGTCATATTATTTAAACTATGCAGCAGAGTTCTGCAAAACAGTTTGGGAAGGAAGATCAGAAATGCAAACTGCTCGACATTACGGGACTGAATAGGGTGGTTGCAGAAGGACGTTGGTCGTCAAACAACCCTCAACAGATGGTGCATTTTGTTCCATTGGGCCATGATGCAGTCCGTGTGTGGGTTGATGTAGTAAAGGTTAATGATGCAGCGGTTTGGAGGACTTCTTCAGCAATTGAGTGTATGGAGGATGCTATTGGAACCACTATTGCATGGCCTGAAGACAAAGTTATCATGATTTGATATGTATCGAGTAAGAACCGTGGTCTTTGCTATATATTTATCATGAGACTTGTGTACTTTGATTGAGAATTTAGAGTTCCATCATGACTATGTTCCTTATGTGGAAGTATGACTATATTGTTGTGTAATTCAGATATTTGCTATTAAGTATTGAATTTTGAACTTGAGTTATGAGAACTTATTTGTGTTTTTTCATAAATATGTTTTATAGGGGCGGTTTACTTTTAATAGAAGTGCAAACATATTGAGCATAATGGCGAATAAATGAAGTCATAGTACACGTAACTAGTAGCCCTAAATATAAGCTACAATTAAGATTTCAGTAGCTAGAATACTATGCCATTAAACAATTTGAAATAGCACCAATATCGAGCTACAAAATATGAGGTTATAGCTACTAGGTTGAGCTACGACTTACATAAGTATAGCTAATCTAAAACGCTGTTGCACAAATAACGATAACACGAAACATCTATTATAAAATATAGTTATACAGCTAAAATAATACGCTACTATAAACATAAAGATAACACGGAACATGTATTATAAAATGTTGTAATACAGCATAAGGAAAATGCTATTGTAGAATACCCTACGATAGCGCCTATTTATTAACGCTATAATAGAGTGGTACTCTATTATAGCGTCGGCTTTGATAGCATTTATAAAAACGCTATCAGACCCATTTCATAGCGTTATTCGTCTGCTATCAATACCCATATTTGTTGTAGTGGCCCTAGCACCTTCAGCTTGAATTTTGCCGCCACATTTCGTTGCAGATGCACAATATAGGCCCCGTGGCTTGCTTTCGTGTATACCTGTAAGACGTTGCCATCGATGTGTAAGTACATCATTGTACTATACAAATAAATCGTCAAGCGAACACACCCCATCAATTCGTCTTAGACTTACATTTTCAAGTATGACGGTCTATATAATAATAAAACGAGTTATGCATAATTTTAGAGGTTTATAATACCTTGTCTAATCCAACGTAGATGGAAGAATGCCTGTCTGATACGAACGTCAGGTTCTCGTCAGATGGAATGATCTGTTTCAGCTTCGAGAAAAACCACTCCCACGCTTTGTCATTCTCGCTGTTGACAATGGCAAATGCCACCGGAAATATTTGGAAATTTCCGTCTTGCGCACTGGCTGTTAGGAGGCACCCTCCGTATCTCCCTCGTAGATGGGTACCATCAATGACCATCACTCTCCTCATAAATTGTAGACCTCGGACACTCCCGCCAAACGCAACGAAGCAGTACTTGAATCGGTTTTGTTGTGCCTCGTCTAACTCAGTCTCGATTGCGGTTTTGGTTCCCGGGTTTGAAAGGTTCAGCAAGTGCAGGTAAGCTGGAAGTAGCCCGTAGCTTGCTGCTGTAGATCCCTTTGCACTGTCCATTGCCAATTCCCTTCCCCGCCATGCCTTCCAGTACGATACGCGGACGCTGTGATCGTCTAGCATTGCTCGCCTCACCGCCGCCGGATTGGGACCACGCGCAACACCCACGTACTGGCTACGCATTATCTGTGAAATCACAGAATTTGTTGCCTGACGGTGGAATTGGCTTCGTATATCAATCGGACATGAATGAGTCAGCGTGGCTGTTCTTATTTGAAAGTAGCTACTGTCTTCCATTCGGGCAACATAAACTCTCCACGGGCATGAGTCGGACAAGCAGCGGACGACGATAATATCTCCATTTGATCGTTCGTTCTTGTAGCTGTTAACTTGCGGTTGATAGCATGGACTGCAATCTTCACCTTGCAGTCCTCCTTGTTTTTGAAAACACGCCCGACAAACAGCTCATCGCCTTCGTATGAGACGTCTAGCACGACGTCAGCTGTTCTGTCATCTCCTACACATTCAAGCCGGGTGATGTATTTGTCAATTCATTTCCTCATACATATACACCCACTATGTTTTATACTTGGTTTATGCGCTATAGTTTACTCACATTTTTTAAAATGCTTTGCTATTACGTTACATGTAGTGACATACGCTTAAACGAACTTTGTACACATCATCGGCAAATGTTGCTACTAACTTTCAGTTTCTTGGTCATCTACCACTGGTGCTGCATCTCTACTAAACGCATTTTCCGGTATATTAATGAACATACCGTCGAACAGTTCACCTGACGTTCGGAGAGAGACTGGAACCCCCTCTAACGGCTCACCATCGACAATACTCGGTCCTGCACGTTATGTTATAAACCGTTATCATAAATTATATACCTACATATATATAAATATATATATATATATAGATGTTTATATATATATATATATAGTCCTACATATCCGGCGATTTCGTTTGCCCAGTTCCAAAGACATGTGATTGGCCTGCACTTCCTTTGTTTAGTTCACTTGGGATGACCTCACTAGCCGTAGCTTCGCTTTCAAACAAAGGGAGCAGGTTTTTAGTCAACCGCTTCAATCCCCCGATTGTTGTATCCTCGGTCGACGAAGAGCTGTCCGGAAACACACTCCCCGACGATTCATTCCCGGATATATCTGGGCCTATGTCCACACGGAGGTTCACACAGTCATCTACAGGTCCATAATGTGTATCTGCCTTATCCAGTGGTTTGCTACTCTCCCCAATCTCCCGTGCTTTCTGTGTCAGCACGACCAGCGCACCGTTGTTGCCATCCGCAAACATGGCGTTCTCCCTATCAAATTCGCTTCCCTTTACTGTCTCCGCTGAGGCAAAACCATGTGTTGCCTTACCCACACGGTAATCCTCAACATCGAGGGTCATACCTTTCTCCATAGGGACTACGTACAGTTTTAGATCACGCAGATCAACCCTCATCGCCAGAAACATGTCCAAGTCGTCGTTTGTGCGAATGTGAATGGGGACTGGTTTAACGCTGCCGTCGACGTCCATCCAAGAAGGCATTTGGTAAGTGAGCTCGATGTCCTCCGTAGCCGTGTCAATATGGAGTTCTTTGATGACCTTCTCTCTCGTTGCCAGCAGCGTTGCTCCTTCTTTAATCTTCATCCCTATGCTAAGCCTGTCTTCTGCAACCAAAAATCGCCATACTCCATCGCTGTCTCTGTTCCACCATCCTTGCTCCACTCGTATAAGATCACTCATCAATTCCCACAAAAACACCATAGTGTCCACTGTACGCTAACATAAACAACTAGTGTTACTGTCTGTAAATTCTGAATATGTATTTTAACAATAATTTTTTCAAAATAAATGCAAAAACGACTCACCTGGATCAGATACCTCGCACCACCAAGTTATTGCCCGCTATATTTTTTCTTATATTCGCTATTTTTTTTCCCTTCGTTTGTTCTGATTTCATTGCAACATATGGCACTCTATTTAAAGACCCTTCACAACCCTAATGTAGCGCTTCAACTTATCTCATTCCCGTCCAAAACAGTACATGCATTCATTACGAGATTCACCACGAGGATAAATTCACCGCTATCTGTCATTAACTTTCGCCACTTGCATGCATTTACTACAATTCAATTTACATATCGTGTGCATACGTTAGGCGGCTCAAATCACATCCATTTAATTCACTGAATTATCCACGCGCACTTCACAATCTTTTTGCCTCACCCGTTTCGTCGCCCACTTTTTTCGGGTACCCTTTGTCGCTTACCTAATTACCATTTTCAGGATTGCTTTCTACCTAAATACACGCTCAATTATGGCTATCTACCAAATTCACTCTTAATTAAAACTAAAAATTTGACAACCTTCGACGTCGTTCTTCTTCCTCAGCCAAGTAATCTGAATCCAAGATCTTACTCGCCGTCGACGGCGGACGGCGGACGACGGCCGGCTGCGGGGGAAGAGTAGGTGTTTGAAGCACTCTCTTCGGGCGGGAGACGAAGGACCTGCGGTAGTGAGTGAACAGTTTCACAGAAAAGGGTGGGGAGAGAGAGAGAGAGAGAGGGGTTTCGGTTGATGCCGTTTCCTCGGAGCTGTCTCCGGCGGTCGTAGAGGTAGGTGGAGGAGGAGAAGATAATGCGGCTTTTATAGCTCAAGAGAAGGATTCCATGGATTCGGTTGGCGGTGGCGCTACGGTGGAGGTGGTCCCTCTGGAACCGTCTTCGGTGGTTGCGGAAGGAGGCGAAGAGGAACGCGCATCTTCAATCGTCAAAGAATGGGATCCCGCGGCTGAGCATAGTGTTTCACCGCTTGATGAACAAGCGAATTTGTCAGGGTTAGCTGGTGAAAAGGGTTCGATTTCAGGTGACAAGCTCGACGAATTTTCCGTGGAAGAAGATCCTCCATCACATGACCTTCCAGCTTCTGGGGTAAACGGAGTTGATTCACCGCTTGTTCAAGAACACATGGAGAGGGAACAAGCTAATTTATCTTGTGGGAAGGACTCGATTTCAGGAGATGGGCTCGAGGAAACAGAGAGAAAGGCCTAGAGGTAGTTTGTGGAGGTAGTCAGGTGATAGAGTGTGAGTTAGGGCAAAACATAGAGTCTGAAAAGGAAAAGTGTGAGTGTGATACTGTAGCTCAGGATGCCTCCTTGGAAGATATAGCTAGTGGCATAGAAATTCCTGATGATAAAGATCACCCTCAAAATAAAGCTTTAGACGATTCAGTGCTTAACTCAGGAACTGAATATGTAGAGGAAGAGCCACTGAAAGAGTTGCAAATGGGTGAAGGAGCTAAAGATCTGTCAGGCGGAGATGCAAAAGGAGACGTGGATGTCACAGAAGATGCTATGGGTGTTCAGGTCTTGAAGGACACAGAGGAGGAAGAAAAGCTTGATGTTGTTAATCAGAATTCTGAAACAACAAACCTTACAAACAAGCTTGACATAATATGGAAATTCATGCATTGAGAGCTCAATTGGATGCTTACTCGCCGTCGACGGCGGACCAATGTGGAAACACAAGAAGAATTGGCCGAGGAAGAAGAACGACGTCGAAGGTTGTCAAATTTTTCAAAACGACCAAGTGGCAAAACGACGTCGTTTTGGTTAATCGATAAAAAAAAAAAAAAAAAAAAAAAAAATTCGTCGCCACGTCAGATATCCGTAACGGACAGATCATCAACATTCGACGGTTGACTAACGGGGATGAGGACAATGTATGAATTAGCTAGATTTTGGTTGTCGGGGTATGAAATTAGAAATATTTTGTTGTTAGGGTATGAATCGGCACATAGTGAAAGTTGATACGCGTAATGGGACCGTGACCGGTTGTTGAGGGATGAATCAGCCGTTTTCCCACATGGCTTGAGGCTTTGAGCGGACATTTGATAAACCATTTATTTTAATGGCCTTTTTTAAGGAATTACGTTTCAGAAATCCATAGCAATCATTCAAAACACATTACAATAAAATACATCCAAATCCGCTGTGGGTTGTGGTGAATTCATTAAAACCCAACAAAATACTTTCAAATGTAAATACATTAAAATACAATGAAAACACTAATCCAATAACACCTCCTTAGTATCATCCTCTTCGGGCTTCTAGAGATTATGCGGTGAGTTGTTTGAGTTGTTAGTTTTTGTGTTTAGTATCTCACCTCTTTGTTCCGTACAGTGAGATGGACGGAGTTGCTAGAAGTCGAGGTAGCGGCCGCGGTAAGGGCCGTAGCAGAGGCCGTGGAGGTCGGGGTCATGGAGTACCAGCGGAGTCGGGCGAGAATGTAGCGCCGAGTGTGCCGACTGCGTCGGTAACCCAGTCTGTTTCTTTGGCGAGTGAGGCCGGTTTGGGCGTCGGTGGTGGCGTGGGGGACGGGGCGGCCCCAGGTGGGGGAGCGGCTCCAGCTCTGGGTCAGCATGACCTGTTAGCATGGTTACTGACACAGTTGCTGGCACGTCTTCCGCTAGTGGTTCTGCAGCAGGCTCCGGATGTTCCTCCGATGGCCGGAGCACCACAGGGTGCGGCGGTGTTTGGGCAGCAGGGTGCTGCAGTGGTTGGTCAGCCGGGAGCGGCTTTTGTTGGGCAGCATGGGGCTGCGGTGGTTAGGCATCCGTCTTATTTAAAGATGATGGGACAGATGCAGCGTATCGGGACGCCTTTCTTTAGGGCGGAGTTGGTCCAGAGGGGGCTGACGAGTGGAGATCAAGACTGGAGCGGAACTTTCAGTCGATCAGATGTCCAGTGGAGTACCAGGTGGAGTTAGCTGTCCACTATCTGAGTAGTGACGCGCATTTGTGGTGGCGGGCCGTTCAGGGGAGGAGAGCTGTTTGGACTTGGGGCGAGTTCGTGGCGGAGTTTGACGCCAAGTACTTTCCTCAGGAGGCTCGGGATCGACTTCAGTTGTGGTTCATTGCGTTGACGTAGGGAGATTGTTCGGTGCGTGAGTACGACGCCGAGTTTGGCAGGCTGGTGGTACATACTAGTCTCAGTATAGGCGGTGAGCGCGAGGTTATGCAGAGATTTCTTCAGGGGCTTCGCCCGAATATCAGGACTTAGTGCAGAGGTCGTGTGTACACCACGAGAGCAGAGTTAGTGGAGCTGGCAGCTTCGATTGAGGAGGACCTTCGCAAGCAGGTTAGTCCGGTAGCGGTGCCTTCTGCAATTGCTCCTGCTATCCAGCCTCAGAGTCAGCAGCAGCAGTCGCAGCAGCGCCGGGGATCGAGTGTTAGTTCTGGTTCTGGCAAAGGCGGCAAGCCTGCACAGGGTCAGAAGAGGAGTCGGGAGGAGGTTTTTTCTGGTAGCCGTTTTCCTCGTGGAGCGTTTTACGGGTGCGGTAGCATGGAGCATCGAGTGTCTAGCTGTCCCAAGAAGGAGGTGCCTCGGGATATTAGAGTGTGTTTCCACTGCGGAGATCTGGGGCATATCAGGCCGATGTGTCCCAAGATGCAGGGTTTGACAGTGGCAGGGTTTGACAGTGGCGGCGGTTCAGCCAGTGGGCCAGGGTCTAGCAGGGATTAGCATGTGATGGATTAGCAGGGTCTCATAATTTTAAATGTGTAGGGACCTTGTTAGTAGGTGGCGTTGAGTCGCACGTTTTGTTCGAGTCTGGAGCATCTAAATGCTTCATTACTCCGGAGCGGGCCGAGAGTAGTGGCATCTGGAGCAGCGCGGGTGAGCGTTCAGGCATGGTCAAGGTGGCTGGAGGCAGATTCCTGGCTACTTCGGGCCATGCTAGACGCGTCGATATTCAGATTGCGGGGCAGTCGATGCCAGCGGATTTTGTGATTAGTCCGTTGGAGTTGTACGACGTCATTTTGGGGATGGACTGGTTATCTTATTACTGGGTTCATCTGGACTGCTACCGAGGCAGAGTGGTTTTTGAGCATGATGGCGGAAGGTTAGTGTTTCAGGGCGTGAGACCGACTTCCGGGAGTATAATGATCTCGGCGATTCAGGCAGAGCAGATGATTGAGCAAGGCTGTGAGGCCTATTTGGCGACGATCACTATGGCGGAGTGTAGTAGTGAGGTGGTTTTTGAGGATATTTGGGTTGTTCGGGAGTTTTCGAAGGTATTTCAGTCATTGATGGGGTTGCCACCATCTCGGTCAGATCCTTTCACGATTGAGTTAGATTCGGGGACAGCGCCGATATCCAAGACCCCTTACAGGATGGCTCCAGCAGAATTTACAGAGCTGAAGAAGCAGCTAGAGGACCTTTTGAGCGAGTAAGGGGTTCATTCAACCGAGTGTTTCACCGTGGGGAGCACCAGTTCTTTTTGTGAAAAAGAAGGATGGGAGTTTCTGGCTGTGTATTAATTACCGGGGACTTAACCGAGTTACTATGAAGAACAGGTACCCTCCCGAGAATTGACGAGTTGTTGGATCAGCTGAGGGGTGCTACTTGGTTCTCCAAGATAGACTTGGCATCGGGTTATCATCAGATCCCGATAGACGAGGCGGATATTCGCAAGACTGCTTTCAGGACGAGGTATGGGCATTTTGAGTTTGTGGTTATGCCCTTCGGTTTGACGAATGCGCCAACAGCATTCATGAGGTTGATGAACAACGTATTCAGGGAGTATTTGGATGTGTTCGTCATCATCTTCATTGACGATATTTTGGTGTATTCGAGGACCCCTGAAGAGCATGAGCCTGGTTCTGGAGAAGCTTCGGGAGCAGAAGCTATATGCCAAGCTGAGCAAGTGCAGTTTCTGGCAGCGAGAGATAGGTTTTCTCGGACACATTGTTTCTGCAGAGGGAGTGTATGTAGATCCGGTAAAGATTGAGGCCATCAGGGATTGGCCTAGACCGAGTAGTGCTACCGAGATTAGGAGTTTTCTTGGTTTAGCAGGTTATTACAGGAGGTTCGTCAAGGGTTTTGCAAGTATGGCGCAGCCGATGACGAAGTTGACTGGGAAGGATGTTCCTTTTGTTTGGTCGCCAGAGTGTGAGGAAAGCTTTGGGAAACTCAAAGAGATGTTGACCTGTACACCTGTGGCGTTATCCGAGCCAGGGAAGCCTTATGTGGTGTATACTGATGCTTCAGGAGTTGGTCTGGGTTGTGTGCTGATGCAGGAGGACAGAGTTATTGCTTACGCTTTGAGGCAGTGGCAGGGCAGTGAGCGTAACCGTCCTACCCATGATCTTGAGTTGGGAGTGGTGGTCTTTGCCCTTAAGATCTAGAGGTCTTATTTGTATGGTGGTTCAGTTCAGATATTTACTAACCACAAGATTTTGCAGCACATCTTCACTCAGCCGATGTTGAATGCGAGACAGACACGCTGGGTTGAGTTTTTGGCAGATTACGACTTGGAGATTATCTATCATCCAAGCAAGGCTAACCTAATGGCGGATGCTCTGAGTCGACGGAGGTGTGTTTCGGCTTTAGCACCTTGTGCCTTTGTGCTATTTCGCAGGAGTCTTTGAGCTTAGAGGCAGTTGATCAGGCAGAGTTGTAACATCCGTAAACCAAAGAAGTGTGTTTTTCACCTGGTGTCGGTCGACACCGATCCGTTTGGCGAATTCCCAGTTAGATTTAAGTGTGGTTTGGCCGGTTTGGGGAAAAGGGAAGCCCTAGGTCGCGTTAAAAAGAGTGCAGCCTCGTGGGAGGCTCAGTTTTTGAGAAATCAAGTTGCAGAGAGAGAGGGAGGCGATTTTGGAGAGGAAATCCGAGTTTTGGAGTGATTCGTGACTGTTCTTCGCTGTGTTCATCTTCCCTTCTCTTGTTCAATCCTTGTCAATGTGAGTGCGTGACTGTAGGCCCGTAATTCTCTAGATCTGTGGTTGTGTGTGTGATTGGTTGAGTTATTGTGATGTTCATACTGATTTTCGTGGTTATTCATGATATGTGGTGTGATTTGGTGATGATTGTGTGTTTCTGTGCGAAACCATCGAGTTGGGATTCTTCCCTGCGAGCCGGTGTCGGTCGACACCAAGTGGTCGAGTGTCGACCGACACTAAGCGGGTGTCGCTCGACACTGTCCGGTTCAAGTCTGTTTAATTGAATTGTAATTGGAATGAAATGGTTTAATCCGGTTCAATGAATTTAATTGATTTAAGTGGTTAATTGGTCTGGTTTAATTAATTATATTCGGATTAATGATTAATTAAGATTATTATTTAATTATGAGAATTATTTAATAATTATTTAAATATGTGAAAAATATGTGAAAAATATTTAATAATTGTGGTAATTATTTAAAAGACTTTAATTGTCTAGAAATTGCGTAATTGGCATGTTGGCAGAGTGATCGCCTCACTAAGTATTTGTGATAATAGTTATGCATCTCTATTTCAATGTGATGCAGGTAATAGAAATGTCTAAGCGCGGAATCAAGGCCGAAGAAGAGGATGATAGGATTTATGTGTTATTCGTTTTGCTTAAGTTGCTAGACTTGTTTAAAATTTGAATTCATTTGATTATTGGCTTTTATGTTGAACTGATCAATTGTTATTTATTTATTTATTTATTTAAAGATTTCCGCTGAGTATTGATTTAATAATAAAATAAAAAAATATAAAAAAAAACCTTGGTTGTTTCACATTTCTACAAACTCATTCTATCATCTCATAAATTTATATTCTTCAATTTCTTCTCCATTTTCACCCCAAAAACTCACATTTTTATCTTTTCAAAGTTTATGTTCATAGATCTTGCCATTATCGGTGTGAGAGATCATGCTAACGGTTGGAGAAGTTTGTTGAAGTTCTAAATCGAAGTTATGGGCCGTCAACATAACTTAAGATCACGGCAAGGTAAAAATCTGGTCAATCTGAATGAATTTCACATATTTGTAGCGAAGTCTGCTGGTCAACGAATAGGTTAGTTTTGCAATTGACTTTCACAAAATTTTGGAGAGTAGACTTCATTGTGAAGTCTACTTCGAAATCCTTTGAAAACAAAAAAATACGGCGTAGACTTCATTATGAAGTATACGTTTTCGACTTATATCTGAAGTCTAATAGGTTAGTTTTGCAACTGATCAACCAAATATATTTTTTGTGAAGTCTATCCCTGAAGTCTACTGAAAAAATGTTAGTTTTGTAATTGACTTTCGCTTAACTTTTGGGGAAGTTTACATGTGAAGTCTATTTAGGCCGTTTAGACTTCATTGTGAAGTCTATTACCCGATAGACTTCCGGTTGAAGTCTACTGGTCAACGTTTATAGAAATAGACTTCACGGTGAAGTCTACTTCCAAGAAAAACTAACCCATCTGAAGTCTAATTATTATCGTAGACTTCACCGTTAGACTTCATAACAAAGTTAGACTTCATTGGTAGACTTCCCCAAAAGTCAAGCGAAAGTCAATTGCAAAACTAACCCTTTTTATTCAGTAGATTTCATGGATAGACTTCACAAAAAAAAGTATTTGGTTGACGTATTGCATAACTAACCTATTAGACTTCATATATAAGCCGACAAAGTAATGAAGTCTACTATTGAATGCTTTTTAAAAAAACACATTTTTGGAAAATATATAATGAATTTTTAAGATTTTCTTGAACAATTAGTTGTATTAGTCTGTTTAGTTGCTTATGTGGGTTTGACATGATTATTCAGTCTAGTATTGGCATGGCTCCGTATGAGGCTTTGTATGGGAGGCCATGTAGGACACCCTTATGCTGGACCCAAGTGGGGGAGCGCAACATGTTTGGGGCTACCTTTGTTCAGGAAACGACGGAGAAGATCCGTATTTTGAGGCTGAACATGAAGGAGGCTCAGGATAGACAGAGGAGTTATGTAGATAGGCGGAGATGTGAGCTTGAGTTTCCGGTGGGAGATAGAGTGTATCTCAAGATGGCTATGTTGAGGGGCACTAACAGGTCCATAGCAGAGAACAAGCTCAGTCCGCGGTTTATGGGTCCGTTCCCGGTGGTGGAGCGAGTTGGACCAGTGGCTTATCGGTTGGAGCTGCCACCGATTATGAGCGCCTTTCACAAGGTGTTTCATGTGTCTATGTTGCGGAGGTGTCTGCATCCTTCAGAGGAGTTGGTGGCCGAGATTCCAGAGGATCTTCGGCCAGATATGATTGTTCCAGCGGTTCCTGTGAGGATTCTCGAGAGGGGAGTCAAGGTTCTGCGGAACAAGAGAGTGCCATTGTTGAGAGTCTTGTGGGACTGTAGTGGCACTGAGGAGGAGACTTGGGAGCCAGAGGCAAAGATGAAGCTGAAGTTCAGGAAGTGGTTCGACAAGCAGGTCATCGAGTGAGCTTCTTCGTCTTTGTGGTTCTAGTGTGATAGCGTGGTGCTATGTTTATTGTTGTTGTTGGACTTATGTATTTTCGTTTTGGTGTTGTAACGATATACATTTTTGAGTTATATGAGATGGTGTTTTCCTCATTTTTTGGTTTTGTGGTTTGGATGTTACAAGTGTGTTGACCAGTGGGTCGTGAGACAATCTTCCAGTTATGTCGTAAACATTTTTGAATTTTTACTCTAAGGGTGTGGTGTCCCTGAATAACTCATTGCCAAGAGATAGTGTTCTCTGATAGACTTGTACGAGAGGGTCGCTACCTCAAGTATAAGTGATATGTTTACTTACTAGTGACTAGTGTGTTGCGTAGTAAGTAACGAGAGGATAGTGTTCCTCTTGAGGAGATAGTGTTCTCCGGCAGAGTTGAGTTAAGAGTAAAGATGTTTGGGAAATGTATGTATGGCATAGAAATAGGTGTGAGTCTCGGGGATCAAGTGAGGATCTCGTGTATTTGGCCAGGTGGCCGGATTATGTCGTCTGTGGTAGACGAGATGGACGTCTGTGGTAGACGAGTGTGTCGTCTGTGGTAGACGAGTGTGTCTTCTGTGGTAGACGAGTTGCGTCTGTGGTAGACGTGTTGTGTTGGGATTCGAGGACGAATCCAGTTTAGTGGGGGAGAATTGTAACATCCGTAAACCAATCTATCGCTTTTGGGAAGCGGTGTCGATCGACACCAGGGGGAGTGTCGGTCGACACCAAAGGTTAAAATCGATTTCGGTTCGATTTGAGTTCCGGTTTGGGCTGGTTTTGTGGGGTAAAGCCCTAGGTCGCGTTATAAAAGTGGTGGCCGCGTGGGTTTTGTCGTTTTTGGAGAAAACAAAGAGAAAAAGGAGGCTGAGAGCTTTTAAGGAGATTCTGGAGCTTTGTGGTTGATCTATGGTGGGTTTGTGTTGTTCTTCATCTCCTTCTTCCTCCTAATCCTTTGTCAAGGTGAGTGCATGACCGTAGACCCGCATATAAGAGGATTTGTGGATGTGGATCGAGATTTGGTAGAGTTATGTGGTTTTTTGTGTTGTTTTGTGTGATATTCGCGGGTTGAATCGCGTGTGGTGTGTTGATTTCGTGATTTGGGTGTTTCTGTAACATCCGTAAACCAAGAAAGCGAGTTTTCGCCTGGTGTCGAGCGACACCAAGGCTGGTGTCGATCGACACCGGCCAAATCGCAAATTCCCGGTTTGTTTCTATTTTGTTCGGTTCGCGTGGTTTGGGTTGGAAAACCCTAAGACTCGAAATAAAAAGAGCTGGCCGCGTTTTGCAGCTCATATTTCGAGGCAGAGAACTTCTAGAGGCGTTTTTGGAGGAGATTGTGAGGTTTTGTGAGTTGGTGATTGCTGTCCTTTCCTGTTCATCTTCCTTTCTCCCTTTTCAATCCAAATCCAAGGTGAGTGCGTGACTGTGGGCTCGGGATTTCCGGATCTAGGTTGTTAGATGAATGAATAGATGAGTTTCTGTTGTTCTTCGTGATGTTTATGTGTTGATTGTGGTGTTGAATCATGTTTGGATTGATTATTGTGTTATTTTGGTGTTTCTGCGTGTTTCATTGCTCTTGGCATCGCTCTGTCGAGCGGGTGTCGATCGACACCAATCCGGTGTCGGTCGACACCAATGCTGGTTCAGAGTGGTTAACCGGTTTGAGCGAATTGAATTGGTTATTGAATTAAAATTGGTTTAATCCGGTTTAATGTATTTAATTGGTTTTGATGGTTAATTGGATTGATTTAATTAATTATTTTCGGATTAATAATTAATTAAGATTATTATTTAATTATGAGAATTATTTAATAATTATTTGGAATTATTTTAATGGTGGAAAAATATTTAATAATTGTGGAAATTTTTTTAAAAGACTTTAATTATCTGGAAATTGCGTAATTGGCCCGTGGGCAGAGTGATCGCTTCACTAAGTATTTATGATAATACTTACGCATCTCCTTTCCTGTGATGCAGGTGGTAGAAATGTCTAAACGCGGAATCAAGGCCGAAGAAGAGGATGATAGGATTTATGTTTTATTTCTTTTGCTTAAGTTGTTAGAATTATTTGATATTTGATTCATTTGATTTATTTGATTATTGACTTCATTGTTGAATTGGTTGATTTATTTATTTAAAGGTTTTAAGACTTCCGCTAGATTTGTTTAAGTAAAAAAAAAAAAAAAAAAGATGCTGGTTGTTTCATTTTGGTATCAGAGCCTAGACGGTTTTAGGACGTGCTAGGTTGATAGTTTTAGTATCATCCTCTTCGGGCTTCAGGAGATTCCGCGGTAAGTTTGTTTGTATTGTTGGTTTTGTGTTTTGTATCTCACCTCTTTGTTCCATACAGCGAGATGGACGGTGGTGCTCGAGGTAGAGGTAGAGGCCGAGGTGCAGGTCGAGGTGCGGGCCGCGGTCGAGGCCGTGGCAGAGGTCGTGGAGGTCGTGGAGGTCGGGGTCGTGGCGAGCCAGAGGATTCGGGCGAGAGTGTTGCGCCGAGTGTGGCGACTGCGTCGGTGACCCAGTCTATTTCAGCGGCGAGTGAGGCCGGTGTGGGCGTCGGTGGTGGCGCGGGGGTTGGAGCGGCCCCAGGTGGGGGTGCGGCTCCGGCTCAGGGTCGAGACGACCTGGTTGTGGGGTTACTGACACAGTTGCTGGCACGTTTTCCGCCAGTGGTTCCTCAGCAGACTCCGGGTGTTCCTCCGATGGCCGGTGTACCGCAGGGTGCGCCAGTGGTTGGGCAGCAGGATGCTGCAGTGCTTGGTCAGCCGGGTGCGGCTTTTGTTGGGCAGCAGGGTGCTGCAGTGCTTGGTCAGCCGGGTGCGGCTTTTGTTGGGCAGCAGGGTGCTGCAGTGCTTGGTCAGCCGGGTGCGGCTTTTGTTGGGCAGCAGGGGGCTGCGGTGGTTGGTCATCCGTCCTACTTAGAGATGATGGGACAGATGCAGCGTATTGGGACGCCTTTCTTCGAGGGCGGAGTTGGTCCAGAGGTGGCCGACGAGTGGAGGTCGAGAGTGGAGCGGAACTTCCAGTCGATCAGGTGTCCGGTTCAGTATCAGGTTGAGCTAGCGGTCCACTATCTGAGTGGTGACGCACATTTGTGGTGGCGGGCTGTTCAGGGCAGGAGAGCTGTCTGGACTTGGGGAGAGTTTGTGGCGGAGTTTGACGCCAAGTACTTTCCTCAGGAGGCTCGAGATAGACTTCATCTGCGATTTATCGCTTTGACGCAGGGTGACCGTTCAGTGCGTGAGTACGACGCAGAGTTTAGCAGGCTAGTGGTGCATACTGGTCCTGGTATAGGCGGCGAGCGCAGTGTTATGCAGAGGTTCCTTCAGGGACTTCGTCCGAGCATCAGGACTCAGTGCCGAGGTCGTGACTATACCGTGAGAGCTGAGCTAGTGGAGCTGGCAGCTTCTATTGAGGAGGACCTTCGTGAGCAGGCTGGTCCGGTGGTGGTGCCGTCTGCGGATGCTCCTGCTATCCAGCCTCGGAGTCAGCAGCAGCAGTCGCAGCAGCGCCGTAGTTCGAGTGTTGGTTCTGGTTCTGGCAGGGGCAGCAGGCCTGCACAGGGTCAGAAGAGGAGTCGGGAGGAGTCTTCTTCCGGCAGCCGTTTTCCTCGTGGTGCGTGTTACGGGTGCGGCAGTACGGAGCACCGAGTGTATAGTTGTCCCAAGAAGGTTGTGTCTCGGGATACTAGAGACACTAGGGAGTGTTTCCATTGCGGAGAGTCGGGACATATCAGGCCGAGGTGTCCCAAGTTGCAGAGTTTGACAGTGGCAGCAGTTCAGCCGATAGCGGCTCGACCAGTGACTCAGGTGGCAGCGGTTCAGCCAGTGGGCCAGTTGGGGGCGGGACCGAGAGTCTACTCTTCTACAGAGGTTGGCCAGTCGAGTCAGGGCGGACAGATCACAGGTACATTTATTGACTCAGACTTCGTAAATTCCCTAAGTTATTTTGTGGTTGTTGTTTGTTTGCAATATTTTGCCTGTGATGGGATTAGCAGGGTCTCATAGTTTAAAATGTGTAGGGACCTTGTTAGTCGGTGGCGTTCAGTCACACGTTTTATTCGATTCTGGAGCATCTAATTGCTTCATCACTCCGGAGTGGGCTGAGAGTAGTGGCATCCGGAGCAGCACGGGTGAGCGTGCCGGCTTGGTCAAGGTGGCTGGAGGTGGTTTCCTGGCTACTTCGGGCCGTGCTAGAGGCGTGGATATTCAGATTGCGGGGCAGTCGATGCCAGCGGATTTGGTGATTAGTCCGGTGGAGTTATATGACGTCATTCTGGGGATGGACTGGTTATCTTTTTACCGGGTTCATCTGGATTGCTACAGAGGCAGAGTGGTTTTTGAGCGTGATGGCGGGAGGTTAGTGTTTCAGGGTGTGAGACCGACTTCCGGGAGCATAGTGATCTCGGCGATTCAGGCAGAGCAGTTGATTGAGCGAGGCTGCGAGGCCTATTTGGCGACGATCTCTATGGCGGGGTCCAGTGGTGAGGTGGTTCTCGAGGATATTCGGGTGGTTCGAGAGTTCCCAGATGTTTTTCAGTCGTTGACGGGGTTGCCACCTTCGCGGTCAGATCCTTTCACGATTGAATTAGAGCCGGGGACAGCGCCGATATCCAAGACGCCTTACAGGATGGCTCCAGCAGAGTTGGCAGAGCTGAAGAAGCAGCTAGAGGACCTTTTGAGTAAAGGGTTCATTCGACCGAGTGTTTCACCGTGGGGAGCACCAGTTCTGTTTGTGAAGAAGAAGGATGGGAGTTTCCGGCTGTGTATTGATTACCGGGGACTGAACCGAGTTACTGTGAAGAACAGGTACCCTCTCCCGAGGATTGACGAGTTGTTGGATCAGTTGAGGGGTGCTACTTGGTTCTCCAAGATAGACTTGGCATCAGGTTACCATCAGATCCCGATAGATGAGGCGGATATCCGCAAGACTGCTTTCAGGACACGTTATGGGCATTTTGAGTTTGTGGTTATGCCTTTCGGTTTGACGAATGCGCCTGCGGCATTCATGAGGTTGATGAACGACGTATTCAGGGAGTATTTGGATGTGTTTGTCATCATCTTCATCGACGATATTCTGGTTTATTCGAGGAGTCCTGAGGAGCATGAGACTCACTTGAGGTTGGTTCTGGAGAAGCTTCGAGAGCAGAAGCTGTATGCTAAGTTGAGCAAGTGCAGTTTCTGGCAGCGAGAGATGGGGTTTCTCGGGCATATTGTTTCTGCGGAGGGTGTGTCTGTAGATCCGGCGAAGATAGAGGCCATCAGAGATTGGCCTAGACCTAGTAGTGCTACCGAGATCAGGAGCTTTCTTGGGTTAGCAGGTTATTACAGGAGATTCGTTCGGGGTTTTGCGAGTATGGCGCAGCCGATGACGCAGTTGACTAGGAAGGATGTTCCTTTTGTGTGGACGTCTGAGTGTGAGGAGAGCTTTGAGAAGCTCAAGGAGTATTTGACTAGTACACCTGTTTTGGCGTTACCCGAGCCAGGGAAGCCTTATGCTGTGTACACCGATGCTTCAGGTATTGGTCTGGGTTGTGTGCTGATGCAGGAGGGCAGAGTTATTGCTTACGCTTCGAGGCAGTGGCAGGGGAGCGAGCGTAACCGTCCTACCCATGATCTAGAGTTGGGAGCGGTGGTCTTTGCGCTTAAGATCTGGAGGTCTTATTTGTATGGTGGTTCAGTCCAGATCTTCACTGACCACAAGAGTCTTAAGCACATTTTTACTCAGCCGATGCTGAATGCGAGACAGACGCGCTGGGTTGAGTTCTTAGCGGATTATGACTTGGAGATCATCTATCATCCGGGCAAGGCTAACCTAGTGGCAGATGCTTTGAGTCGACGGAGGTGTGATTCGGCTTTGGAGCAGGACGTTGAGGCGTTGGTAGGCGAGATTAGCACTTTGCGCCTTTGTGCTATTTCTCAGGAGCCTTTGGGCTTAGAGGCAGTTGATCAGGCAGATTTGTTGAGCAGGATCAGAGTGGCGCAGCAGAGTGATCAGAGTTTGATTGATGCGTCACATGTGCCGAGTTCCGAGTATCAGGTTGCTGAGAACGGGACTATTCTGGTTCGTGGTCGGGTTTGTGTACCCAAGATTGATGAGTTGAGACAGCAGATTCTGAGAGAGGCTCATTCGAGCAAGTTCTCGATTCATCCAGGAGCGACCAAGATGTACCGTGATCTCAAGAGGTACTATCACTGGGTCGGGATGAAGAAAGATGTGGCTGATTGGGTTGCGAGGTGCAACACTTGTGCCTTAGTAAAGGCTGAGCATCAGGTTCCAGGTGGTCTATTGCAGAGTTTACCCATTCCAGAGTGGAAGTGGGACATGATTACGATGGATTTCGTGGTTGGGCTACCTATCTCGAGGACACATGATGCTATTTGGGTTATCGTGGATCGGTTGACTAAGTCAGCACATTTCTTGGCCATCAAGAAAACAGATGGAGCAGCTGTTTTGGCTAGGAAGTTCGTGCGTGAGATTGTGAGGCTGCATGGAGTGCCAGCCAGTATAGTGTCAGACCGAGATCCGAGATTTGCCTCAGAGTTTTGGAGGGCATTTCAGGCTGAGATGGGCACTAAGGTGCACATGAGTACGGCATATCATCCACAGACAGATGGGCAGTCAGAGAGGACGATTCAGACTTTAGAGGATCTGTTGAGGATGTGTGTGCTAGATTGGGGTGGTCATTGGGCAGATCACTTGAGCTTGGTTGAGTTTGCTTACAACAACAGTTACCAGGCGAGTATTGGCATGGCTCCTTTTGAGGCTTTGTATGGGAGGCCATGTAGGACACCCTTATGCTGGACCCAAGTGGGGGAGCGCAGCATTTATGGAGCTACTTATGTTCAGGAGACGACTGAGAAGGTTCGTGTTGTGCGACTGAACATGAAGGAAGCTCAGGATAGACAGAAGAGTTACGCAGATAGACGCAGACGAGAGCTTGAGTTTCAGGTTGGAGATAGAGTGTATCTCAAGATGGCGATGTTGAGGGGTCCTAACAGATCTATCGCAGAGAACAAGCTGAGTCCGCGTTTCATGGGTCCGTTTCCAGTTGTGGAGCGAGTGGGACCGTTGGCGTACAGGTTGGAGTTACCTCCGATTATGAGAGCCTTTCACAAGGTGTTTCATGTGTCGATGCTGAGGAAGTGTCTTCATCCTTCTGAGGAGATAGTGGCTCAGATTCCAGAGGATCTTCAGCCAGATTTGACAGTTCCGGCAGTGCCTGTGAGGATTCTTGAGAGGAGAGTCAAGGTTCTGCGGAACAAGAGGATACCGTTATTGAGAGTTTTGTGGGCTTGTGGCGGTATTGAGGAGGAGACTTGGGAGCCAGAGGCAAAGATGAAATTGAAGTTCAGGAAGTGGTTCGACAAGCAGAGTGTGGAGTGAGCTTCTTTCGTCTTTGTGGCTTTGTTTTTGGTTTAGCTTGCGAGCTTTTGTTGTTGTGGTTTTGGTTTACGTTGTAAGACATACATTTTTGAGATTTATGAGATGGAGTTTTGCCTCATTATCTTTGTTATTTAATGTTGTCTTGGATGTTACACTTGTTGACCAGTTGGGTCGTGAGACGTTTCAATCTTTTTGTTACAAGCGTTTTAAGAATTTTTCTCTAAGGGCTGCGGTCCTGAATAACTCATTACGTTTTGGAGACTTTGATTCTCTGGCAGACTTACCTGAGTGCCGTGGCTTCAGTGTGAGTAGCTTATCCGAGTGCCGTGGCTTCGGTATGAGCTTTGGCGACCCATCTGGGAGGCCGTGGCCCCAGTTTGGGTGGTTGCAGACTTGTTTGGGAGGCCGTGGCCCCAATACAAGTGGTTTGGTTGAGACTCTTTTGGGAGGCCGTGGCCCCAAATTGAGTGTTTGGGTAATGAGTTAAGAGGAAAATGTCTTGGAACGTGCGTATACATATGATTGAGTGTGAGTCTCGGGGGGGGGGGGGGTCAGTTGAGGATCTCCAGTGTTGTGACCTTGCGAGGTCGGATTGTTGGTCTTGCGAGACGTGTTTTGAGTTAGGATTCGAGGACGAATCCAGTTTAGTGGGGGAGAGTTGTAACATCCGTAAACCAAGAAAGCGAGTTTTCGCCTGGTGTCGAGCGACACCAAGGCTGGTGTCGATCGACACCGGCCAAATCGCAAATTCCCGGTTTGTTTCTATTTTGTTCGGTTCGCGTGGTTTGGGTTGGAAAACCCTAAGACTCGAAATAAAAAGAGCTGGCCGCGTTTTGCAGCTCATATTTCGAGGCAGAGAACTTCTAGAGGCGTTTTTGGAGGAGATTGTGAGGTTTTGTGAGTTGGTGATTGCTGTCCTTTCCTGTTCATCTTCCTTTCTCCCTTTTCAATCCAAATCCAAGGTGAGTGCGTGACTGTGGGCTCGGGATTTCCGGATCTAGGTTGTTAGATGAATGAATAGATGAGTTTCTGTTGTTCTTCGTGATGTTTATGTGTTGATTGTGGTGTTGAATCATGTTTGGATTGATTATTGTGTTATTTTGGTGTTTCTGCGTGTTTCATTGCTCTTGGCATCGCTCTGTCGAGCGGGTGTCGATCGACACCAATCCGGTGTCGGTCGACACCAATGCTGGTTCAGAGTGGTTAACCGGTTTGAGCGAATTGAATTGGTTATTGAATTAAAATTGGTTTAATCCGGTTTAATGTATTTAATTGGTTTTGATGGTTAATTGGATTGATTTAATTAATTATTTTCGGATTAATAATTAATTAAGATTATTATTTAATTATGAGAATTATTTAATAATTATTTGGAATTATTTTAATGGTGGAAAAATATTTAATAATTGTGGAAATTTTTTTAAAAGACTTTAATTATCTGGAAATTGCGTAATTGGCCCGTGGGCAGAGTGATCGCTTCACTAAGTATTTATGATAATACTTACGCATCTCCTTTCCTGTGATGCAGGTGGTAGAAATGTCTAAACGCGGAATCAAGGCCGAAGAAGAGGATGATAGGATTTATGTTTTATTTCTTTTGCTTAAGTTGTTAGAATTATTTGATATTTGATTCATTTGATTTATTTGATTATTGACTTCATTGTTGAATTGGTTGATTTATTTATTTAAAGGTTTTAAGACTTCCGCTAGATTTGTTTAAGTAAAAAAAAAAAAAAAAAAGATGCTGGTTGTTTCAGTTTCAGTGTTGAAAATCGAAGTTGGCGTCGATCTCCTGGATCGGTGTCGATCGACACCAAGCCGGTGTCGGTCGACACCAAACGGGCAAGGTGTCGACCGACACAGGTGTGTGTCGATCGACACAGTCCGGTTTAATCCGGTTATCTGGCGGTTTAAGAAACCAATTGGATTAAGTGGTTTAATCCGGTTTAACTGTAATTAAGTGGTTTAATTCGAGAATTAATTAATAATTGGTGAAATTAATTAATTGAATGATTTAAAAATAATTGTGGAAATTATTGAAGTGTTTAAAATTTATTATTTAATTGTGGTAATTATTTAATAATTGAAGTGAAGGATTTAATAATTGTGGTAATTATTATTATTATTGAAAATTGTTAAAATTGCGTAATTGGCCTGTAGGCGGGACGATTGCCTCACTAAGTATTTATTAAATACTTATGCATCTCTTTTTCCCTAATGTGATGCAGGTAGCCGAAATGTTCTTCCGCGGAAAGAGACCGAGAGAAGAGGATGATGAGACTAGGAACTTGATTTTGGAAATCTTGTTGTGGCTATAGCACGGAATTCGTTGTTAGGGTGTTAGCTTGATTTTAATAATGTAGCAAACCTGGTGTTTAGGTTGCTAGAATTTATTACTGGTTTTTATTGATTATTGGTTTATTTGTTGAACGGTTTAATTGAACGGTTTAATTATGATTTATTATTATTGATTTCTTTCGAGAATTTCTGCATCGATAATTATTTAAAAAACAAAAAAGCTTGGTTGTTTCACTATCTACCTAATATAACAATAAAACGAAGAAGGCATAGCCTGTCTATCCGTATATAATATTTTAAAATAAATTAAACACAAATTAATCTCACCTCTTTAGTATAGCAACAGATCAAGAGACAATCGCGCTGATAACATATTATCTACCATTATATAATAATATAGTGGATTATATATAATTATATATGTATAAGAGATGAGATGAAATTTTGATAAAGAAAGGAAGAAGAGTTTGAGCGATGTGGTTTTTTGTACAACATTTATAAAGGGAGTTTACATATTTATACTAACATGGAAATAATTAAAATGTTAGTACAAAGCAGAGGTATAGTGAAAACATGTTGATTATAAGTGTTTCGACTGTACATATGCAGGTTTTGGAGAATATGAGAAGTGTTTGTGAGCTTAACAATCTCAGCTGCAATTTAATGTATACCACAAGATCATCATATATCACATATGTGTTTCTGTCTCCAAGATACTTGTTTCATGGTGTTTGCTTGGTTTTATATTAGCAGGTAATGGGTCTCACTTGGGGAGTATGGGATGCGTCATATTTGACTTGCGGCCTAACATTATACTTGGTGCTGATGTTTTATATGATTCAAGTGGTTAGTTCTTGGCCTTCTCCTAGTTTATTCTTACCATAAGATTGAAATGTGAATCTGAATCTCTGTGTTTGTAAAGCGTTCAATGATCTCTTTGCTACCGTCTCGTTTCTCTTTCAAAGTTCTCTAGATGCAGTTTATATAACTACATATCATAACCTCTAAATTAGTGTTAGTTTAGCAGAGAGTTATGGTCATAGACTACTCTGTTCTTTGTGCTCTACCTAACTTCGTCAAAAGAGAATGACGGGATTCACGACTGGCTCTTTGCCGCCGATGCTGAAAATGTTGTTCCAGTGGTGGAGGAATCGGTGGACAAGCGAAAGAAGAAGTAGAGTTGCTGCACTTGGATTCTATGTCTATGGAACATGTTGCTGAGACTCCATTGCTTTTACTATGTGTGATGACTTCATAAACAAGTGGAAAGAATGGTAACTGGTTTAACCAAGTGTAGTATGTTTTTGTTTCAGTGTCGACCAATCTCTATATAGAACGTTTCTTTAAGCACTCCCCATTGGAGCAAGAAAACAAAGTGTTGTTAACAAAAAAAATTAAAACAATATTTATATTAAAATAATAGCTAAGCATCACATGATAGATGCTTGCATTGCACATGCTCTAATGGGCTAACAAAAAGCTCCCTGAAACCATTGAAACATCGCAATCTATGACAACAAAGCAAAGACAAACATGGTTTTCTGAAATTAGAGAAGTAATTAAAAAGGATGAAAATCCATGAATATGAAAACCAAAATTGGAGAAAAAACGAGTATCATACATAAAGCAATCCTTCTCAAGATTGTGAAACTGGAGGAAACGGTTTAAAACCATATACCTAAAGCCGCTTAGTCTCTGCTGACTTGATCTTTGGAGCAGGAGCTTGCTCAGAAGGTGTTTTGTTAGGAAGCTCGGGAACGGTATAAGAACCAGACGGAACATAAACAGCTAGATCTGGAGGCTTGTCTTTACCAACCGTCGGAGTTAGCCTGTAACAACAGCAAAACCGTCAATCTTCAAGAAAAAGGAATTGTGAAGCAAAGAGGTCTCAAGTTAAAAGGTTTAAGAACATTTTCCTCGAGGTCGACATATACGGGATCTCTCCCAATCGACTTGAGAAACTTGTCTAGACCCGATGTGTGAAGAGCTGGAAAATCACAGGGACCAAAACGAATCAGCGTATAAAGCTCAAATATGTGAACGGAAAAAACTGACGAAAACACTATAGAAGAGCTTACAGATGGAGACGTCCAATTGACCGCTTCTTCATCGGCGGTGGTTTCCAAGGCCTTAGATCCGAAGTCTTCAGACCATCTCGTCTGCTTCCTGGCCACAACCATCGGAGATCCGTTCACCAATTGATACATAAGGTCTGCAAAATAGAGGAAGAGAGTTAGTCGCTGCTGGTTGGTTGAGAGAGAGAGAAAGAGAGAAGAGAGAACTAGCAATAGAGAGAAAGATAAGGGCGAGTAGGAACGGAGGTGTGGTTACCGCTGAAAGAGTTCACGATCTTTGTTAGAGAGACAGAGACAGAGAGGAGAATCAGCCTTCTGGATCTTCGTTTCTTGTTGGACGACTGCTTTTTCTAGTCACCTGGGCTGAAACGGCACCGTTTGCTGGGGCGTCGGATTTGGGCTTCGGCGGTCGACCACGGCCGCGTTTCTGGGAACCAGACGCCGGCTCAGACGGCGGTGGGATCCGAAGGATTGCCGTCAGGCGCATCTTCGGCTGCATCGGATCTTGAAAGCTTCACGGCGAGAGAGAAGGAGAGGAGAGAGAGCCACCGAGAACGGCGGACTGGACTCGACAACGGCGGAGACTGGATTTGAGAGAGAGAGCGAGGGAGTGAGGTCGGCGAGGTTTTTTTTTTTTTGTTTTTTAAGCAAAACTAGGGTAGATAAGAAAACATTTCGTTTATATATGGTGTTATTTAAAATCGGGTTAATTTGCCAAATAGCCATAACTCATAATTAAGAAAATAGCAATCCAATTAAGATAATAAGAGGAAGTATGAATCTCGGTTAATTGAATCTCCTGCCCTAGGTATTATTTCGAGACGTTCTGTATATGAGCCTCTTCAAACAGGACTTATTGCTATTGATTCCATGATTCCTATAGGACGCGGCCAGCGAGAATTAATTATTGGTGACAGACAGACCGGTAAAACAGCAGTAGCCACAGACACAATTCTCAATCAACAAGGTCAAAACGTAATATGTGTTTATGTGGCCATTGGTCAAAAAGCTTCTTCCGTGGCTCAGGTAGTGACTAGTTTACAGGAACGAGGGGCAATGGAATACACTATTGTGGTAGCCGAAACGGCCGATTCCCCAGCTACGTTACAATACCTCGCGCCTTATACAGGAGCAGCCTTGGCTGAATATTTTATGTACCGTGCACAACACACTTTAATCATTTATGATGATCTTTCCAAACAAGCCCAAGCTTATCGACAAATGTCTCTTCTATTACGAAGACCGCCGGGTCGTGAAGCTTATCCAGGATATGTTTTTTATTTACACTCACGTCTTTTAGAAAGAGCCGCTAAATTAGGGAAATTTGGCAAAACACACCAAAAAAATGAGAACTCTTGTCCCTATACTCTTTTTTTTTCAAATTTTGTCCATATACACTTTATTAAAATTTAATCTCATTTTTAACCTTCAAATCATGTTTTAGGAAATTTTAAAAATTAATAAATAATTAAATTATTTAATGATTAATAAATTGCTTTGTTAAAAAAAATGGGAAGAAAAGAGATTATTTTTATCTCTTTCTCCTCTCGACAAATCACATTTTTTTTTTAACCTCCTGTTTTCGCTTTGGCCGCTCCTCGCCGCTCCCCTCCGACGACCTTGCCGCTCCCCTCCGACGACCTTGCCGCTCCTCGCCGCTCCCCTCCGACGACCTTGCCGCTCCTTGCCGCTCCCCTCCGACGACTTTGCCGCTCCTCGCCGTTCTTCCTCTCGTCGCTGCCTTTCGTCATTCTTACGGTGGTCGGCGCTCCTCGCTGCTCTTCGTCGTTGTTTTGCTCTTTTAGGTAAGTTTGAAATTCCTCTTTATCTTTTGATTGAACCCTCTTGCAATTTTTCGTACAACAATATGGTAGTGGTATGTTGAATGTGTTGATTAAGTGTAGAAATTGATTGAATTGGTAAAATTGTGTTTAGATTTGGGGAAATTGCAATTGTGATTCAATTCGGGATTTATGGTTCGAGGTGGAGTTATGATCGGAATTGAAAAACCTTGCCCCATATTATCTGGTTATTGCTCCAACGATAAAATCCATCGTTGTTGACAACAACAAAACACGAATCTGTTGCAATCCGAAGCATCTTTGTACAAATCGTACAAAACGTACGGTTTCTCGTGCCTCTCAAAAACGTGAGTCGCTGAAAAACGTAAGAGTACGGTTTAGACATTTCATAGAAAATTTAGCTAATTGCTTCCATATTAGCTTTCTCTTATGTGTTCATCGAATGTTTGCTTTAGCTCCTTGGTTATTCTGGAATTTGATTATAATTACTCTATATTCTCTGATATTGATGTACTTGTTTTTGTTGTTTTTATTACTTGTAGAAATGGATGCAGAGTTGCCTAAAAGATTGTATGAGCAAGGAACCGAACCACAAGTTGACAAGATCAACAATAGTTGCAAGACGTCGATATTGGATTTTCTGAGTGCAAAAATGCCAGATGAGTACAATGCTGTGAAGAGAGACCCAGTTTTTGCTCCTGTTTTTGCCATTCATGAAAACCATCTAGGATTCTCAGCGACTTTGGTGCACAGTATGATGTGCAGGCAGCTTCTCACTGCCAAGAAGCATGAGTTGTGGTTTGTTTTTGCTAGGAGACCATTGCGATTTTCAATGCAAGAGTACCATGCGGTTACCGGGTCGAAGTGTGAAGACAATGGCAACTATGACCTTCAGAACTTTGTTGATGATGGCGGTTTCTGGAGTAAGTTGCTGAAGAGAGGCGGTAAGATTAGCATCCTCTCGATTAAGAAGTCGCATATGAAAGACATTCATAGGTGGACCCATGTGGACATGCTCAGATTGGTGTATTTGTGTGTTATTGCTGGTGTGCTGATGGCAAAGGATGAGAAGATGTGCATCTCAGACGAGTACATCAAGCTGGTTATGGATTTTGATAAGCTGCGGGCTTACCCATGGGGTCTTCGCAGCTTTGATTATCTGGTGCAATCGATCATCAACACAAGGGTGAAATTAAGCAGTCGGAGGAGCTATGTTCTTAGAGGATTCAATTATGCTTCTCAGGTTTGGATTATGGAAGCTATACCTGATATCGGTACTATGCTGGGCACGAAGTTCAATGAGGTTGCCGTAGTTAGTCCGAGATGCTCAAACTGGCGTGTAACTAAAAGTCTGGCATATCACCAAATCATCAGCCTCGAGAACTCATTTGGATCAAAGGTGTGTTGTGCCAAACTGTTAGCCTTGTATGTGCTTATGTGTTTAGACATTTGAAAGACTATTTAGTTAGAAAGAATATGATTTGCACTAGCTTTGTTAGGTAGTTGCTTTTGTTTTTTGCTGAGTTTTTGTTATTGTCGTTGACTGCTGCGTTGGAAAATGGCGTTGAGATTATCTTGTGTTCTGTTTTTCTTTTGTTCTGTTTTTCTTTGTTTTATATGTATGTAAAACATATAACAAATGTATCTCTTTGTTTTATTATCTGTTGTAGGATATTCTACACTCATACATCTCTTCAAACGGGAACATGGATGTGATCCGTGATCAGAACTTTCTGAGAGATGACGAAATGAGAGACGAAAGGGTTGATCACCTAAACAACCTCATCAGTGATGGTAAAGATTGGAGTGATTACATATGGGGATTCGATGAGCACGCCAGACCAGAACCTTCCAGTCCTGAGCAACAGGAAGAAGATGTGGAGCGTGGAAGCGGTGACGAAGTCAATGACTACATGACGCCATGCGCAGATGATCAAGCAGCTTCTAGTTCCAGGAAGGGTAAGAGAAAGGTGGCTGACAAGGGTGCCGAGACACGCAAGCAGCACTTATTGACTCAACGTGCAGCGAGAAAAGGTGGAGATAATATGGAAGACATGAAGTGCTTTTTGCGAGGTATGTTTCAAGAGCTGCAGGCACAGAATGCCCGCGATAATGAGGCCAGATATGGCAAATTAGAAAGCGAAGTCTCATCACTTAAGACTGAAGTTTCACAACTTAAGGATTTGCTCAGTGAAGCTATAACCCAACGAAACATTGGAGAGCAACCAACATCTTCAACGCCTGCTAGTGTCATCCCTCCTCCAATTGTCACTTCCACTAGGCCACAACGAAAGGTAAAGAAGAAAAACAACTCTTAGACTTGCTTCTGTTTTTGTTATATGACGAGGCTATGTGTTTGTCATGCTGCTGTTGTAATTCCTAGATATTGTAAACTTGCTGAATAACTCTAGGCTGTTGTATTTCCTGCACTTATGATCTTCTGTTTTTTTGTAATATGATGAGGCTATGTGTTTTGTCATGGCTGCTGTTGTAATTCCTAGATAAATAACTTTAGGCTGTTGTATTTCCTGCACTTCTGATTTTCTGTGTTTGTAATCAAAGTTTGTAAACAACTCACTACTTTATTTACGAGTTATCTTTACTATCAATTACTGATATTTGTATTCTTCAACTAGCAGGATAAAAACATAGACATATCGTTAGACAAGCTCCATGAAGTTAACTTAACTCAGAGCTCTGATGTGAATATGGAGATGAGTACACAAGCGGACCTCCACCGAATGATTGGCGCACTTTCCCAAGATTCATATGTATCTGGTTTTGATCCAAACCACCAGTCAATGGAGGAAGACCCGCTTGTTCGGAGAACACCGCTGACTTCTTTACGACCCGTATCTAGTAGGAATGCCGACAAGATTAAGACGCCAGTTTTAAAGGACTTTGATATTCCACAAAGCAGCCAACGATCTCCAGATTACGAGTTGGTGTACGTTTCTCATGAAGCGTGGGAACAATTGCAAGAGTGGTCGAAGTTGGCCACGTGAGTCCACAACCGTATTTTTTTTTCAAGTATATTCATTTTGTTTAACATTCTGACCTTGCTTTCTGGGAGACTATTTCAGGGAGTTACCACTCGGTCCAGTTGTGTTCAATGCACAATTTTCTCATCGTATAACAGCAGCAAACGAATGGCTAAGTTCCCAGGTTAGACCAAAATTTATATTAATCTAGAGTACATAATTTGAATCACATTACAACATCCTAGTTTTCTTTTCTCAGACTATGGATGCAGTTATGTACTTATTCCGGGAGAAGACATCTCTGCGGCGATGGAAGCCGGAAGGAGTCGGGTTCATGAGCTACGCATTTGTCATCGAAATAAAGAGCCAGCACCAACGATGGAAGCTTGACAAGAAAAAATTCGAACTAACGGTATTACTCATGTTATACGGAAAAGGGGAGCTACCTTCTCACGGGAGAACATACAAGGTTTGGGATGTAGACATCAAACGTATCTACGTTCCACTCAATGTGAACGGTAATCACTGGATCTCTTTGTGCATCAACTTCGGTGAGCGAAGAATAGAAGTGTTTGATTGTGCAGGCTTGAAAAGATACAAAGAAGTGGATGCATTCGCAGTCATGATACCTCGTATTGTGAAAGAAGTTCAGCCGCCTCAGAAGAAGAAAATCTTAAACGTTGCACCATATTCAGTCACATACGTGCCAGTTGCGAACGACCTCAACAAAAGTGTTTGTGACTGCGGTGTGTATGCTCTAAAATTCATTGAGTGTCATGTGCTTGGACTTGACATTTCCTTGATCAACGATGGCAATATTCAGGAGGCCAGGCATAAGATTGCAACTGATCTGTTGCAGGCAGCAACTGACGAGGTGTTGGTCTACCGAATGTCTACGTATAAAGCTCCCACGTTTGAAACTCCAAGTGAGGTTGTAGACATTAGCTGACTATTGTAGACATGATTTACGTTTTTTTTGCTGAAACTCATTGGTTACTCTTCCATGATTTTGGTGTTTATTTTAGAGTTATGTGTTTTTCCCTTTGTCTATTTTTAATGCCAACGAGTTATGTGTTTTACTCCAGATCACATGCATTCCAAAACAGAGCACATGTGTACCACATCCACGTTGAATTAAATTTGAGTGTTTTGTCTCAAATAAACACAAACTTTTGAGCCAAAACAGGTAGTTAATAACGATTGTCAATACCAAATCCAAACTCGAAGTACAATATAACTAAAACCAAACAGAAATAATGATTGTCAATAAGAGAAATAACTGAAACAAATCGATGGATAACAAGAAACACATACTATATGGGCATATCACAAGTGGCTTTGTTGTGACCTTCGATTCCACATCGACTGCACTTGTGTTTCTTTTTACCTTGTGATGATCGTAACTTGTCCTCAAGGGTTTCGTATCTTCGTTTCCTTCGCCGACCAGCAGCTCTCCGTGATTCAGGACATGAAACTATGTCTTGTGCAACATCTATGGGAACTCGCCATTCATCCTCAGGACATGATATTGGATTAATTGTTTCCTCGTACGCCGTTCTCCAGAAATCAGTCTTGGATGTATCATCACTAAATAAATGTGCCTCCTTCCCTAGATGAAGACATGCTCTAATCGCGTGTCTGCAAGGAATTTTCTGCAGATCGTACTTGGCGCACGTACATGAGCGTCTGACCAGATCAACAAGACATTCAAACCTGTCGCCTCGTACAATCAGCCTATTCTCGTCGACTGGATAAACCTTAAATGTTTTATCCTTTTCAATCCTTCTAGCAATCTTCTTTTCCACGGCAATCGTTAAAGGATGCTTATGTTTCATAGCCAATGTTCTACGCTTATAAAACCACTGCGTTAACATTTCTCTGATGCTGTCCAGAAGAGGAATTACCGGAAACTCTCTAGGTGATCTCAGCGCCGAATTTAACGACTCAGCGGGGTTATTGGTCCTAATGTCGTACCTGTAGCCAACAAAAAGGCAACGAGCCCATTTTCTCGCATCAACCTCCAACAGATATTTTCCAACAGCTGGACTGTTTTTGCAAATATCCGTCATCAACCTCTGAAAATCGACAATCCTGTATGCTTTAGAAGCCTTTGCGACCAAGTCAGCCACACCTTTACCATGATAAGTTCTTATGACGTTGTTCAACAAATGGTGAATGCAAACTCCATGGCTAGCTCGTTGGTAAACTTTAGCAATTCCTTTTTCGATGGAGAAATGTTTATCTTACGCAAAAGCCAAAGCGTAATCATCTTGGATAACAACATGTAGTTGCCTCAAAAACCACTCCCATGAAAGATCATTTTCCGAATCAACAACCCCAAACGCAAGTGGATACAAATTAGAGTTACCATCCAAAGCCGTAGCAACTAGTAGCGTTCCCTTGTACTTATTCTTCAAAAATGTGCCATCAAGAACAATAACCTTTCGAATGGCTTTGTAGAAACCTCTTACACATTGACCAAAAGCAATAAACAGATATCTGAAACTTCCATCTAGATCCGTTTTGTAAGAAGTATGCGTACCAGGATTAGCTTCTTTTAGCATGTGCAAGTACTTGGGTATTTTACCATAACTCTTCTCAGGTATACCTCTGACTATATTGATAGCATACTCACGGGACTCCCACGCTAAAGAGTAGGATATATCGCAGCCATGATCTGTGCGCATAAGCTGTATGATATCGTTGGGTTTAGGACCTTCTTTGACACCCTCGTATTTATGCAAAATTAGGTTGCCGACTGTTTTTGCAGAGGCTGACCTAGCGGTTTTATTCTTACTTGAAGGAGCACAAGTATGTTCACCCACGTACTTGTTGATAGTAAAATATGTCGACCCCTTTAGATTCACTGCACGAGCACCCCAATTGCAGTCCTTTTCTGTGCAGCGTATGGTCCAAAAATTTGTATCGGATTTAAGCACCTTGTAGTCGAAGTTGTGCTTCATTGCAAGGATTTCGAAATGTGCCTTCAAATGGTTTTTGCAGCTGAATTCTTGCTTCTTCTTAACAGCTTCCACCAAAGACAAACAAGCTTTATACTCGTTATCCCCTACTTTTTCAGACCGCACACTGTCTTCATCATCATCAAGGTCAGAGATATGGCCTTTGTTTATTTCTGCTTCATCGTCGAAATATCTGTTGTCTTCTCCATCAAATGAATCCGCAGTTGGGTCGTCATCCAAACCAATGTCGATCCAGTTGTTTACATTTTGAACTGGATCCGTAAAAGTCACAAACAACTGTTTTGACGCTTGTTTCCTTATATATCCAACAAAAAATTTCAGTTGACGATCATTGTCGATTACTACTCGGGGGGATGTTGTGTTGTCGATCAATCCGCTAGGCAAATAACTGAACTCAACAATGGACCCACTTTCGATTGAGTAGTCCTCCAATACCGTCGTCTTTAGCTCTTCAAAGGTAGTTGTAGATTCCAAAGCAACTAATCTTACTCCTTTTGTCTCATCAGCAACAAAATTCCAACCCTTGATTGCATTTGATTTCCATGTGCCACTGGTTACATAGATATGCAACATAATAACCAAGACAAGAAAGAAATTGAAACACAAAATCTAAGAGAAAACTAGAGTAAAAGATAAGAAAAAGTAAAAAAAGAAGAAGAAGAAGAGGATTAGAAAACGTGGAAGGAAGAAGAAGAAGATTAGGTTTTTTTATTTTTTTGCTGGGAAAAGAAATAAAAGGAAATATATTTTTCAAAAGATTTTTAAATATTCAGTTACTATTTTTGCTATATTTTCTCAGATTTTCGTAGAAGATGAATTCTACCTTCCGTAGAAGTAAGTGTCAACGGAAGAATGGTGTTTCTACTTACGGTAGAAGACGTTGTTTTGAGTAGAACACATAATCTACGAGTAGTAGAAGACAGTATTTTCGGCAGAACATGCAATCTAAAAAATGTAGAAGAAAGTGTTTACGGTAGAATACAGATTCTACGATTGGTAGTAAACAGTGTCTTTGGTAGAATATAGATTCTACCGGTGGTAGAAAACAGTGTAACACGTAGAACAATTGACGAACCATTCTACCAACTAGTAGAACGTATGATATTTAGCAGAAGGCAAATTCTACGACGGTAGATGACTGAACAGACGGTAGAATTCATGTTCTACTACGGATAGATGTTAGAGCATTTAGTAGAAGACATATTCTACTTTGAAAACCAAACTTGGTAGAACCAAACTTCATTTAATTTTCTGAACTTCAAATTTCAAAAAACAATTGTGAAAAAATTCTCTATAATCTTGATATAATATTATTGAATTTATTAAAATTTTTATTAAAAATTTTAAATTGTAAAACTATTTATTTCATATTGTTAGTATATGCAAGGGTATTAGAGTCCAAATTTGAGAATTTTCAAAAAAGGTGTAAAAGGACAAGAGGTCTCAAAAAATGGGGTATATTCACAATTCCCCCGCTAAATTAAGCTCTCAATTAGGTGAAGGAAGTATGACTGCCTTACCAATTGCTCTCAATTTGCCCTCTAACCAAAACAAACTTGGTTTACATGAAACCATTCTATATGGAATAAAACTTATTGAATCAAAATTCTATAGACCAATTGAACAAAATAGAACAAGAAAATCTTGGTAGGACAAAGATAAACCCTAAATCTAAACCCTAACCCAAAAACCTAAATTCAAAAACTAAATCCTAAACCCAAAAATATAAACCCTAGATCTAATATCTAAACCCTAACCCAAAAACCTAAATTCAAAAACTTTCTAAACCCTAAACCCAAAATCTAAATCCTACACCCAAAAAACTAAACTCTAAACCCAAAAATATAAACCCTAAATCCAATATCTAAACCCTAACCCAAAAACCTAAATTCAAAAACTTAAACCCTAAATCACAAAATATAAATCTTAAACCCAAAATTTAAACCCTAATTCACTATCTAACCTACCTAATCCTAAATCCAATATCTAAACCCTAACCCAAAAACCTAAATTCAAAAACTTTCTAAACTCTAAACCCAAAATCTAAACCCTAAACCCAAAAAAATTAAACCCTAAACCCAAAAATATAAACCCTAAATCCAATATCTAAACCTTAATGGAAAATGAGTTTAGTATGGATTGGGGGGTATTTTGGCATTTATACAAAAATACACTATATATTATAGACATTAGATGGAAATGGTCATTTGGTGAATTATAATTTTTTTGTGGTCATTTTCCCCAATTTCCCTTTAAAATCAGACTTCGTCAAATTTTGGTTAAGCAAAAAAAAGTTATAAATTTGATCGGTCAATTTTGGTTAGAAAATTTAATTTTAGTTTGAATTTCAGATTTTTCTTGAAGTCTCACAAACTAACTACATTATACAGTTAATCAGAAATTTATTCGGGTATATTCTGGTTCCCGCCAATTCTCCCAAAATATTTCGGTTTTTGCTCGGTTTATTTTGAGTTACAGACTTCATCACGAAGTCTACCTATGACGTCTACATATGAAGTATCCCAAACCGATTATATGGTATAATTAATCAGAAATTCGTTCTGATTCCCGCAAATTCTCCCAAAATCTTTCGTTTCTTGCTTGGTTTTTTTTTTTGAGTTTCTGACTTCATAACGAAGTCTAACTATGAAGTCTACTAATGAAGTCTGACTAACCCTAATATTCCGGTTCCCGCCAAAATATTTCGTTTCCCGCTCGGTGTTTTTTTTGAGTTTATGACTTCATAATAAAATCTAACTATGAAGTCTACTAATGAAATCTGACTAACCCTAATATTCCGATTCCCGCCAAAATATTTTGTTTCCGGCTCGGTTTTTTTTTTTGAGTTTCAGACTTCATACAAAGTCTAACTATGAAGTCTACTGATGAAGTCTAACTAACCCTAAACCCTAAATCGAATTTTTAAGTAAAAACTTATAGTAAACGTTAATTATGTTTACATAATCGCAATTAACATTATAAAGTACGAATTCATGAGTTCTAAATCGTTAAACGAACCACAAATATTTTTTTATGTCAAAATTCTCTAAACCCTAACAATGACAATCATAAACCTATACATTAAACCTCAAACACTAAGTTTGATGATTCATGAAACTTATAAATTGATTCATTTTCATGAATTTTTATTTTGCATAGATAGAACTTGTGTTTATTTAAATTATCCATAAAGTTTTTTATCAAATTTTTTTTTATCAATTTTAAACTTTCAATTTAAGATTTTGTTATTTGGCAGACTTCATGAGTAGACTTCACACAAATTTGTTTTGAGTTTTAACATAATTTGTCTTACTTTATTTAAATTGATTAATTTCTTTGCAAATTTATTTTACATGGATTGTAGTTGTCTATGTTAAATTTATGTGTAAATATGTTTATCAAAATATTTTTTATAAATTTTAAACTTTAAATTTAAGGTTTTAGCATTTAGTAGACTTCTTGAGTAGACTTCACACGGTTTATAGGTTACAAACATAATTTATCTTAGTTGACTTATATGAATTCATTTTTATGCAATTTTTCTTTTCATAGATGCTAAATGTTTACATCTTATTTATGTATAATTTTTTTTAATCAAATGAATTTGTTATAATTTTATAAATTAAATTTACGTAGTGATTAGAAAATAGACTTCGTAACAAAGTCTATTTTATGAGTAGACTTTATTAGTTGATTTCATATGGATAAAACAGTCATTATGGCTAGCGTTTTTTCTTTGTTCAAAATGGTGAAGTTTGTAATTTGACAACTTCAAAAGACTAGTTTTAATATTAGTGCAATAAATGGTCTATTTTTGCATTTGAAATCAATATGTGAGGTATTTGAGGCAATTCTCTCATTTATTTTAGAAACCATCATAGATATGGTGGAGAAAAATAACATAATGTCGTTTTGACCGATTGACTTTATAAAATTATGATAAAAAATAAACAGAATGGCAACATAATAATAGCAAGCAATTAAGCATAAATTTAAATAGCAAGAATTTAAGTTGCAGAAATTTAAATAGCATAATTTAAATCCCTAATATATTAAAAGAGAATACACTTTTAAAATAACCTTTGTGTCATGTGTAATTAACAAAAATGCCATGCTGATGTGTCATCATTAGGAAGCTTCTCATGCTACTTATGAAATAAGGTTTAATTTACTAGAATAATTACAAACAATGTCATTCATATATTATGGTTAGAAAATCAAATATGTCTTACTAAAGTAAATATTAATTAAAAAACATTATTCTCTTTCCATAATTGGTAATCACGAAAATTATTAAATAAGGAATATATTCAATTCAGTTCTATCATATTAATTATTTTTAAAATCATTATATTTCTCCTATATATCATCTTTGTTTAACTTTATTTTAAAAAATAATTTGTTCATCTATATAAAAAAAAAAAGAATAGAAAAATCTATTTTTTCTTTATATTTTATGATTTGAATTTTTAAAAACAAAATAAATTATAAGAACTATTAAAATTCCACATTGGATATGTTGTTGAGTGATGGTTAAAAAAACTATTATAAAAAAATATACATTATGTGCAATAATATGAGCTCATTTAGTAGGCATCTAAATGTAAAAGTTTTTCTAAACTTTATTCGATTTAATATGGTTTTTCAGTTAGACTATATGATTAGAACGAATAAATAAATATTTTAATTTGATCATAATGGTAAAATATTTTATATTAGATCAAAATTTTGAATATTCTAATTTTTATTTTTAGAAAAATGTAATATTTTAACATGATCAATAAGTTAAAATATTAGTATGTTAATATATTTTAATATTATTATAATTCTATCAAGATCTTTGTAAAGTACAAAATTCAAATATTTATAATATAAATTTAATATTAATAAGTAATCAATAATATAAAACTTAAGAAATATAAATTTTATCTTATGAAATGTATGTTTTATAAACTCAATTAATCATACCTAAAACTTCTTATCTTATGAAATACATGAAGTATAATTTTTTAAAAATAATAAAGTTTTATTTTCAATTTTTTTTATTTGAACTATCTTATTATATTGTAGTAATTTGAGTTTTATGTATCTTGTTTAGATCTATTAAATATTTATGTATGCGGTCAAAGTTTTAATTTGTTTACCTTTTTAAAAAATGGTTTAAAATGCTTAATTTCAACACTATAAATGAAGACATAATCAAACCAAGGTAAAAATTTCGTCGCATAAAATTTTGAAATAGTTAAATAGACATCTTTAATAAAAATATAAATTTAGAAACTATCACCGGAGCAGGGCGCGGGTCCAACCCTAGTAGCATATTATTAGGGAGGCAAAGTCTGCCACAAAAATGGGGAGGAGGTAAAGCCTTCTACTCAACCACAAGCAAAAGGTTTAAACCATCAATTTTGTATGATCTGAGGTGACATAATCTACCATATAACCATTTCCTTGGAGTAGGTAAAACCTAGCATTCCGTAAAGATAGAGTCTACCATATAATTATATGTGATCGTGAAAGGAATAGGCAACGAAGGACGATCTGTCTGGGGAAGGCAGAGCCTATCTGTAACATCTGTAAACCAATCTATCGCTTTTGGGAAGCGGTGTCGATCGACACCAGGGGGAGTGTCGGTCGACACCAAAGGTTAAAATCGATTTCGGTTCGATTTGAGTTCCGGTTTGGGCTGGTTTTGTGGGGGTAAAGCCCTAGGTCGCGATATAAAAGTGGTGGCCGCGTGGGTTTTGTCGTTTTTGGAGAAAACAAAGAGAAAAAGGAGGCTGAGAGCTTTTGGGGAGATTCTGGAGCTTTGTGGTTGATCTGTAGTGGGTTTGTGTTGTTCTTCATCTCCTTCTTCCTCCTAATCCTTTGTCAAGGTGAGTGCATGACCGTAGGCCCGCATATAAGAGGATTTGTGGATGTGGATCGAGATTTGGTAGAGTTATGTGGTTTTTCGTGTTGTTTTGTGTGATATTCGCGGGTTGAATCGCGTGTGGTGTGTTGATTTCGTGATTTGGGTGTTTCTGTGTTGAAAATCGAAGTTGGCATCGATCTCCTGGATCGGTGTCGATCGACACCAAGCCGGTGTCGGTCGACACCAAACGGGCAAGGTGTCGACCGACACAGGTGTGTGTCGATCGACACAGTCCGGTTTAATCCGGTTATCTGGCGGTTTAAGAAATCAATTGGATTAAGTGGTTTAATCCGGTTTAACTGTAATTAAGTGGTTTAATTCGAGAATTAATTAATAATTGGTGAAATTAATTAATTGAATGATTTAAAAATAATTGTGGAAATTATTGAAGTGTTTAAAATTTATTATTTAATTGTGGTAATTATTTAATAATTGAAGTGAAGGATTTAATAATTGTGGTAATTATTATTATTATTGAAAATTGTTAAAATTGCGTAATTGGCCTGTAGGCGGGATGATTGCCTCACTAAGTATTTATTAAATATTTATGCATCTCTTTTTCCCTAATGTGATGCAGGTAGCCGAAATGTTCTTCCGCGGAAAGAGACCGAGAGAAGAGGATGATGAGACTAGTAACTTGATTTTGGCAATCTTGTTGTGGCTAGCACGGAATTAGTTGTTAGGGTGTTAGCTTGATTTTAATAATGTAGCAAACCTGGTGTTTAGGTTGCTGGAATTTATTACTGGTTTTTATTGGTTATTGGTTTATTTGTTGAATGGTTTAATTATGATTTATTATTATTGATTTCTTTCGAGAATTTCCGCATCCATAATTATTATTTTTAAAAAAAAAAGCTTGGTTGTTTCATTTTGGTATCAGAGCGAATACGGTTTTAGGACTGATAGTATTGGATGAATTGGACTATGTGTTTAATTGATTATGTGAGTTAGTCAGTTAGTAGTTTAGTCTCATCCTCTCGGTCTTCCAGTTTTCCGCGGTAAGCTGTGTGTTTTATCTTGTGGTTTGTTTTTGTGTTGTCTAGTTGCTCATCTACTGTGATGTGGTAGTGCAGTGAGATGGATGCAGGAGCTAGAGGTCGTGGTAGAGGCGGTGGTGCAGGCCGTGGCAGAGGCCGTGGCGGAGGCCGTGGCGGAGGCCGTGGCAGGGGCCGTGGTCGTGGGGCTCAGGCGGATTCCGGTGAGAGTGCAGTGCCTAGTGTGGCGCCTAGTGTGGCGACAGCGTCAGAGACTCAGTTTGTGGCGAGTGAGACCAGTTTGGGCGCTAGTGTGGGCGCGGGAGTTGGGGTTACCCTAGGTGCGGGTGCCGCCCCGGCTCATGGTCTTGGTGACCAGTTGATGGGGGTTCTGACGCAGATTTTGGCACGTCTTCCGCAGACAGTTCCAGAGCAGGCTCCGGGTGTTCCTCCGGTGGTGGGGGCACAGCAGGGTGTTTTTGTAGGGCAGCATGGTGCTGCAGTGGTTGGGCATCCTTCCTATCTTGAGATGATGAGGGAGATGCAGAGGATCGGGACGCCTTTCTTTGAGGGTAGAGGTGGGCCCGAGGAGGCCGATGAGTGGCGGCAGAGGTTGGAACGGAACTTCCGTTCGGTCAGGTGTCCAGCGGGGTACCAGCTGGAGTTGGCAGTGCATTACCTTGGTGGGGATGCACATTTGTGGTGGCGTTCTGTCATGTTGAGGAGGGCAGTGTGGACTTGGGGTGACTTCCTAGCGGAGTTCAACGCCAAGTATTTTCCTCAGGAGGCCAGGGACAGATTTCAGCTGAGGTTTGTGGCATTGACTCAGGGTGAGAGGTCAATGCGAGAGTATGATGCTGAGTTTGGCAGACTTGTGGCGTATATTGGTTATGGTCTTGAGGGTGAGCGGAGTCTGATGGCGAGATTTCTTCAGGGTCTTCGATCGAGCATCAGGACTCAGTGCAGAGGTAGTTCGTATTCTACCAGGGCAGAGTTGGTGGAGCTAGCAGCGTCCATCGAGGAAGACCTTCATGAGCAGGTTGGTCCAGTTGTGGTGCCAGCTGCGGTTGTTCCTGCTACCCAGCCGAGGGGCCAGCAGCATTAGCAGCAGCGTAGGAGTTTCAGTTCTGGTTCTAGCAGGGGCGGCAAGCCTGCGCAGGGCCAGAAGAGGAGACTTGAGGAGGTTGTTGGAGGCAGCCAGAGTGTTCGTGGTTGCTTCGGTTGTGGGAGCTTGGAGCATCGGGTGGCTAGTTGTCCCAAGAGTAGTGCGTCTCGGGATACTAGAGTGTGCTTTCACTGCAGGGAGCCGGGGCATATCAAGCCCTTGTGTCCCAAGTTGCAGCAGGTGTCAGTGGCGTCGGTTCAGCCGGTGGCGCAGATTGCAGCAGTGCAGACGGTGGAGCAGTTGGGAGCAGCGCCGCGGGTGTACTCTTCGGCAGAGGTGGGCCAGACCAGTCAGTCAGGCCAGATCACAGGTAAAATTCTGATTCAGACTTCGTAAATTCTTAGTGTAGAATAGTGGTGTGGTTGTCTGTTCTTTATTTTACTGTGATAGTGTTTAGGGTTCTCAACACTTGTGAATGTGTAGGGACCTTGTTAGTGGGTGGTGTTGAGTCTCACGTGCTGTTTGACTCGGGAGCATCGAACTGCTTCATTACTCCGGAGTGTGCCGAGAGTAGAGGTATCCAGAGTAGCGCTGGTGAGCGCAAGAGTTTTGTCAAGGTTGCCGGTGGAGGTTTCCTGACTACTTTGGGCCGTGCTAGAGCAGTCGACGTTCAGATTGCAGGGCAGTCTATGCCAGCAGACTTGGTCATCAGTCCGGTGGAACTGTATGACGTGATTTTGGGGATGGATTGGCTGTCGTATTACAGAGTTCATCTGGATTGCTTCAGAGGCAGAGTTGTGTTTGAGCGAGATGCAGGGAGGTTGGTTTATCAGGGTGTGAGACCGACTTCAGGGAGTCTTGTGATCTCGGCTATTCAGGCTGAGCAGATGTTAGGGCGAGGTTGCGAGGCGTATTTGGCGACGATAGTGATGTCGGGGTCTAGTGGTGAGGTGGCTCTTGAGGGTATTGAGGTTGTCCGGGAGTTTGAGGATGTGTTTCAGTCACTGAAGGAGATGCAGGGAGGTTGGTTTATCAGGGTGTGAGACCGACTTCAGGGAGTCTTGTGATCTCGGCTATTCAGGCTGAGCAGATGTTAGGGCGAGGTTGCGAGGCGTATTTGGCGACGATAGTGATGTCGGGGTCTAGTGGTGAGGTGGCTCTTGAGGGTATTGAGGTTGTCCGGGAGTTCGAGGATGTGTTTCGGTCACTGAAGGGGTTGCCACCATCTCGGTCAGATCCCTTCACGATTGAGTTAGAGCCCGGGACAGCTCCAATATCGAAGACACCTTACAGGATGGTGCCAGCGGGGCTGGCAGAGCTGAAGAAGCAGCTAGAGGACCTTTTGAGTAAAGGGTTCATCAGACCGAGTGTTTCACCGTGGGGAGCACCAGTGTTGTTTGTGAAGAAGAAGGATGGCAGTTTCCGGTTGTGCATCGATTACCGGGGACTCAAACGAGTCACAGTGAAGAATAGGTATCCACTCCCTAGGATTGATGAGTTGTTGGATCAGTTGAGGGGTGCTACCTGGTTCTCCAAGATCGACTTGGCATCGGGTTACCATCAGATCCCGATAGATGAGGCAGATGTTCGCAAGACGGCGTTCAGGACGAGGTATGGGCACTTCGAGTTTGTAGTCATGCCTTTTGGGCTGACTAATGCGTCGGCCGCGTTTATGAGATTGATGAACGACGTGTTCAGGGAGTTTTTGGACGTGTTCGTTATCATTTTCATTGATGACATCTTAGTGTATTCCAGGAGTCCAGAGGAGCATGCGACTCACTTGAGGCTGGTTATGGAGAAGCTTCGAGAGCAGAAGCTGTTTGCTAAGTTGAGCAAGTGCAGCTTTGGGCAGAGAGAGATGGGGTTTCTTGGCCATATCGTTTCTGCAGAGGGAGTGTCTGTGGATCCGGCTAAGATCGAGGCTATCAGAGATTGGCCTAGACCGAGTAGTGCTACCGAGATCAGGAGTTTTCTGGGTTTAGCAGGATACTACAGGAGGTTCGTCAGAGGCTTTGCGAGTATGTCTCAGCCGATGACGCGGTTGACAGGCAAGGATGTGCCGTTTGTGTGGTCGCCTGAGTGCGAGGAGAGCTTTGGGAAGCTCAAGGAGATGTTGACTAGTACACCAGTGTTGGCATTACCCGATCCGAGGAAGCCTTATGTAGTGTACACGGACGCTTCAGGTGTAGGGTTGGGTTGTGTCTTGATGCAGGAGGGCAGAGTGATTGCTTATGCTTCGAGGCAGTTGCAGGGCAGTGAGCGCAACCGCCCTACACACGATCTTAAGTTGGGGGCAGTGGTCTTTGCACTCAAGATTTGGAGGTCTTATCTTTATGGTGGTGCAGTGCAGATCTTTACAGATCACAAGAGTTTGCAGCACATTTTTACTCAGCCTTTGCTGAATGCGAGGCAGACGCGTTGGGTGGAGTTTCTGGCAGATTATGATCTGGATATTGTGTATCATCCAGGCAAGACCAATTTGGTGGCAGATGCATTGAGTCGACAGCGAGTTGATTCAGCTAGAGAGCAGGATGTGGGGACTTTGGTCAGCGAGATTAGTAGATTGAGGCTTTGTGCGATTTCAGAGGAGCCTTTGGGTTTAGAGGCAGCTTATCAGGCAGACTTACTCAGTAGGATCAGAGTGGCTCAGCAGGATGATCAGGGTTTGGTTGATGCATCGCGGGCAACTGGTTCCGAGTATGAGGTCTTGGCGAATGGGACGATATTGGTTCGTGGGCGAGTTTGTGTGCCCAAGGACGAGGAGTTGAGACGAGAGGTCTTGAGAGAGGCTCATGCGAGCAAGTTCTCGATTCATCCGGGTGCGACCAAGATGTACCGTGACCTCAAACGGTATTATCACTGGGTTGGGATGAAGAGAGATGTGGCAGATTGGGTTGCGAGGTGCAACACGTGTTCGTTGGTCAAGGCAGAGCATCAGGTTCCAGGTGGACTTTTGCAGAGCTTACCCATTACAGAGTGGAAGTGGGATATGATCACGATGGATTTTGTGGTGGGATTACCTATCTCACGGACGTTTGATGCGATTTGGGTCATTGTGGATCGTTTGACCAAGTCCGCGCATTTCTTGGCCATCAAGAAGACAGACGGAGCTGCTGTTTTGGCTAGGAAGTTTGTGCGAGAGGTTGTGAGGTTGCATGGTGTGCCAGCTAGTATTGTGTCGGATAGAGATCCGAGATTTGCCTCAGAGTTTTGGAGGGCATTTCAGTCAGAGATGGGCACCAAGGTGCATATGAGTACAGCGTATCATCCGCAGACAGATGGGCAGTCAGAGAGGACTATCCAGACCTTGGAGGATCTGTTGAGGATGTGTGTGTTGGATTGGGGTGGCCATTGGGCTGATCATCTGTGTTTGGCGGAGTTTGCCTATAACAACAGTTTTCAGTCTAGTATTGGCATGGCTCCGTATGAGGCTTTGTATGGGAGGCCATGTAGGACACCCTTATGCTGGACCCAAGTGGGGGAGCGCAACATGTTTGGGGCTACCTTTGTTCAGGAAACGACGGAGAAGATCCGTATTTTGAGGCTGAACATGAAGGAGGCTCAGGATAGACAGAGGAGTTATGTAGATAGGCGGAGATGTGAGCTTGAGTTTCCGGTGGGAGATAGAGTGTATCTCAAGATGGCTATGTTGAGGGGCACTAACAGGTCCATAGCAGAGAACAAGCTCAGTCCGCGGTTTATGGGTCCGTTCCCGGTGGTGGAGCGAGTTGGACCAGTGGCTTATCGGTTGGAGCTGCCACCGATTATGAGCGCCTTTCACAAGGTGTTTCATGTGTCTATGTTGCGGAGGTGTCTGCATCCTTCAGAGGAGTTGGTGGCCGAGATTCCAGAGGATCTTCGGCCAGATATGATTGTTCCAGCGGTTCCTGTGAGGATTCTCGAGAGGGGAGTCAAGGTTCTGCGGAACAAGAGAGTGCCATTGTTGAGAGTCTTGTGGGACTGTAGTGGCACTGAGGAGGAGACTTGGGAGCCAGAGGCAAAGATGAAGCTGAAGTTCAGGAAGTGGTTCGACAAGCAGGTCATCGAGTGAGCTTCTTCGTCTTTGTGGTTCTAGTGTGATAGCGTGGTGCTATGTTTATTGTTGTTGTTGGACTTATGTATTTTCGTTTTGGTGTTGTAACGATATACATTTTTGAGTTATATGAGATGGTGTTTTCCTCATTTTTTGGTTTTGTGGTTTGGATGTTACAAGTGTGTTGACCAGTGGGTCGTGAGACAATCTTCCAGTTATGTCGTAAACATTTTTGAATTTTTACTCTAAGGGTGTGGTGTCCCTGAATAACTCATTGCCAAGAGATAGTGTTCTCTGATAGACTTGTACGAGAGGGTCGCTACCTCAAGTATAAGTGATATGTTTACTTACTAGTGACTAGTGTGTTGCGTAGTAAGTAACGAGAGGATAGTGTTCCTCTTGAGGAGATAGTGTTCTCCGGCAGAGTTGAGTTAAGAGTAAAGATGTTTGGGAAATGTATGTATGGCATAGAAATAGGTGTGAGTCTCGGGGATCAAGTGAGGATCTCGTGTATTTGGCCAGGTGGCCGGATTATGTCGTCTGTGGTAGACGAGATGGACGTCTGTGGTAGACGAGTGTGTCGTCTGTGGTAGACGAGTGTGTCTTCTGTGGTAGACGAGTTGCGTCTGTGGTAGACGTGTTGTGTTGGGATTCGAGGACGAATCCAGTTTAGTGGGGGAGAATTGTAACATCCGTAAACCAATCTATCGCTTTTGGGAAGCGGTGTCGATCGACACCAGGGGGAGTGTCGGTCGACACCAAAGGTTAAAATCGATTTCGGTTCGATTTGAGTTCCGGTTTGGGCTGGTTTTGTGGGGTAAAGCCCTAGGTCGCGTTATAAAAGTGGTGGCCGCGTGGGTTTTGTCGTTTTTGGAGAAAACAAAGAGAAAAAGGAGGCTGAGAGCTTTTAAGGAGATTCTGGAGCTTTGTGGTTGATCTATGGTGGGTTTGTGTTGTTCTTCATCTCCTTCTTCCTCCTAATCCTTTGTCAAGGTGAGTGCATGACCGTAGACCCGCATATAAGAGGATTTGTGGATGTGGATCGAGATTTGGTAGAGTTATGTGGTTTTTTGTGTTGTTTTGTGTGATATTCGCGGGTTGAATCGCGTGTGGTGTGTTGATTTCGTGATTTGGGTGTTTCAGTGTTGAAAATCGAAGTTGGCGTCGATCTCCTGGATCGGTGTCGATCGACACCAAGCCGGTGTCGGTCGACACCAAACGGGCAAGGTGTCGACCGACACAGGTGTGTGTCGATCGACACAGTCCGGTTTAATCCGGTTATCTGGCGGTTTAAGAAATCAATTGGATTAAGTGGTTTAATCCGGTTTAACTGTAATTAAGTGGTTTAATTCGAGAATTAATTAATAATTGGTGAAATTAATTAATTGAATGATTTAAAAATAATTGTGGAAATTATTGAAGTGTTTAAAATTTATTATTTAATTGTGGTAATTATTTAATAATTGAAGTGAAGGATTTAATAATTGTGGTAATTATTATTATTATTGAAAATTGTTAAAATTGCGTAATTGGCCTGTAGGCGGGACGATTGCCTCACTAAGTATTTATTAAATACTTATGCATCTCTTTTTCCCTAATGTGATGCAGGTAGCCGAAATGTTCTTCCGCGGAAAGAGACCGAGAGAAGAGGATGATGAGACTAGGAACTTGATTTTGGAAATCTTGTTGTGGCTATAGCACGGAATTCGTTGTTAGGGTGTTAGCTTGATTTTAATAATGTAGCAAACCTGGTGTTTAGGTTGCTAGAATTTATTACTGGTTTTTATTGATTATTGGTTTATTTGTTGAACGGTTTAATTGAACGGTTTAATTATGATTTATTATTATTGATTTCTTTCGAGAATTTCTGCATCGATAATTATTTAAAAAACAAAAAAGCTTGGTTGTTTCACTATCTACCTAATATAACAATAAAACGAAGAAGGCATAGCCTGTCTATCCGTATATAATATTTTAAAATAAATTAAACACAAATTAATCTCACCTCTTTAGTATAGCAACAGATCAAGAGACAATCGCGCTGATAACATATTATCTACCATTATATAATAATATAGTGGATTATATATAATTATATATGTATAAGAGATGAGATGAAATTTTGATAAAGAAAGGAAGAAGAGTTTGAGCGATGTGGTTTTTTGTACAACATTTATAAAGGGAGTTTACATATTTATACTAACATGGAAATAATTAAAATGTTAGTACAAAGCAGAGGTATAGTGAAAACATGTTGATTATAAGTGTTTCGACTGTACATATGCAGGTTTTGGAGAATATGAGAAGTGTTTGTGAGCTTAACAATCTCAGCTGCAATTTAATGTATACCACAAGATCATCATATATCACATATGTGTTTCTGTCTCCAAGATACTTGTTTCATGGTGTTTGCTTGGTTTTATATTAGCAGGTAATGGGTCTCACTTGGGGAGTATGGGATGCGTCATATTTGACTTGCGGCCTAACATTATACTTGGTGCTGATGTTTTATATGATTCAAGTGGTTAGTTCTTGGCCTTCTCCTAGTTTATTCTTACCATAAGATTGAAATGTGAATCTGAATCTCTGTGTTTGTAAAAGCGTTCAATGATCTCTTTGCTACCGTCTCGTTTCTCTTTCAAAGTTCTCTAGATGCAGTTTATATAACTACATATCATAACCTCTAAATTAGTGTTAGTTTAGCAGAGAGTTATGGTCATAGACTACTCTGTTCTTTGTGCTCTACCTAACTTCGTCAAAAGAGAATGACGGGATTCACGACTGGCTCTTTGCCGCCGATGCTGAAAATGTTGTTCCAGTGGTGGAGGAATCGGTGGACAAGCGAAAGAAGAAGTAGAGTTGCTGCACTTGGATTCTATGTCTATGGAACATGTTGCTGAGACTCCATTGCTTTTACTATGTGTGATGACTTCATAAACAAGTGGAAAGAATGGTAACTGGTTTAACCAAGTGTAGTATGTTTTTGTTTCAGTGTCGACCAATCTCTATATAGAACGTTTCTTTAAGCACTCCCCATTGGAGCAAGAAAACAAAGTGTTGTTAACAAAAAAAATTAAAACAATATTTATATTAAAATAATAGCTAAGCATCACATGATAGATGCTTGCATTGCACATGCTCTAATGGGCTAACAAAAAGCTCCCTGAAACCATTGAAACATCGCAATCTATGACAACAAAGCAAAGACAAACATGGTTTTCTGAAATTAGAGAAGTAATTAAAAAGGATGAAAATCCATGAATATGAAAACCAAAATTGGAGAAAAAACGAGTATCATACATAAAGCAATCCTTCTCAAGATTGTGAAACTGGAGGAAACGGTTTAAAACCATATACCTAAAGCCGCTTAGTCTCTGCTGACTTGATCTTTGGAGCAGGAGCTTGCTCAGAAGGTGTTTTGTTAGGAAGCTCGGGAACGGTATAAGAACCAGACGGAACATAAACAGCTAGATCTGGAGGCTTGTCTTTACCAACCGTCGGAGTTAGCCTGTAACAACAGCAAAACCGTCAATCTTCAAGAAAAAGGAATTGTGAAGCAAAGAGGTCTCAAGTTAAAAGGTTTAAGAACATTTTCCTCGAGGTCGACATATACGGGATCTCTCCCAATCGACTTGAGAAACTTGTCTAGACCCGATGTGTGAAGAGCTGGAAAATCACAGGGACCAAAACGAATCAGCGTATAAAGCTCAAATATGTGAACGGAAAAAACTGACGAAAACACTATAGAAGAGCTTACAGATGGAGACGTCCAATTGACCGCTTCTTCATCGGCGGTGGTTTCCAAGGCCTTAGATCCGAAGTCTTCAGACCATCTCGTCTGCTTCCTGGCCACAACCATCGGAGATCCGTTCACCAATTGATACATAAGGTCTGCAAAATAGAGGAAGAGAGTTAGTCGCTGCTGGTTGGTTGAGAGAGAGAGAAAGAGAGAAGAGAGAACTAGCAATAGAGAGAAAGATAAGGGCGAGTAGGAACGGAGGTGTGGTTACCGCTGAAAGAGTTCACGATCTTTGTTAGAGAGACAGAGACAGAGAGGAGAATCAGCCTTCTGGATCTTCGTTTCTTGTTGGACGACTGCTTTTTCTAGTCACCTGGGCTGAAACGGCACCGTTTGCTGGGGCGTCGGATTTGGGCTTCGGCGGTCGACCACGGCCGCGTTTCTGGGAACCAGACGCCGGCTCAGACGGCGGTGGGATCCGAAGGATTGCCGTCAGGCGCATCTTCGGCTGCATCGGATCTTGAAAGCTTCACGGCGAGAGAGAAGGAGAGGAGAGAGAGCCACCGAGAACGGCGGACTGGACTCGACAACGGCGGAGACTGGATTTGAGAGAGAGAGCGAGGGAGTGAGGTCGGCGAGGTTTTTTTTTTTTTGTTTTTTAAGCAAAACTAGGGTAGATAAGAAAACATTTCGTTTATATATGGTGTTATTTAAAATCGGGTTAATTTGCCAAATAGCCATAACTCATAATTAAGAAAATAGCAATCCAATTAAGATAATAAGAGGAAGTATGAATCTCGGTTAATTGAATCTCCTGCCCTAGGTATTATTTCGAGACGTTCTGTATATGAGCCTCTTCAAACAGGACTTATTGCTATTGATTCCATGATTCCTATAGGACGCGGCCAGCGAGAATTAATTATTGGTGACAGACAGACCGGTAAAACAGCAGTAGCCACAGACACAATTCTCAATCAACAAGGTCAAAACGTAATATGTGTTTATGTGGCCATTGGTCAAAAAGCTTCTTCCGTGGCTCAGGTAGTGACTAGTTTACAGGAACGAGGGGCAATGGAATACACTATTGTGGTAGCCGAAACGGCCGATTCCCCAGCTACGTTACAATACCTCGCGCCTTATACAGGAGCAGCCTTGGCTGAATATTTTATGTACCGTGCACAACACACTTTAATCATTTATGATGATCTTTCCAAACAAGCCCAAGCTTATCGACAAATGTCTCTTCTATTACGAAGACCGCCGGGTCGTGAAGCTTATCCAGGATATGTTTTTTATTTACATTCACGTCTTTTAGAAAGAGCCGCTAAATTAGGGAAATTTGGCAAAACACACCAAAAAAATGAGAACTCTTGTCCCTATACTCTTTTTTTTTCAAATTTTGTCCATATACACTTTATTAAAATTTAATCTCATTTTTAACCTTCAAATCATGTTTTAGGAAATTTTAAAAATTAATAAATAATTAAATTATTTAATGATTAATAAATTGCTTTGTTAAAAAAAATGGGAAGAAAAGAGATTATTTTTATCTCTTTCTCCTCTCGACAAATCACATTTTTTTTTTAACCTCCTGTTTTCGCTTTGGCCGCTCCTCGCCGCTCCCCTCCGACGACCTTGCCGCTCCTTGCCGCTCCCCTCCGACGACTTTGCCGCTCCTCGCCGTTCTTCCTCTCGTCGCTGCCTTTCGTCATTCTTACGGTGGTCGGCGCTCCTCGCTGCTCTTCGTCGTTGTTTTGCTCTTTTAGGTAAGTTTGAAATTCCTCTTTATCTTTTGATTGAACCCTCTTGCAATTTTTCGTACAACAATATGGTAGTGGTATGTTGAATGTGTTGATTAAGTGTAGAAATTGATTGAATTGGTAAAATTGTGTTTAGATTTGGGGAAATTGCAATTGTGATTCAATTCGGGATTTATGGTTCGAGGTGGAGTTATGATCGGAATTGAAAAACCTTGCCCCATATTATCTGGTTATTGCTCCAACGATAAAATCCATCGTTGTTGACAACAACAAAACACGAATCTGTTGCAATCCGAAGCATCTTTGTACAAATCGTACAAAACGTACGGTTTCTCGTGCCTCTCAAAAACGTGAGACGCTGAAAAACGTAAGAGTACGGTTTAGACATTTCATAGAAAATTTAGCTAATTGCTTCCATATTAGCTTTCTCTTATGTGTTCATCGAATGTTTGCTTTAGCTCCTTGGTTATTCTGGAATTTGATTATAATTACTCTATATTCTCTGATATTGATGTACTTGTTTTTGTTGTTTTTATTACTTGTAGAAATGGATGCAGAGTTGCCTAAAAGATTGTATGAGCAATGAACCGAACCACAAGTTGACAAGATCAACAATAGTTGCAAGACGTCGATATTGGATTTTCTGAGTGCAAAAATGCCAGATGAGTACAATGCTGTGAAGAGAGACCCAGTTTTTGCTCCTGTTTTTGCCATTCATGAAAACCATCTAGGATTCTCAGCGACTTTGGTGCACAGTATGATGTGCAGGCAGCTTCTCACTGCCAAGAAGCATGAGTTGTGGTTTGTTTTTGCTAGGAGACCATTGCGATTTTCAATGCAAGAGTACCATGCGGTTACCGGGTCAAAGTGTGAAGACAATGGCAACTATGACCTTCAGAACTTTGTTGATGATGGCGGTTTCTGGAGTAAGTTGCTGAAGAGAGGCGGTAAGATTATCATCCTCTCGATTAAGAAGTCGCATATGAAAGACATTCATAGGTGGACCCATGTGGACAGGCTCAGATTGGTGTATTTGTGTGTTATTGCTGGTGTGCTGATGGCAAAGGATGAGAAGATGTGCATCTCAGACGAGTACATCAAGCTGGTTATGGATTTTGATAAGCTGCGGGCTTACCCATGGGGTCTTCGCAGCTTTGATTATCTGGTGCAATCGATCATCAACACAAGGGTGAAATTAAGCAGTCGGAGGAGCTATGTTCTTAGAGGATTCAATTATGCTTTTCAGGTTTGGATTATGGAAGCTATACCTGATATCGGTACTATGCTGGGCACGAAGTTCAATGAGGTTGCCGTAGTTAGTCCGAGATGCTCAAACTGGCGTGTAACTAAAAGTCTGGCATATCACCAAATCATCAGCCTCGAGAACTCATTTGGATCAAAGGTGTGTTGTGCCAAACTGTTAGCCTTGTATGTGCTTATGTGTTTAGACATTTGAAAGACTATTTAGTTAGAAAGAATATGATTTGCACTAGCTTTGTTAGGTAGTTGCTTTTGTTTTTTGCTGAGTTTTTGTTATTGTCGTTGACTGCGTTGGAAAATGGCGTTGAGATTATCTTGTGTTCTGTTTTTCTTTTGTTCTGTTTTTCTTTGTTTTATATGTATGTAAAACATATAACAAATGTATCTCTTTGTTTTATTATCTGTTGTAGGATATTCTACACTCATACATCTCTTCAAACGGGAACATGGATGTGATCCGTGATCAGAACTTTCTGAGAGATGACGAAATGAGAGACGAAAGGGTTGATCACCTAAACAACCTCATCAGTGATGGTAAAGATTGGAGTGATTACATATGGGGATTCGATGAGCACGCCAGACCAGAACCTTCCAGTCCTGAGCAACAGGAAGAAGATGTGGAGCGTGGAAGCGGTGACGAAGTCAATGACTACATGACGCCATGCGCAGATGATCAAGCAGCTTCTAGTTCCAGGAAGGGTAAGAGAAAGGTGGCTGACAAGGGTGCCGAGACACGCAAGCAGCACTTATTGACTCAACGTGCAGCGAGAAAAGGTGGAGATAATATGGAAGACATGAAGTGCTTTTTGCGAGGTATGTTTCAAGAGCTGCAGGCACAGAATGCCCGCGATAATGAGGCCAGATATGGCAAATTAGAAAGCGAAGTCTCATCACTTAAGACTGAAGTTTCACAACTTAAGGATTTGCTCAGTGAAGCTATAACCCAACGAAACATTGGAGAGCAACCAACATCTTCAACGCCTGCTAGTGTCATCCCTCCTCCAATTGTCACTTCCACTAGGCCACAACGAAAGGTAAAGAAGAAAAACAACTCTTAGACTTGCTTCTGTTTTTGTTATATGACGAGGCTATGTGTTTGTCATGCTGCTGTTGTAATTCCTAGATATTGTAAACTTGCTGAATAACTCTAGGCTGTTGTATTTCCTGCACTTATGATCTTCTGTTTTTTTGTAATATGATGAGGCTATGTGTTTTGTCATGGCTGCTGTTGTAATTCCTAGATAAATAACTTTAGGCTGTTGTATTTCCTGCACTTCTGATTTTCTGTGTTTGTAATCAAAGTTTGTAAACAACTCACTACTTTATTTACGAGTTATCTTTACTATCAATTACTGATATTTGTATTCTTCAACTAGCAGGATAAAAACATAGACATATCGTTAGACAAGCTCCATGAAGTTAACTTAACTCAGAGCTCTGATGTGAATATGGAGATGAGTACACAAGCGGACCTCCACCGAATGATTGGCGCACTTTCCCAAGATTCATATGTATCTGGTTTTGATCCAAACCACCAGTCAATGGAGGAAGACCCGCTTGTTCGGAGAACACCGCTGACTTCTTTACGACCCGTATCTAGTAGGAATGCCGACAAGATTAAGACGCCAGTTTTAAAGGACTTTGATATTCCACAAAGCAGCCAACGATCTCCAGATTACGAGTTGGTGTACGTTTCTCATGAAGCGTGGGAACAATTGCAAGAGTGGTCGAAGTTGGCCACGTGAGTCCACAACCGTATTTTTTTTTCAAGTATATTCATTTTGTTTAACATTCTGACCTTGCTTTCTGGGAGACTATTTCAGGGAGTTACCACTCGGTCCAGTTGTGTTCAATGCACAATTTTCTCATCGTATAACAGCAGCAAACGAATGGCTAAGTTCCCAGGTTAGACCAAAATTTATATTAATCTAGAGTACATAATTTGAATCACATTACAACATCCTAGTTTTCTTTTCTCAGACTATGGATGCAGTTATGTACTTATTCCGGGAGAAGACATCTCTGCGGCGATGGAAGCCGGAAGGAGTCGGGTTCATGAGCTACGCATTTGTCATCGAAATAAAGAGCCAGCACCAACGATGGAAGCTTGACAAGAAAAAATTCGAACTAACGGTATTACTCATGTTATACGGAAAAGGGGAGCTACCTTCTCACGGGAGAACATACAAGGTTTGGGATGTAGACATCAAACGTATCTACGTTCCACTCAATGTGAACGGTAATCACTGGATCTCTTTGTGCATCAACTTCGGTGAGCGAAGAATAGAAGTGTTTGATTGTGCAGGCTTGAAAAGATACAAAGAAGTGGATGCATTCGCAGTCATGATACCTCGTATTGTGAAAGAAGTTCAGCCGCCTCAGAAGAAGAAAATCTTAAACGTTGCACCATATTCAGTCACATACGTGCCAGTTGCGAACGACCTCAACAAAAGTGTTTGTGACTGCGGTGTGTATGCTCTAAAATTCATTGAGTGTCATGTGCTTGGACTTGACATTTCCTTGATCAACGATGGCAATATTTAGGAGGCCAGGCATAAGATTGCAACTGATCTGTTGCAGGCAGCAACTGACGAGGTGTTGGTCTACCGAATGTCTACGTATAAAGCTCCCACGTTTGAAACTCCAAGTGAGGTTGTAGACATTAGCTGACTATTGTAGACATGATTTACGTTTTTTTTGCTGAAACTCATTGGTTACTCTTCCATGATTTTGGTGTTTATTTTAGAGTTATGTGTTTTTCCCTTTGTCTATTTTTAATGCCAACGAGTTATGTGTTTTACTCCATATCACATGCATTCCAAAACAGAGCACATGTGTACCACATCCACGTTGAATTAAATTTGAGTGTTTTGTCTCAAATAAACACAAACTTTTGAGCCAAAACAGGTAGTTAATAACGATTGTCAATACCAAATCCAAACTCGAAGTACAATATAACTAAAACCAAACAGAAATAATGATTGTCAATAAGAGAAATAACTGAAACAAATCGATGGATAACAAGAAACACATACTATATGGGCATATCACAAGTGGCTTTGTTGTGACCTTCGATTCCACATCGACTGCACTTGTGTTTCTTTTTACCTTGTGATGATCGTAACTTGTCCTCAAGGGTTTCGTATCTTCGTTTCCTTCGCCGACCAGCAGCTCTCCGTGATTCAGGACATGAAACTATGTCTTGTGCAACATCTATGGGAACTCGCCATTCATCCTCAGGACATGATATTGGATTAATTGTTTCCTCGTACGCCGTTCTCCAGAAATCAGTCTTGGATGTATCATCACTAAATAAATGTGCCTCCTTCCCTAGATGAAGACATGCTCTAATCGCGTGTCTGCAAGGAATTTTCTGCAGATCGTACTTGGCGCACGTACATGAGCGTCTGACCAGATCAACAAGACATTCAAACCTGTCGCCTCGTACAATCAGCCTATTCTCGTCGACTGGATAAACCTTAAATGTTTTACCCTTTTCAATCCTTCTAGCAATCTTCTTTTCCACGGCAATCGTTAAAGGATGCTTATGTTTCATAGCCAATGTTCTACGCTTATAAAACCACTGCGTTAACATTTCTCTGATGCTGTCCAGAAGAGGAATTACCGGAAACTCTCTAGGTGATCTCAGCGCCGAATTTAACGACTCAGCGGGGTTATTGGTCCTAATGTCGTACCTGTAGCCAACAAAAAGGCAACGAGCCCATTTTCTCGCATCAACCTCCAACAGATATTTTCCAACAGCTGGACTGTTTTTGCAAATATCCGTCATCAACCTCTGAAAATCGACAATCCTGTATGCTTTAGAAGCCTTTGCGACCAAGTCAGCCACACCTTTACCATGATAAGTTCTTATGACGTTGTTCAACAAATGGTGAATGCAAACTCCATGGCTAGCTCGTTGGTAAACTTTAGCAATTCCTTTTTCGATGGAGAAATGTTTATCTGACGCAAAAGCCAAAGCGTAATCATCTTGGATAACAACATGTAGTTGCCTCAAAAACCACTCCCATGAAAGATCATTTTCCGAATCAACAACCCCAAACGCAAGTGGATACAAATTAGAGTTACCATCCAAAGCCGTAGCAACTAGTAGCGTTCCCTTGTACTTATTCTTCAAAAATGTGCCATCAAGAACAATAACCTTTCGAATGGCTTTGTAGAAACCTCTTACACATTGACCAAAAGCAATAAACAGATATCTGAAACTTCCATCTAGATCCGTTTTGTAAGAAGTATGCGTACCAGGATTAGCTTCTTTTAGCATGTGCAAGTACTTGGGTATTTTACCATAACTCTTCTCAGGTATACCTCTGACTATATTGATAGCATACTCACAGGACTCCCACGCTAAAGAGTAGGATATATCGCAGCCATGATCTGTGCGCATAAGCTGTATGATATCGTTGGGTTTAGGACCTTCTTTGACACCCTCGTATTTATGCAAAATTAGGTTGCCGACTGTTTTTGCAGAGGCTGACCTAGCGGTTTTATTCTTACTTGAAGGAGCACAAGTATGTTCACCCACGTACTTGTTGATAGTAAAATATGTCGACCCCTTTAGATTCACTGCACGAGCACCCCAATTGCAGTCCTTTTCTGTGCAGCGTATGGTCCAAAAATTTGTATCGGATTTAAGCACCTTGTAGTCGAAGTTGTGCTTCATTGCAAGGATTTCGAAATGTGCCTTCAAATGGTTTTTGCAGCTGAATTCTTGCTTCTTCTTAACAGCTTCCACCAAAGACAAACAAGCTTTATACTCGTTATCCCCTACTTTTTCAGACCGCACACTGTTTTCATCATCATCAAGGTCAGAGATATGGCCTTTGTTTATTTCTGCTTCATCGTCGAAATATCTGTTGTCTTCTCCATCAAATAAATCCGCAGTTGGGTCGTCATCCAAACCAATGTCGATCCAGTTGTTTACATTTTGAACTGGATCCGTAAAAGTCACAAACAACTGTTTTGACGCTTGTTTCCTTATATATCCAACAAAAAATTTCAGTTGACGATCATTGTCGATTACTACTCGGGGGGATGTTGTGTTGTCGATCAATCCGCTAGGCAAATAACTGAACTCAACAATGGACCCACTTTCGATTGAGTAGTCCTCCAATACCGTCGTCTTTAGCTCTTCAAAGGTAGTTGTAGATTCCAAAGCAACTAATCTTACTCCTTTTGTCTCATCAGCAACAAAATTCCAACCCTTGATTGCATTTGATTTCCATGTGCCACTGGTTACATAGATATGCAACATAATAACCAAGACAAGAAAGAAATTGAAACACAAAATCTAAGAGAAAACTAGAGTAAAAGATAAGAAAAAGTAAAAGAAGAAGAAGAAGAAGAGGATTAGAAAACGTGGAAGGAAGAAGAAGAAGATTAGGTTTTTTTATTTTTTTGCTGGGAAAAGAAATAAAAGGAAATATATTTTTCAAAAGATTTTTAAATATTCAGTTACTATTTTTGCTATATTTTCTCAGATTTTCGTAGAAGATGAATTCTACCTTCCGTAGAAGTAAGTGTCAACGGAAGAATGGTGTTTCTACTTACGGTAGAAGACGTTGTTTTGAGTAGAACACATAATCTACGAGTAGTAGAAGACAATATTTTCGGCAGAACATGCAATCTAAAAAATGTAGAAGAAAGTGTTTACGGTAGAATACAGATTCTACGATTGGTAGTAAACAGTGTCTTTGGTAGAATATAGATTCTACCGGTGGTAGAAAACAGTGTAACACGTAGAACAATTGACGAACCATTCTACCAACTAGTAGAACGTATGATATTTAGCAGAAGGCAAATTCTACGACGGTAGATGACTGAACAGACGGTAGAATTCATGTTCTACTACGGATAGATGTTAGAGCATTTAGTAGAAGACATATTCTACTTTGAAAACCAAACTTGGTAGAACCAAACTTCATTTAATTTTCTGAACTTCAAATTTCAAAAAACAATTGTGAAAAAATTCTCTATAATCTTGATATAATATTATTGAATTTATTAAAATTTGTATTAAAAATTTTAAATTGTAAAACTATTTATTTCATATTGTTAGTATATGCAAGGGTATTAGAGTCCAAATTTGGGAATTTTCAAAAAAGGTGTAAAAGGACAAGAGGTCTCAAAAAATGGGGTATATTCACAATTCCCCCGCTAAATTAAGCTCTCAATTAGGTGAAGGAAGTATGACTGCCTTACCAATTGCTCTCAATTTGCCCTCTAACCAAAACAAACTTGGTTTACATGAAACCATTCTATATGGAATAAAACTTATTGAATCAAAATTCTATAGACCAATTGAACAAAATAGAACAAGAAAATCTTGGTAGGACAAAGATAAACCCTAAATCTAAACCCTAACCCAAAAACCTAAATTCAAAAACTAAATCCTAAACCCAAAAATATAAACCCTAGATCTAATATCTAAACCCTAACCCAAAAACCTAAATTCAAAAACTTTCTAAACCCTAAACCCAAAATCTAAATCCTACACCCAAAAAACTAAACTCTAAACCCAAAAATATAAACCCTAAATCCAATATCTAAACCCTAACCCAAAAACCTAAATTCAAAAACTTAAACCCTAAATCACAAAATATAAATCTTAAACCCAAAATTTAAACCCTAATTCACTATCTAACCTACCTAATCCTAAATCCAATATCTAAACCCTAACCCAAAAACCTAAATTCAAAAACTTTCTAAACTCTAAACCCAAAATCTAAACCCTAAACCCAAAAAAATTAAACCCTAAACCCAAAAATATAAACCCTAAATCCAATATCTAAACCTTAATGGAAAATGAGTTTAGTATGGATTGGGGGGTATTTTGGCATTTATACAAAAATACACTATATATTATAGACATTAGATGGAAATGGTCATTTGGTGAATTATAATTTTTTTGTGGTCATTTTCCCCAATTTCCCTTTAAAATCAGACTTCGTCAAATTTTGGTTAAGCAAAAAAAAGTTATAAATTTGATCGGTCAATTTTGGTTAGAAAATTTAATTTTAGTTTGAATTTCAGATTTTTCTTGAAGTCTCACAAACTAACTACATTATACAGTTAATCAGAAATTTATTCGGGTATATTCTGGTTCCTGCCAATTCTCCCAAAATATTTCGTTTTTTGCTTGGTTTATTTTGAGTTACAGACTTCATCACGAAGTCTACCTATGACGTCTACATATGAAGTATCCCAAACCGATTATATGGTATAATTAATCAGAAATTCGTTCTGATTCCCGCAAATTCTCCCAAAATCTTTCGTTTCTTGCTTGGTTTTTTTTTTTGAGATTCTGACTTCATAACGAAGTCTAACTATGAAGTCTACTAATGAAGTCTGACTAACCCTAATATTCCGGTTCTCGCCAAAATATTTCGTTTCCCGCTCGGTTTTTTTTTTGAGTTTATGACTTCATAATAAAATCTACTGATGAAGTCTAACTAACCCTAAACCCTAAATCGAATTTTTAAGTAAAAACTTATAGTAAACGTTAATTATGTTTACATAATCGCAATTAACATTATAAAGTACGAATTCATGAGTTCTAAATCGTTAAACGAACCACAAATATTTTTTTATGTCAAAATTCTCTAAACCCTAACAATGACAATCATAAACCTATACATTAAACCTCAAACACTAAGTTTGATGATTCATGAAACTTATAAATTGATTCATTTTCATGAATTTTTATTTTGCATAGATAGAACTTGTGTTTATTTAAATTATCCATAAAGTTTTTTATCAAATTTTTTTTTATCAATTTTAAACTTTCAATTTAAGATTTTGTTATTTGGCAGACTTCATGAGTAGACTTCACACAAATTTGTTTTGAGTTTTAACATAATTTGTCTTACTTGATTTAAATTGATTAATTTCTTTGCAAATTTATTTTACATGGATTGTAGTTGTCTATGTTAAATTTATGTGTAAATATGTTTATCAAAATATTTTTTATAAATTTTAAACTTTAAATTTAAGGTTTTAGCATTTAGTAGACTTCTTGAGTAGACTTCACACGGTTTATAGGTTACAAACATAATTTATCTTAGTTGACTTATATGAATTCATTTTTATGCAATTTTTCTTTTCATAGATGCTAAATGTTTATGTAACATCCGTGAACCTGGAAGTTGTTTTGGAAGTGGTGTTGGACGATGCTAGGGGTTCGGGAGTAGTTGGCACATGCTCTTAGAGGTGTGAATTGAGGGTTGGCTGTACATGTTCTTGTTTGATTGTTGTGCAGTCGGTCTAAGGTTCAAGCATCGCGAAGAAAGTGTGTTAAATTCTTCTGAACGACTAGTATCGATCGACACCCGAAGGGTGTCGATCGACACCGGTTATCGGGTTTGATTTCCGGTTTAAGTCGATCGATTTGCAATCGGAGTTGGTTTGGTCGATTGGTGTCGACCGACACCAAGGGAGGGTGTCGATCGACACCGGTTATCTGGAAATCGACCGGTTTGATTTAAGTCGGCTGGTTTTGTTCGGTTTTGGGCTAGGAAAGCCCTAGGTCGCGATTTAAAAGTCTCCAGCCGCGTGAGAAGCTCAGTTCTCGAGAAAGAAAGGTTCCAGAGAGGCTGAGGTGATTTCCAGAGAGTTTTTGGAGTTTGGAGACTCGTTTTGTTGCTGTTCTTCGTTGTTCTATCTCTTCTCCATCTTCCCAATCCGTTTCTAAGGTGAGTGCGTGACTGTAGGTCCGTCAAGAGTTAGGGATTGTGTGATTTCGGATTTATGATGTGTTCTTGAGATTGTTATGTTGAATTTCGTGTTTTGGTAGCATTGGGGCGTTGAAAACCCCTTAGATTTGGTGTTATTGCGATTTGGAATGCGTTTTTCGTAGCTTCTGGTTTCTGGGCGTCGAGCCGGTGTCGAGCGACACTCTGTGAGTGTCGATCGACACTCGGGAGGCTGGCGTCGATCGACACCATTCAGGTGTCGGTCGACACCGACCTGGGTGTCAGGAAACGTGGGTGTTTCCTGACAGGGAATGTTTATATTATTGAGTATTGTTGAGCATTGTTGTTGTTATTGATTGTTGTGATATTTTGTCTGGTGTTTGGCGTAATTGGCCTGTAGGCAGGATGATCCACTCACTAAGTATTTATGATAATACTTACGCAACTCTATTCCAATGTGTTGCAGGTAACAGTAATGTTCTTCCGCGGAAAGAGACCGAGAGAAGAGGCTGAAGAGGAATTTAGGATGTTGGTTTTAAGAATTATTTTATGGATGATTAGAAATGAACCTTTTCTAGGATGTTAGTTTATTTTTACTAATGTAGCAAACCTGGTGTTTAGGTTGCTTATTCGTTTTATTGGTTTTATTGGTTATTTGTTGAACGGCTTTTATGATTTAATATTATTGATTTCTTTCTGAGAATTTCCGCATTGATAATTATTATAATCATTTATAAAAAAAAAAAAAAAAGCTTGGTTGTTTCATTTTGGTATCAGAGCGAATACGGTTTTAGGACTGTTAGTTTGGGTGAGCTGGACTATGTGTTAAAATTGATTTTGTGTGATTAGTCAGTTAGTAGTCTAGTATCATCCTCTCGGTCTCGGCTTTCCGCGGTAAGTGAGTGGAATTTGGTGTTTGTGGTGTTTTGTTTTTGTGTGTTGACTTTGCTCATTTTCTGTACTTGGTGGTAGTGCAGAGAGATGGACGCAGGTCGTGGTCGTGGCCGTGGTCGTGGTCGCGGTGCAGCCCGTGGGGGCAGAGGAGCTGGTCGCGGTGGGCGAGCAGCGGGTCGTGGAGGTCGGGGCGCTGGTCGTGGTTTGCCAGAGGCTGAGGCTTCAGCGGAGAGTGCAGTACCGAGTGTGGAGACTGCGTCGGTGACACAGTCTGTTTCGTTAGCCGGTGGGGCTAGTTTGGGCGTCGGTGGTGGCGCGGGGGCAGGAGCAGTTCCCGGTGGGGGCGCGGCTCTTGCTCAGGGTGATTTGATTGTGGGGCTACTGACGCAGCTTTTGGCACGTCTTCCAGAGGCAGTTCCACAGCAGGCTCCGGTTGCACCTCCAGCGGCCGGGGCACAGGCAGGTGCCGGGGCACAGGCGGGTGCCGGTTTTGTTCAGCAGCCGGGGGCTGCAGGTTTTGTTGGGCAGCATGGTGCTGCAGATGATCATTTTCCCTATCGCGAGATGATGAGGGAGATGCAGAGGATTGGCACGCCGACGTTTGAGGGCGGTGTCACTCCGGAGCAGGCTGACGAGTGGCGTCAAAGGTTAGAGCGGAACTTCGGTTCGGTCCGTTGTCCAGAGCAGTTCCAGGTTGAGCTTGCGGTGCATTATCTTGGAGGCGATGCACATTTGTGGTGGAGGTCTGTTAGGACCAGGAGGGCGGCTTGGACTTGGGTTGACTTCGTCGAGGAGTTCAACTACAAGTTCTTCCCGCAGGAGGCTCGTGACAGGTTGCGAGTGAGGTTTATGGGGCTGACTCAGGGCGAGAGGTCAGTACGGGAGTACGATGCAGAGTTCTGCAGGTTGGTGGTCCACACCAGGAGTGAGCTGGTGGGTGAGAGAGAGCTGATGTCGAGGTTTCTTCAGGGACTTCGGAGGAGCATCAGGACTCAGTGCAGGGGTGGGATGTACCACTCCAGAGTTGAGCTAGTGGAGTTGGCAGCTTCCATCGAGGAGGATCTGCGTGAGCCGGCAAGTACGGCAGTTGTTCCAGCGGCAGTTGTTCCTGCTACCCAGCCTAGGGGCCAGCAGCGGCAGCAGCAGCGTGGAGGTTACAGTTCTGGTTTTAGCAGGGGCGGCAGGCCTGCGCAGGGCCAGAAGAGGAGAGCAGATGAGATGTCTGCGAGTGGCCAGAGTACCGGCGGTTGTTTTGGTTGTGGGAGCTTGGATCACCGAGTTGCTTCTTGTCCCAAGAGGGCGGGGCCCAGGGAGCCCATTGTGTGTTACTACTGCAGAGAGGCGGGGCATGTCAAGACCATGTGTCCCAAGTTGCAGCAGAAGGCGTTGGCAGCGATGCAGCCATTGGCTATCCAGCCAGTAGCTCAGATTGCAGCGTTGCAGTCAGGCGGGGCGCCGCGTGTGTACACTTCGGCAGAGGTGGGCCAGACCAGTCAGTCAGGCCAGATCACAGGGACCTTGTTAGTTGGTGGATTTGAGTCTCACGTGTTGTTTGACTCGGGAGCATCTAATTGCTTCATTACTCCGGAGAGAGCTGAGAGTAGTGGTATTCGGAGTAGCGAGGGCGAGGCCTCAGGCTTTGTCAAGGTGGCCGGAGGTGGTTATTTGGCTACTTCGGGCAGAGCTAGAGCAGTTGATGTGCGTATTGCGGGGCAGTCTATGCCAGCTGATTTGGTCATCAGTCCAGTGGAACTGTATGACGTGATTTTGGGGATGGACTGGTTATCTCTATACCGAGTTCATCTGGATTGCTACAGAGGTAGAGTGGCGTTTGAGCGGGATGCAGGGAAGTTGGTTTATCAGGGAGTGAGACCGACTTCGGGGAGTATAGTGATTTCAGCTATTCAGGCAGAGCAGTTGTTAGAGCGGGGCTGCGAAGCCTATTTGGCGACGATCACTATGACAGAGTCCAGTGGTGAGGTGAGTCTGCAGGATATTCAGGTTGTCCAGGATTTCGAGGATGTATTTCGGTCGCTGAAGGGATTGCCACCATCTCGGTCAGATCCTTTCACGATTGAATTAGAGCCCGGGACAGCTCCGATATCGAAGACACCTTACAGGATGGCTCCAGCAGAGATGGCAGAGCTGAAGAAGCAGCTAGAGGACCTTTTGAGTAAAGGGTTCATCAGACCTAGTGTTTCGCCGTGGGGAGCGCCAGTGTTGTTTGTTAAGAAGAAGGATGGCAGTTTTCGGTTGTGCATCGATTATCGGGGTCTTAACCGAGTCACTGTGAAGAACAGGTACCCACTTCCGAGGATCGATGAGTTGTTGGATCAGTTGAGAGGTGCTACTTGGTTCTCCAAGATCGACTTGGCATCGGGATATCATCAGATTCCGATAGATGAGGCAGATGTCCGGAAGACAGCTTTTCGGACGAGGTATGGGCATTTTGAGTTTGTGGTCATGCCTTTTGGTTTGACTAATGCGCCGGCAGCATTTATGAGGTTGATGAACGACGTATTCAGGGAGTTTCTGGATGTGTTTGTCATTATTTTCATTGATGACATTTTGGTGTATTCGAGGAGTCCAGAGGAACATGCGACTCATTTGAGGCTTGTGTTGGAGAAGCTTCGAGAGCAGAAGCTGTTTGCTAAGTTGAGCAAGTGCAGCTTTTGGCAGAGGGAGATGGGTTTTCTTGGCCACATTGTTTCTGCAGAGGGGGTTTCTGTGGATCCGGCTAAGATTGAGGCCATTAGAGATTGGCCTAGACCGAGTAGTGCTACCGAGATCAGGAGTTTTCTGGGTTTAGCAGGCTACTACAGGAGGTTCGTCAAGGGGTTTGCGAGTATGTCTCAGCCGATGACGAGGTTGACTGGCAAGGATGTGCCGTTTGTGTGGTCGCAGGAGTGCGAGGAGAGCTTTGGGAAGCTCAAGGAGATGTTGACTAGTACACCAGTTTTGGCATTACCCGACCCGGGGAAGCCATATGTAGTGTACACAGATGCTTCAGGTGTTGGACTTGGTTGTGTTTTGATGCAGGAGGGCAGAGTGATTGCCTATGCTTCGAGGCAGTTGCAGGGCAGTGAGCGCAACCGTCCTACGCATGATCTTGAGTTGGGAGCAGTGGTTTTTGCACTCAAGATTTGGAGGTCTTATCTTTATGGTGGTAGAGTGCAGATCTTTACAGATCACAAGAGTCTACAGCATATTTTCACTCAGCCTTTGCTGAATGCGAGACAGACGCGTTGGGTGGAGTTTCTGGCAGACTATGACTTGGATATTGTTTATCATCCAGGCAAGGCCAATTTGGTGGCAGATGCTTTGAGTCGACGGAGGGTTGATTCAGATAGAGAGCGTGGTGTTGAGGCTTTGGTCAGTGAGTTGAGTACATTGCGTCTATGTGCTATTTCTGAGGAGCCGTTGGGCTTGGAGGCGGCTGACCAGGCAGATTTACTTAGCAGGATCAGAGTGGCTCAGCAGGATGATCCGGTTTTGTTGGATGCATCGCGGGCAGCTGGTTCTGAGTATCAGGTCTCTTCGAATGGGACTATCTTAGTTCGTGGGCGAGTTTGTGTGCCCAAGGATGAGGAGTTGAGGCAGGAGGTTTTGAGAGAGGCTCATTCGAGCAAGTTTTCGATTCATCCGGGTGCGACCAAGATGTACCGTGACCTCAAACGGTATTATCATTGGGTTGGGATGAAGAGGGATGTGGCAGATTGGGTTGCGAGGTGCAACACTTGTTCTTTGGTCAAGGCAGAGCATCAGGTGCCTAGTGGTCTTTTGCAGAGTTTACCCATTCCAGAGTGGAAGTGGGATATGATCACTATGGACTTTGTTGTGGGATTACCTATCTCACGGACTTTTGATGCGATTTGGGTCATTGTGGATCGCTTGACCAAGTCAGCACATTTCTTGGCCATCAAGAAGACAGATGGAGCAGCTGTTTTGGCTAGGAAGTTTGTGCGGGAGATTGTGAGGCTGCATGGAGTGCCAGCCAGTATTGTGTCGGATAGAGATCCGAGGTTTGCTTCAGAGTTTTGGAGGGCATTTCAGACTGAGATGGGCACTAAGGTGCATATGAGTACAGCGTATCATCCGCAGACAGATGGGCAGTCAGAGAGGACTATTCAGACTTTGGAGGATCTGCTTAGGATGTGTGTACTGGATTGGGGTGGTCATTGGGCTGATCATCTGTGTTTGGCAGAGTTTGCCTATAACAACAGTTTTCAGTCTAGCATTGGCATGGCTCCTTATGAGGCTTTGTATGGGAGGCCATGTAGGACACCCTTATGCTGGACCCAAGTGGGGGAGCGCAGCATGTTTGGAGCTAGTTTTGTTCAGGAGACGACGGAGAAGATTCGTGTCTTGAGGCTGAACATGAAGGAGGCTCAGGATAGACAGAGGAGTTATGCAGACAGGCGGCGACGTGAGCTTGAGTTTCAGGTGGGAGATAGAGTTTATCTCAAGATGGCTATGTTGAGGGGCCCTAACAGGTCCATAGCAGAGAACAAGCTCAGTCCGCGTTTTATGGGTCCGTTTCCAGTGGTGGAGCGAGTTGGGCCAGTGGCTTATCGGTTGGAGTTGCCACCGATTATGAGCGCCTTTCATAAGGTGTTTCATGTTTCGATGTTGAGGAGGTGTTTGCGTCCTTCAGAGGAGGTAGTGGTTGAGATTCCAGAGGATCTTCAGCCAGATATGACAGTTCCGGCAGTTCCTGTGAGGATTCTTGAGAGGAGAGTCAAGGTTTTGCGGAACAAGAGAGTGCCATTGTTGAGAGTCTTGTGGGACTGTAGCGGCACAGAGGAGCAGACTTGGGAGCCAGAGGCAAAGATGAAGCTGAAATTCGGAAAGTGGTTCGACAAGCAGGCTGTGGAGTGATCTCCTTTCATCTTTGTGGTTCTAGTCTCATTTTTGGTTTTGGTGTTGTTGTTTCTGGATTTATGTATTTTCGTTTTGTTGTACGATATACATTTTTTTTGGAGTTATATGAGATGGAGTTTTGCCTCATATTTTTGGTTTATGTTGGGATGTTACAAGTTTTGACCAGTGGGGTCATTTGAGATTCTAGTCATATGTTGGTACGCGTTTCAGATTTATTACTCGTTTGGGTGGACCTTGGGTCTACGTTTTGGGAGCATTGTGCTCGGCAGACTTGTATTGGGGGTCGCTACCTCGGTATAAGTGGTTTTAGTGGCTTCGGTCACGTTTGGTTGTGACAGGGATCACATTTTGGTTGTGACAGGGATCACATTTTGGTTGTGACTTCGGGTCACGTTTGATTTTGTGACATTGGTCACATTTCGGTACTGGACTGCGGTTCGCAGTACGGATGTCATGACTGCGGTTATGGCATTGAGAGTAATAATATCTTGGAAACATGCGTATAACATAGGACTAAAAATTTGAGTTTTGAGGTCTTGGAGAGACGTTTGTGTTGGGATTCGAGGACGAATCCATTTTAGTGGGGGAGAATTGTAACATCCGTGAACCTGGAAGTTGTTTTGGAAGTGGTGTTGGACGATGCTAGGGGTTCGGGAGTAGTTGGCACATGCTCTTAGAGGTGTGAATTGAGGGTTGGCTGTACATGTTCTTGTTTGATTGTTGTGCAGTCGGTCTAAGGTTCAAGCATCGCGAAGAAAGTGTGTTAAATTCTTCTGAACGACTAGTATCGATCGACACCCGAAGGGTGTCGATCGACACCGGTTATCGGGTTTGATTTCCGGTTTAAGTCGATCGATTTGCAATCGGAGTTGGTTTGGTCGATTGGTGTCGACCGACACCAAGGGAGGGTGTCGATCGACACCGGTTATCTGGAAATCGACCGGTTTGATTTAAGTCGGCTGGTTTTGTTCGGTTTTGGGCTAGGAAAGCCCTAGGTCGCGATTTAAAAGTCTCCAGCCGCGTGAGAAGCTCAGTTCTCGAGAAAGAAAGGTTCCAGAGAGGCTGAGGTGATTTCCAGAGAGTTTTTGGAGTTTGGAGACTCGTTTTGTTGCTGTTCTTCGTTGTTCTATCTCTTCTCCATCTTCCCAATCCGTTTCTAAGGTGAGTGCGTGACTGTAGGTCCGTCAAGAGTTAGGGATTGTGTGATTTCGGATTTATGATGTGTTCTTGAGATTGTTATGTTGAATTTCGTGTTTTGGTAGCATTGGGGCGTTGAAAACCCCTTAGATTTGGTGTTATTGCGATTTGGAATGCGTTTTTCGTAGCTTCTGGTTTCTGGGCGTCGAGCCGGTGTCGAGCGACACTCTGTGAGTGTCGATCGACACTCGGGAGGCTGGCGTCGATCGACACCATTCAGGTGTCGGTCGACACCGACCTGGGTGTCAGGAAACGTGGGTGTTTCCTGACAGGGAATGTTTATATTATTGAGTATTGTTGAGCATTGTTGTTGTTATTGATTGTTGTGATATTTTGTCTGGTGTTTGGCGTAATTGGCCTGTAGGCAGGATGATCCACTCACTAAGTATTTATGATAATACTTACGCAACTCTATTCCAATGTGTTGCAGGTAACAGTAATGTTCTTCCGCGGAAAGAGACCGAGAGAAGAGGCTGAAGAGGAATTTAGGATGTTGGTTTTAAGAATTATTTTATGGATGATTAGAAATGAACCTTTTCTAGGATGTTAGTTTATTTTTACTAATGTAGCAAACCTGGTGTTTAGGTTGCTTATTCGTTTTATTGGTTTTATTGGTTATTTGTTGAACGGCTTTTATGATTTAATATTATTGATTTCTTTCTGAGAATTTCCGCATTGATAATTATTATAATCATTTATAAAAAAAAAAAAAAAAGCTTGGTTGTTTCATTTCATGTGGTAGCTTCCATGTGGGAAGGCTACTTAAAGGGTGAGGTAGGGAGTTCGAACCTCACCAACAACCTAGGTTGGTATAGTGGCTGTGGGCCTTATACACCAGAGGGGTTGGGGTGTATTGGGCTGCAGCCCATAACAGTGCCGGATGGCCCATGAGTGGGAGCCCTTGAGTGGTGAGCCCGGACTGTTACAAAAAAAAAGTGCACTTTTTTTGTAACAGTCCGTCTCCGGGCCCACTGCCCACGGTGCTGCAGCGCTGGCAGTGCCGTGGGCAGTGGGCCCGGAGACGGACTGTTACAGTTTACATCTTATTTATGTATAATTTTTTTAATCAAATGAATTTGTTATAATTTTATAAATTAAATTTACGTAGTGATTAGAAAATAGACTTCGTAACAAAGTCTATTTTATGAGTAGACTTTATTAGTTGATTTCATATGGATAAAACAGTCATTATGGCTAGCGTTTTTTCTTTGTTCAAAATGGTGAAGTTTGTAATTTGACAACTTCAAAAGACTAGTTTTAATATTAGTGCAATAAATGGTCTATTTTTGCATTTGAAATCAATATGTGAGGTATTTGAGGCAATTCTCTCATTTATTTTAGAAACCATCATAGATATGGTGGAGAAAAATAACATAATGTCGTTTTGACCGATTGACTTTATAAAATTATGATAAAAAACAAACAGAATGGCAACATAATAATAGCAAGCAATTAAGCATAAATTTAAATAGCAAGAATTTAAGTTGCAGAAATTTAAATAGCATAATTTAAATCCCTAATATATTAAAAGAGAATACACTTTTAAAATAACCTTTGTGTCATGTGTAATTAACAAAAATGCCATGCTGATGTGTCATCATTAGGAAGCTTCTCATGCTACTTATGAAATAAGGTTTAATTTACTAGAATAATTACAAACAATGTCATTCATATATTATGGTTAGAAAATCAAATATGTCTTACTAAAGTAAATATTAATTAAAAACATTATTCTCTTTCCATAATTGGTAATCACGAAAATTATTAAATAAGGAATATATTCAATTCAGTTCTATCTTATTAATTATTTTTAAAATCATTATATTTCTCCTATATATCATCTTTGTTTAACTTTATTTTAAAAAATAATTTGTTCATCTATATAAAAAAAAATAGAATAGAAAAATCTATTTTTTCTTTATATTTTATGATTTGAATTTTTAAAAACAAAATAAATTATAAGAACTATTAAAATTCCACATTGGATATGTTGTTGAGTGATGGTTAAAAAAACTATTATAAAAAAATATACATTATGTGCAAGGGGTGATTTCAAAACTACACTTAAACATTTCCCGAATTGCAGATCTACACCCCTCTCATTTTTTAAAATACTTACACCCCATTTTTCCTATATCATCCTTACCCTGCTAACATAATCACAAAAATGCCATTAAGTAGACTTCTTTATGAAGTCTACTTTAAATGATAATGTCCAAACCAACCTCATCTCCTACACTTATTCACGAAAATGCCATCCACTTCAATTCATCCAACAACCATTTTCAACCATAATCAAGCTTTTAATGCTTCTTCTTCCCATTTACACCACTTAAATCTCATTCTATTCACTTCTAACCTTCTTATCTACCTTATTCTCTCCAATTTCATCACAAAAAACTTTATAATCCATCTCTCAAAATTTCAAGTTATTGTATGATACCATTTCCGGTCACCAAGCTCACGGCGACGGCTGGGCTTCTCTATTGAAGCTTCAGATAGAAGCAATCCGCCGTAGACGACACCGAAGAGCTCTCTAAGGTGATTTTTCGTTCGTTTTTCGCGAATTTCAAAGCTCCGGCGAGAAGTAGACTTCTTGAAGAAGTCTATTTGTCAACGCAGGGTATAGTTTTGCAATTGACTTTTTGACATTTCGGGCTTGTAGACTTCTTTAAGAAGTCTACATTTTTCCTTTGACAACAAAAAAGTGTGGGTCCCGTTTGTAGACTTCCCTAAGAAGTCTACTCTTCGGAAAAGGTCTAGATTTGCAATTGACCACACGAAGACTTTTGTCTGTGAAGTCTACAGATGAAGTCTACTCATCAGGGGTATAGATTTGCAATTGACCAAAGTCAACTTTTTCGAAGTAGACTTCTTTTGTGTATGTAGACTTCTTCATGAAGTCTACTTTCTCGAGTAGACTTCACTATGAAGTCTACTTTCTCGAGTAGACTTCACGATGAAGTCTACATACAGAAAAGAAGTCTACTTCGAAAAAGTTGACTTTAGTTGACTTTAGTCAATTGCAAATCTATACCCCTGATGAGTAGACTTCATCTGTAGAGTTCATATTGAAGTCTACTCTATAAAGTAGACTTCATATTGAAGTCTACTTTGGTAAAAGAAGTCTACTTCTAAAAAGTCAACTTTGGTCAATTGCAAATCTGTACCCCTTGATCAGTAGACTTCAGCTGTAGACTTCTCCAAAAAGTCGTGATTTGGTCAATTGCAAATCTATACCCTACAGTAGACTTCCTTATGAAGTCTACATTTAGACTTCCTTAGGAAGTTTACTTTGTTGCTGTTTTTTAAATTCGATATTTGTGCCTAATGACTAACTAATTTTTAAAAAATTTCTTAGACAATAAGTTGTGTTAACCTGTTTACTTGCCTGTGTATCATCTTGACATGCTTAATCATTATATTTAGAAGGAAATCAATTTTCTTGTTTTTGTTGGAAAGTAGGTGATTATGTTGTAGACTTCTTACTGATGTCTACTTATTCGATATCTCAACTAATAACGTGTTGTCTTCTTTTGCAGAGCAGAAAATGGTGTACGTAGCTGCCGTTTATGGAAAATGGGTCAGGAAAGACGACGGATCCTGGTTTTTTGAAGTTGATGACGGAAAGGGGGGGAGACTGTTCTCACTGAGAGATGGTTTCACCCATGGCGAGCTTGTTGAAATGGCAAAAGATGATTATGGGGTTGATACGAATGTTGACCTTATAGAGATAGCATACCCACTTCCTGCTGATATGCTCTGTCATCTACCCACTGATTCTCCTCCGACGTTTGTAACATGTGATAGGCAAGTTCAAAGTCTGATTGAGCTTAGTAGAGCCCATGTATTACGCTTGTGTGTGTCGAGCCAACAGAGGAATCATGCGAACAACGACGTACCTGGAGATGGTAACGTAGGTCTGGATAGTGAGTGGGGATCATCTTCTGATGATGAGGAGTGGAATTCATATTCAGAAGATGAATGGGAAGTTGATAGGAATGTCAATGGAGATAACAAGTCAAAAACGGATGGGAGTGAAGTTGAGATTGATGACACAGACGCTGATTACAGTATGTTTGGGCGAGTCATAGACGAAGATGAGCGTGAGGAAAAGGTTCCACTTGACGATATCCGGCTTAAAGGGCGTTGTTATCATGATGGAAGACGTTTTGATAAGTATTGGGATGCCGTCATAACGGTCGGCCAGCGTTTTGGAAGCAAGGATGAACTCATGTCTCAGCTGCGATTGATGGCTGTAGTTCACAGATTCTCATTTTCTGTCTTCAAGTCTACACCAATACTATATGTCGCCATTTGTAATGTAAAAGGATGTGCTTGGCGAGTTCGGGCGGCTGTGAAGAACGAGGCAAACACGTTTTGGGTCACAAAGTATGTGAACACTCATACGTGTTCTGTTGTTGAACGAGTAGCTACCCGTAGAGCATGCACACCAAAATATGTTGGAGCTGTATTCATAGAGAGGGTTGGAATTATTGAGGGAATTGTGCCTCAACACATTGCTATCTCCATGAAAGTGATGTTTGGCTTGCGTCTCAGCTATACCGCATCATACAGGGCTTTACGAGCTGCTCAAGAGTACGTCAGAGGAACAGCTGAAAACGGGTATGCGAACCTCGCTTCCTACTTGCACAGGACCAAGGAAGCAAACCCTGGAACTATTACCGACCTTGTGCGTGATGATAAGGATCGATTCAAGTACTGCTTTATTTCGTTTAGAGCTTCAATAGTTGGTTTTCAATACTTACGGAGAGTGATTGTTGTTGATGGTACTCATCTAACTGGTCAGTACGGTGGAGTTCTTCTTGTTGCAGCCGGCCAGGATGGCAACTTCCAAGTCTTCCCCTTGGCTGTTGCTATTGTAGATTCCGAGAATAATGAGTCTTGGGGGTGGTTTTTCAACCACTTGAAGAGTTGCTTCAGTCATGACTACCCACTGGTCATAGTCTCTGACAGACACCCATCTATTGAGAACGCATTCGACAGTGTCTTACCGTGGGTAACACGAGGAATATGTTACTATCATATGCAGCAAAACATAGCTGGAACTTACCAGGCAAAGGAAATCATGTATTTGGTGAAAGGTGCGGCATATGCACACACTCTCGATTCCTACAACTCGTATATGGATCAAATCCAAGCTGTAAAACCTGAGCTTGCAACATACTTGGAAGAAGCCGATCCAAAGTTATGGTCACGAGTTCATTGCGAAGGAGAAAGATTCAACATAAAGACTAGCAATATCGCGGAGTCAATCAATTCGGCGTTTAAGAAAGCAAAGGGATATCCAATACCTTTTCTGTTGGAGTTTATCAGAGACAAGTTGAGTAGGTGGTTCAGCAGGAGGCGTGACAGTACTCTTGCTCTCACCACCATCCATAGCAAAGGAGTTGAATACTTGTTGGCTGTTCGTGAACATTATTCTGGTTTTATGGACGTCGAGCGCATAGATGATTGGCATTTTAGTGTAAAGTATGGATCCGGATACTACAATGTAGATTTGGAGCTCAGAAAGTGTTCTTGCGGTGTGTATGATACTGAGAAAATACCTTGCGCGCACGTAATTGCTGCGATAGCTGAGGCGGGATTGCTTGTGTCGGATTATGTGAGTCTATCTTACAAGAAAAACACCGTTTACGCTACATACGCGCATCCACTATATCCGCCTGCATCTAACTTCTCCGTCGTTAAGAAGGAACCTTGTCATCCTCCTGAGGTAAAACCTCTCCCCGGAAGGAAGAAGAAATCCAGGTGGCAAACTTGGTTAGAAATGGCAAGAAAGAGGAACAAGAAACCGAGAAAGATGCCAAAGAAGTATACATGCTCGAAATGCAGACAACCAGGGCATACTATCCGCAATTGTGTAAGCAAATTGAATCATTAACGGTAAAATTCACTTTGCAAAATCTGTTATAACTGTAAAATTCACTTGTTTTCCGGATACAGAATGCTACCGATTGAAGTCTACTTATGAAGTTTACTGAGGAAGTCTACACAAGAAGTCTACATTTGCATGAAAAGCATATGTTATGTTAATATTCGGAATGTATGTTATGTTAAGTCTATCTTATCAGAAATTTAAGTAAGTCATGGACGGGAAATAGCTTACATACGAAACTGACTTCAAAAGAAGTCTACAAAAGAAGTCTACCTTATCCGAATGATACAATAACCCTGATACGTGATAGGTTAAACCAAAAACTCTTAACCCTATCAACAAGTCCAAAAGAAGACTACCCTATCAACAAGTCCAAAAGAAGACTACGTTAGTCATGTCTAGTGTTTCAACAACATTCCTAATACATACGTCCTAATACATATGTCCTAATACATACGGCCTAACACATCTGTCTCGATTAGTCCAACTCGGGGTATTCTCGTTCCTCTGGTCCCCGACAGCCTGTCTCATGGAATATGTCACAAGCAAGCTTCATTCTAATGTTTGGGATGTTCTTATGGCGCAGTGTCTGAGGAAATTCCATACCAAGTGCGTGACACTCAATGTACTTCAGCGTGAACACCCCACAGTCGTTGCCATTACTCTGCTGCGGCACGACGGCTGGATCGATTGGACGGTCATAGGTGAACGGATCGAAAGGCCAGGCATCTTTTTTGTCCTCATCCGCCAATAGCCTCATCATGTAGGGAAGCATCACTGCGACAGGTTCTATAGAGGATATAACTCCTGAGGACTCGTGTAGTGCGGCAGACTATCGTATATGGTGATGTGCCTCTTGGGGAGCGAAATGTACAGAGCAACCCAATGGGTACCTTTCACGTTGTAGGGTATGTACAGGTCATCAATGTCGACTCCCCAAATCTTCATCGATGGCCGAGGCTCTGGTAAGGCACCTTTGTAGTAATCATACGAGAGTAGAGGAAGAGATCTACCAAAACCATGCTCATCGGGTGCAATCATATTGAACTCCGCGTACTTGGTACTCCAGTAATGCCCAAATGTAGTGTCGACGAAGCAGATGCGGTCACTTCTAAACCACTCGGGGTGATTCAACATACGCATCCTCAGCATGTAAATAACGGCGTTTATGTGCTGCATTTTAGTCAGACGTTAATTAATGCATTTTAGTCAGACGATTGAAGTCTACTATCTAAGTCAATGATTTACCAGACTTACCGTATCAATCAGCCACTCCTGTTGATTTAGGAGGTCGTACCACCAAAAGCGGAGCGGGAACTCGCTGGCGGTCTTAGTGGTCTTCCTTCTGCCTGCACCACTGATTACATTGCAAGTGTTAGTGCTATAATAAAACAGAAGTCTGCAAATAATGAAGTATACAAAAGAAGTCAGCAAAAGTAGTCTGCAAAAAAAGTCTGCAAAAGAAGTCTGCAAAAGAAGTCAACTTACGGGCAGCTCTTATAATGATCCACCACGGCCTGCTTTATAACCTTGTCCAACGGCCCAAAGGGATTATATCCACGACCTCTATGTTCCTGGTTAGGGATTATACGCTTCACGGTGCTGTTACCCTCGAAAATTCCACCTTGCGTATCCGCCAATGTCCTCAACCTCTCTGTCTTCCTGACCTTAGCTTCAACTACGGCCGCCGTCTCCTTTGGTTGCTTGTTTTTTAGATCCGCAATCCTTTCTGACTGTGTTGGCATATGTTGCCTCACATACTCGCAGCTCTTGTCCGCTTGATTATTCACACTCTCGCAAGGCGCCTCGGGTTTGTGCTACACCGAACGATACAGAACACAAATTTCAAGCCTTTAATGAAATATTGAAAACGAATATATTACTCTGTATTATTGAACACCATAACATGAAGTCTACATGGGAGCTTCACATGAACAATTGCAGTATAACGGAAAACAGGAAACAAAGATTGCTGCCACATAACAGGTAGTTTACGGTTGTGGTTGTTGCTCTTCTTCTAAACAAAGATGACTACTTCTTCTGATTCTTAGTTGTTGCTCTACTTCTAGACGGTTTACGGTTCTCAGGCTTAACAGCATTTTGTTTTGCAGCAATACGAGCAGATAGTTTTCGAGAGGGATCTTTACTAACCGGAAGAGCAGCAGGAGCTCGATCCTCTGCAGCGTTAGACTTCACATCATCTTTTACTTCATGATCCCCATCGTTGGACTTAACATGCTCTTTCGCTTCGGTATCCTCCGACATACCTCCTCTAAGCTTTTCGACCTTGTTGTTGATGAGCTCAATCTTCTCATCCAGACTATCGAAACGGATCTTTATCTCATGTGACTGCTGCTTAGTGAACTGATCAAACATTGCCTGCATTGCGGACTGCAATGTCTCCCAACCAGCGTCGGAGGATTGTCCTTTGGTCCCATTGTCAGGACATGGTCTTTTTGCCGACCATTTACCACCCGAATGTGAATCCAATACTCTCTTCTTGCCAGTTCCCTTCTCCGCCTTCACGTTGTCCCAGACAGCTACGCCTTCATGGTCTTGGTGACCAGTTGATGGGGGTTCTGACGCAGATTTTGGCACGTCTTCCGCAGACAGTTCCAGAGCAGGCTCCGGGTGTTCCTCCGGTGGTGGGGGCACAGCAGAGTGTTTTTGTAGGGCAGCATGGTGCTGCAGTGGTTGGGCATCCTTCCTATCTTGAGATGATGAGGGAGATGCAGAGGATCGGGACGCCTTTCTTTGAGGGTAGAGGTGGGCCCGAGGAGGCCAATGAGTGGCGGCAGAGGTTGGAACGGAACTTCCGTTCGGTTAGGTGTCCAGCGGGGTACCAGGTGGAGTTGGCAGTGCATTACCTTGGTGGGGATGCACATTTGTGGTGGCGTTCTGTCATGTTGAGGAGGGCAGTGTGGACTTGGGGTGACTTCCTAGCGGAGTTCAACGCCAAGTATTTTCCTCAGGAGGCCAGGGACAGATTTCAGCTGAGGTTTGTGGCATTGACTCAGGGTGAGAGGTCAATGCGAGAGTATGATGCTGAGTTTGGCAGACTTGTGGCGTATATTGGTTATGGTCTTGAGGGTGAGCGGAGTCTGATGGCGAGATTTCTTCAGGGTCTTCGATCGAGCATCAGGACTCAGTGCAGAGGTAGTTCGTATTCTACCAGGGCAGAGTTGGTGGAGCTAGCAGCGTCCATCGAGGAAGACCTTCGTGAGCAGGTTGGTCCAGTTGTGGTGCCAGCTGCGGTTGTTCCTGCTACCCAGCCGAGGGGCCAGCAGCATTAGCAGCAGCGTAGGAGTTTCAGTTCTGGTTCTAGCAGGGGCGGCAAGCCTGCGCAGGGCCAGAAGAGGAGACTTGAGGAGGTTGTTGGAGGCAGCCAGAGTGTTCGTGGTTGCTTCGGTTGTGGGAGCTTGGAGCATCGGGTGGCTAGTTGTCCCAAGAGTAGTGCGTCTCGGGATACTAGAGTGTGCTTTCACTGCAGGGAGCCGGGGCATATCAAGCCCTTGTGTCCCAAGTTGCAGCAGGTGTCAGTGGCGTCGGTTCAGCCGGTGGCGCAGATTGCAGCAGTGCAGACGGTGGAGCAGTTGGGAGCAGCGCCGCGGGTGTACTCTTCGGCAGAGGTGGGCCAGACCAGTCAGTCAGGCCAGATCACAGGTAAAATTCTGATTCAGACTTCGTAAATTCTTAGTGTAGAATAGTGGTGTGGTTGTCTGTTCTTTATTTTACTGTGATAGTGTTTAGGGTTCTCAACACTTGTGAATGTGTAGGGACCTTGTTAGTGGGTGGTGTTGAGTCTCACGTGCTGTTTGACTCGGGAGCATCGAACTGCTTCATTACTCCGGAGTGTGCCGAGAGTAGAGGTATCCAGAGTAGCGCTGGTGAGCGCAAGAGTTTTGTCAAGGTTGCCGGTGGAGGTTTCCTGACTACTTTGGGCCGTGCTAGAGCAGTCGACGTTCAGATTGCAGGGCAGTCTATGCCAGCAGACTTGGTCATCAGTCCGGTGGAACTGTATGACGTGATTTTGGGGATGGATTGACTGTCGTATTACAGAGTTCATCTGGATTGCTTCAGAGGCAGAGTTGTGTTTGAGCGAGATGCAGGGAGGTTGGTTTATCAGGGTGTGAGACCGACTTCAGGGAGTCTTGTGATCTCGGCTATTCAGGCTGAGCAGATGTTAGGGCGAGGTTGCGAGGCGTATTTGGCGACGATAGTGATGTCGGGGTCTAGTGGTGAGGTGGCTCTTGAGGGTATTGAGGTTGTCCGGGAGTTCGAGGATGTGTTTCAGTCACTGAAGGAGATGCAGGGAGGTTGGTTTATCAGGGTGTGAGACCGACTTCAGGGAGTCTTGTGATCTCGGCTATTCAGGCTGAGCAGATGTTAGGGCGAGGTTGCGAGGCGTATTTGGCGACGATAGTGATGTCGGGGTCTAGTGGTGAGGTGGCTTGTAACAGTCCGTCTCCGGGTCCACTGCCCACGGCACTGCCAGCGCTGCAGCTTCCATGTGGGAAGGCTACTTAAAGGGTGAGGTAGGGAGTTCGAACCTCACCAACAACCTAGGTTGGTATAGTGGCTGTGGGCCTTATACACCAGAGGGGTTGGGGTGTATTGGGCTGCAGCCCATAACAGTGCCGGATGGCCCATGAGTGGGAGCCCTTGAGTGGTGAGCCCGGACTGTTACAAAAAAGTGCACTTTTTTTTGTAACAGTCCGTCTCCGGGCCCACTGCCCACGGCACTGCCAGCGCTGCAGCACTATACACCCCAACCCCTCTGGTGTACACGGCCACAGCCAGCTGTACCAACCTAGGTTGTTGGTGAGGTTCGAACTCCCTACCTCACCCTTTAAGTAGCCTTCCCACAAGGAAGCTACCACCAATTGATCTGCAGGTCAATTGGTGGTAGCTTCCTTGTGGGAAGGCTACTTAAAGGGTGAGGTAGGGAGTTCGAACCTCACCAACAACCTAGGTTGGTACAGCTGGCTGTGGCCGTGTACACCAGAGGGGTTGGGGTGTATAGTGCTGCAGCGCTGGCAGTGCCGTGGGCAGTGGGCCCGGAGACGGACTGTTACATGGCTCTTGAGGGTATTGAGGTTGTCCGGGAGTTCGAGGATGTGTTTCGGTCACTGAAGGGGTTGCCACCATCTCGGTCAGATCCCTTCACGATTGAGTTAGAGCCCGGGACAGCTCCAATATCGAAGACACCTTACAGGATGGTGCCAGCGGGGCTGGCAGAGCTGAAGAAGCAGCTAGAGGACCTTTTGAGTAAAGGGTTCATCAGACCGAGTGTTTCACCGTGGGGAGCATCAGTGTTGTTTGTGAAGAAGAAGGATGGCAGTTTCCGGTTGTGCATCGATTACCGGGGACTCAACCGAGTCACAGTGAAGAACAGGTATCCACTCCCTAGGATTGATGAGTTGTTGGATCAGTTGAGGGGTGCTACCTGGTTCTCCAAGATCGACTTGGCATCGGGTTACCATCATATCCCGATAGATGAGGCAGATGTTCGCAAGACGGCGTTCAGGACGAGGTATGGGCACTTCGAGTTTGTAGTCATGCCTTTTGGGCTGACTAATGCGTCGGCCGTGTTTATGAGATTGATGAACGACGTGTTCAGGGAGTTTTTGGACGTGTTCGTTATCATTTTCATTGATGACATCTTAGTGTATTCCAGGAGTCCAGAGGAGCATGCGACTCACTTGAGGCTGGTTATGGAGAAGCTTCGAGAGCAGAAGCTGTTTGCTAAGTTGAGCAAGTGCAGCTTTGGGCAGAGAGAGATGGGGTTTCTTGGCCATATCGTTTCTGCAGAGGGAGTGTCTGTGGATCCGGCTAAGATCGAGGCTATCAGAGATTGGCCTAGACCGAGTAGTGCTACCGAGATCAGGAGTTTTCTGGGTTTAGCAGGATACTACAGGAGGTTCGTCAGAGGCTTTGCGAGTATGTCTCAGCCGATGACGCGGTTGACAGGCAAGGATGTGCCGTTTGTGTGGTCGCCTGAGTGCGAGGAGAGCTTTGGGAAGCTCAAGGAGATGTTGACTAGTACACCAGTGTTGGCATTACCCGATCCAAGGAAGCCTTATGTAGTGTACACGGACGCTTCAGGTGTAGGGTTGGGTTGTGTCTTGATGCAGGAGGGCAGAGTGATTGCTTATGCTTCGAGGCAGTTGCAGGGCAGTGAGCGCAACCGCCCTACACACGATCTTAAGTTGGGGGCAGTGGTCTTTGCACTCAAGATTTGGAGGTCTTATCTTTATGGTGGTGCAGTGCAGATCTTTACAGATCACAAGAGTTTGCAGCACATTTTTACTCAGCCTTTGCTGAATGCGAGGCAGACGCGTTGGGTGGAGTTTCTGGCAGATTATGATCTGGATATTGTGTATCATCCAGGCAAGGCCAATTTGGTGGCAGATGCATTGAGTCGACAGCGAGTTGATTCAGCTAGAGAGCAGGATGTGGGGACTTTGGTCAGCGAGATTAGTAGATTGAGGCTTTGTGCGATTTCAGAGGAGCCTTTGGGTTTAGAGGCAGCTTATCAGGCAGACTTACTCAGTAGGATCATAGTGGCTCAGCAGGATGATCAGGGTTTGGTTGATGCATCGCGGGCAACTGGTTCTGAGTATGAGGTCTCGGCGAATGGGACGATATTGGTTCGTGGGCGAGTTTGTGTGCCCAAGGACGAGGAGTTGAGACGAGAGGTCTTGAGAGAGGCTCATGCGAGCAAGTTCTCGATTCATCCGGGTGCGACCAAGATGTACCGTGACCTCAAACGGTATTATCACTGGGTTGGGATGAAGAGAGATGTGGCAGATTGGGTTGCGAGGTGCAACACGTGTTCGTTGGTCAAGGCAGAGCATCAGGTTCCAGGTGGACTTTTGCAGAGCTTACCCATTACAGAGTGGAAGTGGGATATGATCACGATGGATTTTGTGGTGGGATTACCTATCTCACGGACGTTTGATGCGATTTGGGTCATTGTGGATCGTTTGACCAAGTCCGCGCATTTCTTGGCCATCAAGAAGACAGACGGAGCTGCTGTTTTGGCTAGGAAGTTTGTGCGAGAGGTTGTGAGGTTGCATGGTGTGCCAGCTAGTATTGTGTCGGATAGAGATCCGAGATTTGCCTCAGAGTTTTGGAGGGCATTTCAGTCAGAGATGGGCACCAAGGTGCATATGAGTACAGCGTATCATCCGCAGACAGATGGGCAGTCAGAGAGGACTATCCAGACCTTGGAGGATCTGTTGAGGATGTGTGTGTTGGATTGGGGTGGCCATTGGGCTGATCATCTGTGTTTGGCGGAGTTTGCCTATAACAACAGTTTTCAGTCTAGTATTGGCATGGCTCCGTATGAGGCTTTGTATGGGAGGCCATGTAGGACACCCTTATGCTGGACCCAAGTGGGGGAGCGCAGCATGTTTGGGGCTACCTTTGTTCAGGAAACGACGGAGAAGATCCGTATTTTGAGGCTGAACATGAAGGAGGCTCAGGATAGACAGAGGAGTTATGTAGATAGGCGGAGATGTGAGCTAGAGTTTCAGGTGGGAGATAGAGTGTATCTCAAGATGGCTATGTTGAGGGGCACTAACAGGTCCATAGCAGAGAACAAGCTCAGTCCGCGGTTTATGGGTCTGTTCCCGGTGGTGGAGCGAGTTGGACCAGTGGCTTATCGGTTGGAGCTGCCACCGATTATGAGCGCCTTTCACAAGGTGTTTCATGTGTCTATGTTGCGGAGGTGTCTGCATCCTTCAGAGGAGTTGGTGGCCGAGATTCCAGAGGATCTTCAGCCAGATATGATTGTTCCAGCGGTTCCTGTGAGGATTCTCGAGAGGGGAGTCAAGGTTCTGCGGAACAAGAGAGTGCCATTGTTGAGAGTCTTGTGGGACTGTAGTGGCACTGAGGAGGAGACTTGGGAGCCAGAGGCAAAGATGAAGCTGAAGTTCAGGAAGTGGTTCGACAAGCAGGTCATCGAGTGAGCTTCTTCGTCTTTGTGGTTCTAGTGTGATAGCGTGGTGCTATGTTTATTGTTGTTGTTGGACTTATGTATTTTCGTTTTGGTGTTGTAACGATATACATTTTTGAGTTATATGAGATGGTGTTTTCCTCATTTTTTGGTTTTGTGGTTTGGATGTTACAAGTGTGTTGACCAGTGGGTCGTGAGACAATCTTCCAGTTATGTCGTAAACATTTTTGAATTTTTACTCTAAGGGTGTGGTGTCCCTGAATAACTCATTGCCAAGAGATAGTGTTCTCTGATAGACTTGTACGAGAGGGTCGCTACCTCAAGTATAAGTGATATGTTTACTTACTATTGACTAGTGTGTTGCGTAGTAAGTAACGAGAGGATAGTGTTCCTCTTGAGGAGATAGTGTTCTCCGGCAGAGTTGAGTTAAAAGTAAAGATGTTTGGGAAATGTATGTATGGCATAGAAATAGGTGTGAGTCTCGGGGATCAAGTGAGGATCTCGTGTATTTGGCCAGGTGGCCGGATTATGTCGTCTGTGGTAGACGAGTGTGTCGTCTGTGGTAGACGAGTGTGTCGTCTGTGGTAGACGAGTTGCGTCTGTGGTAGACGTGTTGTGTTGGGATTCGAGGACGAATCCAGTTTAGTGGGGGAGAATTGTAACATCCGTAAACCAATCTATCGCTTTTGGGAAGCGGTGTCGATCGACACCAGGGGGAGTGTCGGTCGACACCAAAGGTTAAAATCGATTTCGGTTCGATTTGAGTTCCGGTTTGGGCTGGTTTTGTGGGGTAAAGCCCTAGGTCGCGTTATAAAAGTGGTGGCCGCGTGGGTTTTGTCGTTTTTGGAGAAAACAAAGAGAAAAAGGAGGCTGAGAGCTTTTGGGGAGATTTTGGAGCTTTGTGGTTGATCTATGGTGGGTTTGTGTTGTTCTTCATCTCCTTCTTCCTCCTAATCCTTTGTCAAGTTGAGTGCATGACCGTAGACCCGCATATAAGAGGATTTGTGGATGTGGATCGAGATTTGGTAGAGTTATGTGGTTTTTTGTGTTGTTTTGTGTGATATTCGCGGGTTGAATCGCGTGTGGTGTGTTGATTTCGTGATTTGGGTGTTTCTGTGTTGAAAATCGAAGTTGGCGTCGATCTCCTGGATCGGTGTCGATCGACACCAAGCCGGTGTCGGTCGACACCAAACGGGCAAGGTGTCGACCGACACAGGTGTGTGTCGATCGACACAGTCCGGTTTAATCCGGTTATCTGGCGGTTTAAGAAACCAATTGGATTAAGTGGTTTAATCCGGTTTAACTGTAATTAAGTGGTTTAATTCGAGAATTAATTAATAATTGGTGAAATTAATTAATTGAATGATTTAAAAATAATTGTGGAAATTATTGAAGTGTTTAAAATTTATTATTTAATTGTGGAAATTATTTAATAATTGAAGTGAAGGATTTAATAATTGTGGTAATTATTATTATTATTGAAAATTGTTAAAATTGCGTAATTGGCCTGTAGGCGGGACGATTGCCTCACTAAGTATTTATTAAATACTTATGCATCTCTTTTTCCCTAATGTGATGCAGGTAGCCGAAATGTTCTTCCGCGGAAAGAGACCGAGAGAAGAGGATGATGAGACTAGGAACTTGATTTTGGCAATCTTGTTGTGGCTATAGCACGGAATTCGTTGTTAGGGTGTTAGCTTGATTTTAATAATGTAGCAAACCTGGTGTTTAGGTTGCTAGAATTTATTACTGGTTTTTATTGATTATTGGTTTATTTGTTGAACGGTTTAATTGAACGGTTTAATTATGATTTATTATTATTGATTTCTTTCGAGAATTTCTGCATCGATAATTATTTTTTAAAAAAAAAGTTTGGTTGTTTCACTATCTACCCAATATAACAATAAAACGAAGAAGGCATAGCCTGTCTATCCGTATATAATATTTTAAAATAAATTAAACACAAATTAATCTCACCTCTTTAGTATAGCAACAGATCAAGAGACAATCGCGCTGATAACATATTATCTACCATTATATAATAATATAGTGGATTATATATAATTATATATGTATAAGAGATGAGATGGAATTTTGATAAAGAAAGGAAGAAGAGTTTGAGCGATGTGGTTTTTTGTACAACATTTATAAAGGGAGTTTACATATTTATACTAACATGGAAATAATTAAAATATTAGTACAAAGCGGTAACTTGAAGTGGGTGAAGAAGATGAGTCGGTTAAGGCAAATGGATAATTATTTTGTAACCTTCCCTCTTAATTATCCATTTATATAGTTATAATCTTCATTTGGAAAATATATGTCTTAACCATTCCATATTTAAATTTTTTATTTTGGTCTTTTGGACGTTTATCTTCTGCATGTTTTTTGCTGCCTCTTTAAAAACCTGGGAAATTGGGGAAAATGACCACAAAAAAATTATAATTCACCAAATGACCATTTCCATCTAATGTCTATAATATATAGTGTATTTTTGTATAAATGCCAAAATACCCCCCAATCCATACTAAACTCATTTTCCATTAAGGTTTAGATATTAGATTTAGGGTTTATATTTTTGAGTTTATGGTTTAATTTTTTTGGGTTTAGGGTTTAGATTTTGGGTTTAGAGTTTAGAAAGTTTTTGAATTTAGGTTTTTGGGTTAGGGTTTAGATATTGGATTTAGGATTAGGTAGGTTAGATAGTGAATTAGGGTTTAAATTTTGGGTTTAAGATTTATATTTTGTGATTTAGGGTTTAAGTTTTTGAATTTAGGTTTTTGGGTTAGGGTTTAGATATTGGATTTAGGGTTTATATTTTTGGGTTTAGAGTTTAGTTTTTTGGGTGTAGGATTTAGATTTTGGGTTTAGGGTTTAGAAAGTTTTTGAATTTAGGTTTTTGGGTTAGGGTTTAGATATTAGATCTAGGGTTTATATTTTTGGGTTTAGGATTTAGTTTTTAAATTTAGGTTTTTGGGTTAGGGTTTAGATTTAGGGTTTATCTTTGTCCTACCAAGATTTTCTTGTTCTATTTTGTTCAATTGGTCTATAGAATTTTGATTCAATAAGTTTTATTCCATATAGAATGGTTTCATGTAAACCAAGTTTGTTTTGGTTAGAGGGCAAATTGGTCCAAATTGGTGGCTAAATGTTAGTCTCTTTATTATCTTAATTGGAATGCTATTTTCTTAATTATGAGTTCCAATATGGCTATTTGGCAAATTAACCCTAAAAACCTTGGTATTGGAAAAACACAATGAGATAAAAACCAAGACAAGAGAAAAAGAGTATAGCCACCCCAATCATGCTTTCTCAATGAGTGAGTTCAGAAATTATAGCACAAATAAAATTAAACCAAAGAAAAATAAAAATAAAAAGTGAAAAGTATGAGAGATAAACTTTTAAAAGTCTGAAAAAGTGGTTTTAAAATATTTTATGAGAATTTAGGTAGTGATTGAAAAAACACTGTGACTAGTACTTTTATTTTAAAGATGGTATGTTTTTTGTAAAATTATAGTGGATAACAATATAACCAATCATATTTAGCAATCTAAACATAGAAAAAAATAAAATAATATTGTGTATATATTCTACAATATATACCAAATTGCCCTATCTTTTTTCTTTTTCTTCTTCTCCTCACGATCCTCTCTCCTCTTTCTTTCTTCTTCTCTTCATTATTTATTTTTTGGACAACATATAAAATTAGTGGTTATATAGTAAATATTAAATAGTATAGTACCATTTCATATTGTTCTTAAATCTGGGAAATCAATCAAGTCCTAGATAAATATATATGATAGTCTATACTATTTTCTCTCTATAGAATAATATATAATTTAGGTTTAGGGTTTACTTTTTTAGGTATGGAGTTTAGATTTTAGGTTTAGGGTTTAGTTTTTTAGGTTTAGGGTTTAAATTTTGGGTTTTGGGTTTAGTTTTTTTTGGTTTAGAGTTTAGATTTTGGGTTTAGGGTTTAGTTTTTTGGGTTTAGGGTTTAGTTTTTCGGTTTAGGGTTTAGATTTTGGGTTTTGGGTTTAGTTTTTTGGTTTAGGGTATAGATTATAGGTTTACGGTTGAGTTTTTTGGGTTTAGGGTTTATGATTTGAGTCTATATAAACAAATAGTACAGAAAATTGATGAATGTAGTATAGAAAACTGTTATTTCCCTCTTCAGTGGGTAAAGTGTAAGATGTTGTTAAATTATTATTCATACAGGTTTAAATTATTTTTATTTAATTGTTAATTAAAATTTAAGATGTTATTACGAGGTAGACCTCCAATATTGTCTACGAGGTAGACCTCACCAGTAGGCCACATCGTCTGAAGGTTAAAATCGTAATCGAGATATACGTTTTTTTTGTTTGTTCATAAGGGAGTGTGGAGTATTTTCATTATCCATAGAGGTTGGTTTTGCAATTGTTTCAATTTGTGGTCTAGGAAATTAGAAAAAATGAATTTGTGGTCTAAAATTGGCAATTCCCTATATACACAATTTTTTTTAGGGAGAATTGTGAAAGTACCCCAAAAAAAAGCTCCTCTTGTCCTTTTACTTTTTTTTTGACTTTGGTCATTTTTTGCCAAGATTACCCTTTAATATAATGTAAAACTTATACTAAACTCTTTTACAAGTGAACAAAATTTCTAAAATTCATAAAAATAATATAAAGACTTTTAAAAAATTTGAACATTTTTAAAATTGGTTTTCATGTTCAGAAAATTATTTGAAGTTTGGTTCTACCAATCTCTAAACTCAAAGTAGAATACGTGTTATACTAGTTACTCGGAAGTCTAACGGCTGTAGAATTCAGAATCTACAGCTATCTCATACTTCTACCAAAATCAGAATTCGATATCTACCAAATACTATAGCCTCTACCGTTTGGTAGAATTTGCTCCCAATATATTCTACATAATACACTATCTTCTGCTAATAGTAGATTTCAAGTTCTACGCTAAACACTAACATCTACCTACCGTAGTTTTCGTGTCCTACGTACTACAGTTCATTCTACAACCCGCATAATTAGTGTTCTACTTATATAAAACAAGTTTTCTACAATCCGTAGTATTCGTGTTTTTACCAGATGTTCTACTAACATAAGTGTCATCTACCTTGCGTAGAAATCATCTTCTACCAAATTCGAGAAAATATACAACTGAATATTTTTCAAATCTTTGTTTCCTTTTTTTTCTCTACCTATCCCAATCTATGTTCGACGACATATTGTCGACGACATATCTCCTCTTCTTCCTCTGCAATTCTCTCTCTCTTTCTCTTCTCTCTTTCTCTTCTTTTAAAGTAATATGTTGCATATCTATGTAGCTTGTGGTTCATGGAAAATGTGTGCAATCAATGGGTGGATATTTGTTGCTGATGAGGATAAAGGAGGAAGACTACTTGGTTTGGAATCTAATACCAGTTTTGAAGAGCTAAAAATGATTGTTTTTGAGGACTTCTCAATCGAGAGCGGGATGGACGTCGAGTTTAGCTATTTGCCACGCGGTTTGATCAATAACGCTATATCTCCATGGGTTGTGATTTCGAACGATCGTCAAGTGGAAAATTTTGTTGGGTACATACGGAAGCAAGAGTCAAAACATTTGTGTGTGACACTTAAGGATCCCAATGGAAACAATGGAGTCAACAATGATGATAATGGTGATAATGGTGGTGTAACTCCAACCGATGGTTTTTTCCCTGAGAAAGATGAGATCAAACCGGAGAAAAGGAAAATCGATGATGATGAGGAAGTGTTGTCCTTAAAGGAAATCGAGTATGCTAATCAATTTCGTTTCGCTTTGGTGGAAGCTGTGAAGATTAAGCAACAATTCAGATGCAAGAATCAGTTGAAGTCCACTTTCGAAATCCTTGCAATGAAGCACAATTTCGACTACAAGGTGCTGAAATCAGATACTAGGTTGTGGACAGTTCGTTGTGCGGAAAAAAATGCAATTGGCAGGTTTGAGCAGAGAATCTAAAGGGTACGACATTATTTGTCATCAATAAGTATGTGGGTGAACATACATGTGCTCCTTCAAGTAAAACCAAAAATGGTAGGACAGCCTCAGCGATAACAATTGGCAATCTGATTATGCAGAAGTACGAAGGTGTCAAAGAAGGACCTAAACCAAATGATATCATACAGCTGATGCGAACAGAGCATGGATGCCAGATTTCTTACGATCTAGCATGGGAAGCAGGTGAGTATGCTGTCAATTATGTGAGAGGTATACCTGAGGAGAGTTATGGTAAAATACCAAAGTACTTGCACATGCTAAAAGAAGCTAATCCGGGTACGCATACTGCTTATAAAACTGATCCTGATGGTAGTTTCAGATACATGTTCATCTATTTTGGTCAATCAATAAGAGGGTTCTACAAAGCGATGCGTCGGGTTATCGTTATTGATGGTACGTTCTTGAAGAATAAATACAAAGGAACCCTACTAGTTGCTACAGCTTTAGATGGTAACTCTAATTTGTATCCACTAGCTTTTGGTGTGGTTGATTCGGAGAATGATCTCTCTTGGGAATGGTTTTTGAGGCAGCTACATGTTGTTATTGAGGATGATTACAATTTGGCTTTTATCTCAGACAGAAATTTGTCCATTGGTAGAGTACTTCCTATAGTTTACCAACGAGCTAGTCATGGAATCTGCATTCACCACTTGCTGAACAATGTCATCTCATATCTCCATGGAAAAGGTTTGGCTGGTTTGATTGCAGAGGCTTCAAAAGCATACAGAGTTGCTGATTTTCAGAGGATGATGGCTGATGTCTGCAAAAATAGAGCAGATGTGGGAAAATATCTCCTGAAAGCTGATGTGAGAAAATGGGCTCGTTGTCTATTTGTTGGATACAGGTATGATATTAGGACAACTAACCCAGCTGAGTCGTTAAATGCAGCATTGAGATCACCTAGAGAGTTTCCAGTAATCCCTCTTCTAGACAGCATCAGAGAAATGTTGACAAGGTGGTTCTATGAGCGTAGAACATTGAGCTTGAAGCATAACCACCCTTTAACCGTTGCTGTTGAGAAGAAGATTAACCGAAGGATTGAAAAAGGTAAAGCATTTATGGTTCAACCAGTTGATGCGAACAGGTTTGTGGTTGGAGGCGACAGCTTCGAATGTGTGGTTGATTTGGCGAAACGAACATGTACATGTGCCAAGTACGATCTGCTGAAAATTCCATGTAAGCATGCAATCAGAGCTATTTTTTTTTTTTTGAAAGCAACCACATGAGTACTCTGATGACATGTCCAAAAGTGAGTTCTGGAGAGTAGCGTATGAAGAACCAATTAATCCAATAGGTGTTCTTGAGGATGCATGGCGTGTCCCTCTAGGAGTTGAACAAGAAATTGTCTCTTGCCCGGAATCACGCAGAGCTGCTGGTAGGAGAAGAAAACGACGATACGAAACAGTTGAGGACAAGATAAGATCGCAAGATAAGAAGAAACACAAGTGCAGTCGATGAGGTTGTTGGCCTCTTTGATATGTTTTTTCCTTATCATCTCGAGGCTAATCTTACCACGACTCTTTAACAGCCGACTCCAGAAACCGCCATCGTCGACCCAATTATTGAGGTCGGAGTTGCCATCATCTATGCACTTCAGACCCGTAACAGCATGAAATTCTTGCAAGAAAAATCGCAACGGCCTCCTTGCAAACACGAACCAGAGCTCATGCTTTTTTGCTGTAACAAGCTGCCTGGTCAAGAAACTATGCACCATTTTTGCTGAAAAATGCAGCCGGTTTTCGTGGATGGCCATGATGTTAGCAAACAACGGGTCTCTCTTCACTTCGGCGTACTCTGATGCGATATTATTAGCCAGAACCTTCAATATCGACATTCTTGCGCACTTGTTTATCTTATCACCTAGTGGTTCGGCTCCTTCCTCAAATAATCTCTTGGGCAAGTCTGAATCCATACCTGCAACTAAGAAAACAACAGCTAAGAATTCAATACGAAAATGAAGAATCAATATCGTAAACAAACAAGGGATAAACAAAAGAACAACAAATATAAATAATACTTTGATTGAAATCAAAACGATTCCTTAGAAAAGAGATTCTCAACCACTACTAGTAGAGAATATAATTAACACCAGAACAACATATCACATTTTTGTCACCATACATCACGCATTTGAAGACTTAAGACGATAAACTACATTTATCAAGAAAACCATAATCAGGGAGAGCGAGTGAACATCAAGATGTATTAATTCAATCAAAAAGTATTCTAAGGAATTAAGGCACCACCTAATATTTCAAACACAATATTCAAAAATCTTGTAAAACTACCAACCTAAACATACATTCAAACACAATATTTTCAATCCACTGAAAACCAGAACAACATATCACATTTTTGTCACCATACATCACGCATTTGAAGACTTAAGACGATAAACTACAGTTATCAAGAAAACCATAATCAGGGAGAGCGAGTGAACATCAAGATGTATTAATGCAATCAAAAAGTATTCTAAGGAATTAAGGCACCACCTAATATTTCACATCACAAGCCGTCCAAGCAATTGAGAGGGAAGAACATACAACAAATCCACATCTCAGGTCTGAACTATTCCAACAATCAAAGAAACAAAGACTATTCCAACAATCAAAGGTTAATCATGGTAAAAAACTACACCCGAAAATGATAAGAAAAAAGTTGGAAAACAGAAAATGAAGAATTAAAGACACTTTGAGTTAATCAACAAGAGCAGCAGCAGATAAGAGTTAAACAAACAAAAGCAACAAACAAGGGATAAACAAAAGAACAACAAATATAAAGAATACTTTGATTGTAATCAAGACCAGTAGAAACATAAGAACAACAAGAAAACACTAGCATCAAAATAAGTAACAAAATGCAAATATCAATGCAAACTAAGCTAACGAAATCAATGTAAATTTCTCGAGAAGTAACAAAATAAGGTCTCTCATACGCAGATGGAAGAAAAATATCATAGAAAAGAAACAAGTAGAAAACAAAGATATAAACACCAGGAGAATTGGGTTGCTATTTCGAACTTGTAGATGTGGGCATGACAATTACAAAGTTTGCTAATAGGAAAATCAGCCTCTGCAAAAAAAAACAATGAGATAAAAACAATTTTTCTACAAATTGGACATGCAAAACCCAAACGAAATAGCAACCCACATCTACAAGTTTGAAACCATGACGAACCCTAGCAAATCCAATTCAATTTTCGAAACCCCAAATCAATTTTGGTGTCACCAAATCCCCAATTGCATGTCCCCTATTCTTCAATTGCAAACCCTAACTCCAAAATTTTCTTAGGGAAAAGTCAATTAATCAAGGAATCATCATACTAGTCTGACGGAAAACTTAATCAGACAAACATTGACCTATACCTGACGGAAAACTCAAGGAAATTAATGGCGGAGAAGCGGAGGAGAAAACGAGCACGAAGGTGGAGAATGGCGGACTTCCTCACGGATTAAGGAGACGAACACCGAGAAGGCGATTTCGACGGAGAAAGCGGTGAAGATAAAGCGAAGGAGCATAACGGATGAAGACAGATGGAAGGAGGAATTCGGATTTTGACTCTCGCCACCGTCGTGAGAGCATGAGAGAAATAAATGGTTTTGTTTGTTTAATGGTTTAATGGTTTTCTTTGTCGCCAATGTCATCTTCTTTGTTTAATGGTTTTGTTTTTTTAATAATTTTTGTTTAATATTTATTTTAAAATGAATAATATATCATTGAATACATTAATTGATTAATTTGAAGGTCAAAAATGGAAAAATTGTCAAAAAAATTGTAATGGGACAAAGTCCAAACGTGAAAGAGTAACGGGACAAAAGAGCTTTTTTTTTGGAATATTTTGGCAATTTTCTCTTTTTTTTAGTAATACTAATTAATCTAATCTTTTGAAATATAAATACTATATTAATGTGTAACTTATATAATTATATATATGAAAATGATTAAAAATATATAAATTAACGTAAAATTTATGTCTCGATTAATCCCCGATTTATCTCCGATTAAAAATCATTAATTCTAGTTCGACTGGCTGATTAACATTATTGAGTTTTTGAACACAGAAAAACATACCACTTTTATACGTCACCGTTCAATCAGATTTTCGCAACGACTTTTTATTTTTAACACGCAGTGGTCGTCCTTCACGAAACTATGTCACCGTTATCTTCTTGACCCGTATAACCGCTTCACGAGTCGGTTCTTCCACGAATCGGCACGCTTCACTCTCTCCCACCGTGAAGCTTTAACGAATTTCGAAAAAAATGGAAGCATCGAGACGTCGATCGCTGGTCGGAATAAACCGGAACAAAGACGACGAAGATGTTGCGGCGGCGGATGAGGAGTTTGACGACGTGGAGGTTTGGGATACGCTTAGTAACGGCTTCAAGCGTGCGGAGCTCGTTCTCGATCAGAATCGCGACTTGATCCAACGCGTCAACGACAACCACCGGTCTCGAATCCCTGATAACGTTGCCGTCGAACATAAGAACAACCACAACATTTCCCTGATCTACGAAATCAACGTTAACATTTCGATAGTTACGGAGATTTACTACGATTTATCTGTCGATTTCACCAAAATGCGGGGGAGGACGGCCAAGAATGGCGACACTATTACAACTACCACCACCGGTTCCTGAGCACAATATCTAAGTCGTTTTATGAAGACTACTACACTTGGCAGCTCCGGTTTTAGCTGCTTTCATGGCGTCGTCTCTGTTCCGTTGTGTCACGAACTAAGTATCATTTAGATGATGATACATTTTCACTTTGTCAGTGGTTGGTTGTTTGTATTATGGATTGAAATAGCTCTTAGAAGATATGAGATACACCACAAAGATGGCTCTCAAAAGTGATTCTGTTTTCATTTGAAGATAGGAAGAGGTGATAGCATTCAAGGCGTGTTTAGAGTCTGAAAGAGAGCAACTTTAAAAAACCTATTTTCTCCTCAAGAAGAAGAAGAAGAAGAAGTGTTTGAAGGGTTTAGAGAGGAAGCTCTCCACTGTCTGCGATAACAACTTTGCTCTTAGGAGTACCACTCTGCTTCCCCTCAGCTTCAACCTTGAAAACAACATCCATTCCTTGAATCACTTTCCCAAACACCACATGCCTTCCATCTAACCAGCTTGTCGTCACGGTCGTGATGAAAAACTGCGAACCGTTTGTGTCTTCTCCAGAGTTTGCCATGGAAAGAAAACCTGACAAGGCAAAAAAACCATCAGCCTCTAAACCAATAACCACACCAATATATGACACTTTCTATATATACTAATAATCACCTGGTCCGGTGTGCTTCAGCTCGAAGTTCTCATCTTTGAACTTCTGACCATAGATTGACTCTCCACCCATACCGTTCCCGTGCGTGAAATCACCTCCCTGGATCATAAAGCTTGGTATGATTCTATGGAATTTGCTTCCCTTATAGTGTAGAGGTTTCCCACTCTTCCCAACACCTTTCTCACCTGTAAATCCCATGAAAATTTCAAGCACTACATTGTCACAAGACTAAATCTCCAAAATCATCAACAACACAGAAACTTCACATTGTGAAAAGTTCTCTCAAATCATCATAACTCTACACTAGACCTCCAAACAAGTGTTCAAGAAGAAGCTGGTACACTCGAGATTACAAAGAATATAATCAGTAGCTTAGCTTACCTGTGCAAAGAGCTCTGAAGTTTTCTGCAAGAAGGAAACACAACTCACGGATTAACTCTCTTGGATCTTAAAATTTTTATGCAAATAAAAAAAAAAAAAAAAAAAAAAAAAGTAAATTTTACCAGCAGTTTTTGGAACTGTCTTGCCAAAGAGGCCTATAACAACTCGACCTGCAACATAATAGCAATCAGAGTATCAAACATCAGAAGAAACCAAGAATACAGATGTTAAACAGCATTTCTTTAAAGATCATCAGAACCTTACCAGCCTCTTTCCCATCAATCTCTACATCGAAGTAAACCTTGTGAGTGATTTCCTGAAGATCTTTCTTTGCCTAATTATAAAACCCACAAAAATCCATTAATAAACAACAGAGATTTGATCAGAAACAGTAATCACATCGTTCATTAATTAGTAACCAAATCCATAGACACTTAGAGAATAGAGGCTTAAACAATCTGTTGACTTTCATTACAATAAGGAGTCATAAATAAAGGAAACCAACTGCAATTCTAGCTTACGATCTGTGGAAATCACAGTTGTAGATCTGGATCACTGTGGCTTAAGAATGTAATCGAACAATGAACGGATCCAAAATCGAGAGGAGAGAAGAAGAAGAAAAAAAAGTTTACCTGGATTAGAGCTATGGCTCCGAAAAGGAGGAGCGTCCCAAGTAGAATAGAGCTTGCTCTCGCCATCTCCGTGATCGTTTTCTTCTCAATCGAAATACAAAGTGTGAAAAAAAGAGTAGCACGAGGAAGGAGGGGAAGGAAGAATGTTTATGTTTATTTTTGATCGAATTGAAAGAAGCTAACATACGCTGGAGTTATTATTGGGCTTCTAGTGGGTCGGTCTACTATGGGCTTTTGATCAAACGTGAGCCGAGAATAAGCTGCACCATCATCAATTCATCATGTTTCTTGTTTGTATTTTACAGTTTAGTGTTTTTTTGTTTTTTGAGAAAATTTTCAATGAATATACTTTTCGTTAACGATCTATTTCGGCAAGTTCGCAAACATAGTTACATAAATAACTGCACTAATTAATTAAGTTTTTTCTTCTTCCTATTAGTATAGCTGCAAGATGACGAGGGAAGACTCTTGATTTTCTACTTAACATTTCTACTGGTTAAGGAAAGGAAACCTTAAGAGCGAGTTTCAAAGAGAAGCAGCGCCATTCTTTCATGAATTTCGAGATGAACAGTGCCAGAGAAGAGAAAAGTGGAGATTTGAGGGAGAAATCAGATTTCTGGGTGGAATCGAATGCCGTGCGTCGTTGTTCATCGCCATCTCTCTCTTTTCCCTTTGTTTTCTATTCGTTAGCGAGGTGAGTGTGTGACCGTAGGCTCGTGATTGACAGAGAAAGTGATTGTGAATTGATTGGGTTGAGTGTATGTGATTGTTCATGTGGTATTAGTGTTGATAATAGTATATGATCGAGTTATTGTGTTGGATTTGTATATTTTCGTGTTTATGTGTTGATTTTCGTATATGGGTCTCGATCTGCGAGCTTGGTGTCGAGTGACACCAAAGGTTCTGGTTCGTTGTAATCAATTGGAAATTAATTGGTTTAATTTGATTTATTTGGTTAAGTGTTAATTCCGTATTTAATTATTTAAGTGGTTACAAATAATTTGGAAATTATTATTTAATTATGAGAGTTATTTAATAATTAAAAGAAATTATTTTAATAATGTTTTAAATGTCTGGAAATTGCGTAATTGGCCTGTAGGCGGGGTGATTGTCTCACTAAGTATTTGTTAAAGACTTACGCATCTATTTTCCTGTGATGCATGTAAAATAAAAGTGTGATCGCATAATTAAGGTTGAAAAAGGGGATGATAGGGTATTTATTTATTGAGTTGGAATTGTTTAAGTGTTTATGCGAACCTGGTGTTCATGTTGCTAGTTTATTATTTTGGAGTTTAATTGTTGAGTTTAATTGAAGTTATTATTTATTTGATTTGATAAATTATTTGAGTTATTGTCTTTCGCATTGTTTGGTGTTGTATTAGCTGTTGAAGATTAATATTTATGGGAATATTAGTTCGGGCTAATTAAAAATAATAAAAAGGCTTGGTCGTTTCATTTTGGTATCAGAGCGTATACGGTTTTAGGACTGTTAGCAGTGGGTGAACTAAGACTATGTGTTTAGCTGATTTTGTGTGTTTCGTCAATTATTAGTCTTAGTATCATCCCTTTCGGCCGTCAAGTGATTCTGCGGTGAGTTGTGTGTTTTGTTGTGTTGTGTTGTGTTTTCTAATTTTGCTCATCTACTGTTCTTTGGGAGAATAGTGATTTGAATGCAGGTGCTAGAGGGCGCAGTAGAGCTGGTGGTCGTGGTGGCCGAGCTGCGGGCCATGGAGGCCGGGGTCGTGGATTACCGGCGGATTCGGGAGAGAGTGCAGCGCCTAGTGTGGGGACTGCGTCAGTGACTCAGTCGATGACGGTTGAGGCCAGTTTGGGTGTCAGTCGAGGCACGGGAGTTGGGGCGACCCATGGTGGGAGTGCGGCTCCAGCTCAGGGTCATCGTGACCTGGTTGTGGGGTTACTGACGCAGCTGTTGGCACGTTTTTCCGCCAGCGGTTCCAGAGCCGGCTCCGAGTGCGCCTCCAATGGCTGGGGCGCAGCAGAGTGCTGCAGTGGTTGGGCAGCAGGGTGCTGCAGTTGTTGGACAGCAGGGTGCTGCAGATGTCGGGCAGCAGGGCGCTGCAGTTGTTGGGCAACAAGGTGCTGCAGTGGTAGGGCAGCAAGGAGCTGCAGTCGATGAGCGTTCGCCTTATCTAGTGAGGATGGGGCAGATGCAGAGGTTTGCTACGCCTTCTACGAGGGCAAAGTTGGGCCAGAGGAGGCCATTGAGTGGCTTTTGAGACTGGAGCGGAACTTCCGGTTTATCAGATGTCCTGCGGGGTATCAGGTGGTGTTAGCATTCCACTATCTGGGTGGAGTTGCACATTGTGGTAGTGAGCCATTGAGGCTCGGAGGTCAGTGTAGACTTGGGGAGAATTCCTAATGGAGTTCAACGCCAAGTACTTCCCTCAGGAGGCTCGAGATCATCTCCAGTTGCGGTTTTTTTTGGGCGCTGTATCAGGGAGAGAGTTCGGTGCGGGAGTATGACGTGGAGTTCAGCAGACTCGTGGTTCATATTGGATGTGTTTTGGTGGACGAGTGGGCTCTTAGTGCAGAGGTTCTTGCATGGACTTCGGTTGAGTATCAGGACTCAGTGTAGAGGTGCCAGATACGCCTCGAGGGCGGAGCTAGTGGAGCTAGTGGCATCTATTGTGGAGGATTAGCGTGAGCAGGTTGGTCTGGTAGTTGTTCCATCTGTAGTTGCTCCTTCTGTTCGGCTGGGGAATCAGCAGCAGCAGTCGCAGCAGCGCAGGGGTTCTGGTTCCGGCAAGAGCGTAAGCCTGCGCAGGGCCAGAAGATGAGGTGGACGAGATTTCTAGTGGCGGCCAGAGTAGTCGTAGCGGTGCATCGTGTGGCGAACTTTTCCAGGAGGGAACCAGCTTGGGAGGCTAGGGTGTGCTTCCATTGCAGAGAGTCGGGGCATATCAGACAGATGTGTCCCAAGTTGCAGCAGTTGGCGGTAGCCGCAGTTCAGCCGGTAGCGGCTCAGCCAGTGGCTTAGTTGGAACGGCACCGCGAGTGTATCCTTTGGTGAAGCTAGGTTGGCCAGTCTAGTCAGTATGGGCAGATCACAAGTAAATTTTTTACTCGGATTTCGTAAGTCCGTTAGTGGTCTTTGTTGTGGTTGTTCGTTGTTTTACCTGTGATAGAGTTGTGGGGTTCTTGACGCATGTGATTTTTGTAAGGACCTTGTTAGTAGGCGGGTTTGAGTCCCATGTGTTGTTTGATTATGGAGCATCGAATTGCTTCATTACTCCAGAGTGTGCTGATATACCTCTATTTTATACGCTTTTCATATGGTTTTACTATGCTTTTTATAAGGTTTTGAAAGGCTTTTTGATCTAAAAAGGTAGTTTTTGTGAATTTATAGTACTAAGAGTCTAAACAGGTCGAAAGATGCATTTTGGAGCAAAACCACAGGATTTGGACTTTATACCGCTCCGCGACACAGCATCAACTTTGAAGGAGCCTTAAAAACATTATACTCAATGGATTTCACCAAATCCAGTTTGCCGCGATGCCTACGTGAGTTAGCTTTCCAACGCAATTGGAATCATGCAATTTGGCCTTGTAGAATGGGAGATATGATAGTTATAGTGAAGAGTGTCAGACGAGCCAAAACCGGACACACCGGTCGATCACGTCCCGTTCGACCGTGCCATCCGATCCGGGAACTCATTCCCGCGGTCGGACCGATTCTCATCATCTGGACGACAACAAAGCCGCTCGACCGCGACCGGTCGGACAGGAGCTTTAAGGCCCTCGTCCGACCCGACCTTCCTTCATGACATCGATCATCCGCTCGACCGCGACCGGTCGGACAGGAGCTTTAAGGCCCTCGTCCGACCCAACTTTTCTTCACCACTCGGTACGCGCTCGACCGTCCCGCGCGACCGAACGACCGTCCCGCTCGACTAACTGAAAGTGCTGTATCATTCGCCGGACCTATTCTTTGACAAGCAAGATTTCTTAGACTGCGAAAGTTGATTTACTAAGCCTAATGAACTCTATCCGAATTGCTCGATTTAATGCTTGATTAACTATCTAAGGACATTCCAAAAGTTTAGCGATTAGATAAGTTATCATAGGAGTCGGAGCCACGACAGTGGAAAGACTTAATTTCGTGTTTTGTGTTCTAGACAGATCTATCATCCCATCATCCCTAAAATGATTAATATCTATCATCAAACTTGAGCATTGCTTGCTTCTCTGCGAATTAGCCCCTAAAGACCTAACGCTTTTCCCTTATTGCTTTACAACCTCACAATCTCTAGTTTTCATATTTAGTTATTAGCTCACCAACCAAACATCTCATACTTTGTTATAGCTTGATCCGAAATCCATAGTTTCAAAGTGTATTCATTCTAGCCAATCCTTGTGTTCGATAACCCGTACTTCTACGATCAGTGCACTTGCAGGATTTTAAAAGTGGGTAAAACCTGACCACACATCATGTGCCGAGAGCAGAGGCATCCAGAGTAGAGCTGGTGAGCGTTCAGGTTTGGTCAAGGGGGCTGGTGGAGGATTCCTAGCTACTTTCAGCCGTGCTAAAATAGTAGATGTATAGATTGAGGGGCAGTCGATGCCAGCAAACTTGGTCATCAGTCCGGTGGAGGCTGTACGAGGTCTTCTTGGAGATGGACCGGCTGTCGCTTTTCAGAGTCCATCTGGATTGCTATCAAGGCAGAGTGGGTTTCGAGCGTGTTGGAAGGAAGTTGGTGTTCCATGGAGTGAGACCGACTTCTAGGAGTTTTGTGTCTCGCCTTTTCAAGCTGAGCAGATGATACAGCGAGGTTTCGAGGCTTTTTGGCGACGATCGTTATGGTGAGGTGACAATCGAGGATATTCGGGTTGTTCAAGAGCTCGAGGAGTCCCGAGGAGATGAGGCTAACATGAGGTTGGTTCTAGAAAAGCTTCGGGAGCATAAGTTGTATGCTAAGTTGAGCAAGTGCAGTTTCTGACAGAGAGATATGAGATTTCTTGGTCACATTGTTTATGCAGAGGGAGTTTATGTAGATCCGACTAAGATTGAAGCTATCAGGGATTGGCCTAGACCGAGTAGTGCTACCGAGATTCGGTGTTTTCTGGGTTTGGCAGGATACTAGAGGAGGTTCGTCAAGAGATTTACGAGTATGTCGCAGCCGATGGGCAAGGATGTGCCGTTTATGTGGTCATTGGAGTGCGAGGAGAGCTTTGGGAAGCTCATGGAGATGTTGACTAGTACACCAGTTTTAGCATTACCGGAGCCGGGGAAGCCTTACGTAGTGTACACAGATGCTTCAGGAGTTTGTTTGGAGTTGCGTGTTGAGTTTTTGGCAGACTACGATCTTGGAGATTGTCTATCTTCCAGGCAAGGCCAATTTGGTGGCAGACGCGTTGAGTCGACGGAGAGTTGATTCAGCTAGAGAACAGGATGTTGAGGCATTGGTGGGCGAGATTAGCACTTTGCATCTTTGTGCTATTTCAGATGAGCATATGGGCTTGGAGACAGCGGATCAGGCGGATCTACTCTGAAGGATTAGAGTGGCTCAGCAGAGTGATCAGGGTTTGATCCATGCATCGCGAGCAGCTGGTTTTGAGTATCAGGTCTCTGCGAATGGAGCGATTTTGGTTCGTGGTTGGATTTGTGTACCCAAGGTTGAGGAGCTAAGACAGGAGGTGTTGACAGAGGCTCATGCGAGCAAGTTCTCGATTCAACCCGGGGCGACCAAGATGTATCGCGATCTCAAGCGGTATTATCGCTGGGTTGGGATGAAGAGAGATGTGGCTGATTGGGTTGCGAAGTGCAACATGTGTTTGTTGGTCAAGGCAGAGCATCGGGTTTCGGGTGGTCTTCTGCAGAGTTTACCCATTTTAAAGTGGAAGTGGGATATGATCACGATGGATTTCGTGGTGGGATTACCTATTTCTAAACCTTTTATCTTATACTATGTTTTCTCCATCCCTTTGTGTTGTTGCTTTGATCATGTCTGAGTAATTCACTTGTTAGGTTGCTAGGGTTACTAATTCAATGAGTTGTTTGCTTGATCTATGATTTCGATGAACTGTTAGGGATATCTTTAGAGTCTTTGTCTCGTTTTGTTCACTTACTAATGCTGATTGCTTTACCGCGCATCTAGCAATCCGATCCTAGGTTGATTTGAGCCACGAGAGTGCTGTATCATTCGCCGGACCTATTCTTTGACAAGCTAGATTTCTTAGACTGCGAAAGTTGATTTACTAAGCCTAATGAACTGTATCCGAACTTGCTCTATTTAATGCTTGATTAACTATATAAGAACATTCCAAAAGTTTAGCGATTAGATAAGTTATCATAGGAGTCGGAGCCACGACTGTGAAAAGACTTAATTTCGTGTTTTGTGTTCTAGACAGATCTATCATCCCATCATCCCTAAAATAATTCATTTCTATCATCGAACTTGAGCATTGCTTGCTTCTCTGCGAATTAGCCCCTAAAGACCTAACGCTTTTCCCTTATTGCTTTACAACCTCACAATCTCTAGTTTTCATATTTAGTTATTAGTTCACCAACCAAACATCTCATACTTTGTTATAGCTTGATCCGAAATCCATAGTTTCAAAGTGTATTCATTCTAGCCAATCCTTGTGTTTGATAACCCGTACTTCTACGATCTGTGCACTTTCAGGATTTTAAAAGTGGGTAAAACCTGACCACACATCAAGTTTTGGCGCCGTTGCCGGGGACTGCAGCAGTACCTTTGAACCTCGATTAGGATCTAGTCTAGGATTTTCTTGTTTTCTTGTTTTCTTGCTTTTTCGTTTTTTTTTTTTTTTTTTTTGGTTTTCTTAGTTAATTTTAGTTTTCCATGGTTTTCTTTTTTCTTTTTTTTTTTAGGTACATGACTAGACAGTCTAATAGAGACAATCTAGTTGAACTAGTTGCTGAAATCTACAGACTTGAGAAGTCACTTAGAAGACAAAGAGCTCAAGAGATGGCCCAAGCCGCCCATGATGCCGAAGTAGCCCGAGCTGCCCCTGAAGGTCTAGATCCACCTCCACCTTTAGCGCAACAACCTCCCGCTGGGGAAGTTGATGTGCGACCTCAAGCTAACAACCCTACCGTTGGAGACGATGACTCCGCAGACGCTTTCTTCACGGACAGAAATCCGATCCACCCACCTCCACCTCAAAGGAATGAATATGAGATCAAGCCTCAAATCATAGCATTGGTTAAGCAAAACCAGTTTCATGGCCTACCAGCCGAGCATCCGCTTGACCACATAGATAATTTTGAAGAAATTTGCAGCACCACCCGAGCCAATGGAGTCTCAGCCGACTACCTTAAGTGCAAGCTCTTTTCATTTTCTCTAGGGGCAAAGCCCTTAGATGGTTGAAGTCTCTTCCTACTCATTCGATCACCACTTGGGACAAGTACAACACAGCATTCATCAGCCATTTCTTGTAACATCCGTAAACCAAAGAAGTGGAAATTTCGTTGGGTGTCGAGCGACATCAAGGTGGGTGTCGAGCAACACCAAGGTGGTTGTCGATCGACACCGGTCCGATTGGCGAATTTCCGGTTTGATTTAAGTCGCAGGTTTTGGGTCGGTTAGGGTTTGGAAACCCTATATCACGAGTTAAAAGACCAGCACCCGCTGGGGAAGGCTCGTTTTTTGAGGCATAAGAGTTCTAGGCGATTTTGAAGAGGTTTTGAGGAGATTTGTGAAGTTTCTGAGGTGGATTGCTGTTCTTCCTTTTTCATCTTCCTTCCCTCTTTTTCAATCCGAAATCAAGGTGAGTGCGTGACTGTGGGTCCGTAGTTCTCTGGATCTGTGTTGGGATTGATTGTTTGATGTGTTATTGAGATTTTCGTGATGTTTATGTGATGATTGTTGAGTTTTATCATTTTTGGATTGATAACTGTGATGATTTTGTGTTTCCAGTGTTGTTTCATCGCGTTCGGATTCACCCTGTAAATCGGGTGTCGAGCGACATCAAGGTTGTGGGTGTCGAGCGACACCAAGGTTGTGGGTGTCGGTCGACACCGAGAATCGGTTTGGGTTGGTTATCTGGATTAAATGAATTGTAATTGGAATTTAAATGGTTTAACTCGGTTTAGTGGATTTTATTGATTTAAATGGTTAACTGGTTTGGTTTAATTAATTATTTTCGGATTAATAATTAATTAATATTATTATTTAATTATGAGAATTATTTGGATTATTTTTAAATGTGGAAATTATTTAAAAGATTTTAATTGTCTAGAAATTGCGTAATTGGCCCATTGGGAAGGATGTTCCTTTCGTTTGGTCACCGGAGTGTGAGGAGAGCTTTGGGAAGCTCAAGGAGATGTTGACTAGTACACCTGTTTTGGCGTTACTCGAGCCAGGGAAGCCTTATTCGGTGTATACTGTCGCTTCAGGAGGTGGTCTGGGTTGTGTGCTGATGCAGGAGGGTTATTGCTTATGATTCGAGGCAGTGGCAGGGCAGTGAGCGTAACCGTCCTACCCATGATCTTGAGTTGGGAGCGGTGGTCTTTGCACTTAAGACCTGGAGGTCGTATTTGTATGGTGGATCAGTTCAGATCTTTACTGACCACAAGAGTTTACAGCACATTTTTACTCAGCCATTGCTGAATGCGAGACAGACGCGCTGGGTTGAGTTTTTGGCGGATTATGACTTGGAGATTATCTATCATCCAGGCAAGGCTAACCTAGTGGCGGATGCTTTGAGTTGACGGAGGTGTGATTCGGCTTTAGAGCAGGATTTTGAGGCGTTGGTGGGCGAGATTAGCACTTTGCATCTATGTGCGATTTCGCAGGAGCCTTTGGGCTTAGAGGCAGTTGATCAGGTAGATTTGCTGAGTAGGAACAGAGTGGCAGATGAGAGTGATCAGAGTCTGATTGATGCATCATGAGTACCGAGTTCCGAGTATCAGGTGTATGAGAACAGGACTATTCTGGTTCGTGGTCGGGTTTGTGTACCAAGGTTGAGGAGTTGAGGCAGCAGATTCTGAGAGAGGCTCATTCGAGCAAGTTTTCGATTCATCCAGGAGCGACCAAGATGTACCATGACCTTAAGAGGTATTATCATTGGGTCGGGATGAAGAGAGATGTGGCTGATTGGGTTGCGAGGTGCAACACATGTTCTTTGGTGAAGGCTGAGCATCAGGTTCCGGGTGGTCTTTTACAGAGCTTACCCATTCCAGAGTGGAAGTGGGACAGGATCACGATGGACTTTGTTGTGGGATTACCTATCTCACGGACTGATGGTGCTATCTGGGTTATTGTGGATCGATTGACCAAGTCAGCACATTTCTTGGCCATCAAGAAGACAGATGGAGCTGCCGTTATGGCTAGGAAGTTTGTGCGGGAGATTGTGAGGCTGCATGGAGTGCCAGCCAGTATTGTGTCAGACCGAGATTCGAGATTTGCCTCAGAGTTCTGGAGGGCATTTCAGACAGAGATGGGCACTAAGGTGCACATGAGTACGACATATCATCCGCAGACAGATGGGCAGTCAGAGAGGACTATTCAGACTTTGGAGGATCTGTTGAGGATGTGTGTGCTAGATTGGGGTGGTCATTGGGCAGATAACTTGAGCTTGATTGAGTTTGCTTACAACAACAACTTCCAGGCTAGTATTAGCATGACTCCTTTTGAGGCTTTGTATGGGAGGCCATGTAGGACACCCTTATGCTGGACCCAAGTGGGGGAGCGCAGCATTTATGGAGCTACTTATGTTCAGGAGACGACAAAGAAGGTTCGTGTTGTGAGGCTGAACATGAAGGAAGCTCAAGATAGACAGAAGAGTTACGCAGATAGACGCAGACGAGAGCTTGAGTTTCAGGTTGAAAATAAACTATATCTCAAGATGGCGATGTTGAGGGGTCCTAGTAGATCCACCGCAGTGAACAAGCTGAGTCCGCGTTTTATGGGTCCGTTTCCGGTTGTGGAGTGAGTTGGACCGTTGGCGTACAGATTGGAGTTACCTCCGATTATGAGAGCCTTTCACAAGGTGTTTCATGTATCGATGCTGAGGAAGTGTCTTCATCCTTCAGAGGAGTTAGTGGCTAAGATTCCAGAGGATCTTCAGCCAGATTTGACAGTTCCGGCAGCACCTGTGAGGATTCTTGAGAGGAGAGTCAAGGTTCTACGGAACAAGAGGATACCGTTGCTGAGAGTTTTGTGGACTTGTGGCGGTATAGAGGAGGATACTTGGGAGCCAGAGGCAAAGATGAAGTTGAAGTTCAGGAAGTGGTTCGACAAGCAGGTCGTGGAGTGAGCTTCTTTCGTCTTTGTGGCTTTGTTTTTTTTGTTTAGCTTGCGAGCTTATTGTTGTTGTTTTGGTTTACGTTGTAAAGACATACATTTTTGAGATTTATGAGATGGAGTTTTTCCTCATTATCTGTGTTATTAAATGTTGTCTTGGATGTTACACGTGTTGACCAGTTGGGTCGTGACACGGTTTCAATCTTTTAGTTATAGGCGTTTAAGAATTTTTCTCTAAGGGCTGCGGTCCTGAATAACTCATTACATTTTGGAGACTTTTCTTCTCTGGCAGATTTACCTGAGTGTCGTGGCTTCAGTGTGAGTGGCTTATCCGAGTGCTGTGGCTTCGGTATAAGCGATGGCAAGCCCATCTGGGAGGCCGTGGCCCCAGTTTGGGTAGTTGAAGACTTGTTTGGGAGGCCGTGGCCCCAATACAAGTTGTTTGGTTTAGACTTATTTGGGAGCCGTGGCCCCAATATAAGTGTTTTGGATAATGAGTTAAGAAAAAAATGTCTTGGAACGTGCGTATACATAAGATTGAATGTGAGTCTCGGGGATCAGGTAATGATCTTCGGTGTTGTGGCCTTGTGAGGTCGGGTTTTGGTCTTGCGAGACGTGTGTTGTGTTGGGATTCGAGGTCGAATCCAGTTTAGTGGGGGAGAGTTGTAAAATCTGTAAACCAAAGAAGTGGAAATTTCGTTGGGTGTCGAGCGACACCAAGGTGGGTGTCGATCGACACCGGTCCGATTGGCGAATTTCCGGTTTGATTTAAGTCACTGGTTTTGGGTCGGTTAGGGTTTGGAAACCCTATCTCGCAAGTTAATGGACCAGCAGCAGCTGGGGAAGGCTCCTTTTTTGAGGCAGAAGAGTTCTAGGCGATTTTGAAGAGGTTTTGAGGAGATTTGTGAAGTTTCTGAGGTGGATTGTTGCTGTTCTTCCTTGTTCATATTCATTCCCTCTCTTTCAATCTGAAATCAAGGTGAGTGCATGACTGTGGGTCCGTAGTTCTCTGGATCTGTGTTGGGATTGATTGTTTGATGTGTTATTGAGATTTTCGTGATGTTTTATGTGATGATTGTTGAGTTTTATCATGTTTGGATTGATAACTGTGATAATTTATGTTTCCAGTGTTGTTTCATCGCGTTCAGATTCACCCTGTAAATCGGGGGTCGAGCGACACCAAGTTGGTGTCGGTCGACACCAAGCGGGTGTCGGCCGACACCGAGAATTGGTTTGGATTGGTTATCCGGATTAAATCAATTGTAATTGGAATTTAAATGGTTTAACTCGGTTTAGTGGATTTTATTGATTTAAATGGTTAATTGGTTTGGTTTAATTAATTATTTTCGGTTTAATAATTAATTAATATTATTATTTAATTATGAGAATTATTTAATAATTATTTGGAATATTTTTAAATGTGGAAAATATTTAATAATTGTGGAAATTATTTAAAAGACTTTACTTGTCTAGAAATTGCGTAATTGGCCCGTGGGCAGAGTGATCGTCTCACTAAGTATTTATGATAATACCTACGCATCTCTGTTTTAATGTGATGCATGTAATAGAAATGTCTAAGCGTGGAATCAATGCCGAAGAAGAGGATGATATGATTTATGTGTTATTCATTTTGTTTAAGTTGTTAGATTTGCTTAAGATTTGAGTTATTTGGATTATTGGCTTTTATGTTGAAATGATATTTATTATTTATTGATTGATTTATTTAAAGATTTCCGCTAGTGTTGATTAAATTATAAAAAAGGCTTGGTTGTTTCATATCTTCACTAAGCAAAGATCAATCTCTGTGAGAAACAAGATCTCTGGTTTTTGCCAAGGACCAACCGAATCTTTCTATGAGGCATTGGACCGATTCAAGGAGTACATTAGGGACTGCCCTAACCACGGTTTCAAGGAAGGGAACGTTTGGAACATCTTCTATCGTGGCATAGACCACAAGTATAAGCTCTCCTTGGATACTGCAAGCAATGGAAATTTAATGACATAGACCGTTGAGGAAGCTAAGGTCTTGATTGAGAATCTTGCAGCTAGTGATTGCAACAACTGCCTTGACTATGATAAATCACTCCGCTCAACTAACACATCCCCTGATGCTTCTCAAATGGCTGAACTAAAGAACATGATGGCTCAAGTTCTAAAAGGACAACAAAGACACATACATGTAGTTGAAGGCATAAATGATGCTAATGATGATCCTTCAAGGGAATGTATGGGAGATTTCTCCAATGATCATCTTGAGGAAGAAGTAAACTGCATAGGTTACTACGGAAACAGAGGATACAACCCCAACTACCGGTCTTTCTTACCGCAGCACCAATGTGGAAAACCCACAAGATCAAATCTATCCTCCAAGATTCCAGCAGCAGAGACCACCTTTCCAACCTTATGGAGATCGTTTCCAGCAGCAGGGAAATCAGTTTCAACCTAAGCAGAGCTATGACCAGCGAGCACCATACCCACCTAAGGAACCATATGGTCTACCCTCCAACCAACCTCCTTTAGCCCAGCAGAACAACAAGTTTGAATGAATGTTTCAACAGATCATGGATGGTCAAAAGAGGAACAACAAGGAAATGAATGAGAAGATGGACACTTTGTTCAATGATCTCCATGCCAAATATGATGTTGTTGCCGCTCATGTCAAAAAGTTGGAAGTCCAAGTTGCTCAAACCGCAAAAGCTGTTAAAAGACAAGAGATGGAGTCCAGGAAATCTTTTTGCAACTCCGCTACAATAGAGATGAAGTTTGAGGATCCTAATCCTAAATGGAAGCTCTTTCCTCCTAAGTATGATTGCATGATCTGGCCCGAACCAACCTACCATGAGAGAGAATCCAACCGAGCAAGGAGAAGACGCCTCTTTCCCAAGATCATTCCAAAGGCGGACAACTCCGGGAAGTTCGTAGTTCCATGTTCTATTAATGAAATTGATCTCACCGATTCTCTTTGTGACATAGGAGCTAATGTCAACATCATGTCAAAGAAGATTGCAGACAAGATAGGCCTCACCAACATCCAACCTTCATACATCTCCATCAATTATGCCGATTCATTCTCGCAAACCCCTTATGGTTTCATTCATGACGTGATGGTACGACTTGGGAACTCTTCTATACCTACTGACTTTCAAATAGTGAAAATGAGAGAAAGTAGCCATAGACCACTCATCCTCTGCACCCCTTTTCTATCAACTGTTTGAGCCATCTTCGATTTTCCAAATCAAATGATCTCATTCAACAAGGTGAATAAGGAAATGTTTTTCCCTATGTGTTCAACAAAGAAACCATCTGTTGACATGGAAGTACAAGAGAATAAGATCATCCCCAAGCCTCTAGAAGAAGAAGGAAGAATCACCTCCAGCTTACCTAGCAAGTAATCAACAACAGAACCTTCCCTGTCAGGAAAACCCACGTTTCCTGACCACCCAGGTCGGTGTCGACCGACACCTCTATGGTGTCGATCGACGCCAGCCTCCTGAGTGTCGATCGACACTCATCGAATGTCGGTCGACACCAGCTCGACGCCCAGACACCAGAAGCTACGAAAATCGCATAAAACAAGTAAAATCGTGGGATTCAACCCCCACATCGATCAAACAACAATATAACTCAACCACAACTCAAGAACAACTCGAAAACTCAACAATAAACTCGAAATCAATCAAACTCCAATGATTAACGGACCTACAGTCACGCACTCACCTTAAAAAGGACTAGAAGGAAGGAGAAGAAGATGGAAAACAACCCAAAGCCTCAGATTCAGCCTCCAAACTTCACAAAACTCCAAATATCGCCTCTGATAAGTCTCTATCTCGAAAAAGTGACTTTTCACGCGGCCACCACACTTTTATTCGCGAGACTACGGCTTCCCTCGCCCAAACCGGATAAAAACCAGCCGACTTAAATCAAACCGGTCGATTTCACAATACCCGGTGTCGATCGACACCCTTCCTTGGTGTCGATCGACACCCATCGACCAAAACCAAACCAACCTCAATTCGATCGACTAAACCCGGAATCGCTCAAGATAACCGGTGTCGATCGACACACCCCTTTGGTGTCGATCGACACTAAGCATTTAGGAGCTTTTTACACATTTTCTTCGAGATGATTGAACCTTAAACCAATTGTACAACAATCAAATAAGAACATGTACAATCGATCCTCAATTCACACCTCAAAGAGCGTATGTAACCTACCCCCAAATCCCTAATGCCGTCAGATACCACTTCTAACACAACTTTCTGGTTCGCGGATGTTACAGGTCGATCCACCGTTAGAGGTTCTGTTAGGCTTATGTCTGCAACTGATGTCCGCTTTAGGGTCATAGATTGTTAGCACAACACCGGAGAATCATAGAGATAAATCATAATTTCCAACTAAGGTTTTGACTCAATAAAACAGAAGTTTTGAAAAAGGTTAATAAGAGAAATAGATATAAGATGAAGACAAGACATGAACAAACGCATTAGTACCGACAATCCCCCCAGACATAACTTGCACCGTCCCGGAGAAAGCAAATCCGATTAAGGGAGGTTAAACAAAAAGGTAGTAAGGCGTTTGTGAGTGAGAGGAAAGATGTAACCTGATTAGATATTAAGTCCATGAAGAAACAACCTATTGGTGGTATGTTGCTGTCTTTGGCTGTTGATAAGTTTGGTAAAATATGTCCCATGTTGCGTTAGAATGAACTCCAAAGCAATGGCTTGTATCCCGGCGTAGATGATCAAGTACCATGCGTCCATGGTAAAGGCTCTTGAAGTCCGCCGAAGGTAAGGCATAGGTGGGATATGCTGTTGTGCTGGAGCAAACGGATATATGAACGTGGTTGTTCCTTGCCACATTCATTGTTAATGTTAGAGGGGACAATTACTTCTTTCTTCATTTTCCAAGGTTTCTTCTCAATTTTCATGTTAGATTCTCAAATCGCTGTATCCAAAACTTCAAAAGCAAAACAAAAATCATTAAATTAAAACAAAAAGTAAAAGAGGAGAGTAAAACTTATGGGTTGCCTCCCATACAGCGCTTGTTTAAGGTCTTTTGCTTGACCGTTTGTGATTCAGACTGGTGAGGGATCGTCCTAATGGAGTCGGACTTCTTGTGATGTCTCTGTATTGGCTAGATACGGTTTAAGTCTTTGCCCATTGACTGTGAATTCACCTCCGGATGGAGTTAATAGCACAACTGCTCCGTATGGCCGAACTTCTTTGATTGTGAATGGTCCTGACCATCTAGAACGAAGCTTCCCTGGAAAAAGTTTTAGACGGGAGTTGAAAAGGAGGACTTGATCATTTGGTGCGAATGTCTTTGGTATGATCTTCCTGTCATGGAAAGCTTTGGTCCTTTCTTTGTATATCTTCGCATTCTCAAATGCAAGGTGGCGGATCTTATCAAGCTCATTGAGTTGAATGAGTCTTCTTTCTCCTGCTGTTTTAAGGTTGAAGTTTAGCTCCTTTACTGCCCATGCCGCCTTATATTCTAACTCAACAGGGAGGTGACAGGCTTTTCCATAGACTAAGTGGAAAGGGGTTGTGCCTAGTGGGGTTTTGAAAGCAGTGCGGTACGCCCATAGAGCGTCATCTAACTTGGCACTCCAATCCTTTCTAGTCTTTCCTGTAGTCTTTTGTAGGATGCTTTTAAGTTCTCTGTTTGAGATTTCAACTTGGCCACTAGTCTGAGGATGATATGGGGAAGCAACCTTGTGTGTCACTCCATGCTTCTTCAAAAGGTTGGCGAAAATCCTGTTGATAAAGTGAGATCCTCCATCACTAATGACAATCCTTGGTACTCCAAATCTCGGGAAGATGATAGATTTGAACATCTTGATAACAACTTGAGCATCATTGGTCGGGCTTGCTATTGCTTCCACCCATTTCGAAACATAGTCCACTGCAACGAGAATGTATAGGTCACCAAAAGATGGCGGGAAAGGTCTCATGAAATCTATTCCCCACACGTTGTAGACTTCTACTTCTAGAATGAAATTTTGTGGCATCTCATTTCTTTTGCTTATGTTTCCCATTCTTTGGCAGGCATCACATCGGGATATGAAGGCGTGGGCATCTTTAAACATGGTCGGCCACCAGAATCCTGATTGAAGTACTTTAGAAACTGTTTTGTAAGTAGCGAAATGACCGGCATAGCTGGAGCTGTGGCAGGCGAATAATATTCCCTCTATCTCTTCCTCTGGAATACACCTACGAAACATACCGTCAGAGCATTTTTTATAAATATAAGGTTCATCCCAAAAACACCGTCTAATGTCACGGAGAAATTTCTTCTTTCTGTAGCCAAAGAATTGTGGGGGTGGATGGTCTGCTGCAAGGAAATTTGCAATGTGGCGAAACCATGGAGTGTTCGCTGATGAAATTTTTGGCTTTGATTTGGGATGGCTTGACGGATGAGTAATGGTTGTAGCTTGGGACGCGTAAACAGTTTCTTCAGGAAGCCTGTCATCCAATGGCATGGTTTCATTAACTCTCATTCGTGAAAGGTGATCCGCCACTCTGTTATCTGCACCTTTTCTATCCTTTATCTCGAGGTCAAACTCTTGGAGGAGTAATATCCATCTTAAAAGCCTTGGCTTTGCATCCTTTTTAGACAATAAATATCGCAGTGCGGCATGGTCAGAATGAACTATTACCTTGGAGCCTACCAAGTATGAACGGAATTTCTCGAATGCAAATACTATAGCGAGGAGTTCTTTCTCTGTGGTTGCATATTTGCATTGTGCTTCATCTAGAGTTCGGCTAGCATAGTAGATGACATGTAACTTCTTATCCTTTCGTTGTCCAAGCACTGCTCCTACTGCATAGTGGCTGGCGTCACACATGATCTCAAAGGGTTGTTCCCAATTTGGTGGCTGGACAACTGGTGCGCTAACTAAGGCCTCCTTGATCTTGGTGAAAGCGGCATGACATTCATCCGTGAATTCATATGTGATGTCTTTGCATAACAGTCGTGTCAATGGTCTTGCTATCTTTGAGAAATCCTTGATGAACCTCTTGTAGAATCCGGCGTGGCCGAGGAAACTCCTTATATCCTTTACACTCTTTGGAGGTTGTAGGTTTGTCATGATTTCAATCTTGGCTTTGTCTACTTCGATTCCTTTTTCTGAGATTCGATGCCCGAGGACAATCCCATCTCTGACCATGAAGTGAAATTTCTCCCAATTGAGAACTAAGTGTTTATCTTTACATCGCTGTAAAACTTTTCCAAGATTTGCTAGGCATGCCTTAAAGGATGAACCATATACTGAGAAATCGTCCATGAATACTTCCATAATTTCCTCTATAAAGTCGGTGAATATGGACATCATGCATCTTTGGAAAGTGGCCGGTGCGTTGCATAGACCGAAAGGCATTCTTCTATAGGCAAAAGTGCCAGACGGACATGTGAAGGTTGTCTTCTCTTGATCATCCGGATGTATTGGTATCTGGAAAATTCCTAAATATCCATCAAGAAAACAGTAATATTGATGATTAGCAAGGCGCTCAAGCATTTGATCTATGAATGGTAAAGGATAATGATCTTTTCGGGTGGCTGAGTTAAGCTTCCTGTAATCGACACACATCCGGTGTCCTGTTATCGTCCTGGTAGGGATTAGCTCGTCTTGCTCATTCTTAACAACTGTGATCCCTCCCTTCTTTGGTACCACGACGTGAAACGATTCACACCGGCGACGAGACTAAAGAACGATAATGATATTTGAGAACGGAAAGGAAAGCTAGAGAGAGAAAGAGAATTCTACCTTTTTCTTGATTTGGAGAGAGAAGCGAGATGAGAAAAGTGAACCCCGGGGTCCAATATTTATAGAAGTCTTGGTGCGTGGGCGCGTCGGTTCGGGAAGACGAAACGGCACGACCTAATTCCCGCCCGATTCCTAGGGTTTCCGCCAAAATCAGCGGGCCCGGAAATGCTTCGGATTCTGCGCCTGGTTAAAGCGAGAATTCTTCGACGTCGTTTAGAAGAAAGACGAGCCAACTTCTCTCAAGAAGACGAGCCGAATTCTTGCAGAAGACGAACCGAGTATGTCGACGGCTCGATTCAAATGACAATGCTTTTTCCTGATAACTTATAGCTCGCCACTCTTACACATAAGACTAGCGAGCTGGGGGCAAATTGTTGGGGTTGGATTTCCCTCCATCACATTGTCATTCGAACCGGGCGTAGTCAGATCGAGCCGGGCCGAACCGTCGATTAAACCAGAAAGCCGGGAAGATGTTTCTCGATGGGCCGAACCAACATCCATCTGCACGATTCAAGCCAAGGCCCATCGAAGAAGGCCCGTATCCAGAGCTTGCCATAAACACAAGTCGGGGCGAGCAGAAATGGAAAGTTTACTTAAATCTTGTAAAGTCGGTTCCTATTCTCTTATAAATAGGAATCGATGTCAATTGTTTTGAGCATCACTTTTTTTACCGAGAGCAAAGGCATACACCACAAATATCACAGCTCGCATAACAGCTATAAATAAAACCATCTTTGGCTCGTCATCTTCGTATTTGATCAATAGAATTCCTCGGCTCTCCCAAAAAAAAAAACTAAACATTATTGTGAAGGTTTCGGCTCGCACAATTTGGTGCTAGAAGGAGGGGGCGCAGAAGAATTCATACACCAAAAATACGAAGCCTGACGGGATGACGGATAGGAACTTAAACTTGAGCGAGACCGATCCAACCGGTCAACAGCACAAGGACGGCGCAACAGCGAGCTAGACAGAAGCAGAGAAAATAGCTGCCCTTGAGAAACAAACCGAGGAGCAAGAAGCCCTGAACAGCACGTTAACTCAAGAACTCGAAAGTCTGCGAACCCAGCTAAAGGAAAGAGAAGAACAAGGCGCCAGGCGCCGAAAGAAACTCGATCCAAAGAATCTAGCCTTCAACTCCCCAGCCGACAAAACAGAAGGAGAGGGCGTAGAAGAAACTCCCGAGCGGAGCGAAGCGAATTCCGAACCAGACGATTCGCCACCACATCTCCATCAGAAGAAGCAGAACTTGAAATGCAAAGACGCACAACCGGTCAAACCGATACGAATCAACCTAGGAGACCCCCGATCCCTAACGATGTCACTCCAGAATCGCTAGCCGAGATGCTCAAGCAGATACTGTCCAGTCAAGGAGAATCAGCCCCGAGCAATTCAATCGGTGATCCGAACCAACCAACTAAGATTGCCGAGCAGAGTACGAAGGGCTCGCCTACTTTATCCACTGCGGAAACGTTTGCTGAAGCCATTACGCGCCTCCTACTTGAGAAGCAGACGCCGACTTCCCTCGGAAATCGAAACGTGAATCGACTGCCTCGAGGCTCGTGTATCTCGAGAAAGAATATCCCGAGCAGGGAACAAAATATGAGTCAAGACGAATTGGCCGAAATTCGGGCTCGCCTCGAAAAATCTGATAGTGAGGCTAAACTACTCCGGTCACAAATCCACAGGGCACTCAGCTCGGCGCCATAAATTGCTCAAATATGCGAAGACGCAGAGCACACGCCCTTCTCGGCTCGGATAATTAACACCAAGGTAATTGATCCGGGGAGATTGAGTATCCAGAAGTATGACGGCTCGACTAATCCAAAGGATCATATTAATGCGTTTCGAGTTGCCCTGAGTCGAGCGGCATTCAGAAGCGTAGAAGAAAATGATGTCGGGTTCTGCCTATTATTCGCTGAATATTTGAAGGGCGCGGCCCTGGACTGGTTCTCAAACCTCGAGCCAAACTCGATCGAAAACTTCCAGCAGCTGACGGCTCTCTTCCTTAAACAATATTCCATGTTCATAGAAAAATCGGCCTCGGCGATCAACCTTTGGAATATAGTCCAAGGAGAAGAGGAGTCGCTTCGCAGTTTCATGGATCGATTCAAAACGACTATGTCGAAAGCCGGAACAATCAACGACGAAATTGCCGTCGACTCGCTCAAAAATGGGTTGTTGTTCCAGTCGGATTTTCGAAAAGAGCTCGCATTGAATAAACCTAAGTCGATCGCCGACGCCATCCATCGATCCGTGGCGTTCGTAGCAGAAGAGGAGGATATGAAATTTCTAACCGCGCTGCACACCTCGTCTAAAGCCACGAATAAACCACCGTCAGCAGTACAGCCGCAGACCAATCAGAAGCGTCACAACCAGCGAGGCGGATATATGTATCACGAAGGGCGGAACTTGTCCGGGGCGCACAATTATCAGGTGGATGCGAGCCAACAGTCCGGCATCGTGAATCAAGTAGGCGCTGGAAGGGGAAGAGCGCTAAAGAGTAACACATGGGTGAGGAACCAAAGTTCTCCGAACTACGACGACAAAGCCTACTGCGAGTTCCACCAATGCTACGGACACTCTACTGAGAAGTGTCGCCATCTAGGAGCGGAGCTCGCAAAGAAGCTGCTTAGTGGCGAACTGAAAGGTGACTTGAAACTAGAGGACCTGGAGCGCCCCGAACCAAGAGAACGACCAGAAAAATTGGATCGAGCGATCAACCAACCAAAACGCGGAAGACGAGAGGAATCCGATGATCAAACCGATACGCGGAGGAGAATCCATCTCATAATGGGCGGCTCGCAGTATTGCCCGGACACCGTGTCATCAATCAAAGCCTTTCAACGACGAGCCGACGCGGCGGTCAACTGGTACGAACCTCCAAAGCTTCAAAATGCGGAAATCACCTTCACAGAGAATGAAGTTCTCGGGATCGATAAACCGCATGACGACCCACTCGTGATCATGCTGGCCGTAGGAAATTTCGACGTGGTTCGGATCCTCATCGATACAAGGAGCACGGTCGATATAATTTACAAAGAAACCTTACAGCGAATGGGAATCGATCTAGCCGACGTAAAGTCAGCACCAAAACCGTTAACGGGGTTAGGAGGCGAGACGACGATGTCCATGGGAATAATCACGCTTCCGGTCGAAGCAGGCGGAGTAACCAAAATGGTTCGCTTCTCCGTCTTGGATAACCCGCCGATCTACAACATCATCATGGGCACACCATGGATAAACTCGATGCGAGCCGTACCATCTACATATCATCTGTGCATCAAGTTCCCCACTCCGTCTGGAGTAAAAACCATACTTGGTTCTCAAAAGGAGTCGAGAATCTGTTTCATGACGGAGCATAAACTTCGGAATCCTCTGCCTAAGCTACTCCCCGAAGCTAATAGGAAGAAGGTCAAGACAAGCCGAGAGACGGCGAACGACCTAGCTAACCTCTTATAGCATTTACAGATAGCCGATGACGGCGAGCCGACGAACAGCCAGCCTGCCCAGAATAAGCTAGTCGAATGCGAGGAAACCGTCATCGAAGAACCAACCTGCGAAGCCATAATTTCCGTATGCATTGACGAACTGAACCCAGAGAGATGTGTGGAAATTGGGACAAAGTTGGACGAAGCGACCCAAAAGGAACTAATCTCTTTTCTAAAAGAGAACGTCAACACATTCGCTTGGACAGCAGAAGATATGCTAGGGATAGATATCAATGTCGCTTGTCACGAGCTGAACGTCGACCCAACCTTTAAACCAATCAAACAAAAGCGACGAAAGTTGGGACACGAGCGTCAAAAGGCCGTAAACGACGATGTGGAGCGTCTGTTAAAAGTAGGCTCGATTATCGAAGCAAAATATCCCGAATGGCTCGCAAATCTGGTTGTCGTTAAAAAGAAGAATGGAAAATGGCGAGTGTGCATAGATTTCACGGACCTAAACAAAGCATGTCCAAAAGACAGCTTCCCGATCCCGCATATCGATCGCCTCGTAGAAGCAACTGCAGGAAACGAGCTGTTAACCTTCATGGATGGCTTCTCAGGCTACAACCAGATTAAGATGAATCATGACGATTGTGAAAATACAGCCTTCCAAGCGGAGCGAGGCATATATTGCTACGTAGGAGCGACGTATCAACGGCTCGTGAACAAAATGTTCACTTCCCAGCTCGGAAAAACGATGGAAATGTACATCGACGACATGCTAGTGAAATCTCTGAAGAAAGAAGATCACGTAACGCATCTCCGCGAATGCTTCGAGCAGTTGAACTCATACAATATGAAGTTGAATCCGACAAAGTGCCGCTTCGCTGTAACATCTGGAGAATTCTTGGGTTATCTGGTAACTCAGCGAGGTATCGAGGCAAACCCAAAACAGATTCGAGCCCTGATCAAGATGCCATCACCGGCAACAAAGAGGCAAATTCAACAGCTGACCGGACGTATCGCCGCGCTCAAACGATTTATCTCGCGATCCACAGACAAATGTCTCCCTTTCTACGATACTCTGCGAGGCAACAAGAAATTCGAGTGGACGGAGAAGTGTGAGGAAGCCTTCCTTGAGCTGAAGTCTTATTTGGTGAGCCCCCCAATACTGGCAAAGCCGGAGGACGGAGAGGCCTTATACTTATATGTCGCTGTGTCTTTAACAGCGGTTAGTGGAGTCCTAATTCGTGAAGACCGTGGAACCAAAAAACCGGTTTTTTAGTGAGCCAAAGCCTGACAGATGCGGAAACGAGATACCCTCAAACCGAGAAGTTCGCGCTAGCAGTCGTTATGTCGGCCCGGAAATTACGTCCATATTTTCAATCTCATTCGATCATAGTCCTGACGGCGCTACCGCTACAGATGATCTTGCACAGTCCGAGCCAATCAGGAAGATTGGCGAAATGGGCAATCGAGCTGAGCGAATACGACATCGAGTATCGAAGTCGAACGAGCGCAAAGTCGTAAGTCTTGGCAGATTTCTTAATTGAGTTACCAATTGCTACCAGCGGTGAGCCGAATCTCCCCGCTAACTAGTTACTTCATGTGGATGGTTCGTCATCAAAACAGGGTGCCGGAGTCGGAATTCGACTTACTTCCCCGACTGGTGAAATCTTGGAGCAATCTCTTCGCCTAAATTTTGGCGCGTCGAACAACGAGGCAGAATACGAAGCATTAATCGCTGGATTAAAGTTAGCGTTCGGAATTGGAGTTTGAAACATACGTGCTTAATGTGATTCCCAGCTCGTAGCGAGCCAATGCAGTGGAGAGTACGCCACCAAAGACAAAAGGATGGAGGCATATCTCGGAGTAGTTAAGAACCTGGCCGGACAGTTCGAAAAGTTCGCACTGGAGAAAATCCCGCGTGGGGACAATACTCAAGCTGACGCCCTGGCATCACTGGCCTCGACCTCCGACCCAGATTTGAAAAGAATAATTCCCGTGGAGTTCATCAAACATCCCAGTATCGATACCGACGAGCCTGAAACCCTGATGACTATAATCGCGGACGACCCAGACAATAATGGCGAACCCGATGGCGATCAGCCCGCAGAGATGGACATCGAAGAGGACACGGAGTACGGTTGCGACAAAGACTGGCTCGCTCCGATCCGTGTATATATAGCCGATGGAGAAATACCAGCGGATAAGTGGGCAGCTCGCAAGTTGAAAGCCCAAGCAGCACGATATATTCTGATACGCGATGCCGTGTTCCGATGGAAATTTTCGGGACCACTACTTACGTGCGTAGAAGGAAAAAAGGCGCGAGAAATAATGAAAGAAGTACATAGTGGATCCTGTGGAAATCATTCCGGAGGACGAGCCCTAGCTATCAAAATCAAGCGGCACGGCTATTTCTGGCCAACGATGATCAGCGACTGCGAAAAATACTCGCGGAAATGCGAAAAATGCAAACGTCACGCTCCAAAGATACATCAACCAGCCAAGCTATTATCCTCTATCTCCGCACCATATCCGTTCATGAGATGGTCGATGGATATTGTCGGACCGCTGCACAAATCAAAGCAAAAAAGGTTTTTGCTAGTCTTAACCGACTATTTCTCTAAATGGGTCGAGGCAGAATCCTACGCAAGCATAAATGATTCCCAAGTCGAGCAGTTTATTTGGAAGAACATCATATGTCGGCATGGTGTCCCCTACGAAATTGTCACGGACAACGGCTCGCAGTTTATTTCGGCTCGATTTCAAAACATCTGCGACAAATGGAAGATCCGCCTCAGCAAGTCGACGCCTCGCTACCCACAAGGAAATGGTCAAGCCGAAGCGACTAACAAGACGATTTTGGATGGACTCAAAAAACGGCTCGATGCTAAAAAAGGCCGTTGGGCAGGCGAACTGGAAGGTGTCCTTTGGTCCCATCGAAGAACTCCGAGACGAGCCACCGGCGAAACGCCATTCGCACTTGTCTATGGAACAGAATGTGTAATCCCACCGGAGGTACACTTTCCCGGAATTCGTCGCTGGCTATTACCAGATCAAGAAGGCTACAATCACTTGATGTTGCTAGACGAACTGGATCTAATCAACAAACGACGCGACCAGGCGCTCATTCGCATACAAAACTATCAACAATCCGTCGCTAAATACTACAACTCCAATGTCCGATCCCGGAGATTTAGAGAAGGCGATCTGGTTCTCAGAAAGGTATTCCAGAACACAGCTGAACGAAATGCCGGAAAGTTAGGGGCAAACTGGGAGGGCCCGTACAAGGTCATCGAAACGGTTCGTCCCGGAGCCTATCGACTCGAAAACATGGCCGGCGAATCGATTTCAAAGCCTTGGAACGTCATGCACCTCAAGAAATATTATCAGTAAGGCGCGACGCGCCATTACCCAGAACTACGCGTGACTTGATCCCCGCAAGGGGTACGTAGGCAGTTCACTTTCGAGTGGTTTCAGTTGCCCCCCTCCAAAAAAAAAGGTGGGGGAGTGGGTACGTGTACATATACACTCCCTTCGCTTGCAACACGGTTCGCCGTTAAACGCATTTTCAGCTTGCAACACGGTTCGCCGTTAACGCAACTGGTCAATAAGATTTTTCCTGTAACGCGGTTCGCCGCTAAAACATGATAGCTAATAAAAATTCAAATTTTTGTTACTTCAGTTTGTCAACATAATCAAACCACCTACGCCACTTGGTACAAATCGGAATACGTTCTTAATCTGTTCAGATCTTAATTATCTTACTTTAACATTATATCATGCGCGCGCTATACAAATTGATCATTCGTTATCTGTTCTGACCCGCTAATTACTAATAGATAAGGACGCGGCAAAAACTGGAACATATAGATCAGAAACCCAACATCCAAAATGGTTCGCTACAACGTTGGTTCGATAGTTAAATCGCCATTGTTTCGGTTCGTAACTCGTTGATTCATGGAGACGCGGAAAAAACAGAAACCAGTCGGCATAAACCCAATATACAGAAACGCCTCGCGGTAACATTGGTTGAGTATTATTAATACGCGATAGAAGTTGGAACAAGTCTACTTAAACCTGATTCAAAAAACGGCTCGACGTAACATCGGTAAAAACGGCTTTAAAAGAAGTAAGCCCGACGCTAAGAATTAAGGTTGATCTCGCCGAACGGCTCAAATAGATTTTCCAAATACGAGGTCATTAAAATAAACTTTCGTTTTTAATTACACAAGTTGATAAGTGGATAAAGCCATCCAGGCGCCATGTTCAAAAATCTAAAAAGAAAAACAAGAATAGTTCGGCAACTCCTTAAACGGCAGCCGGAGCTTCATCGGCTACCCCCACGGGTTTCAAATCCGGCTCGCCAACGGCTTGATCCGACCCTTCCTGAACGCCAACAATAGCTTGGCTCGTCGGCTCCAAAGCTCCTTCAACTAAAGATGGGTCAGGATTCACCACCGACTCGAACAGACTCCGATCTTGAATCTGTCAGACCAGGTAACCTTCTCATCTCTGAGATGTACCTCAGGCGGATTAGAAGAAGCCATGGAGACGTCGAGGCGGTCGATCATTCAGGCGAGCAGCGCGTCGGCCTCCTCACCAGCCTTGGGGTCAGAAGCAACATGCTCCATGAGCCCAGCGAGCTCGACTTCAAGATCGGGAGGGTTCGCGCTTCGGATATCGCCGATCAACTCGATGTTACCTTGAGCTTGGGCGAGATAAACGGCTCGGGAGAACACCTCTTTGAGCTCTGTCGCGTCGGATTTAACCGTCTCAAGCAGAGAGGCGTCTCAAGCTCTGTCGCGTCGGATTATCTACCTCGGACCTCACCCTCTTAACTTCGGCCTAGAGGAGAGCATCTTTGGCCCGCACCAGCTTCTGGAGCGAGCTGACCTTGGACTCGAGGGATTTACTCCTCTCCGCGATCCTAAGACTCGTGGACGCCATTTTTCTAGCATTCTCCTTATGAACCTCCGCGTCACTTTGGATCTTGGCGATCTCCTCTTTAGGCCGAGTCAACTCCTCGGCATGGCCTCTCTTTGAAACCTCATGAAGTCGTTTCAGATTGTCGACCGTCTTCTGAAGCTCATCAAGAGCCGACCGATCAGAGCGAGCTCTAGCCTCGTACCCCGCCACTATACCGTTAAAGGATTCTGTGAACTGAAACAAGAAAGAATACACATATAAGCTGGAGTACGAACGTTTGCTTCATTTTTTGGAGGGGAAGAAAACCCACCGAAAAAAGCTTAAGGGCCGCCTCTCCGTAAACCTCACTCTCCAACAGAGTATCAGGGGGAGGGAGACGAACCGTGGAGGTACTGCTCGCAAGGTAGCTAGCCGCTTCGGCTCTCCTAAGAAGCTGAGCCTGAGTTAGATCAGCGAGCAGACAGGAGGGAGCATCTCCTTTGGCTTTCTTCGAAGCCTTCTCCTTGAGCCCTCCGGTCGCGGCTCTTTTCTTTCCTCCCGTCTCGGAAGGCTTATTCATCGCCGGCCCGCCAGCGGATTCGGAAACCTTTTTTATTTTCCGATTGAGGACCAAAGTCCCCGAATCCTTAGATGCGTCCGAGCGAGCCGGAGAAGGAGGCGCAGAAGGTTCCTTTTTCTTTGAAGCCATGGCTTCTTTGGCATGCTTCACGGCCTTCGCAAGATCTATGGGCCCTTCGCTTCGCGGACCCTTTCTCTGAGGGCTCGGCGCCTGAGTCCGCTTGCCCTCGGCTTTAGATTTGGCGGCCGCCTCCGCGGCCTTAGCAAGAGCCGCTTCCTCGGCTTTTGTGCGGGCCTCCTCATCTCTTTTCTCTTGGAGCCTTTGCCGGATAGTTCTCCTTTGCATCTCGTCTTCTGATGGCTCGGAAACCTCTGGGATCTCTTCGTCCGAGCTATCGGAGTCGTCGAAAGAGTCGTAGGCTTGGGCTCGAGCACTTTCTACTCGCTCCAAAGAAAAGTCTCTCTCCCAATTGGTTTTCCCCGCGCGAAGGCTTTCCACGGCTTCTGAGAAATCGCTGGGGAGACGGAATACGGCTCGTCGAACTGCAAAACAAACAAAAAGAGTTAAAAACAATCCATACGAACCAAAGAAATGATTGTATTTCGGTTCGGCTACCGATTGGCTGCCAACTCTGCCTGACAAATTTCCTAGGGACGCTCCCAACAGTCGCCCCACACACTACAAGAAAAGCCTACATTGTTAGCACGAAAAATTTCCTATCAAATGGATTAGATAGCGTTTTCACAGATGCTATGTCATCGGCAGCTATGTTAGGTGGTACCCATACGATAGCATTTTTTTAGAATGCTACAATAGATTCAGATATCATAGCAATATTTGAAAGCTGCAAACCATCAGACGACAACTCATATTCCATGCTATCGATAGAGCCTCATACAATAGCAATCATATTTCTTGCTGTGGTAGAGCCTCATACAATAGCAATCATATTCCTTGCTACAAAACATGTCATATACTATAGCTTTTCAGCATTGCTATGCTCAATTTAGAGATCTGCTATAATATACTAATTTGTAGCTCCTTTTTCTTGCTATGAAATAATATTGCACCTTTTTGTTTTTGTTGTTATATGTATTTTCTAATAGCTATCATATCCAATGATAATGTTTTACATAAATGTATTCCACTAAAAAATATATTGCATAATAAAAATCCACCATTCATAACCGAAATCTGAATTCAAAACAACACACAAACCAGAAGTGATAGTAGTAGTCTGAAGATTCATTCAAACAAGATAACAAAAGTCTAAATTCCAAATACATAACACAAGTCAACTTTTAGATTAGTCTAGTCTTAAATAAGTTAACACTACCTAATCTGGACCAAACTTGCTTCATCCCCTGCAACAAACCGTAATATCTTATATCAGTTTACCATAGAGCCTTGCTCATTTCAAATCAAACGCAGAAACAATACAGTAATTACATAACATACCTTTTGTTTCTCAATCTCAAAAGATGACCAATTTATCCATTGGCCATGCGATTGATGAACCATGTGCATCTTTCAGAGTCTCGATTTCATCTGATGGCTTCCACACTGCTGCATCATCAACTTTGACTATGTCTACCCAAACTCTTGCTGCATCAGATCCCAATCTAACGAAATGTACCTTTTGTTCTGGGTCGGTAGAATGCACACGACCTTCAGCAACAACCACCTTCTTTCCACTAATATCCAGCAACTTGCACTTCTGATTTTCCTTGATAACCTCTGCTCCCTGTTTAAGCTGCCATGTTTTCAATATCAACCATTTAATACATAGAAAATTGTAAACATAAGCAATATATAAACAATTCCACAAGGCATTTACCGGATATGTTTCTGGAGAATGCTCACTAGCCGATTTTGAAACTCTGGCTGCTGACTTTGAACCTGTTGCATCGGGTTTAAATGATTTGTCCATAGACCCTGAAGCAGTGCCCACTGATTTACCTCCTGAGGTTTGATCAGTTGAAACAGAGTTTTGAAAAGGAGATTTATGCCCAGTTCCATCTCTTGAGCTTTCGAAGACAACCTTACTGGCAGGCCATGCTACAAAAGACAGTAGACAGTCCTCAATGTATGTCGTTTCTATCGTAGGCCTCCATATAAATGTCTCAGGCTGATGCACTTGATCAATGAAGACTTTAGCTGCCTTTGGTCCAAGAGGTAGACCATTAACCAACGCTTTTGGTTCTTCTGTCTGCCAGCGTCCTTCAGCAACAACAACATCATCCGAAGACAAATCAAGTAGTTTGCATTTGTTTACTGAGCTAGCTCTTTGGCCCTGTCAAATGCAATGAGAAATTAAAACAGTCTTACTCTATTATTTGATCATCATAAACCTATACTCATTGATCACTAAGATGAATATTAAGAGACTGGACTAATACCAGTGGTCTAATGTCTACTGCTTGTATCACCGGTTATAGATTAACACATTTAGAGGCAGGCCATGCAATCATTTGTCCAACAGCTTCCACCATTGTGAACATGTTACTTGCAGGTCTCCAAAGGAATGCATCTGGTACAGTTGCAGAATCAACAAGTACTTTCACATCCGTGGGGCCTAAGCGAGTGTCATTCACCAAGTCATCAGGTTCAGAAGAAATAATTCTTCCCTCGGCAACGTTTTCATCAGTACCAGCCCAGTCAACCAAAACACACTTGGGTTGTGATCTTTTGTTGACACTCTGAAAGAGTAAAAGCAGAAATTGTAAGGAGTCAGGTTCTTCTCGCTGTATATCTATAAAGCAGAAATTATCAAGACTTACTTTTGCAGCCGAATTTTCACCAACTTCTGGTTCTTGTCGCTATAAGGAAAAGTTAATTTCACTCAGAAATTGTCATCACTAGACGTATAAATATAAAAGTTACTAACCTGGTTTTTCAGGTTTGCAATTTCAGCTTGCAACTCATGCACCTTCTGCTGGAGATGAATTTGTTTCTCTTGCATTTCAGTCATACACTTGTGTTTCACTTCGAAACAAGCTAATTTCGTCTTAGTCATGTTCCTACCCATGACCCTCATTCTGCCAAGATGATCCGGTCCTAACAGCTGAGTAAGTGTATCTTCTCCTTCATTTGTTACAGAGTTTGGAGTATCACTATGGACCATCTCAGCTGCCTTTTTCTGTACATTATAAAATATTGATTTCAAATGGTAACAAAGTAAGGAACCAAACATATTAGTAGTAATAATTTAGATTCTCACCATCTTGTCAGCAGCATTCGTGTTCACCGGTGTGCCATCTTTTCTGGTACGCGACTTCACCCACACCTTCAGCCGAGTCACTTCAGAGGGGTTTTCACTAACAGATTTCTTTGTAAAAAGAAAACCAATTAAATATTTTAAAGTTGACTGAACTATAAATACAACATAATAGGAGTACACTGGTGTTTCAGCATCAGCGATTTTGGCAAGGAACTCATCTTCTTTCTTGTCTTCTCCCTCGGCAATCTCACCAAAGTCAGCATTAGCAAACTCTTCATCCAATAATGCAGCGGCTTTATATAGCCCAAAAATCTCATCATTCCGCTGAATTGATTTTGTTTCACCTTCGACACCTGAATTCAGTTCCCCATGATGATACCAATCAGACATTCTCTTGTATGCCTCATCCATTCCCCTTGTAACAAGATGATCAACTACAACATTGCTAGCATGACGATCTATGTTACGACAGTCATTGCAAGGGCACACAATCATATCGACGTCCCCCAGAGCCACAGCCACATCTCTAACAAACTCTGAAGCCCCTTTCTCGCAGAAATGAAAGGAACAAAAAAAACACAGTAAAGACTCTAGACTCACCTGAAACCTAACCTATACAATTTAATTATATACCTGCAAAGATGCACCCATGCCTTTTCCACCATTCTAAGTTCTACTTTAATGAAAACCTTTTCTACCATAAACACCATGTCAGAGTAAATCCATCAGTTTAACACAAAATTCAGGCAAAGAAACTCGTATCACAGTATCTAATAACGATCAAACTAAACAATATCTACAATTCATTCTCAGGGGATATCAGTCTATTATGTCTATCACAATTCTGCAAATCTAAAACGAGTATATCAAGAATAAGAAAACTAGAAACCTTAGAATTGCAGCCAATAAATGGAGTTACTAACAGCAATCACAATTAAATGACAAGTGAAAGACATAAACAGCCACAGCATTTTCACGAAGAGAGTGACTGACCTGTTGTGTGATAACAGCAAAAGTAAAGTTTCAATTCCCCAACATTGCAGTCAGAAGCACTTGCAAAACAATAGCAGAGGGAGCATAATGTTAACAATGAAAGAGAACCATTGAGAGTCATTTAGATGAGAGAAAAAATGATTTAGTCTAATCCCACAAACCGTATTAAGAAAATTAGTGTAATCCCCTAACATCCGACATAATCAAATTAATAGACAAACCCTAAAATCAATGAACTACAATGAACTACAAACCCTATAATCAATGAACTACAAACCCTATAATCACCCAGAAATCGGACTGTAATCCGCTAACATCACGAAGGGAAAACAATTTTAGAGTAACGAAAAACTAAATCAGAGTTAGAAATACATGCCTTCGATTAGAGCTCAATGTCGACGGAGACGAAGTCGGAATGTTGCTTCAGAGATACAGTTCCGACAATCTTCAACGGCGACGGCGATTCTAGACGGAACCTTCGATTGGTTTCTGATAGAGTTTTTTCGCTGTTGGGTATTGTTTGTTCTGAGGGTTTTTCGATAACTCAATGAGAGAAAGGGGAAATTGAGAAGTCGACTTAATTTTACTAAGTGTTGGCGGAATAAGAGTAATTAGCTTCCCGCTTATTAAAACTCTATCATAGCATTCATGCAAAGCTATAATATGATAGCCGGAATTACAAACTCATCTTCAATAGCAGTTTAACAAACCGTGCTATTACGATGTGCTATGAATGTAGGCTTTTTTTGTAGTGACATATCGGGACGTAGAAGAAGTAATTTTCCCAACCGCTATCTTTGTTGGGAAAACTGTCGATGATCCTCCGGTTCTTCTTACGTGAAATATAATACCGAAGCGACTTCTTCGATCCGGCACGAATCTCCAGGAGATTCTGAAGATGATGGATTCCGAGCGGGATGCCGGTCTCAAAACTGCGGACGATGAGCCAAATCAGATGACGAAGACCTGGCGGCATGATTTGGCCGATAGCGAGCCCGTACTTGCTCAGATAATGCAGAACCAAACTCGGGATCGGGAACCACAGAAAGCAGCCGTAGAAGAAGCTTTCGTAGAGCGTCAAACATCCCACGGGAGGATCGTCAGCCCTCTGATGGCTCGCCGGAAGGAGGAGGTCGACTCCTTCAGATATGTGGAAACAACGCCGAAGCGTTTCTAGAGACGATTCGGTGCAAAGCGTCGACCCAGGAGGATTCGGAACCGTCCTCTTCAAGGCTCTCCTATGTGTAATCTTCCTCGAGACCCGTCTCTTTGAGGAGCATTTCTTCATTCCCCTTGACGAGCCGGCACCGAAGGCGCTGGATAAGACGTAATCAAGGGATGCGTCATCCAGAAGGGTTCTCCTCGGCAACTGAGGAGGCCTGGGTTTAAACGGCGCGAGAATATCTCCAATTGCCCCTTCAGACATCATCTCTTCGAGTTTAATCTCCTCAGGAGTATATATCGGGTCAAGTGCTGTCCCGGGACGAGCCGATTGGTTCTTAGCAAATTCCGCCTCGGCATGAAGAAGGGCCAGCTCGTCCCCTTCATCCACGTTCGGCCCGGATGCTCCATTTGAACCATCGCAACGAAGAACTGACGGCTCGCTCGCCAATGCGTTAACCTCGGCGGTCTCGGCGACCCTGACAGACTGATTTCCTTCTTCAGATCGAGGCAAATTAACTACCTTCCGACCCTGCGGAGTGTAGGAATTGTGAGATCCCACCGAATCAGATGGCTCGGATGATGAAGACGAACGGCGGATCGAGATCTCAGAGTCATTGGAATTATTGGAGCGATCCTCAGAATGATCAACCCCGATCAAAGGAGTACGACTGCTCGACGACATTTCGGCTCGGAAGAAGATGGATCGGAAAATTTGAAGATGAGCCGGAAAGTTTGACGATCGAGACGTGAAACGATTCACACCGGCGACGAGACTAAAGAACGATAATGATATTTGAGAACGGAAAGGAAAGCTAGAGAGAGAAAGAGAATTCTACCTTTTTCTTGATTTGGAGAGAGAAGCGAGATGAGAAAAGTGAACCCTGGGGTCCAATATTTATAGAAGTCTTGGCGCGTGGGCGCGTCGGTTCGGGAAGACGAAACGGCACGACCTAATTCCCGCCCGATTCCTAGGGTTTCCGCCGAAATCAGCGGGCCCGGAAATGCTTCGGATTCCGCGCCTGGTTAAAGCGAGAATTCTTCGACGTCGTTTAGAAGAAAGACGAGCCAACTTCTCTCAAGAAGACGAGCCGGATTCTTGCAGAAGACGAACCGAGTATGTCGACGGCTCGATTCAAATGACAATGCTTTTTCCTGATAACTTATAGCTCGCCACTCTTACACATAAGACTAGCGAGCTGGGGGCAAATTGTTGGGGTTGGATTTCCCTCCATCACATTGTCATTCGAACCAGGCGTAGTCAGATCGAGCCGGGCCGAACCGTCGATTAAACCAGAAAACCGGGAAGATGTTTCTCGATGGGCCGAACCAACATCCATATGCACGATTCGAGCCAAGGCCCATCGAAGAAGGCCCGTATCCAGAGCTTGCCATAAACACAAGTCGGCGCGAGCAGAAATGGAAAGTTTCATTGTGGAAAGTTTACTTAAATCTTGTAAAGTCGGTTCCTATTCTCTTATAAATAGGAATCGATGTCAATTGTTTTGAGCATCACTTTTTTTACCGAGAGCAAAGGCATACACCACAAATTTCACAGCTCGCATAACAGCTATAAATAAAACCATATTTGGCTCGTCATCTTCGTATTTGATCAATAGAATTCCTCGGCTCTCCCAAAAAAAAAACTAAACATTATTGTGAAGGTTTCGCACAATAACCGAGGGCTTTTCTGTGCTTTCTCAGTTCGTGAACGAGTAAAGCGGTCTCCTCATTTGTTATTTCAGAATTTATTATCACAGGATAAGTTTCATTTGGACCTAGATATTCATACCTCAGCCCAACAGGGAGCGGTTTTAGGTCTGTTTTTGGTGCTCTCAAGGGGCACCATGGGTCTGGTTCTGGCTGGGGAGCTGACTTTTGTTTCTCTGCTTTTGCTTCCTCTTCTTTACTTCCCTTCAAATCCGTGTATGCCACTAGTTCTTTGTATGCTTCGACCGAATTCATGAATTTGACTAAGCCTTGTGCTTCTCTTTCTGCATAACCCAACTCTTCTTCAGCTCGGGTTAAGGCTAATTCAAGAGGATCATGAAGCAACATATCCTCCAATATCTCTTCTTTTGCCTCTCCAATCCAAAAAGTTTGACCATCCATTGTAGGTCTATCGATCGTTCTGTTGACTTCGAAGTTCATAACAATATCTCCCAGGTGAAGGTCAATCTTCCCATTCTTCACATCTATCATTGCTCCGGCAGTGGCTAAAAAGGGGCGTCCTAGGATTATAGGATCCTTGGGTTCATGCTCCAATTCCAGGACCACGAAATTGGCCGGGATGTTGCATCCTCGTACAACAATGGTTACGTCCAAGACAACTCCTATGGGGCGTCGAACGGATCGATCTGCAAAAACAAGAGAGATTTTTGTAGGTTTAAAGTTTGTGATTCCTAGTAGTCTTGCTACTGAATAGGGCATTAAATTGAGGCTTGATCCCAAATCACAAAGGGCCCGGTCGAAAAGTGTTCCTCCAATCTCACAAGCTAGAACAAAACTTCCCGGATCATCTAGTTTTTCCGGCATTCTGTTCTGGAGGATCGCACTACACTCTTTGGTGATCATCATGGCTCCTTCTTCTAGACTTACATTGCTTGTAAGTATAGCCTTAATATACTTCTTGTTCTTGAATTCCTGGTTCTGTGCGCACCCGTACTTCTTTAGGTGGCTCTTCTCCATCTCCAATTATAACATACTCTAAAGGTTTATCCTTTATGGATGGGGTTAATTCTTCCTCAGGGTAGGCTGGTGGTCCATATTCCTTCCCATTCCTTAGGGTTATGGCAGCAACATTTTCACCTCTGGGGTTTATCTCTACTTTTCCAGGAAGGACTCCCATCTCCCTCTTAACAGTTCCGGCTATTTCAGCAATTTTGAAGTCTAAACTCTTCGTGGCGGCAGCGATGAGGTCGAATTTTTCATTCATGTCCCTACATATAAAATCCAGCTTTTCTTCAACTTCGTTCAGGTGCTTCCGATGTGAGTCCAAGAGCTCACTTATCATTGGGTCAAGGTTGTCTCGTGATTCCATGGAGCTTCTTCCATATGCACCTTGCCTGACATTCTGCGGTCTATACCCATACTGCTGGTGTCTTTCTCCATTCTGAATTTTATGTTGATATTCGGATTCTAAAGGCTCATCATTCCATGTGCTCTCGCCTAAAGTGTTGATCTCTGATGCCTACAAAATTAACTTCTTCTTGGAATTCAGGTGCAAAATCTCCTAAACATCTTTGTCCATCTATGTTGTAAGTCATACAGCCCTCTCTATTACTCACTGTATTTTCCTGATTCCTCAATATTGTTACCATCATTGCTCTCATCTCATCATACTCTTCTCGGCTTAGATTTATTGCTTTAACAGCCTTCTCATGCCCTATGAAGTTGTCACTGTCACTGGATGCCAAATTTTCAATCAAAGTCTTTGCTTCCATCACTGTCATGGTCATGAAGTTTCCTTTACTTGCAGTGTCGAGTGAAAATCGACATTTCCTGTCTATCCCTCTATAGAAGATGTTCCATAGGTTTCCTTCTGAAAAACAATGGTTCAGACATTCTCTTGTGTAATCCCTGAAGCGCTCCAATGCTTCATGAAATGGTTCCACTGGCCCTTGTTGAAAACTAGAAATCTTTTCCTTTAACAAATTTGCCCTTTGCTTAGTGAAAAAGTGTCCTAGGAATGCTCCTTTGTATTCCTTCCAAGTCGTGATGGACTGAGCTGGAAGGGATTTTACCCATCTTATGGCTTTCCCTTTGAGTGTGAAGGAGAAAAGCTTGCATTTCAAATAATCTTTGGGAGCTCCATCCGCACTAATGGTCCCACATATTTCTTCAAATGCATCAATGTGCTCTAAAGGATTCTCCTCAGTTAATCCTTGGAACTGGTTTTGCTTTACCAAAACAATTACTTCCGGTGAGATCTCATAATCCCTTCCTTCCGGGAGCAGCGGATGAATAGGATTTCGGCTTAAAAGCAATGTAGGGGCCGAGTCAAAATCCCCCATAGTTTCTTTGTCCAGGCGCACGGGTATGCTATCACCGAGTGTATTTAGCGGTGGATCCTGCGGTTGTCTAAACATCATGGCTGCTGCGGCAGCGTTTTCATCTTCTGAATGACTTTCCGAGTCACTCATCTCAAGGTCTTCTGCTCAAATTTTTACCTGAAATACACAAAGGGAATGTTTTTAAATGTAAAGAAAGAAAAACTGAAAATTAAATTTGCAAGTACTGATATTAAAAATCCTAGGCTAGATCAGTCTTGAGAACTTGTAGGCAGCTGTAATGCTCCCCGGCAACGGCGCCAAAAAGCTTGATGCGGGATAAGCTTTCCCCAATTTCTATCCCTTTTCTGCAAGTGCACAGATCGAGAGTAGTAACGGGTTTATCGAACACAAGGAGCAGAGAGATGCACTACAATTTATGTAATTCCAATTTAGCTAGGACAAGATAAGGGTTTTGGTTGTGATTGGTAAGATAGCTAACTAAACTAATTGAATGCGATGTAAAAACGGTAAAAGATCAAGGTACGAAAGCGCTAGGCAATGGGAGACTCGCAGAGATCAATGATTACTAGGTTAAATCAACTTATTAGGGGGTTTAATTGGGTGCCGTATAGAACTCAAAACACAGATGTAAGATCATTCCACTTCCGTGGCTCCGACCTCTTTGTTAACTAACCTAATCGCTAATCTTTCGGAATGTCCTTAGATTGTTAAACAAGCATTAATTCGTTCAAGTCTCAATTGTTCCCAACCCCGCATAGATCAACTTCCGCAGTCTATGAAGTGTTGCCCACCAAATACTAGTTCAGGCGAATGATACAGCACTTCCGTGGCTCAAGTCTACCTAAGATCTGATGCTAGTTGATCAGAAAAGCATGCAGCAATAAGATCAAGCAAAGGTGAAGACCTATAATGATGAACCCCTAATTTGATTTAGAACCCTAACAATGCATGGACTCTTTGATTAACCCACGACCTAACAAGTGAATTACTCAGACATAATCAAAGTAACAACACAGAAAGATGATGAAGAAAGCATAAATATAAGACAAAGGTTCAGAAAACTTCTCCAAATTGTGGTAAGGAGGAGAGATCCTCTCCTTGAAATCTCTAAGAACAAAAGTAGATCTAATAAACTCTAATACAATGCGGCTCTGTGGTTCTCTCCTTTCTAAAGAGGCTAAAAATGTGTATTTATAGTGCTAGGTCTTCCAGGGGTCGAGATTAGGTAAACGGGCCGAGTAAATTGTGAAAACGTGCAAAACGGGCCTTAGTCGCCTAAGGCGGGTCGAGCGGGACGGCGGCGGTCGAGCGGGGCGGTCGACCGGTCGGTCGGGATGGTGATCGGGTCGAGCGGGGCGGTCGACAGGTCGGTCGGGATGATGGTCGGGTCGAGCTGGCGCGCACGGGATGGTGAAAAGAGGTCGGGTCGGACGAGGGCCATGGAGTCCCTGTCCGACCGGCTCGGTCGACCGGATCGGTCGTCCTCTTGAAGGAATGTCGGGTCGGACAGGAGCCTTGGAGTCCCTGTCTGACCGGCTCGGTCGACCGATGTCATTGTGCAGTTAAGGACGGTCGGGTCGGACGGGAGCCTTGGAGGCCCTGTCCGACCGGCTCGGTCGAGCGGCTGGTGTAGACGTCCGGTTTTCGGCTGATTTGACACTCTTCACTAAAATGATAATATCTTCCATTCAACACGTCCAAATTGCATGATTCCAATTGCGTTGGAAAGCTAACTCATGTAGGCATCTCGGCGAACTGGTTTTGGTGAGATTCATTGAATAGAATGTTTTTGGGGCTCTTTCAAAGTTGATGTTGTGTCGCGGAGCGGCGTAAAGTCCAAATCCTTTGGTTTTACTCTAAAATGCATCTTTCGACCTGTTTAGACTCTTACTACTATAAATCCACAAAACTACCTTTATAGATCGAAAAGCCTTTAAAAACCTTATAAAAAGCGTAGTAAAACCATATAAAAAGGGTACAAAATAGAGGTATATCAGTCACTACCTTCTTTTAAGTCCTAAAAAGCATTACGGTCAAGCTAAAGACCTTAAACAAGCGCTGTATGGGAGGCAACCCATAAGGTAACACATTTGAATTTCAGCTTTAAGTTTTAGTTTTACTTTGTTTTCTTTGTTTTTCTTTAGCAGGATAGGATACGATGAATACCACAATAGTGCAAGAAATGAGTAGAAGCAACACCATGACAAGCCGTCCGGGTCGACCATGACCGGTCGAGCAGGGAGTCTAAGGGCTTCGGTCAACCGCTCAACAAAACCATCCGGGTCGACCGTGACGATCGACCGGCACCACCCACGATCGACCCACCCAAAGCCAAGCTAAGCTTCTCCTTCCCACTTAAATTAAACCGGTTTTAACCAAACCATGACCGATTTTCTGAACCAAAATCGATTTTAAGAAGGATTTTAAGGAGATTTTTGATATTGAAAACATGATTCTTCATTCTTTTCTCCAAATAAAAAGCGTTTTGAACTTCAAAAACCCTAAACCTCCATTGGAGGACCTTCACAAAATTTGCTTAAAATCTTTGGTATCTCTTAAATTGGATTTCGATTTTTAGCCCTCCCATTCCAAATCTCTCTTTCCTACACAAGGTACCATGGCGAGAACGAAACTAACCGAGGCAACAAGGAAGAAAAAGTCAGCTTTAGAGCCACCAAGGAAAAAAATCAAGCTTAAGGACCAAAGCATAGCAACAAGAGCAACCACATCGGAATCACCCCTCACAACCAAGGAAAAAGGCAAAGAGATTGAAGAGTATTCAAGTGAAACCGATCATGAGCCTCTTGTCAAGTTTGTTAAGGAGTCTATTCAATACAATGGAGATTATGGGAAGGCAATGGAAAGAGTCACAATCGAACCTTGTGTGACAATTGATTACCAAACTCTTGATCTCCTCCACATCAAGAGTGATGTCACATGGTACCTAAGGAAGCTAGGACTAAGCAAACTCTTCAAGATAGAATGCAAAGAGTACAATGAACTTCCAAGCGATTTCCTCTCCACCGTCACTCTTGCCTTCCCTAACAACAATGCAGACCAGCCAGCCGACAATGGGATACTGTTCTTCAAGATTGGTGACCAAAACGGGAGGATCTCCATAGCCACCCTTTGCAAACTATTTCGTTTCGCCAATGAGACTTCCCATGACTTCAAAGAGAACCACCTCACTCGTGATGATGACTTCTCCAACTGAACCCACTTCGTCGATGGACCCTTTCTCGCTTCCCGGACCAAAGTTTCACAAATCACTCATCCGACAATCCGCTATGTCCACCGCCTCATCACCACCACTCTACAGTGCAAACCGGAAACCAGCAAAGTCACAACAGAGGAGTTCTACATTCTCACATTGCCCTTCTTCAACCACAAGCACAATGCAAACATTGGTCTTTTGTTTGCAAAGACCCTTGTCAACGTGAAGCACTTGGCACAGCACACAGACAACAAGAAAGTTATTGTGCATTTCGGGAGACTCATCACAGGAATTGTCAACCATTGCATGATTGACATCTCAAGGTACAAGCCCAGTGAAGACACCGCTCCTCTAGACCTCCAAGCCCTTCAACAGATTCGCTTCCTTAACCGCTGGACCAAAAACCCAACCCGGTTTTGCTATGTGTGCCCCATCGGATCCTCTAAGACCGCACTTGTGCAGCTACCTTGTGACGACCTACCTCCTCTCAGCTCCGGCGTTGTCACATTCTCACCACTACCGGAGGACTACTTCATTGAAAACCCTGAGACACCTACCTTTCAAATGCATCGATACTATGCTCAACAGAAGACCATCAAGGCAAGGCGTCACACCCGCGACCGCCACTCCCTAACCGCCGGGCAAGCTGCCAACAAGGCATTAGACCGCCTTGGCCACCTGGAGCAGACCGTCTAGTGTCAATCCCGCTTCATCTCGCGCCTCATCCGTGTTGTTCGCCACATCGCTCCCGATCGTCTCTTCCGCCCTTCCACATCAGCATATGAGCCGGACCTTGGGGAGTTCTCGCTCACCTCTGCACTCGCCTCTGATGAAGATTCTTTGGACAATGAGGAGAACGCGACCAGGCACCACACTGACACCTAGGCACTCACTCTTCATTTGGTATCCGGTGCAATGGACACCCAACTCCATTTTCTATCCTTATCTTATTTTAATGAATTTCTTTTTATTTTCTTATTGAGTCTGTTCCTCTCACCCTTAATCTGATTTGCTTTCACCGGTACGGTGCAAGTTAAGTTTGGGGGGAGTTTTATCCTTTACTAATGTATTTTTCTTTCTTCTCTTATGTTTTCATGTTTCCTTTCTTATGTTTTCATGTTTTATTGAGTCAAAACCATAGTCGGAAACTATGACCTATCTCTATGATTCTACAGTGTTGTGCTAACAATCTATGACCCTAGAGCGGACATCAATTGCGGACATAAGTCTAACAGAACCTCTAACGGTGGATCGACCTATTGACTTGGCAACATCTCTAAGGTACCCGGACAATCTAACGTTAACTCCACCCTAATCAATCTAGTTTTTCTTGTCAAGGGACTTGGTATACATATGAGCCGTTCCTCGCTTGATCTCAAAGGGGTATGTCCAATACAATGTACAGTTCTCCTCTCTCTCCTCTTGGAATAAAAAAAAAAAGAAGAAGAAGCTTTTAAGCAAAAGGAAAATGTGTAAGAAAGAGGAATGCATACGTCTGCACCTTCTTGTCTTATGGAGACCTACCAAAAACAAGGAACAAGCAAAAGATTTATCCTGTGTTAATCCTATTCAAAAGGAAGAACGATCGATAGAAAAAATAAAATGATACCCTAGAAAAGTAGGGAAAGATCGATCCTTCAAAAGAAGAGAAGAAGAGAGAGGAAAAGAACTCAAATGCTTCAAAAGGACTATCATGGAGAGACTCAAATGGGTAAGAACAAGTACTTAATGATCGATATTCCCTTGATAAAGACCGCACGTTTTAAATTTATGCAAGGAGTTAACAATAGAAAGTTTGGAGTGCTGAATGAGACTAGTTGAGATTGGTATGGTTCGCTAAGCTTGCCGAGCATTATGTGAAGCTAGTCTAACATTGGTTATGTTTTTAGTGGAATACAGGAAACGAGGCCACCACAGGCTTCTCAAAAGGATAAGGGAGTTTCCATGTTTTCAAACCTCTTTCTCTGATTTGGATTATATTTGCTTAGGGACAAGCAAAGGTTTAAGTCTGGGGGAGTTGATATACCTCTATTTTATACGCTTTTCATATGGTTTTACTATGCTTTTTATAAGGTTTTCAAAGGCTTTTTGACCTAAAAAGGTAATTTTTGTGGATTTATAGTACTAAGAGACTAAACAGGTCGTGAAACAACCAAACTTTTTTTTTTTTTTATAATTAGCCCAGATTAATATTCCCATAAATATTAATCCTCAACAGCTAATTCAACAACACAATGCGGAAGAAAACAATAATATTATTAAATCATAAATAACCGTTCAACAATAACCAATAGAGAAATAAACCAATAAAACCAATAACCAATAAGCAACCTAAGCCGGTTTGCTACATTATTAAAATAAAGTCTAACACCCTAAACTCATGAATTTCTGGTCAACCATAACAACAAAGCCAGAATCAAATTCCTAATCTCATCATCCTCTTCTCTCGGTCTCTTTCCGCGGAAGAACATTGCTGTTACCTGCATCACATTGGAATAGAGATGCGTAAGTATTATCATAAATACTTAGTGAGTGGATCATCCTGCCTACAGGCCATTTACGTCAAACACTAGACAGAACATCACAATAATCAACAACAATAACAATGCTCAACATAAATCAACAGCATAAACCATCCCTGTCAGGAAACACCCACGTTTCCTGACACCCAGGTTGGTGTCGACCGACACCTCTATGGTGTCGATCGACGCCAGCCTCCCGAGTGTCGATCGACACTCATCGAGTGTCGCTCGACACCGGCTCGACGCCCAGAAACCAGAAGCTACGAAAATCACATTCCAACATCGCAATAACACAAAATCTAGGGGTTTTCAACGCCCCAATACTATCAAAACACGAAATCCAGCATAAACAATCTCAAGAACACATCATAAATCCGAAATCACACAATCTCTAACGCTTAACGGACCTACAGTCACGCACTCACCTTGAAAAGGGATTGAAAGGAAGGAAGGGAGAAGGAACAACGAAGAACAGCCACGGATTCAACCCAGAAACTCAGAAATCACCTCCAATCCTCCAAAAATCGCCTTCAACACTTGATAACTCGAAACTTGTGCCTTTCTCGCGGCCACAGGGCTTTTAAAACACGAAATAGGGTTTCCACGCCCTAAACCAGCTCAAACCAGCCGACTTGAATCAAACCGGTCGATTTCTCAATAACCGGTGTCGATCGACACCCTTCCTTGGTGTCGGTCGACACCCATCGACCAAAACCAACCCAATTGCAAATCGATCGACTTAAACCGGAAATCAAACCCGATAACCGGTGTCGATCGACACCCTTCGGGTGTCGATCGATACTAGTCGTTCAGAAGCATTTAACACACTTTCTTCGCGATGCTTGAACCTTAGACCGACTGCACAACAATCAAACAAGAACATGTACAGTCAACCCTCAATTCACACCTCTAAGAGCATGTGCCAACTACTCCCGAACCCCTAGCATCGTCCAACACCACTTCCAAAACAACTTTCTGGTTCACGGATGTTACAGGTCGAAAGATGCATTTTGGAGCAAAACCACAGTATTTGGACTTTATACCGCTCCGTGATATAGCATCAACTTTGAAGGAACCTTAAAAACATTATACTCAATGGATTTTACCAAAGCTAGTTTGCCGCGATGCCTATATGAGTTAGCTTTCCAACGAAATTGGAATCATGCAATTTGGCCTTGTAGAATGGGATATATAATCGTTATAGTGAAGAGTGTTAGACCAGCCAAAACCGGACACACCGGTCGATCACGTCCCGTTCGACCGTGCCATCCGACCCGGGAACTCATTCCCGCGGTCGGACCGATTCTCATCATCCGGACGACAACAAAGCCGCTCGACCGCGACCGGTCGGACAGGAGCTTTAAGGCCCTCGTCCGACCCGACCATTCTTCACGACATCGATCACCCGCTCGATCGCGACCGGTCGGACAGGAGCTTTAAGGCCCTCGTCCGACCCGACCTTCCTTCATGACATCGATCATCCGCTCGACCGCGACCGGTCGGACTGGAGCGTTAAGGCCCTCGTCCGACCCGACTTTTCTTCACCACTCGGTACGCGCTCGACCGTCCCGCACGACCGAACGACCATCCCGCTCGACCAACCAACCTCCTGATCGACCCGACTTAGCCACAAAGGCCCGTTTTTCCCGATTTCACAATTTTCTCGGCCCGTTTACCTAATCTCGACCCCGTGAAGACCTAGGACTATAAATACACCTTTTTAGTGTCTCTTGAAAAGAGAGCCGCATATTGTATCACAGTTTTACAGATTTACTTTTGTTCTTAGAGATTACAAGGAGAGGATCTCTCCTCCTCACTACAATTTGGAGAAGATTTCTAAACCTTTTATCTTATACTATGTTTTCTCCATCCCTTTGTGTTGTTGCTTTGATCATGTCGATTGAAAAGTTTGTTAAATCCAATTCTTATGAACTCAAAACACTAAGATGTGGCCATCCCACTTTCGTGGCTCCGACCACCTATGTTTCTTAAACCAATGGACTCAACTTTCACATGGTCATTGTAGAGTGAAACATGCATTACAATTAGGTAGTGATTGTTCAAAAAACTCCTTAGGTCTACTCTCAAAGCCTAAGACGAATTGCCCATCAAATATTAGGACCGAAGATATAACAAGCTTTTGGAGAGTATATCAACCTTAGATCAGGCCGCTAGTTAGCTACTCTAGCAGCAAGCTTTAGGTGTGAATAAAGATGGTGAACCATAAGGTTTCCCTTTCTTTAACAACCGATTCTCGATGGCTTATCATGTCATGTCTTCTTTGAAAGATCCATGATTCAATAACGAGCCTAAAGGAGAAGAGAGGATCTCATGGTTCTAGTGGAAGGAGGCGGAGTGATAGAGATCAAACCGCGGCTCCCCCATAGAGAGAAACCTCTAAAACCCTAGACTTAAGCTAAAACATGCGAGTATGTACAAGATGCAAAAAGGAAAAAGAAAGAACAAGGAGACCACCTAAGTGGCTCCGGTTTATTGACTGAATAGATGAAGAGAGTTGTGTTTTATTATCTTCTGATGTCGATACAAGAGGCTAAAAGCAAGTATATATAGGTGAGGGGAGACTAGGTCGACTGAGTTAAGGCGCAAGAGAGAAGAGGAAACTTTCCATTTCTTCTCCTCGCTTGAACTTGCTCACCAAGTCCTGATTGAGGCACGGCTGCCACCTTCTGTTCGCGTGAAATGGTGTGGGCTTGAGTCTTGATGAAGTCCAGGCTTGGCCCGCAGTGATCCCGGTCCATTTTGCTCATCCAAGCTCCATGGGCTTCACTTACTCGCCAGACGGATATGTCTTGGGAGAAAACAATCATAGGCCGCATATCTGCTCCAAATAGCCCAATTCCACTTCGCCGCGACGCATGACTCATTTATATATCTTTCCATATAAAGATCGCAAGATTTGGACGTCGGAAAGACCCTTTGCCGCGGTCGTCTTTCGGGTGCTTTGATTCTGTCCGAATGTGGAAATCGGCTAACTTGGGTTTTGTTGAAGCTCTTGACTTGGGAACTTTCATGGATCTTTGTTTGAAGTTCTTTTGCTCCATTTTGCCTTCTTTTTGCCATTTTAACCTGTTTGCTTCCCAAAACCACAATATACAAGAAAACTACCTCTTTGATACAAAATCATTATTATTAAGTAAGAAAACATAAGAAAAACCAAGGTAAAAACATGTAAAATATGGATATATCAGGTTACTAATATTTGATGGGCAAGCCTTACGTAGTGTACACAGATGCTTCAGGAGTTGGTTTGGAGTTGCGTGTTGAGTTATTGGCAGACTACGATCTTGGAGATTGTCTATCATCCAGGCAAGGCCAATTTGGTGGCAGATGCGTTGAGTCGACGGAGAGTTAATTCAGCTAGATAACAGGATATTGAGGCATTGGTGGGCGAGATTAGCACTTTGCATCTTTGTGCTATTTCAGATGAGCCTATGGACTTGGAGACAGCGGATCAGGTGGATCTACCCTGTAGGATCAGAGTGGCTCAGCAGAGTGATCAGGGTTTGATCCATGCACCGCGAGCAGCTGGTTTTGAGTATCAGGTCTCTGCGAATGGAGCGATTTTGGTTCGTGGTTGGATTTGTGTACCCAAGGTTGAGGAGTTGAGACAGGAGGTGTTGACAGAGGCTCATGCGAGCAAGTTCTCGATTCAACCCGGGGCGACCAAGATGTATCGCGATCTCTAGCGGTATTATCACTGGGTCGGGATGAAGAGAGATGTGGCTGATTGTGTTACGAAGTGCAACATGTGTTCGTTGTTCAAGGCAGAGCATCGGGTTTTGGGTGGTCTTCTGCAGAATTTACCCATTTTAAAGTGGAAGTGGGATATGATCACGATGGATTTCGTGGTGGGATTACCTATCTCACAGACTTTTTATGTTATTTGGGTGGTTGTGGGTCGATTGACCAAGTCAGCACATTTTCTGGCCATTAAGAAGACAGATGGAGCTGCTGTTTTGGTTAGTAAATTTGTGCGAGAGTTTGTGAGGCTGCATGGAGTGTCAGCCAGTATTGTGTTAAACAGAGAACCGAGGTTCGCCTCAGAGTTTGGAGGGCGTTTCAGACTGAGATGGGCACTAAGGTGTATATGAGTACAACATCATCCGCAGACAGATGGGCTGTCAGAAAGGATTATTCAGACCTTGGAAGATCTGCTGAGGATGTGTGTGCTAGATTGGGGTGGCCATTGGGCTGATCATCTGTGTTTGGCAGAGTTTGCCTACAACAACAATTTCCAGACGAGTATTGGCATGGCTCCTTATGAGGCTTTGTATGAGAGGCCGTGTAGGCACCTTTATGCTGGACCCAAGTGGGGAGCGCAGCATCTATGGAGCTACTTTTGTTCAGGAAACGACGGAGAAGGTTCGTGTTTTGAGACTGAACATGAAGGAGGCTCAGGATTGGCAGAAGAGTTACGCTGATAGGCAGGGACGTGAGCTTGAGTTTCAGGTTGGAGATAGAGTGTATCTCAAGATGGCTTTGTTGAGGAGCCCTAACAGTTCCATAGCAGAGAACAAGCTCAGTCCGCAGTTTATGGGTCCGTTTCCAGTGGTGGAGCGAGTTGGGCCAGTGGAGTATTGGTTGGACTTACCTCCGATCATGAGAGCCTTTCACAAGGTGTTTCATGTTTCGATGCTGATGAAGTTCCTTCAATCTTCAGAGGAGTTAGTGGCTGAGATTCCAGAGGATCTTCAGCCAGATATGGCTGTTCCGGTGGTTCCTGTGAGAATTCTCGAGAGGGGAGTCAAGGTTCTGCGGAACAAGAGGGTGCCGTTGTTGAGAGTCTTGTGGGACTGTAGCGGTGCAGAGGAGGAGACTTGGGAGCCAGAGGCAAAGTTGAAGCTGAAGTTCATGAAGTTGTTCGACAAGCAGGTCGTCGAGTGAGCTTCTTTCATCTTTGTAGTCCCAGTGTTTTGGTTTCGTTGTTGTTGTTTTGGTTGATGTATTTTCGTTTTCGTTGTAACGATATACATTTTTGAGATTTATAAGATGGAGTATGGCTTATATTTCTCTTGTATTTCGGATGTTACGAGTTTATTGACCAGTTTGGCGCTAAACAAAGATGTTATAGGCGTTTTAGAATTATTACTCTTTATATTATGTGGACGGTGGTTCTTCGGTATGTGGTTGCGGACTTATCTGAGTGTAGTAGCCTCAGTATGAGTGCTTGCAGACTTATCTGAGTGTAGGAAGCTCAGTATAAGTGGCTTATCTGAGTGTAGGATCCTCAGTATAATCGGATAGAGATGTTTACTTACTAGTGGCTGACGAGTCACGAAGTGAGTATCGAGGAGATAGTGTTCTCCAGCAGACTTATCTGGGTGTAGGAGCCCCAGTATAAGTGGTTTGAGTTTTGAGTTAAGAGTAATAATGTCTGGAAACGTGCGTATAACATAGGGTTAAATACGAGTCTCGGGGATCAGGTGAGGAGTGGGGTCGGGTTTGTCGTTTTTGGTAGACGTGTTGTGTTGAGATTCGAGTTCGAATCCAGTTTAATGGGGGAGAATTGTAACATTCGTAAACCAAAAAGTGACTTTTTGAAGGTGGTGTGGAGCGACACCAAGGAAGGGTGTCAGTCGACACCGGTTTGGGCGAATCAGTTTCGGTTTGATTTGATTTCGTCCAAATTCTGGTGGTTTGGTGAGTGGTGTCGAGCTACACCAGGGAGGGTGTCGGTCGACACCGGTTATTGGAAAATCGAGTTGGTTCGATTTAAGTCGTCGGTTTAGTCTGGTTATTGGAAAATCAAGTCAGTTCGATTTAAGTCGTCGGTTTAATCTGGTTAAGGGAAAGAAACCCTAAGAGCGAGTTTTAAAGAGAAGCAGCCGCCTTTCTTTCACGATTTTCGAGATGAACAATGTCAGAGAAGAGAAAAGTGTAAATTTGAGGGAGAAATCGAATTTCTGGGTGTAATCGAAGGCCGTGCGTCGTTGTTCATCGCCATCTCTCTCTTTTCCCTTTGTTTTCTATCCGTTAGCGAAGTGAGTGTGTGACCGTAGGCTCGTGATTGACAGAGAAAGTGATTGTGAATTGATGGGTTGAGTTTATGTGATTGTTCATGTGGTATTAGTGTCGATAATCGTGTCTGATCGAGTTATTGTGTTGGATTTGTGTAATTTCGTGTTTATGTGTTCATTTTCGTATATGAGTCTCGATCTGCGAGCTCGGTGTCGACCGACACCAGCTCTGACCGGTTCTGGTTCGTTGTAATCAATTAGAAATTAATTGATTTAATCTGATTTATTTGGTTAAGTGTTTTAATTCGGTATTTAATTATTTAAGTAATTTAATAAATTAATTAAGTTGTTAAAAATAATTGTATAAATTATTTTTAAATGTCTGGAAATTGCGTAATTGGCTGTAGGCATGGTGATCGCCTCACTAAGTATTTTTTAAATAACTTACACATCTATTTTCATGTGATGCAGGTAAAAGAAAAGTGTGATCGTGGAATCAAGGCTGAAGAAGGGGATGATAGAGTGTTTATTTATTGATTTTGAATTGTTTAAGTGTTTATGCGAACCTGGTGTTTAGGTTGCTAGCTTATTATTTTGGAGTTTAATTGTTGAGTTTAATTGAAATTATTATTTATTTGATTTAATAAATTATTTGAGTTATTGTCTTCCGCATTGTATGGTGTTGTACTAGCTGTTGAAGATTAATATTTATAGGAATATTAATTCGGGTTAATTAAAAAAAAAAAGGCTTGATCATTTCATTTTGGTATCAGAGCGTAAAAGGTTTTAGGACTGTTAGCATTGGGTGAGCTGAGCCTATGTGTTTAACTGGGTTTGTGTGTTTAGTCAATTATTAGTCTTAGTATCATCCGCTTCGGCCGTCAAGTGATTCGGCAGTGAGTTGTGTGTTTTGTTGTGTTGTGTTTTCTAATTTTGCTCATCTACTGTTCTTTGGGAGAATAGTGAGATGGATGCAGCTGCTAGAGGTAGTGGCGCTAGAGGGCGCGGTAGTACTGGTGCCCGTGAGGGCAGAGCAGTTAGCCGTGGTGGCCGAGCTGCTGGCCGTGGAGGCCAGGGTCGTGGTCGTGAATTATCGGCGGATTCGAGAGAGAGTGCAGTGTCTAGTGTGGGGACTGTGTCAGTGACTCAGTCAATGACGGGTGAGGCCAGTTTGGGTGCCGGTAGAGGCACGGGAGTTGGGGCGGCCCATGGTGGGGGTGCGGCTCCAGCTCAGGGTAATGGTGACCTGGTTGTGGGGTTACTGACGCAGCTGTTGGCACGTTTTTCCGCCACCGGTTCCAGAGCCGGCTCCGAGTGCGCCTCCAATGGCCGGGGCGCAGCAGAGTGCTGCAGTTGTTGGGCAGCAGAGTGCTGCAGTGGTTGGGCAGCAGGGCGTTGCACTTGTTGGGCAACAGGGTGCTGCAGTGGTAGGGCAGCAGGGAGCTGCAGTCGATGAGCGTCTGCGTTAACTAGTGAGGATGGGGAAGATGCAGAGGTTTGCGACGCCTTCTTCGAGGGCAGAGTTGGGCCAGAGGAGGCCGTTGAGTGGCGTTTGAGACTGGAGCGGAACTTCCGGTCTATTAGATGTCCTGCGGGGTATCAGGTGGAGTTGGCAGTCCACAATATGGGTGGAGATGCACATTGTGGTGGTGAGCCATTGAGGTTCAGAGGGCAGTGTGGACTAGGTTAACAATAAACAAAAAACGGAGATGAGAAACAATCGACCACTGATGAGAAATCGATTCCGAAATCGATTTCAAATCTCGTTTGTGAAGTGTAATCGATATCGCGGATCATGTCAGATCATCTGGCTCTGTGCACGCCGGTGAAGAGCAAGCGTAATTGGAGTCACAATTTTGAATGTAGAGTGTCACTAATTCTTCGGGGTCATGTGATCAAGTTTTAGACTTCAACATCCATTTTCTATATTGTTTCAAAGAGGTAAATTATAGTTGATAAAAAATTTTACCTATTCATTTGGATCTAGAGTTTTAGAGGTAAACTCTTCATCTTCCGTTTTCTTCAAATTACCAATAATCATCATTTTCTAGAATTTGATTCGGATTCTGTTTTGTCTCAGTGTTAAAACTGATTAGTACATTAATGTTCATGTAATTGATTTAGGTTACGGGTTCTACTTGAATTTAGCTTTTGCTATCAATTTCATAAATTGACTTCTTTGTCATATCTTTTTGAGAAAATTGCCAATATACCCTAAAAAAAAAGCCTCACTTGTCCCATTACTCTTTCACATTTGCTATTTGTCCCCTTACACCTTTTTTTTTTATCACATAATCCATTTTTGTCCTTCAAATTAACTAAATAAGGTTTTATTTTTAATTAAACTATTTTCGTTATTAAAAATTAAAAATTAATTAAATCATCTATACTATTAAAACAGAGTAACAACTTAAGGATTTCAACTTAACAAAGGGGATATCCCTGTAGCCAAACACCACTAAACACGAAATTTTTTAAAAAACCCAACAGGAAACGGGTCGGATCCAGTAAAAAGACAACAAAACCAAAGTAATTATAAAGGAATGATTTTTTCGAAGTGGGCATTTTTGTCCGAAATATATGACAGAAACTAAGCTGTTTGGAAACAAAGAATCTGATCCGACCCGTGCTCCATCATACAAAACACGCGGATCTAAAAGTTCAGCAACTAATTCCATAAAAGTTCATGATTTAATGACATACCAAATATCTTTCTCAAAATCAAGTTAGCGAATATTCTACATTCCCTTCAAGTTCCTCATTCAATGAGATACAAAATATCTATCCTGTAATCAAGTAAGTGAATATACTCATTCATAGCGAGAAGATAATGGCAATCAAATCTTTCTTCAATATTAGCTTAGCAGGATATTCGCAATCTGTTACTTCCTCAAAATTCATTATGATTTTACGCAAAACCCTAGCATCTTAAGAACAACCCTATACTATAAGTATAAGCTACTATTGTGATGCTTTTCTCATAAAAAGTATCAAATAAATCCTAAACAGTGCTATTACCGAAGATGACTATTGGCGAATTGTTTACCAGGCTTGATGATCTCAAACCCTTCAAGTCTACTTGGAAGGTGCGTGTGAAAGTGCTACATAACTGGCGACAATTCCCTGGTATGTCAGGTGAGACGATGGAGTTCATCCTTGCTGACGAACATGTAAGTAGTTAAAACCTGTTTAAGTAATGTAACTATTTAAGTATTTTGCTAGATCATGATAACTTACCAGTTCATTTATTGTGTAACTTTTAGGGTTCTAAGATACATGCTGCAGTGAAGAAGAAGGACATAGGCCGGATATCGAAGGATTTGAAGCTAGGTGAATGGAAAGTCCTTGAGAATATGCAAGTTGCTCTAGCCTCTGGTCTATACCGTCCTACAAGTAGTAAATGGAAAATTACTCTCTCCATGAACACGGTAGTAAGCAATTGCTCTGTTAAATCAGACAACCAGTTTCTCACTTTGGTTCCTTTTGAGACTATAATCCATGGTGATATGAACCACAACATCTTGATAGGTAATCTAATCGTTTAATAGTATAGATTGATTTCAAAAATGTAAAAGAAGACTAACCTATATGCTATAATAATCAGATGTGATGGGTGAGGTTTTTGACGTCAAAGATATGAAAATTGTGCCTGTTGCTGGAAAAGAAAAGAGGAAGCTTGAGTTTGTTCTTAGAGACACTGAGTAAGAATTAAATTATTTGCAAAATCTTACCTGTTTGTTTACGTAAGATTTTCCTCTTATATGTATTGAATGAGGAACTGAATAATGCAGTGATTCAAGAATTAACGCATGCCTATGGGAATCATACGCTGACCAACTGTATGAGGCGTGCAAGCAATCAAATGGTCAATCATTGATAATCATCATCAGATTTGCAAAGATCAACTTCTATCAAGGCAAGCATTCTAAACAAAACAAAAAAGAAAACGGAAAAACTCATGTGTTATACGTTTAATAAACTTAAACTCAACATCTTTTCAATCTGTAGGAGTTCTTCAAATTACCAATGGTTACGATGCGTCTAAACTTATTGTCAATCCAAAATGTAACGAGGCTGATCTATTCCGTCAGAGGTTAATCCTTATTCAAATAATCGTAAATTATAATAGACCCTTTCCGATACTAACTCATTAGTTTTGATGATTATACAAGGTTGCCTTCTGATGGTCTTGCAATTGCTATCAAAGAAGAGGATGAGGAACAAGTGCAACTGCAGAAACAGCAAAAGGACGAAGAATGGTTACAGATGGAGCTTAAGTCAGTTTATGATATCAAGGGTTGCACTGAGGTAAATTCTGCTTTCGTTTTAAGACAGTGTTTTACAACAATCAACAACATATGCTTACTTGAATTATCTGATATTGTAGGTTGAGAAATTTAGGATTTCTGTGAAGGTCACCGCCATTGATTCTGATTGGGGATGGTACTACTTTGGTTGTGGTAAATGTCAACACCGAGTTATGAAAGACTTGAAGAAGGAGTCCTCGACCAGACCACGACCAAAAGGTCCTATTTGGTTCTGTGATAACTGCAAGACAAACGTCAAGTCTGTTTCACCAAAGTAAGAAATTATAAACTAAACGATAATGTTTCTATTTATACTGCTGGATTGGTATGACTTACGAATGACTTTTCTATTCATGATTCAATGTCTACGTAGATTCAAGCTACACCTGATAATTGAAGATGATACTGACAAGACTAAGGTGATGTTACTTGACTCTGTTGCACAAGGAGTGGTCACCAAGTCTGCTACTTTTCTGCTCAATGGTTCCACTGATGAGGTTACCTAATATATTAATTACCTATTTACTACTCCGATTATTGTTGAACATCGCACTTTTTTCTAACATATGATTTGTGCTTTCTTTCAGATTCAGGATCCAGAAAATTTCCCTGACTCGATTAAGAATTTAGTTGGAACCACTATTGAGTTTCTTATTGGTGTAGAGAAGGAACACATCCACTATGGAAATGACACCTACAAGGCTCACAAGGCTAAAAAGGGACCTCTCATCGTACAGAGTAATTCTTCCTTGGAGCCGATTACTGTTGATGATAGCCTCTCGCATATGCAATCTGACAATGAGGTATTTTAGGATAGTTTTAGGCTATTTATTTTATTTATTGTTGTGTATTAACTGACACTACGCTATAATATACTAACCATGACTTCATTATATTGGAAATCAGACGTCAGTGGTTAATAGCAACGGTGAAACACCATCTCCAAAAAGAACAATGGAGGATGGTATTCCTGAGCTTTCTTCCACTTCGAAGAAACTGTGCACCAAAGTCATCAACCTGGAGGATGAAAGCACGGTAAAGAAGGATGATAATGAAGGAACAAGCCAATAGTTATCATTACCGGAGAAACTTAATAATAAGGAGAAAACATGTTTTCTCAAATGAAACCTTTTATGTCTTTCTCGTGTTGCATTTGAATTACCTTCTTTTATGAATTTTCAATGTATGACTTTGGGGATTATTATGTTTTGCTTTATCAATATTTCAATTCAATTCCTCTTCGTAGCAAACATGCTGTTATTTGAAACCGTTATTTTTTTCAAATTGCAAAAAAAAACATGAGAAAGGATGTTCAAAGCATTTTGATGAACAGGGAAATTGCAAAATGTAACGTAATACTTGGAACAACTGTTAGACATGTTCAAAGCATACCTAATGATCATATCACTCAGTATGTGTTTTTTTTTAATGTCTTTCAACCAATTAGCGAGAAAAGTTAATGACAATGTAATTATCCGTCAAATGTTTTTGGTTTGTGAAGGTGTAAGAACAATCACAATCTAATGCGTCTGATGTTCTGGTAAACATTACAAAATGAAGACATTTGGAGATCTACGAGATATTTGAAACAGGGAATAAACCTAATATGTCGGGAAAATTCCAAATATCTGTTATGCTACATTTAAAATGCAGATTCTTTGATCTAAAAACACGGTTCACAATCTTCGTAAAAAAGATCTTCCATCTAATTACGATTCAAAATGTTGTTGGAGGGAAAATCATTTTCACTAATGAATCTATGAAAGTTCGAACAATGCAGTTGCCTTATTTCTTTCAAATTATGAAAATTCCTTGGAGGGAAATTAAAGGTACTAGACTCCCGCCCTCTGTTAAAAATGGTGTCAAAGATTTTAAACAAGATCTTGAAATATTCTTACCACATATCCTTGAAAACCATAAGTCTTATCAAAGGTGTTCAATACAGGAAGAATTGTGTGGGCATGAAGAAGAACATAGACGATGTACTTATCAAGAAACATCTTACCAAAAATACGACGAAGAGGAAAACCATCCCAAAGAATAACGATGCCTGCAATTTGAATAGCAAAGAGGTATATCATGTCAACACTCCCTTATATTGATTTGTAACGCCATGTCTAATTGTCATTATTTTCATTCTTGATGTTCAGTCGATTAGCTTGAAGGAAACCATAATAGATCTATCGAATGATAGCAAAACAATCACACGAAGAAACACTAGAAAACGGAAGATTCCGACTGAGAGGAGCATTCCATTAAAGAAAAGAAGTTCAAAGAAAACCACAACTCAAGCATGTGTTCCAGTAAATAAAATTTTCAGCAGAATCTTTGATGATCTTAACAACATATATCCAAAGAAAGTTCAGAAAAACATGATCAATTCTACTAAGATCAACTGTTCTCCACTGTTTACGAAGTCGACAATGGAAGGTAACAAATTCAGCAATCTATTTCAACTATAGTGAATAGTACAGAAGCTACCTTCATATGTGCTTACTTGTGTATTGACAATGTTATTCTTCTCTGAATTTAACAGCAGCAGATAAAACGCCAACAACTGCTGTTCCATTGAACAGCGAAAAGAGAACCACACGTGGTCGGAAGGTAATCCGAAATCTTTCAAATCTCCAGAAATCTACAAAAGAATTTTCATCTACCAGCAGACAGAGGTTGAATTTGAATAATAATGATGATATCATGCATGAAGATAGACCTCATAATTTCCCTGATTTATTGGTTTCTTCTGAAGGTAAGTTTTTCAATTATATAATTGCACTAAAATAGCATTGTTCAACTGTAACTTTAATTGGAGTTAATCAAGAACGTTTTTTAAACCGTGCAAGATGATGAGGGAGATTATGAGCATATTTTTCAATGTAGTAGTCCGGACACTACAGATGATGAGCTTCCTAATCATGAAATGAGATGTTCAGAAAATGAACTTTCAAGAGACGATGCAAACATACCAGACGCAGCTGAGCCAATCACAAGGAAATCAGTCAAGCCATCTCCCCAATTAGTAGCCGATAAGCAACCTATCCCGAAAAAACGAACAAGACGAAAGATGGTGAAACCAAAGGACACTCCAAAACTTGGTGAGTTTTCATAGTGTATATTAACTCACCTTCTTATAGTTAATTTGTGATTATTTAATGTAGTTATTCTGTTTTCTATATATTACCACCACAGAATACAATGATGAAGGTGATATGACATACCTGTGCACTCATTGTAATGCTAAATTTTGGTATGGTGAACGAATCAACAAGAAACAAAGATCACGGAATCCAGTATTCACGCTCTGCTGTCAGCAGGGTAAAGTAAAGTTGCCGTTGCTAAGGGATCCTCCTCCTCCGATATCTAGATTGATATTCGGAAATGATGAGTTGAGCAAGCATTATCAGAAACACATAAGGCCATACAGCATGCTGTTTTCCATGACTTCACTCGGTGGTAGGGTCGACCATTCTGTTAAGAAGGGTAGGGGTCCACAGATGTTCCAGCTACACGGAGAGAACTACCATTTAATGGGTAGTATGTTACCACAACCTGGAGATTATGCAAAATTCTATCAGATGTACATCGTCGATATGGAAAATGAAATTGAAAACAGGCATTCCTTTCTCAGGTATTAATAGGAATATACGTAGTTTTAGAAAAGCTAAGACATTAAACTTTTATAGAATTAACCTTTTGTGTTTTTTGGTGTTTTCAGCAAGGCTAAAAATGCTGCAGAATCAACTAAGAAGAACAAACTCAGAAAGGAAATCATTGAATCGTTAACCAAGGTTTTAGATGATGTCAACCCGTATGTTAAGGTGTTTAGGTCTGCAAGAGAGAGATTCAATATAGATCCGGATCAGAGTTTTCATATGAGGATTCTTAGTGATCGGAGCACTGATGGAAGGACTTACAATATCCCTACTGTTTCAGAGGTAGCTGCAATCATCCCCGGAGATTTCAATTTGGACATGGGTAAGAACCGTGATATTGTTCTACAGAAGCAAAATGGAAAGCTTAGACGTATAAGCGAAATCCATCCTTCCTATATCCCATTACAGTATCCTACTTTATTTCCTTACGGAGAAGACGGTTTCAGACTTGGAATTCAGAAAGCAGATTCAGAAGCCTCCAAGAATACTAAGAAGGAAAATATCAGTATGAGACAGTTCTTTGCTTTTCGTCTAATGGAAAGGGAAAACGAGTCAAGACACCTACTTTACACTAGGAGGTTGTTTCAGCAGTACTTGGTTGATACATACACGATGATTGAATCAAACAGACTTTCCTACTTGCGTCTAAACCAATCAAGTTTGAGGTCAGACAGTTATGACTCTATTAAACAAGCCGAAGATTCCGGTGTCGTTGAAATGGAGGAACAAGGCAATAAGTTTTTTTTGCCGGCCACTTTCACGGGAGGACCACGATATATGCGCGAATTATATTTTGATGCAATGGCCATTTGCAGACATTATGGTTTTCCCGATTTGTTCATCACCTTTACATGCAATCCTAAATGGCCAGAACTGACTAGAGAGCTTGAAGATACCTATCTGAGTCCTTCTGATAGACCAGAACTTATCTGCAGGCTGTACGAGACTAAGCTAAAATCAATGATGGAAGACCTGACTCATAAGGGGCTACTAGGAACGACAGTTGCGTGTAAGTTGCTGAGAAACCAACTTTAATATAAGCACTAGATTTGGACTCATTTTTGTTAGATCATTTTAAATTATTCTGGATATACGTATTTATGACCAAATGGATTTTTTACCTGTGCAGCCATGTATACAATAGAATTTCAGAAAAGAGGCTTGCCACATGCACACATTCTGCTATTTATGGATCAGAAGTGTAAGTTTCCCACTACGGATGACATTGATAAGATTATATCTGCTGAGATACCAGACAAATTAGAAGAGCCAGATCTGTATGAGGTTGTCAAAGATATGATGATTCACGGTCCTTGTGGTCATGCAAACATGAACTCACCATGTATGGTTGATGGTACATGTTCCAAGTCGTACCCTAAAGCTCATGCAGAGAAGACTACAATAAACAGAGATGGATTCCCAATATACAGAAGACGTGATCAACCTAATGTTTTTGTTGAGAAAAATGGTTTCAAATGCGACAACCGTTATGTCATTCCATATAACAAAGCTCTGTCAATCCGGTACAAAGCACACGTTAACGTGGAGTGGTGCAACCAATCAGGGGCTATAAAGTACTTATTTAAGTACATAAACAAAGGATCTGATCGAGTAGCTGTTGTGGTTCAGTCACCGGAGCAGGTTAAACTTGACGAGGAAAGAAGACAAAGTGCTAATGGAGCAAACCCTACTGAACCGAATACTGCAAACAATGGGAACGTTGAGAAGGTTAACGAGATAAAAGACTATTTTGATTGCCGGTAAGTAGATTAATCTACTGTTTGCTAATTGTCATTAAGGTATTTTGTACATGTTTCCCGTGTTCTATATTAAACTGTGTTAATTATCATTTAAAAAAGGTACATATCAGCTCCAGAAGCTGTATGGAGGACCTTGGGGTTTAAAATACATCACAGATCTGTTTCCGTTGAGAAACTCACGTTTCATCTCGAAGGCAAACAAATGGTTATTTTCAGAGGCAAAGACAAGTTGGAGAAGGTTGTTACACGTAAACTGATAGAGAAGACGATGATGCTGGCTTGGTTCCAACTTAATTTGGTAAACGAGTTTGCAAGAACACTAACTTATGTACAAATTCCCAATTTCTTTGTATATCTTGCAAGCGAGAAGCGTTTCAAGGAAAGACAGACAGGGTTTGCTATTGGAAGAATTAACTACGCACCCAGGAAGATTGAAGATGCCTACTATTGTAGGGTTTTGTTAAATGTTGTTCGAGGTGCGACATCCTTTAACGACATCAAGACATACAATGGTGTACTATATCCATCGTACAAGGATGCGTGTTACGCCAGGGGTTTGCTAGAGGATGACCAAGAGTACATAGATGATATTCTCCGGAGAAGCTTCACGTGTTCACCAGCTCATCTTCGGCAGGTCTTCGTCATAATGCTTAATTCCGACAGTCTTACTTCTCCCGAGAAAGTTTGGAATAGTACATGGGAGGCTCTTTCTGAAGATTTACAGGACGCAAGAAGACGAGATCTTAATAGACGAGGTATAGAACTTACTTCAATAACTATTCTCAAGCAAATTTATGCATAATATAAGTACTTTTTTCTTCAGTACTTAGTGTGATTGAGAAGCTGTTAAGTGATGGATCTATTTTGTGTTTTATGTTTAGATTATATATTGAGCAGTGAAGACCGTCGAGAATTGTGTCTCCAGGAGATTGTAAACATTGTCAAAAGGAATGGTGGTGATTTTACACGTTTTAAGACTATGCCTAAGCCAAGTGGCACAGGAGCAAAAGAGGACAATGTGTTAATTGTGGACGAAAAAAGTTACAACCGTGAAGAACAGAAAGCAAATCACGACAGAGATCTGGCAAAGCTGACAGACGAGCAGAGGAAAGTCTACGATGAGATTGTTGGGGCTGTCTTTGCCAAAACTGGTGGAGTTTTTTTCCTGTATGGTTTTGGTGGTACAGGGAAAACGTTTCTTTGGAAAATATTGTCATCTGCAGTTAGATGCCGGGGAGAGATTGTCCTTAACGTTGCTTCAAGCGGTATAGCAAGTCTTTTGTTACAAGGAGGGAGGACTGCTCATTCGAGATTTGGAATACCACTAAATCCTGATGAGTTTTCTACATGCACGATGGAGAAAGGGTCTGATCTGGCAAACTTGATGAAAGAATCATCTCTGATGATATGGGATGAAGCTCCTATGATGAGTAAGCACTGTTTTGAGTCTTTGGATCGTAGTTTGGCAGATATTATTGGTAATAAGGACGACAAGCCTTTCGGAGGAAAAGTTATTGTCTTTGGAGGTGATTTTAGGCAGGTGCTTCCTGTGATACCTGGAGCCGGTAGGGCGGAAGTTGTATGTTCTGCCCTTAACTCATCTTATCTTTGGGAGTATTGCAAAGTTCTCAAGCTCACGAAGAATATGCGACTACTATCCCAAAACTTGAGTGAAGCAGCAGCAAATGATATTAAGAAGTTTTCAGAATGGATACTTGATGTTGGTGATGGTAGAATTTCCGAGCCTAATGATGGAGAAGCTGAAATAGATATTCCGGAGGAGTTTCTTATAACAGATGTAGAGGAGCCTATTGAAGCTATAAGCAGGAAAATATATGGAGATGCATCTGCTTTACAGCACATAACAAATCCACTATTTTTCCAGGGCAGAGCTATTCTCTGTCCCACCAACGAAGATGTGGACATGATAAATCAGCACATGCTCGACAAGTTAAATGGTAAGCCTAACATTTACTAAAATGTAAATACTTTGAATGTTAAATGGTTAGTCTAATCTTTCTACCGAATCGTCTATTTTTTCAGGGGAGGAGAAAATATATCTAAGCTCCGACAGCATAGATCCATCAGACACAGCTTCTATTAATGACGAGGCTCTAAGCATGGATTTCTTAAACAGCATAAAAGTTTCTGGGTTGCCTAATCACAGCTTGCGCTTGAAGGTTGGCTGTCCAGTGATGTTGCTCAGGAATATTGATCCAATAGGAGGTCTAATGAATGGAACGAGGTTGCAGATCACTCAACTAGCAGATTTTATGGTTGAAGCAAAGGTTATAACCGGAGATAAGGTTGGTGATAAAGTTATTATTCCAAGACTTTTGATTACACCATCAGACACAACACTTCCTTTCAAGATGAGGAGAAGACAACTTCCTTTATCAGTAGCCTTTGCAATAACAATAAACAAGAGCCAGGGACAGTCTCTGTCAGAGGTGGGTATTTTTTTGCCAAGACCTGTTTTCTCTCATGGACAGCTTTACGTTGCCATCTCAAGGGTAACCTCGAGGAGAGGTTTGAAGATCTTGATCGTCGACAGCGATGGGAAGCCGCAGAGGAAAACAACAAACGTTGTTTTCAAAGAGGTTTTCAAGAACGTCTAATAATGTTTCCAATACTTCTATTCTATTAAAGAGGATGATTGGGTTTACTTTTTTAACCTCAATTTGACATTTTTCCGGATCATCAAGAAATGACTTATTAGGTTCAGAGCAGAGGACTTCAGTATATTAAATGCAAAGTTATGTCATATCGTCAAACAGGAGAAAACCTTTAACTTTTATTGACACACGCAAAAGTCTCTTCCAAAAATACATTGGAAACTGTGTTCTGTATTTATTGAATTAAATGTTAATTTCAAAACGGTAAAAAAACTTTCAATGTCGATTTTAATTTGGAAATCAAATTTTTGAGAAGCACGGATGATAACTATTAGGAATTCACTATAACCTAAATCTCTCCCTATAAATACGACAACCTCTCCATTTGATTTGTTAAAATAGAATCATAAAAAATCTTCAAAGATGGCAAATAGGTCTAGAATCTCGGAGCTTTCTCCTCAGAGGAATGATTGGACAATAAGGGTTAATGTTTTGAAAAAGTGGAGCGAGATGATAGACGGAGGTGGCGACATATTGCGGTTTCTGTTAGTAGATGAATATGTAAGTTCATTCCTCATCCTAAACAATGAGATTATGTTGATCGATAATGTTTAGAGCAAATGTAGTATGATCTGAACTAAGGAACTATATTTTATATATACATCTAATTACTTAATTTTCGTGTATTTAAAGGGTGGAAAAATACCTGCTAAGGTCAGCCCAGAGATTGGCCTTTATGAAAAGTTCAACTTTGATGTGCACGAGGACCAATGGAAAATCATCACTGGTTTTATGGTTGAGTTGGCACCAACTGATTTTCGCTTCGCTTTGCATGATCATTGCATCATCTTCACGGAAGATACAGATCTGCAGAATTCAGGTGGTGTTCATAAGGATCACTACATGAACTTCAAGGACTACATAGATATAAAGAATGGAGTGTACAGCTCCCATTATCCAATTGGTATGTCAAAAAACAGAGTTATTGATTTGCATATTGGAGTTTTAATTTTTATAGTTATATGTATTTTTATATCTGTAATCACTGATTGATTTTAACAATTGCTTTACTCCATATTAGACCTTATAGGCTATCTGGATAATGTTGGTGATCTAAAAGTTGTGAGAGACCAGAAATTTACACTTGCTAATAACAAGAAAACTAATAAAGTGTCATTCTGGATCAAGAACTTAGGGTAAGTGTTCTGAATTATGGAAAAAACACTTTTTAAAACTTATCCGTAATGAAACTTTCGTTGAATGTATTATCTTTAACATGTGTCAAATTTTTATTCTGTTTTTAGTGGTGATATATTGGAATGCAAAGCTTATGGAGCATTGGCATTCCAGCTATATGATAAATGGTGGAGGCACGGTGATACAGAAACATTCATCACAATGAGTGACTGGATGCTTTACATGGATCCAAGTCTGTAATATTATCTTACTCAATTTTTAATTACACCATAGACAGTAAAAAGTATTACATGTATTATCTATGTCAGTAAATACTAACTAAGTTTACCAACGATAGGAACAAACGAGATCAAGATTAAGGATGCTGGCGGTATCTCTAGATTTGAGTTTAATGCGCCTTACCAGGATGTTTTTGACTTCAGTTACGAATAGTGAGTATCAAAGCTTTTGTCACAAATATTTTCAGCTATGCATTTGGAACCCTTATATTGGTAAGTTACATAACTCAAATCAATATAATTTTTTTGCAGTTTTCATGACAGCGATGGTTCAGTTGAGGAGTTAGTAGTTCTGTCTCCGTGAACTACTATGACCACCTTGAATACAAGAAAGAAGCGGGATGCTTCAAACTGAATCTTTTAGCCGAATTAAGTGTTTCTGGACCTGAATGTACTTTTTTTTTCTGCCATTTCTTATTAAATCAAACTTTTGATAACGTCAAACATTTATAAGACAAGTCTTAATCTATACTTAATATCTAAGACATGGGTTGGTTTATTTTATGTGTCAAAACCTAATCAACATTAGTAATAATGTAGACAAACGTCTAAGAAAATCGAAGGCAATCTTGAACTGATATTAGAAATCAAGTATAAACTGTGTAAAGCAGACCTTTAATAAATATGACATATCATGCACCTACTCGAATAGGTTATCATCATTTTTCAACCGTCACGTCAAAACAGGATAGTTTCCTAACCGTCGTTATATTTAGATACGCAAATATCTACAATAAATAGTAACCATAATTAACAATTATGAATAACAGAGCAATTTTCAAGAAAAGGTAATTATTAAGATATTTCCAAATATACGTTAAACAGCACCCGATTCGTTGCATAACAAAAGACAACCCTAATGTTAAAAGCTTATATAAGTGTAATCCTACAAAGAAACTCATCACAATTCAGAAACTAAATAAAAAACACAGAAAACAACTTAAATGGCAAGGGTCGTCAAACTCTCGACAGTCACACCAAATCGTGATGATTGGACCATTTTTGTGAAGGTTTCAAAGAGGTGGGATACACTGGATGTGGAAAACGGTGAAGGTCTCAGCTTCCTCTTCATAGACGATGAGGTTTGTCCTAAACTTATTCATACAATCAATTTAATAAACCCGACCCTATCTAAAATCAAGTGATGTTGTTTTATAAACTTGAACAGGGCACAAAGATCCATGCATTTGTGGAGAAAGATGATCAGATAAGGAGATTTAAGAGACTTCTTCAGGAAGGAGATTGGAAAACCATATCTGCTTTGTCAGTTAAAGTTGTTGAAACAGAGATTCGTTTGACAAAACAGAGGAAAGTGATTGCTCTCACGTCAAACACTCAAGTTGCAGAGGCGGATGACTTGGATTCTTTTATTCCGCTAGATCTAATCCCATTTAAAGATGTTAAGGACGAATCTGTTCATGATGGCACTTCTTACCCTAGAGGTTATTTTCTCATCCCTAATCATTTTTTGTTGCTAAAACTAATAACATTATATTTTTGTGCTAAGTTATTAAACTGGTTGACCTTTGTTTTTGGACTTTTTTTGTTTAAGACTTTCTAGGTGTAATAGCAAGCGTTAAAAACTACGATCTCTCCGAAGATCCCACTCTTCCTAGAAACATATGGAATACTTCTCCTAAGACGACTCCAAAGATTGACTTTGTGCTTGAGGACAACGAGTAAGTATATCTAAAATACTAATTATAGGTTCTCTAATGTATATACGGTTAAATGATATATGATAAATAAAGATGGAACTGTGTTTTTTTAGTGGAAATGTGCTTAACTGTCGTGCAAAGGGAGCTTTAGCTGTGAAATTTAAAAACTACTGGCTAAACTTTGGTCAAACCGGAACACTCATTTGCCTGTTAACTGATTGGCGTGTTGTTGGAACAGATGGTAAGTAATGATTCATATATTTAATCTTCCTATGTCCGTTAACTAAACTGGACTAAATAGATACTTGCTAAACCTGATTAGTAAATATTGTTATGTGTATAGGTGAGATACAAGTTGAAGATGCTGGAGGAATTTCCACTTTTGAAATTGATCCTACGGGACACGAGGAGGTGGAACATTTCACAAATATTCTGTAAGTATTTGAAATTGAAAATTGAGAGTTTCCAAATGTTTCTTATAAATTTTACAAAAATCTGACCTATTCTTTTGTAGATGCCATGTGTATGAAGACAGCGAGGAAGGAGAAGACTATCAATGGATGTTTTAAGGAACTTTGGGATTCAAGAAGTGGTCAAAGTATGGATACATACTTTTCAGGATTGATCCAACTATCTTTGTTTTATTTAAACTCTTTGAATTTATGTCTAATCTATTCTACTTATTATTACAATTTAGTCACGTCTTCACAAATTTTAACCAGATCAACCATGAATCATTATCTATTCAAATTAAATCTATAGCAGTAGTATCATGCAATATTTTTAAACAATTCGCTTGCTATGGAACAATCTAGCACTGTAATTATAAGAAAGATTATTAAATCCTCCAAACGGAGAATCAAAAACGAATTTCAGCATTGAAGAAACGATTGTTAATGGGTTTATATTTACCTAAGGCGACGAGCTTCTTTTTGGTTTTGTCGATCTTCATTTACAACGGAGAGATCTTGACCCGTGTATAAACCCATTATCCAGCACTGTAATTATAAGAAAGATTATTAAATCCTCCAAACGGAGAATCAAAAACGAATTTCAGCATTGAAGAAACGATTGTGAATGGGTTTATATTTACCTAAGGCGACGAGCTTCTTTTTGGTTTTGTCGATCTTCATTTACAACGGAGTATCCTTGATTCGTTCCATTACTCATCCCCCAGAAGACATACAGAAATAGTTTACGAATCAGATAACGCGAATCGGATTTATCTGTTAATTAAATATCAAAATCAATGCAATGAAGATGAATCTGAAGAGCACCTGAAGCATCTCCCCAAATGCAATATTGAAGAACTCCGATATGCTGAAATCGCCTTTCGGTTGTTGTTGTTGAAATGGTCTTCAAGAGGAATTAAGATCGGCTGTCGATCGGAGAAATTATGATTGTTTTTGAGGTACATCTGACATATGAATTCTTTTTATTTCTTTATTTATTATTACAGAAAACCCTTCAAATGGGCTCATGGACATTGGGCCTCAGCAGAGGAAACAATGATAAATGTGCCAGTGGATCGGGTTAGAATTGGCTTGGCAGGCCCAGGCCCAGGCACGGAAAAAAACAATGTCAACAAGTGTCTCGACTGAAAAAATGTCTAACAAGTGTCTCGACGGAAGAAATCATCGGCTGGGCCCAATAACCTTCCGGCCCAATAGTTTTGTTTTTCTACGAAGCACAAATTATCAAACACAAATTTATGTCACATAGAACATATAACATATAAAGTTTATTAACATAATTGAATACTTAACTACAGTGTTAATATATGAAGTTTATATAACAAAAATTACAACAACCCGTGCTTCTTAAGCACGGGTCCAGGACTAGTTTTGGTTTATTTTCGGATAGTTAGAAGAAATAAAGGAAACAAATATTTGAAAAATATTCAGTTGAAATATTTTCTCGATTTTGGTAGAAGATGATTTCTACAAAAGGTAGATGATACTTATTTTAGTAGAACATCTTGTACAAACACGAATACTACGGATAGTAGAAAACTTGCTTTTAGTAGAACACTAATTCTGCGGGAGGTAGAATGAACTGTAGTACGTAGGATACGAAAACTACGGAAGGTAGATGTCAGTGTTTAGAGTAGAACTTGAAATCCACGATTAGCAGAAGATAGAATATTCTGTAGAATATATTGGGAGCAAATTCTACCAAATGGTAGAGCCTATAGTATTTGGTAGATATCGAATTCTGATTGTGGTAGAGGTATGACCTAGCTGTAGATTCCGCATTCTATAGTCGTTAGACATCCGAGTAACTAGTAGAAAACGTATTTTACTTTGAGTTTAGAGATTGGTATAATTAAATTTCAAATAATTTTCTGAAACATGAAAAACAATTTTAAAAATGTTCAAATTTTTTAAACAGTCTTTAGATCATTTTTATGAATTTTAGAAATTTTGTTCACTTGTAAAAGAATTTAGTATCAGTTTTTAATTATAGTGAAGGACAATTTTGGCAAAAAATGACCAATGTAAAAAAATGAGTAAATGGACAAGATGAGTTTTTTTTTAGGGTATATTCACAATTCTCCCCATCTTTTTCTTTTCTGAATAGTCATGAATACTCGTTCAAAACGACAAGGCATAGCTCGAAGAACGGAATAGAGGAAGATTCTCACGGAAATATTCATAAACAAATCCCTTAAGGTAATGTATGGTAACCGCAGTTTACAGACTTAATGTTGATACAATAGATACTGAAGTAAAAAAATTGGTGAATCTTGAAAAATTGTTTTCATTAAAACATTTCTCGTTAATTTTCTCATTTCATCTACTTTTGTGTTTGACATACTTTACCATAGTGGACTTACTTCGTTTTCTTTATTTGCAAATCAGGATTGATATCTCTTTAGATTGTTAAACAAAGATGACTATAAACTAAAATCTGAAACATTGAATGAAAATTAAAACATTTGAAATCCTGGTCTTTTAATATTTGATCAAAACAAACTAAGATAACGATAAGTTAAAATAACCAAGTAGCATTTCTTCTTCTGCAATTTTTCTTCCTTATTAGTCACTCGGATAATACTATAACCTGGGAAATAAGTAAAGACTTAGTGAAACAACTATTTTTTTTTAATTAAATCAATACTCAGTGGAACTCTTTAAAAATAAATTCAATAAATAATAAATAATTCACCAGATAAATAATGCAACAATAAATCCATCAATAAAAATACTAGCAACCTAAACACAGGTTCGCATAAATAATTTAAACAATAAAAGCAATCAACTCAACATCCTATCATCCCCCTCTTCAGCCTTGATTCCGCGATCACATATTTCTTTTACCTACATCACATTACGAAAGAGATGCATAAATATTTCATAAATACCTAGTGAGACAATCACCCCGCCTACAGACCAATTACGCAATTTTCAGATAATTATATTATTTAAATATTTCTCATGATTAATAAATAATTTTCCAATACTCAAATCATTTTCACGATTATTAAACTAATTTTCCACAATTAATTTTCCATCAATTAATTATTTATTTCCACCAGTAAATAATTAATTATCGATTAAACCAACATTAAACTAATTAATTTAATTAAACCACTTAATTAAATTAAACCAATATTAAACTAATTAATTTAATTAAACCACTTAATTAAATTAAACTAACATTAAACCAATTAATTTAATTTAAACCAATCGAACCACAACTGAACCAGTATCCGGTGTTGCTCGACACCCGATTCTCATGGTGATACTGAAGCGAATGAACATTACGAAAAACACAGCAAATACCACAAATCACCACAAATCACAATCAAACACACCAAATAACACATGAACATCATGAACTTCAACCATAAACTCAACCACACCAATAATCAATCCCAATTCATAGATCTAGATTTTTGCGAGGCATGCACTCACCTTGACTGAAACAACTGATTCCTTTTTTTTATTTATAATTAATTATCAATGCGGAAATTCTCGAAAGAAATTAATAATTAATAAATCAAATCAATTCAACAAATAATTCCGGAAATAATAAATAACTCTAGCAACCTAAATACGAGGTTTGCAAAACACATAATCATAAAACAACACATCCTACATCCCCCTCTTCAGCCTCGATCCAGCGGTCAGACTTAGCCTTTACACGTATCATATTGGAATGGAGATGCGTAAGTACTATCACTAATACGTAGTGAGGCGATCATCCTGTCTACAAGCCATTTACGCAATTTCTAGACCATTTTAAGTCCTTTAAATAATTTTCACAATTATTAAATAATATCTCACAATAACAAAACCACATTAATAATTCTCATAATTATTAAAATACTTTCACATAAACATTAGATAATTCTCATAATTAAATAGTTCCCCAACACTCACATAATTACCACATATAATTTAAACCACTTAAATAAATTACCACAATTATTAAATAATTTTCCACAATTATTAAATAATTTTCCACAATTATTTAATATTTTTCTCATAATTAAAACATCTCCAAATAATTATTAAATAATTCTCAAAATTAAATGATAATATTAATTAATTAATTAAACCGAAAATAATTAATTAAACCAACTCAATTAACCACTTAAAATAATTTAAACCAGGAAACCGAAAATAATTTGATTTAACCAACTTAACCAATTAATTCAATTCTTAATTCGATTAAACTGGAATCCTCTGGCCGAGCGACACCACTCCTTGGTGTCGCTCGACACCACACCAAAAGGTCACTACATGGTTTACGGATGATACACAATGATGCTTTAACCTCTAGACTGACCGCACAACAATCAAACAAGAATATGTACAGCCAATTAGAGATTAACACCTTGCATAATATACGCAAACAACACCTTGGTGACGCTCGACACTACTCGCCCACAGCGATAAAATGAACTACGGATGTTACAATTCTCCCCCACTAAACTGGATTCGACCTCGAATCCCAACACAACACGTCTATCAAGGACGACAAACCCGGCCCAACCTGGCTAAAACACAAGAGATCCTCAACCGATCCCAGAGACCCACATCTAATCCTATGTTATACGCACGTTTCCAGACATCATTACTCTTAACTCATTATCACTCTGCTCATACCGAGACACACCCGGGAACCACCATCCCCAACAGAAATGCAGGGGAACCACCATTCCATCGAGCAACCACCAGCACTCGATACTTATTTTTCGACTCGTCAGCCACTAATAAGTAAACATCCCCAACCATCTATACCGAGGTAGCGACCCAAAATATATCCACCGGAGAACCACCATCTCCAAAAACACGTAATGAGTTACTCGGGGACACCATGCCCCTAGAGTAAGATTTTGAAACGTCTATAACATAACCGACTAGAACTGCCTCACGACCCAACCCGGTTAACACACGATATTCCCCACACCGGAATATCCCCACCACACGATCAAAAACGGTCAACACAACCCGTAACATCCGAACCTCAGATTTATAAGGAACACTCCATCTTATAAATCTCCGACAATGTATATCCTACCACGAACGAAAATACATAATGCAACCACAACAACAACAACAACAAACACTGGGACCACAAAGACAAATAAGCTCACTCAACGACCTGCATGTCGAACCAATTCCTGAACTCCAGCTTCATCTTTGCCTCTGGCTCCCAAGTCTCATCCTATGTACCGCTACAGTCCCACAAGACTCTCATTAATGGCACTCTCTTGTTCCACGAAACCTTGACTCTCCTCTCGAGAATCCCCACAGGAACCGCCGGAACCGTCAAATCTGGCCTAAGATCCCCTGAAATCTTAGCCACTAACTCCTCTGAAGGATGAAGGCACTTCCACAATCGGAGGTAACTCCAACCGATATGCCACTGGTCCAACTCGCTCCCTCACTGGAAACGGACCCATAAACCGCAGACTGAGCTTGTTCTCTGCTATGGATCTGTTAGGATCCCTCAACATAGCCATCTTGAGATACACTCTATCTCCAACCTCGAACTCAAGCTCCCGCCTACGCCTATCATGAGCTTCCTTCATGTTCAGCCTCAAGACACGGACCTTCTCCATCGTCTCTTGACCATAAGTAGCTCCATAAATGTTGCGCTCCCCCACTTGGGTCCAGCATAAAGGCGTCCTACATAGTCCCCCATGCCACTACTCGCCTGATAACTGTTGTTGTAGGCAAATTCTGCCAAACACAGATGATCGGCCCAACGGTCACGCCAATCCAACACACACATCCTCAGCATATCCTCCAAAGTCTGCATAACCTCTCTGACTGCCCATCTATCTGCGGATGATACGTCGCACTCATATTCACCTTAGTGCCCATCTCTGTCTGAAACGCCCTCCAAAACTCTGAGGCGAATCTCAGATCCCTATCCGACACAATACTGACTGGCACACCATGCCGCCTCACTACCTCTCTTTACCCGGACCCAATGATAATACCGTTTGAGGTCACGGTACATCTTGGTCGCACCTGGATAAATCGATAACTTGCTCGCATGAGCCTCTCTGTATACACTACATAAAGCTTCCCTGGCTCGGGTAACACCAAAACTGGTGTACTAGTCAACTCCACCGGACTGATAACCAAATCTGCTGGCATTGACTGCCCCGCAATCCGAACATCGACTGCTCTAACACGGCCGTAAATAACCAGGAATCTGATATGCTCAATATTTGCATACATTTAGCATCATATTATGCATGGTTTTGTATATCTTTGAGTCTCATTTCATACCATTTAGTGTAGGTTTCATCCACTTGGGAACATTTAGCCATTAGGATAGCATTTTGCATTTCCGTTGCATTTGGAGTGTGTTTTGCAGGTAAAATCAGCTATAAGCGGAGGAGACGTGCAGAGGTGGTGATCGGATATAGGCAAGAAGCTGATCGGAGTCTAGAAGTGTTTTTAGGAGCTTGCATAACAGGGGACTTGAGCAAGGAAAATAGAGCACTTGAGGAATTTGCTCAAGACGGTTGGACCAGCAAAGTCAAAGCAAACAAAAAAAACGTTGACCAAGACTCCTTCCCCTCTTTACTATAAATACCCTTTAGACCTAATTTTATTTCTTATCTTGTAATTTTCGTTCTTAGAGCTAAAACTTTATCCCCTTTTGTTCTTAAACACATTTTGCAAGATCCTTTAAGAGTTTTTATGAATTTTGAGAATTCTTCTTCATTAATCTCTCTTATTGCATCTCTCTAATCATGTTTAGCAACACTTCTCACTTTGGGTTTGTTGATTTGAGCATGATTAGTGAGTAGTTCTCTCAGGGTTTAGGGATGGGTTAGTTTTAGAGATTCAAAATGCTTAATCTGTTGTCTTAATCTTAACCCCATTGGATTGATATTTCAAATGCTACAATGATAAGAATAGTGGATTTGAGTAATTGGTAGCAAAAATCCTACTATCAGAATCCTCCACCAGTCACCTTGACCAAACTCGAACGCTCACCAGAACTGCTCCGGGTGCCACTACTCTCGGCCTGTTCCAGAGTAATGAAGCAATTAGATGCTCCAGAACAAACAACATATGGGCTCAAAATTACCCACTAACAATGTCCTTACACAAAACATGTGTTGAGGACCCTAGAACTCTATCACAAGAAAATAAAAGAAACAGAAACGACCACAACCACGATTCTACCCTAAGAATTTACGAAGTTTGAATCAGAAATTTTACCTATGATCTGCCCGGACTGACCAGTCTGGCCAAACTCCACCAAAGAATACACTCTCGGCGCCGCTCCACTCTGACCCAACGGCTGCACCGCTGCGATCTGCGACTCTGGCTGCACCACTACCGGCTGAAACGCTACCACCGCGAGCTCATGGCTCGGGAAAACCCGCAGATTGCCGCACTCTTGGAAGAAAAACGACTTAGGCGAGAAGCTGCAGCAAGAGCGGAAGCGGAGGCGGACGAGCAACGGGCATCGGCGAGCATGACGGCCCAATCCCCGGAAACGGAATTTATTTAAATATATTTTTTTTAGTTTTGTAAAATATATTTTATTTTATTTCGTTTTATAAAAAAAAAAATTTATAATTTTTTAAAATATATATTTATATTTTATTTCATTTTATATATTTTTTTTAATAAATTTAAATTGAATCGTCGTAAATACGACGCATAAGTTCGTATATTATTAAATAAAAAATTCAATATTTCGTCGTTAAGTCGTTGTAAGTTTCAACGTTTGCATCGGTTTTACAACGTTTTTTTACCTCGATTAAACGACGATTTTCGTAACATCTGATTAACGACGACTATTCGTGGTTAAGTCGTCGTAAATTTGCATCGGTTTTACAACGTTTTTTTGCATCGATTTAACGACGACTGTAGTTACATCTGGTTAACTACGATTAATCATCGAATCATTACATCGACTTTCCAACGTATTTCCTTCAATGTGGTTTTCCGAATTTGTAATTGACCCGGTATAGATAACCGGGTATTTACGACGATTTCTAATCGTCGCAAATGGAAATGACAAATACGTCGTAAATTAATCGTAAAGTTTACATCTATATAACGACTAAAATAGTTTTTCGTTGTAAATCAGTTGTAAATTGTACAACGATTTTACATCGACTTTATACGTCGAGTTAACGACGATTTATTTCTCGTCACAATTCACGACGATGTTACGACGATTTTGAATTTACGTCGATCGATTACCGACGATTTGAAAATCGATGGAAACTCGATGTAATGGTCGATTACCATCGATTTTACAACGAATCTTGTCGTTGTAAAAGGCATGTTTTGTTGTAGTGCGCCAACGACTGCAACATGGGACACATCGGCTTGATATGCCCCAGCTCTCTACAATAGAAGGACACCTTGGCCTCCAGATCTGACTCCCTCTTGGGACAGCTCGCCACACGATGCTCCATGCTCCCAGAGCCAAAGCAACCACGAGCACTCTGGTCGCCACCCGAAATCTCGTCTGCCCTCCTCTTTTGGCCCTGCACAGGCTTGCCGCCCTTGCCTAATGTAACTCCACCCAAAACCGGCACACAGAAGTAAGATCGTCTACGGAATGAAAGGAGGTTGGATTTGCGGAATGATGAAAGAGGGGAAAAGTGAACGGATTGCTTCAACAGATTGCGGAAGATCTGAGAAACTCTGGATTCTATTCTCAAAGAGAAAAGAATGATGAATATTCAAGAGATGATCAAGAAGAAACAAAAATCGAATGAGAACAGCTCAAACGATTTAATCTAAGAACAATAGAGAAGTTTTTGATAAAAGACTTAGATAGATTAAAAATGATTTCGTCCAGCAACATATAAAGAGAAAGAAGAAGGGAAACAAAGAGATGGGTCAAGGAACAAGCTCCCATAACCATCTCGGAAATCACACATAAAGTAAATGCAAGTTTGAACACAAATAAGCCCCTTCACATGCCTTAGGCGTGGATAATGATCAGGGGAATGGGCTGGGCCGAAATGATTGATAAAGGGATGGTTTGAAAGTGTTCCTTAGACCTCATTAAAAACCTACTAAGGAAAACCCATTGGGACAAAACCTTAGTAGGGAAAAAGAGTGCACTAAGCAACACTTGTCCCTTTATCAAGTTCCTTGGGCTGTTATACAAACCAGTGTGGTTTGAGTAACCTCTTCTTGTGTCTGGCCCAAGTGACTAAGTATCAATCCAACATTGTGTTTGAGTAACTTAGTTTGAGCTCGAGTGATTGGACCGGTTGGAACGGCCAAAGCTTCCTCAGCTGCAAGCTGCTCCGCGGCTACAAGCTGTCCTTCCTCTGGTTCAAGCTGTCCGTCCTGATCCTTGCTGCTATCCTCGGCCATAGTCATATCATTCCCTCCCTCTTGAAAAGGATTTTTCCTCAAATCTGTATTATCTGCAAGAATAGGAGAAAGATCAGCAATATTAAAACTCGCACTTATGTTATACTTACGTTGGAGGTTGACTTGATATGAATTGTTGTTGATCCGCTTTGTGACTTCAAATGGTCCGTCTACCCACGGCATTAACTTGGACTTTCTTTTGGCTGGACACCGTTCTTTCCTCAAGTGTATCCACACTTTGTCCCCAACCTCAAATACTATCTCACGTCGACCTTTGTTCGCATACTCCTCATACTGTTTGGTTTTCTTCTCAATATTTTTCTTTGCTTGCTCGTGGATTTTCTGTATCATTTCTGCCTTGTGCTTTCCATATGTACTAATTCTGTCACTCAAAGGCAAAGGCATCAAATCCAAAGGAAAGATGGGATTGAACCCATAAACAATTTGAAAAGGCGAGAATTTAGAAGCAGAATGTATAGCACAATTATATGCAAATTCAACATGAGGCAAGCATTCTTCCCAACTTCTAAGATTCTTTTTAACAAAGATGCGCAAGAGGGTTCCTAAAGTTCTATTAACAACTTCGGTTTGGCCATCAGTTTACGGGTGACAAGTAGTTGAAAACAAAAGCTCAGTTCCTAACTTGGACCACAACGTTTTCCAAAAATAACTCAAAAATTTAGTATCACGATCAGAAATGATGGTGTGCGGTATGCCATGCAGACGAACAACTTCTTTAAAGAACAAATTGGCAATATGAGATGCATCATCGGTTTTATGGCAAGCAATGAAATGAGACATTTTAGAGAACCGATCAACAACTACAAAATTGAATCTTTTCCAGTTCCAGTCCTAGGGAAACCAAGAACAAAATCCATTGAAATATCAGTCCACGAATGAGTAGGGATGGGTAAAGGAATGTACAAATCGTGCAGCTGAACCTTAGACTTAGCTTGTTTACAAGTGGTGCATCGGGTACAGATTCTTTCAACGTCTCGGACCATGAGAGGCCAATGGAAGTGATCTCTCATCACTTGTAAAGTTTTGGAAACACCAAAATGGCCCATCAGTCCTCCCCCATGTGCTTCCCTAACAAACAAATCCCTCAAAGAACAGTTAGGCACACAGAGACGGTTCTCATAAAAGAGAAATCCATCTTGTCTTACATATCGTCCAGAGGCAAATTTAGCACAATTTTAAAAAATACCAGAGAAATCCGAATCATGGTTGTACAACTCTTTAATCTGTTCAAAGCCCAAAAGTTTAGCATCAAGAGTTGAGAGAAGAGTGTACCTCCGGGACAATGCGTCAGATACAACATTGTCCTTACCTTTCTTATATTTGATCACGTAGGGAAAGGTCTCAATGAATTCAACCCACCTGGCGTGTCTCTTGTTGAGTTTCTGTTGGCCTTTAAGGTGCTTAAGTGACTCGTGGTCTGTGTGAATGACAAACTCCTTTGGCCAGAGGTAATGTTGCCAAGTTTCTAGTGCGCGGACCAAGGCATAGAGTTCTTTATCATAAGTCGGATATTTCAAAGTAGCACCACCGAGTTTCTTGCTGTGCGAGCCGAAACTTGCGCAATATTGTTTAGTTCGTTTTTAGGGAGAGCCGGGGAATTCTTTTGATTAAACACGAACATGACGAGCCAAAGTTGGTTTTATTATTAGCTGTTATGCGAGCTATGAAATTTGTGGCATATGCCTTTGCTGTCGGTAAAGAAGTGATCCCCAAAACAATTGACATCGGTTCCTATTTATAAGAGAATAGGAACCGACTTTACAAGATTAAAGTAAACTTTCCATAATCGAACTTTCCATTTCTGCTCGCACCGACTTGCATTTATGGCAAGCTCTGATCATGGGCCTTCTTCGATGGGCCTCGGCTCGAATCGCTTCGCTTGATGTTGGCTCGGCCCATCGAAATATTTCCTACCGGTTTCTTGGTTCAGTCGACGGTTCGTCCTGGCTCGGTTTGGCTATGCTCGGTTCGAATGGCAATGTGGTGGAGGGAAATCCGACCCCAACAATTTGCCCCCAGCTCGCTAGTCTTATGCGTAAGAGCGGCGAGCTATAAGTTATCAGGAAAAACATTGTTGCTCGAACCGAGCTGTCGACGTATTCGGCTCGTCTTTCCGAAAGAAGCTGGTTCGTCTTTCTTCTAAACGGTGTCGTAGAGTTGTTACTTTAACCGGTCGAGGAAACCGAAGCGTCTCGGGGCCCGCTGATTTCGGCGGAAACCCTAGAAATTGGGCGGGAATTAGGTCGTGCTGTTTCGCCTTCCCGAACCGACGCGCCCACGCGCCAAAACTTCTATAAATATCGGACTCCGGAGCTCACTCTTCTCATCTCGCTCTCTCTCCAAATAAAAAAGGTAGAACTCTCTTTCTCTCTCTAGCTTTTCTTTTCCTGTTCTCAAATTTCGTTAGTGTTCTTCGTTTGTTCCGCCGGTGTGAATCGCTATGCATCGCGATCTTCAAACTTTCCGAATACTCTTTAAATTCTCCGATCCATCTTCTTCCGAGCCGAACATGTCTTCAAGCAGTCGCACTCCTTCGGTCGGAGTTGATCATTCTGAGGATCGTTCCAATAATTCGAACGATTCTCAGACGTCGGTTCGCCGTTCATCTTCTTCTTCCGAGCCGTCCGATTCGGTAGGATCTCACAACTCCTTCACTCCGCAGGGTCGGAAGGTAGTTAATTCGCCTCGATCTAAAGAGGGAAATCAGTCTGTCAGGGTCGCCGAGACCGCTGAAGTTAATGTATTGGCGAGCGAACCGTCATATCTTCATCGTGACGGTTTAAATGGAGCATCCGAGCCGATTGTGGATGAAGAGGACGAGCTATACCTTCTCCGTGCCGAGGCAGAATTTGCTAAGGAGTGCCACTTGACCCGATATATAATCCCGAGGAGATTAAGCTCGAACAGATGATGTCCGAAGGGGCGATAGGAGATATTCTCGGGCCGTTCAAACCTAGGCCTCCTCAGTTGCCGAGAAGAAACCTTCTGGATGACGCATCTCTCGATTGAACCTTATCCAACGCCTTCGGTGTCGGCTCGTCAAAGGGGATGAGGAAGTGTTCCTCGAAGAAACAGATCTCGAGGAAAGTTACTCACAGACGAGCCGCGAAGAGGACGGTTCCAAATCCTCCCGGGTCGACGCTTTGCACCAGATCATCTCTGGAAACGCTGCGTCGGTGTTTTCACATTTCTGAGGGAGTCGAGCTTTTTCTGCCGGCGAGCCATCAAAGAGCTGACGATCCTCCCCCGGGGTGTCTGACGCTCTACGAAAGCTTCTTCTACGGGTGCTTCCTATGGTTCCCAATCCCGAGCCTGATCCTGCACTACTTGAGCAAGTATGGGCGCGCCATTGGCCAGATCATGCCGCGAGGTCTTCGTCATCTGATCGGGCTCATCGTCCGCAGTTTTGAGACTGGCATCCCGATCGGGATCCATCACCTTCAGAATCTTCTGGAGATTCGAGCCGGATCGAAGAAATCGCTCCGGTACTACATCTCTTGTAAGAAGAACCGGAGGATCATTGATGGTTTTCCCAACAAAGACAGTGGTTGGGAAAATTACTTTTTCTTCGTCCCAATATGTGGGGCGACCGTTGGGAGCGTCCTCATGAAATTTGTCAGAAAGGACTGGCAGCCAATCGGTAGCCGAACCGAAAAACAATCATCGTTTTTGTTTACATGAATCGCTTCTAACTCCTTCTGTTTATTTTGCAGTTCGACGAGCCGTATTCCGTCTTCCCAGAGATTTCTCAGAGGTCGTAGAGCACTTTCGCGCGAGGAAAACCAACTGGGAGAAACACTTCTCTTTGGAGCGAGTAGAAAGTGCGCGAGCTCGAGCTTACAATTCTTTCGACGATTCAGACAGCTCGGACGAAGAAATCCCGGAAGCTCCAGAGTCTTCAGACGACGAGATGCAGAAGAAAACCATCCGTCAGAGACTTCAAGATAAAAGAGATGAAGAGGCTCGCATGAAAGCCGAGGAGGCGGCTCGCGCTAAGGCCGCGGAGGCGGCCGCAAAATCGAAGGCTGAGGGCAAGCGGACTACGGCCCCGAGTCCTCCGAAAAAGGGGCCGCGAAGCGAAGGGCCCATAAATCTGGGGAAGGCCGTGAAGCTGGCCAAGGAAGCTATGGCTTCAAAGAAAAAAGGGGCTGATGCGTCCTCCTCTCCAGGTCGCTCTGACGCGTCCAGAGATTCGGGGACTCTGGTCCTCAATCGGAAAGCCAAGAAGGTTTCGATGAACAAACCACCCGAGGCGGGAGGAAAGAAGAGAGCCGCGCCCGGAGGGCTCAAGGAGAAGGCTTCGAAGAAGGCCAAAGATGATGCTCCTTCTCTTCCATCCGCTTATCCTGCTCAGGGTCAACTTCTTCAAAGAGCCGCGGCGGCAAGCTTCCTCGCGAGCAGCACATCTATGGTTCGTCTCCCTCCCCCCGATACTCTGTTGGAGAGCGAGGTTTACGGAGAGGCGGCCGTTAAACTTTTTTCGGTGGGTTTTCTTCCTCTGGGAGACGGTTAAAGCAAGTGTTCGTATATCGACTCATACGTGTATTTTTTGTTTCAGTTCGCGGAGTCCTTCAATGGCATAGTGACGGGCTACGAAGCCAGAGCTCGCTCCGATCGGTCGGCCCTTGACGAGCTTCAACAGTCGATCAACGACCTGAAACGGCTCCACGAGGTTTCAGAGAGGGGCCATGCCGAAGAATTGGCTCGGGCTAAAGAGGAGATCGCCAAGATCCAACGCGAAGCGGAGGTTCACAGGGAGAACGCTGTCAAAATGGCTGACTCGAATCTTAGGTTCACGGAGAGGAGCAAATCTTTCGAGGCTAAGGTCAGCTCGCTTCAGGAGCTAATACGGGCCAAGGATGCTCTCCTCGAGGCTGAGGTTAAATGAGTGAGGTCCGAGGTGGACAGTCGGTACGCCTCCTTACTCGAGACGGTTAAATCTGACGCGGAAGGGCTCAAAGAGGCATTCTCCCGGGCCATTTATCTTGCTCAGGCTCAGGGTAACATCGAGTTGATCGGTGATATCCGAAGCGCGAACCCTCCCGACCTTGAAGTTGAACTCGCGGGGCTCGAGGAGCACGTCGCTTCTGATTCTAAGGCGGGCGAGGAGGCCGATGCGCTGCTCGCAAGAATGATCAACCGCCTCGACGTCTCCATAGCTTCTTCCATTCCGCCCGAGGTACATCTCAGAGACGAGAAGGTTACCTGGTATAGGATTGAGATAGGAGTATGTTCGCAGTACGGTACTAACATTGGTTCCTCTATCTTTCAGAACAGAATCGAGCCGGTGACGATTCCGGACCCGTCGTCGGTTGAAGGAGCTTCAGAGCCGACGAGCCAAGCTATTGCTGTCGTTCAGGGAGGATCTGATCAAGCCCTCGGCGAGCCGGATTCGAGACCCATGGACGCTACTGAAGAAGCTCCGGCTGCTGTTTAGGGAATTCCCGAACTCTTTCTGTTTTTCTTTTAGATTTTTGAACATGACGCCTGGATGGCTTTATCCATTTTGATCGTAAATAGTGCCTCGATGGCTTTATCCGCTCGCTGACTTGCGTAATTAAAGATGACAGTTTGTTTGAGCGATTTCATGTTTGGAAAGCGTATTAACTTTAGCTCTAAGTATCGTACTTAGTTCTTCAAACGCGTATTAATATTAACTATGACTTGAAATAGCAATGAATTTAAAACACTCAACCGATGTTACCGCGAGGCGTTTCTGTATATCGGGTTTATGCCAGCTAGTTTCTGTTTTTGCCACGTCCTCATGAATTAATGAGTTACGAACCGAAACAGTGGCGATTTAACTGTTCAACCAACGTTTTTGCGAGCCATTTCGCGTGTTGGGTTTCTGATCTGTATGTTCCAGTTTTTGCCGCGTCCTTATCTATTAGTAATTGGCGGGTCGGAACAGACGATGGATGATCAATTTGTATAGCGCGCGCATGATATATTGTTAAAGTAAGAGGATCAAGACCGGACGTTGTGGCCAACAACATCCGGCTCGGAATTGATAAAGAGCGAATTCCGAGTTGTACCAAGTGGCGTAAATGGTTTGATATGTTGACAAACTGTGGTAATGAAAACTTGAATTTTTATTAGATATCATGTTTTAGCGGCGAACCGCGTTACAATTTTTTTTTTTTACAAGTCGTGTTGACGGCGAGCCGTGTTACGAGGGTCAATAAAGCATTTAACGGCGAACCGTGTTGCAAACTAGTGATGCGTTTAACGGCGAACCGTGTTGCACGTAAAAGGGAGTGTATATGTACACGTACCCACTCCCCCCCCCCCCCCCCCCCTTTTTTTTTTTGAGGGGGGCAACTGAATCCACTCGAAAGTGAACTGCCTACGTACCCCTTGCGGGGATCAAGTCACGCGTAGTTCTAGGTGATAGCGCGCCGCGCCTTATTGATAATATCTCTTGAGGTGCATCACGTTCCATGGCTTTGAAATTGCTTCGCCGGCCATGTTTTCGAGTCGATAGGCCCCGGGACGAACCGTTTCAATGATCTTGTAAGGGTCCTCCCAGTTTGCTCCTAACTTTCCGGCATTCCGTTCGGCGGTGTTCTGGAATACTTTCCTGAGAACCAGGTTGCCTTCTCTAAATCTTCGGGCTCGGAAATTGGAAATGTAGTATTTAGCAACGGATTGTTGATAATTCTGTATGCGGATGAGCGCCTGATCACGTCGTTCGTTGATTAGATCCAGCTCGTCTAGCAACATCAGGTGATTATAGCCTTCTTGCTCTGGTAACAACCAGCGACGAACTCCGTGAAAATGTACTTCTGGTGGGATTAAACATTCCATTCCGTAGACAAGTGCGAATGGCGTTTCGCCGGTGGCTCGTCTCGGGGTTGTTCAATGAGACCAAAGGACTCCTTCCAGTTCGTCTGCCCAGCGGCCCTTTTTAGTGTCGAGCCATTTTTTGAGTCCATCTAGAATCGTCTTGTTAGTCGCTTCGGCTTGACCATTCCCTTGCGGGTAGCGAGGCGTCGACTTGCTAAGGCGGATCTTCCATTTGTCGCAGAAGTTTTGAAATCGAGCCGATATAAACTGCGAGCCATTATCCGTGACAATTTCGTAAGGGACACCGTGTCGACAGATGATGTTCTTCCAAATGAATTGTTCAACTTGGACGTCTTTTATGCTTGCGTAGGATTCGGCCTCGACCCATTTAGAGAAGTAGTCGGTTAAGACTAACAAAAACCTCTTTTGCTTCGATTTATGCAGTGGTCCGACAATATCCATCGACCATCTCATGAATGGATACGCTGCGGAGATAGAAGATAACAGCTCGGCCGGCTGATGTATCGTTGGAGCATGACGTTGGCATTTTTCGCATTTCCGCGAGTATTTTTCGCAGTCGCTGATCATCGTTGGCCAAAAATAACCGTGCCGTTTGATTTTGATAGCCAAGGCTCGTTCTCCAGAATGATTTCCACATGACCCACTATGAACTTCTTTCATTATTTCTCTGGCCTTCTTTCCTTCTACGCACGCGAGCAGCGGTCCTGAAAACCTCCTTCGGAACACGGCGTCGCGTATCAGAATGTATCGTGCTGCTTGAGCTTTCAGCTTGCGAGCCGCCCACTTATCCGTTGGTACTTCTCCGTCGGCTATGTATCCACGGATTGGATCGAGCCACTCTTTGTCACAACTGTACTCCGTCTCTTCTTCGATGTCCATATCCGCGGGCTGATCGCCATCGAGTACACCGTTATCGCCCGGCTCGTCTGTGATTACGGTCATTAGGTCTTCGGGCTCATCAATGTCGATACTGGGATGTTCGATAAATTCTACGGGAATTATCCTTTTCAAGTCTGGATCGGAGGTCGAGGCCAACGATGCCAGAGCGTCGGCCTGAGTATTGTCTCCACGCGGTATCTTCTCCAATGCAAATTTTTCGAACTGTCCGGCTAGATTCTTAACTACTTCGAGGTAGGCTTCCATTCTTCTGTCTTTTGTAGCGTACTCTCCACTGAATTGGCTCGCGACGAGCGGGGAATCACAGTAAGCGTGTATGTTTCGAACTCCAATTCCGAGTGCCAACTTTAATCCAGCTATTAATGCTTCGTACTCTGCCTCGTTGTTTGACGCGCCGAAATTCAGACGAAGAGACTGTTCCAAGATTTCGCCTGTTGATGTGTGGTCAGGTTTTACCGACTTTTTAAAATCCTGCAAGTGCACAGATCGTAGAAGTACGGGTTATCGAACACAAGGACTGGCTAAAATGAATACACTTTAAATCTATGGAGTTCGGATCAAGCTAGAATGAGATAAAGGATGATTGGTTGGTTGTCTAATAACTAAATACTAACGCTAAGAAATCGAAGTTGTAAAGCAATGAGGGAAAAGCGTTAGGTCTCTAGGGGCTAATTCGCAGAGAAGCAAGCAGTGATCAGTTCGATGATAGATATGAATCAATTTAGGGATGATGGGATGATAGATCCGTCTAGAACACAAAACACGAAAATAAGTCTTTCCACTTCCGTGGCTCCGACTCCTATGATAACTTATCTAATCGCTAAACTTTTGGTATGTCCTTAGATAGTTAATCAAGCATTAAATCGATCAAGTTCGGATACAGTTCACTAGGCTTAGTAAATCAACTTCCGCAGTCTAAGAAACCTAGCTTGTCAAAGAATAGTTCCGGCGAATGATACAGCACTTCCGTGGCTCAAACCAACCTAGGATCAGATTGCTAGATGCGCGGTAAAGCAATCAGCATTAATTAGTGAACAAAACGAGACAAAGACTCTAATGATATCCCTAACAGTTCATCGAAATCATAGATCAAGCAAACAACTCATTGAATTAGTAACCCTAGCAACCTAACAAGTGAATTACTTAGACATGATCAAAGTAACAACACAGAGAGATGGAGAAAGCATGATAATAGATAAAGGTTCAGAAATCTTCTCCAAATTGTAGTGAGGAGGAGAGATCCTCTCCTTGAAATCTCTAGAACAAAAGTAGATCTATGAAACTGAAATACAATACGGCTCTGTTGTTCTCTCTCTTTCTAAAGAGGCTAAAAAGGTGTATTTATAGTGCTAGGTCTTCCAGGGGTCGAGATTAGGTAAACGGGCCGAATAAATCGTGAAAACGCGCAAAACGGGCCTTAGTTGGCTAAGCCGGGTCGAGCGGGACGGCGGCGGTCGAGCGGGGCGGTCGACCGGTTGGTCGGGCTGGTGCTCGGGTCGAGCTGGGGGTCGACCGGTCGCACGGGATGATGGTCGGGTCGAGCTGGCGCGCACGGGATGGCGAGAAGAGGTCGGGTCGGACGAGAGCCTTGGACTCCCTGTCCGACCGGTTCGGTCGACCGGATCGTGAAGGAAGGTCGGGTCGGACGGGGGCCTTGGAGGCCCTGTCCGACCGGCTCGGTCGAGCGGATGGTGTGGACGTCCGGTTTTCGGCTGATTTGACACTCTTCACTAAAATGATAATATCTTCCATTCTACACGTCCAAATTGCATGATTCCAATTGCGTTGGAAAGCTAACTCATGTGGGCATCACGGCGAACTGGTTTTGGTGAGATCCATTGCGTAGAATGCTTTTGGGGCTCTTTCAAAGTTGATGCTGTGTCGTGGAGCGGCGTAAAGTCCAAATCCCGTGGTTTTGCTCCAAAATGCATCTTTCGACCTGTTTAGACTCTTAGTACTATAAATCCACAAAAACTACCTTTTTAGATCGAAAAGCCTTTAAAAACCTTATAAAAAGCGTAGTAAAACCATATAAAAAGGGTACAAAATAGAGGTATATCAACTCCCCCAGACTTAGATCTTTGCTTGTCCTCAAGCAAATAGAATCCAAATCAGAGAAAGAAGTTTGAAAACGTAGAAACTCCTTATCCTTTTGAGAAACCTGTGGCGGCTTCCTCTCCTGTATTCCACTAAAAATATAACCAATGTTAGACTAGCTTCACATAATGCTCGGCAAGCTTAGCGAACCATACCAAACTCAACTAGTCTCATCCAGCATTCCAGACTTTCCATTGTTAACTCCTTGCATAAATTTAAAACGTGCGGTCTTTATCAAGGGAATATCGATCATTAAGCACTTGTTCTTACCCACTTGAGTCTCTCCAGGATAGTCCTTTTTGAAGCTTCTGAGTTCTTTTCCTCTCTCTTTTTCTTTTGAAGGATCGATCTTTCCCTACTTTTCTAGGGTATCATTTTATTTTTTCTATTGATCCTTCTTCCCTTTCTCTTTTTTTTTTCTTTTTTGGGGAATAACATAGGATAGGCTTTTGCTTTTTCCTTGTTTTTGGTAGGTCTCCATAAGACAAGAAGGTGCAGACGTATGCATTCCTCTTGCTTACACGTTTTCCTTGTGCTTAAAAGCTTTAGATTTTTATTTTTCTGAGAGAGAGGAGAACTGCACTTTGTATTGGACACACCTTTTTGAGATCAAGTGAGGAACGACTCAGATGTATGCCAAGTCCCTTGACAAGAAAAACTAGATTGGTTAGGGTGGAGTTAACGTTAGATTGTCTGGGTACCTTAGAAATGTTGCCAAGTCAGTAGGTCGATCCACCGTTAGAGGTTCTGTTAGGCTTATGTCTGCAACTGATGTCCGCTCTAGGGTCATAGATTGTTAGCACAACACCGGAGAATCATAGAGATAAATCATAATTTCCAACTAAAGTTTTGACTCAATAAAACATGAAAACATAAGAAGATAACATAAAAATATAAGAAAAGAAAGAGAATACATTAGTAAAGGGTAAAACTCCCCCCAGACTTAACTTGCACCGTCCCGGTGAAAGCAAATCAAATTAAGGGTGAGAGGAAACAGACTCAATAAAGAAAACCAAAAAGAAATTCATTAAAATAAGATAAGGATAGAAAATGGAGTTAGGTGTCCATTGCACCGGATACCGAGTGAAGCGTGGGTGGCTAGGTGGAGGCGTAAGGGCTGGCCGCGCTCTCCTCCTCGTCTGTAGATTCTTCATCAGAGCCAAGTGTAGAGGTGAGTGAGAATTCTCCAAGGTCTGGCTCATGGGTTGATGTGGAAGGGCGGAAAAGGCGATCGGGAGCGATGTGGCGAACAACACGGATGAGGCGCGAGATGAAGCGGGATTGGCATTGGACGGTTCTCTCCAGGTGGCCAAGGCGGTCTAAAGCCTGGTTGGCAGATTGGCTGGCTGTCATGACGTTGATGTTCCGAACGGGGCGCCTTGCCTTCATGGTCCTCTGCTTGAGATAGTAGGTGTTGATCTGGTAGCGCGGTGAGTCAGGGGTTTCAATGAAGTACTTCTCTGGTGGTGGTGAGAATGTAACAGCCCCGGAGCTGAGGAGTGGGAGGTCGTCACAAGGCAGTTGCACAAGTGCGGTGTTTCAGACGTTCCAATGGGGCATACATAGCGAAACTGGGTTGGGTTCTTGGTCCAGCCATTTAGGAAACGAATATGTTGAAGGGCTGTGAGGTCTAAAGGAGCGGTGTTGTTACTGGGCCGGTAATGTGAGATGTCAATCTTGCAATGGTTGACAATTGCTGTGATAAGTCGCCCAAAACGCACAACAACTCTCTTGTTGTCGGTGTGCCGTGCCAATAGCTTCACATGGACAAGTGTTTTTGCAAATAAAAGGCCAAGGTTTGCATTGTATTTGTAGCGGGAGAAGGGCGTTGTCGGGATGTAGAACTCGTCTGCTGTGACTTTGCTGGTTTCCGGTTTGCACTGTAGAGTAGTGGTGATGAGGCGGTGTACATAGCGGATTACCGGATGAGAGATTCGTGAAACCTTTGATCGGGAAGCGAGGAACGGTTCATCAGCGAAGTGGGTCCAGTTGGAGAAGTCATTATCACGAGTGAGGTGGTTCTCCTTGAAGTCATGAGAAGTCTCATTGTTGAAACCAAAAAGCTTGCAAATGGTGGCGATGGATATCCGACCACTTTGATCGCCAATCTTGAAGAAAAGTATCCCATTGCCGGCGGGCTGGTCATCATTGTTGTTGGGGAAGGCTAGAGTGACGGTGGAGAGGAAGTCTCTTGTAAGTTCAATGTACTCCTTGAATCTATCTTGAAAAACTTGCGCATTCCTAGCTTCTTTAGGTACCATATGACATCACTCCTGATGTTTAGGAGATCAAGAGTGTGATTATCCATTGTCAAACATGGTTCAATGATGACTCTTTCCATTGCTGTTCCATACTCTCCATTGCATTGAATAGGATGGTTGATAAACTTGACAAGGGGTTGATTATCGGAATCACTTGAATGTTCCTCGATTTCCTTGCCTTTTTCCTTGGTTCGGATTGCTGATTTCGATGTGTTTGCTCGTTCAGTGGGGCGTGGATTTGCATTGAGCTTGATTTGTTTCCTTGGTGGCTCTAAAGCGTCATCCTTCTTCCTTATTGCCTCGGTTAGCTTTGTTCTTGCCATGGTACCTACAAAAACAAATTCTCACCAAGAGACATGAGTTTGTATTCTTAAAGTATGTTGGAAGAAAAGAGTAGGGGATAGGTGTTATCAACCTAAATCAAGCCTCATAAAACCAATCAAGTGAACAATCATCTTTCAAGGTTCAAAATCCTAGCTATTTTCGGATTTACTATTCATGCTATGATATAACTCACAATTTCGAAATTCATAGGCTAATCATGCTATAATAAAGTTATAAATCACAAATCCTTAAGATATTCTAGGTGTTTAAGCAATGAATACCCTAATTCCATTATTGAATCAAAGGTTTTGAATACCCAAAATAAGTTTTGTGAAAAACTATTCAAAAGTGGAAATTAGAATGTTGTATTCTCTAAACCACATTGATTTCACACAATTAAGCTTAAGACAAGTGTATTAGGAGCAAAAATTGCAAGTCTAAACAAAAGCTTAGTCAAGAAACTCCCTCATATGTTTGGATTGTGTAAAATCATAATATTGGTTTGTAGAGATCATACCTTGTGTTGGAAAGAGAGATTGGGGATTGGGTGAGCTAAAATTCGAAATCCAATTGAAGAAATACCAAAGTTTTAAGAAAAAATTATTATGAAGGTCTTTCAATGGAGGTTAGGGTTTTCAAAAAGCTTTTCTTTGGAGAAGAGAATGAAAAGTGGTGTTTTCAATCTCAAAATCTCTTTAAATCCTTCCTAAAATCGATTTTGGTTTAGAAAAATCGGTTTGGTTTGGTTAAAACCGGTTCAATTTAAATGGGGAAGGAGAAGGAGAAACTTAGCTTAAAATTTTTTTTTTTATTTTTTTATTTTTTTTATTTTGGGTCGATCGGTTCGGTCGACCCGGAGTGTTTTGGTCGACCGGTCGACCGAACCTCTTGGAGTCCCTGCCCGAACGTGTTTGGTCGACCCAAACGGCTTGGCGGCTCCACTTCTATGTTCCTCTTGCACCATTGTGATATCCATTCTATCCTATCTTGCTAAAAGAAAAACAAAGAAAACAAAGTAAAACTAAAACTAAAAACTGAAATTTAAAGGTGTTACCTTATGGGTTGCCTCCCATACAGCGCTTGTTTAAGGTCTTTAGCTTGACCGTAATGCTCTTTAGGATTTAAGAGAGGGTAGTGATCAATGGAGCTTTTTGTCCATAAAGATCTTTCTTCTTAGGATTTATATCGGGAGGATGATTCACGGCGGGGTAGACAATCTCTCCATGCTTGTCCCGGGGCACTTCAGCCATAGGAAAGAGTTTCATAGTGTTAGCAAACTTTTCCTTGAATTCTTCCAAAGTTTCATCATTCAGCTTTTCCTGGAGGAGAATCCTAACTTTTGCAAATCCTTTAGTTTGCTTAACCTTCTTAATGGTCTCTGTCCCGGTCTTATCCTTGATCGGTCCTTTTGGTGGGTGCTTAGGTGATGGCGTAGTCTTACTTCTTGCTGTCAGGGCAAGTTGCTTGGGCTGGTAAGATGCCGTAGTCTTACTTCTTGCTATCGGGGCAAGTTGCTTGGGCTGGTAGGGTGCCGTAGTCTTACTTCTTGCTATCGGGGCAAGTTGCTTGGGCTGGTAGGCGAGGTCTTTGCTGGGCAAGCTGGACAGGATTTTCTCTTCTTCTGGAGGCTTGGGGATAATCTTATTCTCTTGCACCATATCAACTGATGGGTTCTTTGTTGAACACATGGGGAAAAACATCTCTTTATTCACCTTGTTGAATGAGATCCTCCGGTTGGGAAAATCGAAAATGGCTCCAACGGTTGATAGAAAAGGGGTGCCAAGGATGATGGGTCTATGGCTACTTTCTCTCATTTCCACTATTTGAAAGTCGGTAGGAATAGAACAGTTCCCAAGTCGCACCATCACGTCCGGGATGAAACCGTAAGGCGTTTGCGAGAATGAATCGGCATAGTTGATGGAGATGGATGAAGGTTGGATGTTGGTAAGGCCTATCTCGTCTGCAATCTTCTTTGACATGGTGTTGACATTAGCTCCTGTGTCACAAAGAGAATCGGTGAGATTAACTTCATTAATAGAACATGGAACTACAAACTTTCCAGAGTTATCCGCCTTTGGGATGATCTTGGGGAAAAGGCGTCTTTTCCTTTCACGGTTAGATTCTTTCTCGGGATAGATTTCTTCAGGCCAGGTCATACAATCATACTTAGGTGGGGAGAGCTTCCATTTGGGGATAGAATCCTCAAACTTCTTTTCTATCGCAACGGAGTTGCAAAAAGATTTCTTGGACTCCATCTCTTGTTTCTTAACTGCTTATGCGGTTTGAGCGGCTTGCACTTCCAATTTCTTGACATGTGCGGCAATGGCATCATATTTAGCATGGAGGTCATTGAACAAAGTGTCCATCTTCTCATTCATCTCCTTGTTGTTTCTCTTTTGACCTTCCATGATTTGTTGAAACATTCCCTCGAACTTGTTGTTTGGCTGGGCTAAAGGAGGTTGGCTGGTGGGTAAACCATATGGTTCCTTTGGTGGGTATGGTGCTCTCTGGTCATAGTTCGGCCTAGGTTGAAACTGGTTTCCTTGCTGCTGGAAACGATCTCCATAGGGTTGGAAAGGTGGTCTCTGCTGCTGGAATCTTGGGGGATAGGTTTGGTCTTGTGGATTTTCCACATTGGTGCTGCGGTAAGAAAGGTTTGGGTGAGACCGGTAGTTGGGATTGTATCCCCTGTTTCCATAGTTACCAACATAGTTAACTTCTTCCTCAAGTTGATCATTGGAGAAATCTCCCATGCATTCCCTTGTAGGATCATCATTGACATCATTTATGCCCTCAACTGCATGTATGTGTCTTTGCTGTCCTTTTAGAACTTGAGCCATCATATTCTTCAGTTCAGCCATCTGAGTAGCATCAGGGGGTGCGTTGGTAGAGCGGTGTGATCTATCATAGTTCGGGCAGTTGTTGCAATCACTTGCTGCAAGGTTCTCAATCAAAACTTTAGCTTCCTCAACAGTCTTTGTCATAAAATTTCCATTGCTCGCAGTATCCAAGGATAGCTTATACTTGTGGTCTATGCCACGATAGAAGATATTCCAAAGGTTCCCATCCTTGAAACCGTGGTTAGGGCAGTCCCTAATGTATTCCTTGAATCGATCCAATGCCTCATAGAATGATTCGGTTGCACCTTGGCGAAATCCAGAGATCTTGTTTCTAACAGAAATCGATCTTTGCTTAGTGTAGAAATGGTTGATGAATGCTGCCTTGTATTCGTCCCAAGTGGTGATCGAATGGGCAGGAAGAGACTTTAACCATCTAAGGGCTTTCTCGCCAAGAGAAAATGAGAAAAGTTTGCACTTTAGGTAGTCGGCTGAGACTCCATTGGCTCGGGTGGTGCTGCAAATCTCTTCAAAGTTATCTATGTGATCAAGCGGGTGCTCAACTGGTAGGCCATGAAACTGGTTTTGCTTAACCAATGCTATGATTTGAGGCTTGATCTCATAGTCATTCCTCTGAGGTGGAGGTGGGTTGATCGGATTTCGATCCGTAAAGAAGGCATCAGCGGAGTCATAGTCTCCAATGGTTTGGTTGTTAGCCTGAGGTTGTGCATCAACTTCCCCAGCAGGAGGTTGTGGTACTAAAGGTGGAGGTGGATCTCTCCCTTCAGCTACAGCTCTAGCTACTGCTGCATCATGAGCGGCTTGGGCCATCTCTTGAGCTCTTTGTCGTCTAAGTGTCTTCTCAAGTCGGTCGATTTCAGCAACTGGTTCAACTAGATTTTCCCTATTAGACTGTCTAGTCATGCACCTGAAAAACAAAAGAAGAAAACAAATGAAAAGTAAAATAAACTAGAAAAACCAAAAGCAAAAATAACGAAAATGCAAGAAAACGATAAAATCCTAGACTAGATCCTAATCGAGATTAAAAGGTACTGCTGCAGTCCCCGGCAACGGCGCCAAAAACTTGATGTGTGGTCAGGTTTTACCGACTTTTTAAAATCCTGCAAGTGCACAGATCGTAGAAGTACGGGTTATCGAACACAAGGACTGGCTAAAATGAATACACTTTAAATCTATGGAGTTCGGATCAAGCTAGAATGAGATAAAGGATGATTGGTTGGTTGTCTAATAACTAAATACTAAAGCTAAGAAATCGAAGTTGTAAAGCAATGAGGGAAAAGCTTTAGGTCTCTAGGGGCTAATTCGCAAGCAGTGATCAGTTCGATGATAGATATGAATCAATTTAGGGATGATGGGATGATAGATCCGTCTAGAACACAAAACACGAAAATAAGTCTTTCCACTTCCGTGGCTCCGACTCCTATGATAACTTATCTAATCGCTAAACTTTTGGTATGTCCTTAGATAGTTAATCAAGCATTAAATCGATCAAGTTCGGATACAGTTCACTAGGCTTAGTAAATCAACTTCCGCAGTCTAAGAAACCTAGCTTGTCAAAGAATAGGTCCGGCGAATGATACAGCACTTCCGTGGCTCAAATCAACCTAGGATCAGATTGCTAGATGCGCGGTAAAGCAATCAGCATTAATTAGTGAACAAAACGAGACAAAGACTCTAATGATATCCCTAACAGTTCATCGAAATCATAGATCAAGCAAACAACTCATTGAATTAGTAACCCTAGCAACCAAACAAGTGAATTACTCAGACATGATCAAAGTAACAACACAGAGAGATGGAGAAAGCATGATAACAGATAAAGGTTCAGAAATCTTCTCCAAATTGTAGTGAGGAGGAGAGATCCTCTCCTTGAAATCTCTAGAACAAAAGTAGATCTATGAAACTGAAATACAATACGGCTCTGTTGTTCTCTCTCTTTCTAAAGAGGCTAAAAAGGTGTATTTATAGTGCTAGGTCTTCCAGGGGTCGAGATTAGGTAAACAGGCCGAGTAAATCGTGAAAACGCGCAAAACGGGCCTTAGTTGGCTAAGCCGGGTCGAGGGGGACGGCGGCGGTCGACCGGTCGGTCGGGCTGGTGCTCGGGTCGAGCTGGGGGTCGACCGGTCGCATGGGATGATGGTCGGGTCGAGCTGGCGCGCACGGGATGGCGAGAAGAGGTCGGGTCGGGTCGGACGAGAGCCTTGGAGGCCCTGTCCGACCGGTTCGGTCGACCGGATCGTGAAGGAAGGTCGGGTCGGACGGGGGCCTTGGAGGCCCTGTCCGACCGGCTCGGTCGAGCGGATGGTGTGGACGTCCGGTTTTCGGCTGATTTGACACTCTTCACTAAAATGATAATATCTTCCATTCTACACGTCCAAATTGCATGATTCCAAATGCGTTGGAAAGCTAACTCATGTGGACATCACGTAGAATGCTTTTGGGGCTCTTTCAAAGTTGATGCTGTGTCGTGGAGCGGCGTAAAGTCCAAATCATGTGGTTTTGCTCCAAAATGCATCTTTCGACCTGTTTAGACTCTTAGTACTATAAATCCACAAAAACTACCTTTTTAGATCGAAAAGCCTTTAAAAACCTTATAAAAAGCGTAGTAAAACCATATAAAAAGGGTACAAAATAGAGGTATATCACCTGTTGGGGAGGTGAGTCGAATTCCGACTCCGGCGCCTTGCTTTGACGACGAGCCATCAACATGAAGTAGCCAGTCAGCGGGAAGACTTGGTTCATCGCTGGTGGCGATTGGCAGCTCGATCAAGAAATCAGCCAAAACTTGCGACTTTGCGCTCGTTCGATTTCGATACTCGATATCGTATTCGCTCAGCTCGATAGCCCATTTCGCCAGTCTTCCTGATTGGCTCGGGCTATGTAAAATCATTCTTAGTGGTAGTGCTGTTAGGACTATGATTGAATGGGATTGGAAATACGGGCGTAATTTCCGAGCCGACATAACGACTGCTAGCGCGAATTTCTCAGTCTGTGGGTATCTTGTCTCTGCATCGGTCAGGCTTTGACTTACGTAAAAAACCGGTTTTTGAGTTCCACGGTCTTCGCGGATGAGGACTCCACTGACTGCTGTTAAAGACACCGCGATGTACAGATATAATGGCTCTCCGTCCTCCGGCTTTGCTAGTATTGGCGGGCTCGCCAGATAAGACTTCAGCTCGAGGAAGGCTTCTTCGCATTTTGCTGTCCATTCAAACTTCTTGTTTCCTCGTAGAGTATCGTAGAAAGGAAGGCATTTGTCCGTGGATCGTGAGATAAAACGGTTGAGCGCGGCGATACGTCCGGTTAATTGTTGAATCTGCCTCTTCGTTTCTGGCGATGGCATTTTGAATTACCAGATAACCCATGAATTCTCCAGATGTCACGGCGAAGCGACACTTTGTCGGATTCAACTTCATATCGTATGAATTCAGCTGCTTGAAGCAGTCGCGGAGGTGCGTCACGTGATTTTCCTTCTTCAGTGATTTCACTAGCATGTCGTCGATGTACACTTCCATCGTTTTTCCGTGCTGGGGAGCGAACATTTTATTCACGAGCCGCTGATACGTTGCTCCTGCGTTCTTGAGTCCGAACGGCATTACTTGATAGCAATAGATGCCTCGCTCCGCTTGGAAGGCCGTTTTTTCTCGATCGTCGGGGTTCATCTTAATCTGGTTGTATCCTGAGAAAGCGTCCATGAAGGTTAACAACTCGTTTCCTGCAGTTGCTTCCACGAGGCGGTCGATATGAGGGATCGGGAAGCTGTCCTTTGGGCACGCCTTATTCAGATCTGTAAAATCTATGCATACTCGCCAATTCCCATTCTTCTTTTTGACCACAACCGGATTTGCGAGCCATTCAGGGTATTTTGCTTCGACGATCGAGCCCACTTTCAATAGACGCTCCACTTCGTCGTTCACAGCCTTTTGACGCTCGTGCCCTAACTTTCGTCGCTTCTGTTTGACTGGTTTAAAGGTCGGATCGACGTTTAGCTCGTGACAAGCGACGTTGATATCTATCCCCGGCATATCTTCTGCCGTCCAAGCGAAGGTGCTGATGTTCTCTTTTAAGAAAGAAATCAATTCTTTTTGGATTGCTTCCTCCAGGTCCGATTTCCACACATCTTTCTGGGTTCTGCTCGTCAATGCATACAGAGATTACAGCTTCGCAGGTTGTTTCCGTGATGACGGTTTCCTTACCTTTGACTAGCGTATTTTGAGCAGGTTGGCTATTCGTCGGCTTGCCGCCATCTTTTATCTGTAATTGCTATAAAAGGTTAGCTAGGTCGTTTGCCGTCTCTCGGCTCGTCTTGACCTTCTTCCTGTTCGCTTCGGGGAGTAGTTTAGGCAGAGGATTCCGAAGTTTGTGCTCCGTCATGAAGCATATTCTTGACTCCTTTTGCGAACCGAGTATAGTTTTTATTCCGGATGGAGTGGGAAATTTGATGCACAGGTGATACGTAGATGGTACGGCTCGCATTGAATTTATCCATGGTGTGCCCATGATGATGTTGTAGATTGGCGGGTTATCCGAGACGGAGAAGCGAACCATTTTGGTTATTCCGCCTGCTTCGACCGGAAGTGTGATTGTTCCCATTGACATCGTCGTCTCGCCTCCGAACCCTGTTAGCGGTTTTGGTGCTGACCTCACGTCGGACATATCAATTCCCATTCGCTCTAAAGTTCCCTTGTAAATTATGTCGACCGTGCTCTCCGTGTCGATGAGGATCCGAGCTACGTCAAAGTTTCCCACGGCTAGCATGATCACGAGGGGGTCGTCGTGCGGTTTATCAATGCCGATAACTTCGTTCTCCGTGAAGGTGATTTCGGCGTTTGGAAGCTTTGGGGGTTCGTACCAATTGACTGCTGCGTCGGCTCGTCGCTGAAAGGCTTTAATCGATGACACGGTGTCCGGACAGAATTGCGAGCCGCCCATTATGAGATGGATTCTTCTCCGAGCTCCACCTTGATCATCGGAGTCCTCCCGTCTTCCGCGCTTCGGTTGGTCGATCGGTCGATCTAATTTTTCTGGTCGTTCTCTTGGTTCGGGTCGCTCCAGATCCTCCAATTTTAAGTCGCCTTTCAGTTCTCCGCTAAGCAGCTTTTTGGCGAGCTCCGCTCCTAGGTGGCAGCACTTCTCGGTAGAATGGCCGTAGCACTGGTGAAACTCGCAGTAGGCTTTGTCGTCGTAGTTCGGTGAGTTTTGGTTCCTCACCCATGTGTTGCTTTTTCGCGCTTTTCCCCTTCCAGCGCCTATTTGGTTGACGACGTCTGACTGTTGGCTCGCCTCTACTTGATAATTATGCGCCCCAGACAGGTTCCGCCCTTCGTGATACACGTATCCGCCTCGCTGGTTATGGCGCTTCTGACTAGTTTGCGGCTGCGGTGCTGGTGGCGGTTTAGCTGTCGCTTTGGACGAACTGTGGAGCGCGGTCAACACTTTCATATCTTCTTCTTCTACTACGAATGCTACGGATCGATGGATCGCGTCGGCGATCGACTTAGGTTTATTGAGGGCGAGCTCTTTTCAGAAATCTGACTGGAACCACAACCCCTTTTTGAGTGAATTGACGGCAATTTCGTCGTTGATAGTCCCTGCCTTTGACATAGTCGTTTTGAATCGCTCCATAAAGCTGCGAAGTGACTCTTCTTCTCCCTGGACCATATTCCACAGATTAATCGCCGAGGCTGATCTTTCTATAAACATGGAGTATTGTTTAAGGAAAAGAGCCGTCAGCTGCTGGAAGTTTTCGATCGAATTCGGCTCGAGGCTCGAGGTTTAAGAACCAGTCCAGGGCCGCACCCTTCAGGTACTCGGCGAATAATAGGCATAATCCAGCATCCTTTTCTTCTACGCTTCTGAATGCGGCTCGACTCAGTGCAACCCGAAACGCATTAATATGATCCTTAGGATTGGTCGAGCCATCATACTTCTGGATGCTCAATTTCCCTGGATCGATTACCTTGGTGTTAATTATGCGAGCCGAAAAAGGTGTATGTTCCGCGTCCTCGCATATTTGAGCAATCTCTAGTGCTGAGCTGAGTGCTCTGTGGATTTGTGATCGAAGCAGCTTTGCCTCGTTATCAGATTTTTCAAGGCGAGCCCGAATTTCAGCTAATTCGTCTCGGCTCATATTCAGCTCTTTGCTGGGAAAATTTCTCCTTAAGGAGCTCGGGCCTCGAGACAGTCGATCCTTGTTTCGAGTACCGTGGGGAATTGGTGTTCGTTTCTCGAGTATGAGTCGCGTAATGGCTTCCGCAAACGTTTCGGAAGGGGGTAAAGCAGGCGAGACGTCCGTGCTCTGCTCGGCAATCTTAGTAGGTTGATTCGGATCATCAGTCAAGTCGATCGGGACGGATTCTTCTTGACTTGATAGTATCTGCCTGAGCATTTCAGCCAGTGATTCTGGGGTGATATCGCTAGGGATCTGGTCTCCCAGGTTAAGTCGTATCGGGTTAATCGGTTGGGTATCCTTGCGCTTCGTGTTCTGCTTCTTCCCGCGGAGACGCGGTGGCGAATCATCTGGCTCAGAACTTGTCTCGCTTTGCTCGGGAGTTTTTTCTTCTTCCTCTTCTTCTGTTTCATCGGCTGGGGACTCAAAGGCCAGATTCTTCGGGTCGAGTTTCTTTCGTCGTCTGGCGTCTCGTTCTTCTCTTTCCTTTAGTTGGGTGCGTAGAGTTTCGAGCTCTTGAGTCAGCGTGCTGTTCAAGGCTCCTTGCTCTTCAGTTTGTTTTTTCAGGGAAGCGATCATCTCTGTTTCCGTTTGGCTCGCTGCTGCGCTTCCTTCATGTTGCTGACCGTTCGGGTCGGTCTCGTCTAGATTGGTGTCCGTCATTCTGCCTCGTATTCCTTGTGTATGAATTCTCTTTCACCCTCCTTCTAGCGCCAAATTGTGCGAGCCGAAACTTGCGCAATATTGTTTAGTTCGTTTTTAGGGAGAGCCGGGGAATTCTTTTGATTAAACACGAAGATGACGAGCCAAAGATGGTTTTATTATTAGCTGTTATGCGAGCTATGAAATTTGTGGCGTATGCCTTTGCTGTCGGTAAAGAAGTGATCCCCAAAACAATTGACATCGGTTCCTATTTATAAGAGAATAGGAACCGACTTTACAAGATTAAAGTAAACTTTCCATAATCGAACTTTCCATTTCTGCTCGCACCGACTTGCATTTATGGCAAGCTCTGATCATGGGCCTTCTTCGATGGGCCTCGACTCGAATCGCTTCGCTGGATGTTGGCTCAGCCCATCGAAAGATTTCCTACCGGTTTCTTGGTTCAGTCGACGGTTCGTCCTGGCTCGGTTTGGCTATGCTCGGTTCGAACGGCAATGTGGTGGAGGGAAATCCGACCCCAACACTTGCTAAAGAAAGCAATGGGCTTCTTGCTTGCATTAGAACGGGTCCGACTCCTATACCTGAGGAATCACACTCAATCTCAAAGGTTGTAGCAAAGTCAGGTAAAATCAAAACAGGGGCGTTAGTAAGTCGATCCTTAAGAGCTTGGAACGCATTCTATTGTGCCTTGTCCCATTTAAATCCGACTTCCTTCTTGATGACTTCGGTCAAAGGTGTGGCCAAAGTGCTAAAATATTTAACGAATCGCCGATAGAATCCGGCCAGACCATGGAAACTCCGAACTTCTCCAACAGTCTTAGGACTCGGCCACTCGCGGATTGCCTTAACCTTTTCTTCATCAACTTTAACTCCATCTGCACTCACAACAAAACCTAAACAGACAAGGTTATCTGTACAAAAGGTGCATTTTTTTATATTAGCATAAAGCTTTTCTTGCCTAAGAACATTCAGAACAGATTCAAGATGATCAAGATGCTCAGTCAAGTTCTTGCTGTAAACCAAAATGTCATCGAAATAAACAACAACAAAATGACCAATGAATGCTCTAAGGACATAATTCATTAAGCGCATGAAAGTGCTAGGTGCATTAGTGAGACCAAATGGCATAACAAGCCATTCATAAAGACCATGCTTTGTTTTAAAAGCAGTCTTCCACTCATCACCTTCTTTCATCCTAATGTGATGATAACCACATTTAAGATCAATTTTTGAGAAAATGCATGACCCATGCATATCATCAAGTCTAGGAATGGGATGGCGATACTTTACAGTGATGTTATTGATAGCACTGCAGTCTACGCACATACGCCACGTTCCATCTTTCATGGGAACAAGTAGAACTGGTACAGCACAAGGACTCATACTCTCGCGAATATGTCCCTTAGCCATAAGCTCATCAACTTGGCGCTGTAACTCCTTGGTCTCAACTGGATTGGTGCGATACGTTGGTCTGTTTAGAAAAGTGGATCCAGGGACAAAGTCGATTTGATGTTCAATACCACGAACACGAGGTAAACCCTGTGGGCTGTCCTTTGGAAACACGTCGTTAAATTCCTGTAAAAGGTTAGACATCTCGCTCGGAACGACCGGCTCAAGATTAGAGAAGCTCATTAGTGTTTCTTTAAAAACAAATAAAATCATAGGTCGTTTAGAGAGCATAGCTTATTTAACCTGATTTGCCTTGGTAAAGAAATTTGGTTGTTTGTCTAACCTGGTTTCCTTGCTGGAAAGTTGCTTTTGATCCTCATAAACTTCTCGAGGAGTTAAAGGAATTAGTATGGTTTTACGTCTTTGTGCGTAAATGAATACTTGTTGGTGAACCCGTCATGTATCACTCGGCGATTGGATTGCCAAGGTCTTCCCAAAAGTATATGTCCGGCGTCCATGGGCAATATATCACACAAAACTTCATCCTCATAATTTCCAATGGACAGAGGTACGATCACTTGAGTTTTGACACTCATTTCTCCCTCATCATTCAACCATTGCAACTTGTACGGCCGTGGATGTTTATGTGGTTCAAGCCCAAGTTTCCGCACCATAGTCTCACTCGCAACATTGGTTCAACTGCCTCCATCTATGATAAGACTACAAACTTTCTCTTTTACCAAACATCTCGAATGGAACAGATTTTCTCTCTGCTCTTCCTCATCTGTTCGGACCTGAGCATTTAGAACTCGTCTCGCCACAAGAAGCTGACCACTGACTGGTTTTGCTTCTTACTCCTCTGTATCCCAAACAGCATCTGTTCCTGACTCATCTTCGGACTCAACTTCACCATTTTCTTTGAATATCATAACCCTTCGGTTAACACATTCGCTGGCATAGTGTCCAAGTCTGTGACACTTGTAACACTTGAGATCTCGAGCCCTTGTAGTTGAAGTTCCTTCTGTCCGAACCTTACTCTTTTCTGGCATAAAACTCGATGGCTTATTCTCTGTTTTAGGAGCGAACGCTGGCTTACTATCCTTCTAGTAGCTTGATTTGCGGAAATCTGATCCATAACGTGAAGAACCTTTCCTCTTAACCTGTTGCTCAACCAGAACTGACTTGTGTAACATCTCCTCCAACTCGTTATAGTGCTGCATCTCCACGATATCTTGTATTTCACGGTTTAAACCCCCAAGAAACCGAGACATAGTGGCTTCTTTTTCCTCAACGATGTTAGCTCGTATCAACAACACCTCAAGCTCTTGATAGTAGTCCTCAACAGAACGAGTGCCCTGTGTGAGCTTTCTCAGCTTTGAATGCAATTCTCGGTGATAGTGACTAGGAACAAATCTGAGCCTCATCACTCGCTTCATCTCTTCCCAAGACTCAATCGGATAAGCTCCACTACGAACCCTAGCTGAAACGGTTTGATCCCACCAACTGAGAGCATAGTCATAGAATTCGGCGGCG